>CM057458.1:877328125-878536562 GCA_016271365.2 Neoceratodus forsteri | reverse complement strand
TACAGTAACAGAAAAGCAAAGATGTGATGGAGACAGGTGTGTATAGTATGTTTCATGAGTGCAAACAATGAGTTGAGTGTTAGGGCTGACAAGTCTTTAAACAATAGCAAAGCTGTTAATGTGCAAAGTTGTGTTTAACATTAAGCAGCCTACTGTGCCACTATAATATATTCTCTGCAAAAAAATTAATTAATGGACCTTTAGGGTTCCAGCATCAAAAGTAGGAAAATGTCATCTTAGGGTCCACAACCCTAAGACTCCACCCCCACCATTGGTTTCCAACTCTAAGACTCCGCCCCAACCTGCCTACAGGAACAGGCATGAGGGGTGTGCCTTGGGGTTGAAAAAAGCAAGATTAAGTAAGCTAAGGTGGGTACAGTATAAGA
Source organism: Neoceratodus forsteri (assembly GCA_016271365.2). Classification (NCBI taxonomy): domain Eukaryota; kingdom Metazoa; phylum Chordata; order Ceratodontiformes; family Ceratodontidae; genus Neoceratodus; species Neoceratodus forsteri. Next base: position 878,536,176 of record CM057458.1, on the reverse strand, counting down.
GAAAGGGGAGGCCCACCTCTCATGCCTGTTCCTGCATGCAGCATGGTGGTGGAGTCTTAGTGCTGGAAACCCTAAGATGGCATTTCCCTAACTTTGATGCTGGAACCCTAATGGTCTATTAACAAAGTTTTGGGCAGAGACTATATTATAGTGGTGCAGTAGGGTCACTATAGTTAGGGTTGAGCAGGCTGTTTAATGTTAAACGCAAGTTTTTGCACCTTAACAAGTTTGCCATTGTTTAAAGAAATAGCACAAAATTTGGCATGCGTGGTCAGGCTATCAAAGTCTCAAGATGTGGAAAGTTTCATGAGAGCATCCTGTACAGGTTTTGAGATATGGAGTGTCAAAAAAGTGAAAAAAAAAAACTATTTTTTTTCTTATACTTAACATGGAGATTTTTGCTCTCACCTGCAGCTTAGATGGTATTAAATTTCTTCACTAGATTTTCAGGGATGGTGGGACCTGTGTCAAGGGTGTGCCTTTGGATGGTTTGGTGAAAAAATGTATACAATTTGTGACTTACAGTGATGTTTGGGATAACGTCAACGTTTGATGAATAAAAAACAGTTCAAACGATAAAAATAGCCATTCAAAAGAAAGTTGAGGTTGTAATTTACTGAGAAACAGTACAATCAATTAAAAAAAATTTAGAGTGAGTACCCAATATATTTTGCTTGACTGCACACAGGAGTGTTAAGTTTAGGTGAGGTGAGTGCAGCCTGAATGTTTAAGTGGTTGTAACACTGATGGTAATCATCACACATATTTAGACTTCCATTGGTTTTGAGAATCAGAAACAAATACTTTCATTTAATTAGCCATATTGGCCTGATTGCAAGCTAAAGACAGCAACAGTAAGAGTAACATTATACTACAGATGGCATACAAAGTTAAAGTTCCTTTCCTTATGCAGCACAGAAGAGAATTAAGCATATGGAGGTTAAGTCACTTTCTTGGCGTCACACAGTATGTAAGTGGAGATTGTTGCCTTCCCCATGCTATCCCCTAATGTTGCACTGGTGTCCTGCTTGCTTCTCTTATGGCCCATGCTGTATGTAATGTCACCTTTCTTCCTGTTTTGTTGCTGTTTTTTGATGCTGTTGTGGCTCTGTCTTGGGTTTGCACCGAACATACGAAATTTGCAAGCAGATAAAGGCCTAGAAGTCTGTCAAGTCTGCTTGAATGTGCAGCTGGCACCCCTTATTCTGCAGCTGCCCCTCCCTTCCACCCTTCGCCTTCATTGACCCTCCCCCTTGTCCTGTCCCATCCACTTTTGAAGTAGTCCACTCTTCTACTGGATACCACTTCTGCAGATAACGCATTCCACCCAGCTACCACCCTTTCTGTAAAAAAGTGTCTCCTCATCTCCCTCCTGAACCTTCCTCCCTCCAGTCTCATATCATGGCACCTGGTGTCCCTCCCCTCCCTTACTTTGAACAGCCCCTCTGTACCTGTCTTGTTTTTTTCCTTTCATGTACTTAAAGGTTTCAATCACATCTCCTCCAGTGAGTACATGTTCAGCTCCCTCAGCCTCCTCTTGTATGATAAGTCCCCAGCCCCTTGATCATCTTTATTGCCCTGTGATGCACCCCCTCCAATAACTTAATGTCCCTCCTCAGATAAGGGTGCCAGTACTTCATACAGTACTCCAGGTGTGGTCTAACTAATGACCTATATAGTGGCAGAATCACCTCCTACCTCCTCGAGGATATACCCCTTGCTGTGCAACCCAGCATTTTGTTGTCCTTTGCAGCTGCCTTCCTACATTGTGCCAAGTTGTTCATTGACCCTGTAATGAGCACCCCCAGATCCTTCTCCTTCGTCTGAGCTAGCTGCACCCCCAGCTGGTAACTACTCCTTGGGTTCTTCACCCCAAAATGCAGCACCTTGAACTTTTTGGCATTAGACCCCAGTTGCCAGGTGTCTGAGCAGGTTTCAAGCTATGCAAGATCAGCCTGAAACCCCTGCCATCCCCCTAGGTCATCTACCACTGCTCCCATCTTGGTATCATCAGCAAACAGACTGATCTTGCTCTTGATGTCCGATGATATGTCTGCAATGAATATTCCAAACAACACTGATCCCAACACTGAGCCCTGTGGAACACCGCTCGTCACTATCCTTGGGTGACAGCTCCCCACCCACCACCACCCTCTGTTACCTTCCCTGAAACCAGTTCCCTACCCATCTCATGAGCTTTGCACCCACCCCTGTGCCTTCTAACTTACTTCACAGCCTCCCATGCAGCACAGAGTTGAATACTGAAGTCCATATACAAGACATCCACTGCATGGCCCCTGTCCAGTTGCCAAGTTACCCAGTCATAGAACTCCACCATGTTGATTTGGCAGGATCTTCCATGTATGAAGCCATGCTGTCTGCTGTCCTGTAGTCCATTGGCCTCTAGGACAGCCACCAGCCACTCCTTCAGGATAGTCTCTATCAGCTTACCCATGATGGACGTTAGGCTCACCAGTCTATAGTTCCCCAGTTCATCCTTGGGGCCACTTTTGTGGAGGGGCACCACATGAGCCATCTTCCAATCCTGAGGTACACATCCTGAGTGTAGTGAGGTATTAAATAGGTCTGCCAAAGGTCCCACAAGGACCTCTGCCAGCTCCTTCAGTACCCTGGGGTGGATGCCATCTGGGCCTGGCACCTTGTCCACCCTCAGTGCCTTAAAACCCTCCTGAACTCTGCCCTCCATGATTTCCCCATCTGTCACCCTCTCCCCCCATGTCTGCTGTTCCTCTCTCCTTGGGTATTACCCCCCTCATCCCCTTAGTAAATACCGAGCAGAAGTAATCATTTAGTGCTTCTGTCTTATTGCACCCTGCTTCCACCCAATCCCCCTCCTTCCTAATCCTTACTAGATGGTCCTTACAGCTCCTTTTCTCCATGATGTACCTAAATAAGTCCTTCTCCACCTTCTTAATGCCTTGTGCCAGCCAGAGCTCTGTAGATGCCTTGGCTCCCCTTACTGCCCGTGTCATCTCCTTCAATTCTGTCAGGTACTCCTCCCTGTCCTCCCCCTCCCTGTTTTCTTGTACTTCCTAAAGGCAGCCCTTTTTCTCCTTACCATTTCCATGATGGCCTTGTTCAATCAGCTCAGTTTCTTAGCCCTAGCCTTCTTGCTCTGGGCCTTGCAGCAGGTTTTGGTTGCCTCCACTATCCCCAGCTTTGTGAGCTCCCACCTCTGGTTAGTGCCCATACTAGGATGAATTCTTTGCCAGGTACCCTTTTGTCACTTCTCCCATCCTCCCAAAGTTTGTCTTTCTGAAGTCCAGCACTCTTGTGCCAGATTCCACTCCTTTCTTGCCCATATCCAATGTGAGCCATGCTGAGTGGTGGTCACTCCCTGACAGCGGTTCTTCCACTCTAAGTTCTCTCACAAACTCCCCATTTGCCAGAACAAGGTCAAAGGTATTCCCTAACCTGGTTGGTTCACTGACCATTTGCTGCAGGAAGCTGTCCTGGAAGGCATCCAGCAGTACCTACTCCCTTCTATCCTGGTTGTTGGGGTACTCCAGTCCACTCCTGGCATGTTGAAGTCCCCCACAATCACCACACTACCCATATCACAAGTCCTCCTGATCTGTCACACTAGTTCCCTGTCATGGTAGTAAGGTTGCTGAGATTCCTGTGTCCGATGCTGCTGGTACTGACATCTTTCCTCCAGCTTTGCTGCTGACTGGCATTGCCCTGGCTTGCTCTGCATTTTGTACTGATACTCTTTTTGCTATTGCTCCCATGCTGGGTACATGGTTTAAAACCAACCTATTTACCCCAGGAAGATGCAGCTTCAAATTTTTGCAACTGGTCTCTCTCTCCAGGGACTGCGTTCGGATGGGAGGGGGTGCAACTAGACACCATGGAAAGGAATTAACTTTAAATGGAAATTCATGGTGCATACATGATGATAAGCAGTGGCCCAAACAATCCACTACAAGGGAAGTCCCTAATCATTCCTGTTTTTTTTTTATACTTAGTTTATTATCTTTCATTTGCCAGCATTTGCTACATCATTCACATGATTCACATGTTGTTCTTTGGGGTAAAAGCCCCTAGCACTGACAACATCACAGAAATATTACAGTACTTTTGGTATCATTCCTGTTTTTGATCCTCCACTGTAACGACTTGCACTTGGGTACCCTACACATTTACAGGAAGGCAATGTGGGGGGGCAACACTAGACATCAAAGAAACAGTGGCTTACTGCTCTTACACCCCAACCCCACCCTCCAATGGTGTCAGCACATGCTGTTTATTAAGGTTCGACCTTTTGATGTCACCACAAATTGCAATGCTGTACAAGACAGGTCATGATCGATCGGTAAAAAATAGTGATAAAAAAACTGTTTTCAGTGCAAAATACAATTTACTGATCATTTATAAATTAGATTGGTAAAAAACAGTTTGATTGAAAAAAAAAGTTGTCAGTTTTTCAATTACTGCTTGTGCATTTAAAAATATCACTAGTCACAGTGTCCGTCTTGTTTATTGCTTAAAAATAAAACAAAATGGTGCCTTAGCCAAACAGTGAACCAAAATGAAGAAAACAACAGATAGACTTATATAAGTATCAGTTACTGTTACATTGGAGCCTATTGCAAGCATTTGTGGATGGACAGTATAGCCTAGAGGTCCAAGAAATAAGCTGTGAATGAGTCAGGTACATCCAGCAGTTCTTGGATTGATCCCCCAAATTTTCACTTGCATACAGTTTGACTCTGAGCAAGTTACTTTATAACCCCCATGCTCCCGAATCATCCTTAAAAACAGCTCCTTCTTGACTCCACTATTTTGCTTGAATTTCCTGCTGTCTAGTGGCACCCCCTCCACCCACTGACCAGCAACAACATATTGCATTATTATTTTCCTGGTGTATACTTGCAATATCCCACCCTCTGGTACTGTCTCCCATGTTTTATTACATTTTTTTGTGGTGCTAGTGACACTCCCTACCCTCTGATCATGGCCAAACCATATGTTGCTTTATTTTCCCTGGTCTCTAGTAACTTTTTTATTGCACTTATCTAGATGCTGAAGCTGGGAGCTGGATGGCACAATGATGCTCTTAATGTGAAAAAACACATCTACAGGTTGCTGATAGTGAGTGAGAAATCCATGGTATATGAAGACATCATCAACATCATGTTTTAGAGAGGCTACAGAACTTCAAGATGTAACATACAGTGTAGAAGCCTAAGCTATGTCAGACTATACAGGCAGGTTTGTATTGATAGCCAGCACATCTAAGAATGGCAGGTAGTGTGGATTACAAATATGAACCTGAATTGAAGTTCCAAGATTGTCAGGATGGCCTCAGGCTGTATGGTACACAGTACTGTAATACAAGAAGAGGGTTATAGATCCTAGCACACCTGCCCCTGTCAAGCAAAAGCAAATGCTACACATCAGCCTGATGTATAACCCCAGTTGCTATGTTTGTTACTACATAGGGACAGACTTCAATGAGCAGTCTCAGTCCCACCCAAGGCTTGTAGATATTTTTACATGTGCTGCCATGTCCAGATATGGATGATATTGATAATGAAATATTTTTATGTCCGAGTGACAGGCGTCGGTCCTGAGAATCAGAACGGGTCAGTAAATCATATGTATGAGCAGTGTGGACAGGTCACCAGTTGTACAAGCACAGTATGCTTTGTAACATATTCCACCCATCTCTTCCTTTCTCACTTGAAGATTCCCTCCAACCTCCAGAGTTCTAACTGGAAGACTGTATGTTCTGGGACTGAAATTGGCACCTCCAACCACACTCACATTTTTCACATTACAAACGTTCTCAAGTTACATTACCTTTTATTTTCCTTTGTTCAAAACCATAACAATAATAAAATGGTCACTGTTTCTTAACTGACAGAAACAGCACAAAATAGCACCATGCTAAAATTAAAGTGTGAGATTGGAGGATGACTATTGTGGACCGCTTGCACTTTCAATGGTGCAAGTGCTATTGCAGCTGGAGCTGGACCTGCTTATTCTGACCAGAAATTACAGATATCATTTTGAAAAAATGAAGCAAAACTAAAGTAAGTAATTTTGGTAAAATAAACTGAGAATCTTGGTAGATTGAAAAATGTTGGGGGGTGGGGCACTAAATTCAGTCCAGGCAGATACATTTATCCAGTCAGAACTCAGGAGGTAAGAGCAAGTCTACAACTCACATTATCAATAAAAAACACAAATACACATAAGTGGTTTGTACACCAGCATCGGCCAGTCACGTAGTCAAGTCATTAAAATCATCAGTGACTCTATGTGAATGCTGGGGTAGTGCTCAGGAGGGTTAAATACAGTATTATGCTTGAGCATTAATGTTTTTGCATACTTATTTTCATTTTTAAACTGTTTCCTTATTGCTTTAAGGTACTTCTGTTTGGTATATTTGTTAAAATCTCCAGTTAGCAATTTACGGGCATTTCAGGTTCAGAGCATGTTCAGTCAGCCTCTTTCAGTAAAGAAATTGTGTCATCTATATGCTGTGTGCTCGCTGCCTCCTTTTGAAAATAAACATCTGAGATCTTACATTGTTATAACCACTACACAAATAGGAGACTGCCCTTCCCAGTAAGTAAAACAGAAGACAAATTTATATTGCACCCACAATGCCAATGCTTTGTTATGCACATCTATATATTAGATACTATACTGCAGTAACCATTACTAAAATAAGAGAATTTCTCTCTGAGTAAGGAAATGTTGTAGGTGCCGTATTGGTCCTTTTAAGAACATATCCAGAAACAAAAGATTTGATACCTTTTATTGGACCAACATGTATGTTACAGAAAAGAACAAAGTGCTCTAGCTTTTGAACCAACCAGGTCCTTCTTCAGAAGCTTTATGTCAGTTATTTTGAAAATACCATACTATTACCACCAGATTATATTGAAAAAAACAGAAATAATTCTCATTGGTTTAACATATGCATTTAAAACATAACAGAAGATTACATGGGAGAAGCTAATCAACACCGGTATGCTTTTAACTGAGGAGCCTCAGAAGGGCAAAGGTTATCAAGAATTCTCAACAGCCAGAGAGTTCTTCTCACATAAATTTTAAAATGGTTCAGTATGTTAAGAAAGCATTCTAGTGATAAAAAACCTTGGGGTGGCATTCTCTCTAACACATGTAAGATGAGCTTACAACTTACATTCCAATTGTCCTGGTGTATTTAAGAACAGATAATGAGAGACAAAATCCTGAAATTAGGTATAACTGCAAGTTGAAAACAAGCCTCAAATTAACATACACATCTATACATGATGCATGATAGTATCACTTGTAAGTGTAAATGCTAAATAAAAAAACCTTGTCAAGGACTCCCAAGAAAATTAGACCATGAGCCTGATAAGAGCAGATTTCAACACAGAGTCAGTGTACAACAAAAATGCACAGAATCAGTCTAAGGAATCTAAATGAAAACCCAAAGGAACTACACCTTTTATGAACCCCCAAGTAAATGAGATATGCATCTTAACATGAGCAGATTTAAAAATGTGACAGTGTGTAATCTAACCACTGACAACTAGTAGAAGGAAGTAAATGTACACTATATGTGAAAACTAAGTGTCCTAGCCACATAACAATTGCCCCATGCCATGCTCCCCCACACATACATGTGTACATACACCACACCACATACACATACACCCCTGCACAGCCCACAGAACCACAACACACAACAAATGTAGCAAACACAATCCACACGCACCACATCGCGTACACACAAACAAAACACACACACCATACCCACAACACACAAAAACGCAACACATACAAAACACACACATACATACATACATCAGTATGCACACACACACTCACATGCACTCACCACAGTGTTAAAGTGAGAAGTCAACATGTAGATAACCATAAACTTACAAAATCAAAGGCCCACTGAAGAATTAAAGTGTTTATGTCCATCTTTTAAAGTAAAGGTCTGTGTAAGTTTAAGCAAAATAATGTGTCATATAACTAACATCAATATTCATTCCATCCATCACCATATTGAGAAGTAAAATAAGTCTAATTTCAGAAGCCCGTCTCTGTTGTGTACTGTTGAAATTTCCTTTTAAGACCATCACAGACATATCTGAGATTGAGTGGCCATCCTGGGAGAAGTGCTGGGCTACTGGTTTCTCAGTCTTCCTGTGATTAATGGAATGTCTGTGTGAATTCATTCTAGTGTGGAGTTGTTGGCTTGTCTCCCCCACGTAACCTCTGCGAGAACATTTCGTGCATTGGATAAAATAGACCACATTACTTGATGTACATGTATAATTCCCCTGTATCCTGAATAGTCTGTTTTGTGATGCAACCACACAGTCCAAAGTGGAAATGTGGTTACATGTCTTACATGTGCGTTGATGACAGGGTCGTGTACCATATGATGTCATGGTATTCTGTTCCAGTTCAAGTTGACTCCTAATAATCAGGTTGGCTAAATTAGGTGGTTGTTTAAATGATAGTGGTGGTAGTTCTTGAAAAATACAATTAAGGGTTTCATCCTCACTAATTATTGGATGGAGATCCTTAATAATCTTACGTAGAAGTTCAAGGTCAGGATCGTATGTGACTACTAACAGTATTCTGTTGGTAGTCATCCATTACATATATTGCAGTAGCTGTTCTCTTGGGACCTATGTTGCACATTCCACTGCTCTGTCAATTTCTCTGGATGAGTGTCCCTGCTCAATAAAGGTGTTTTTCAACATCGCCAAATGTGTGTCTCTGTCTTCCTCATTTGAACAGAGGCGGTAACACCGAAGTGCTTGACTATGTATGACAGATTTCTTTGTGTGGCTTGGGTGATTACTTTTATTGTTTAAGTATCTCTGTCTGTCTGTTGGTTTCCTGTAAAGACAGGTGTGTAGGGTTCCATCCTTAATAGTGACAGTGGTATCTAGAAAATGTACACTGGTGGCAAAATATTCCAAGGAAAGCTTTATAGTTGGATGGAGGTTATTAAGTTCCCGATAAAAATCTTTAAGTGTGTCAGTGCCCTCTGTCCAAATTATAAACAAATCATCAATGTAACGGAAATAAGTGAGTGGTTTATGTGTACATTAGAAAATCATCCTCTAAATTTGCCATAAAAAGATTAGCATACTGTGGAGCCATCCTGGTTCCCATTGCTGTTCCCATAGTTTGAACATAATGTTTACCATTGAAGCTGAAGTTATTATGTGTCAGAATGAATTCAGTGAGTTTACCCACAACTCCAGGGTCAATGTTTGGGTCCAATTCTTTGTCATGCAGGTATTTGAGGCAGGCTGAAATGCCATCTGTGTGTGGAATATTTGTGTAGAGGGATGTTACATCCATCGTGGCTAAAAGGGTATCAGGTGGTAAGTCCTTAAAACCACAACGTTTATGCAGGAAGTGAGTAGTGTCATTGATGTAACTATCCCTTTGTATAAGCAGCAGTTTGAAAATAGCTTCTACAAACCCTGATATCCCCTCTGTCGGGGTACCATTACCAGAGACTATAGGTCTACCAGGATTACCAGGCTTATGTATTTTAGGTAGCATGTAGAATGTCCCCGGCTTAGGTTCACTGGGGATGAGGGCCTTTAGTTTGTCTTGGACATGTTTTGGAAATGTTTCAATTAACTCCTGTAGTTCTCTTTTATATTCTGTAGTTGGGCCACTTTCCAGTACTTTGTAGTAAGTAAGGTCACTTATCTTCCTGTTGGCTTCCGTAATGTAATCTTCCTGATTCAATATCACCACTGCAGAGCCTTTATCAGCTTTTTTTATGACAATGTTATGGTTCGATTTTAGTGTTTGTATAGCCCTTCTTTCCAATGGAGAGAGGTTGTACCGGGCCTGTTTCTGCCTATTAAGAATCTCACCAGTAACTCTCTGGCAAAAGCAATGAAAGTATTTGTCCAGTTTCTTGTTACGGCCACTTCATGGGGTAAACTCATATGGTTTCTTTTTCTTATCCATAATATTTTTACAGTTTGTGATTTCTTCACTGTCTGCGATTTCTTCTCTGCCATGAAAAAATTCCCTGAGTCTCAATCTGCAGAAGTATTCCTCCGTTTCACCACAAAACTGTATTCTGTCTAGTGGTTTAGTTGGGCAGAAATTAAGGTCCTTAGAAAGTATATTTAATTCCTCAGTAGTCAGTGTGTGGGTGGACAAATTAACAACTGAAAGGTGCCCATCTGTGTGGCTCAGTTGTTCAGTCACTCTGTTCTGTTCTTCATGGTTGTTAGGAAGTATGGTAAGTTGAAGGGCATCTAACTTCCTGTTTGTTAATGAGCATGACTTTTCTTAAGGTTCTTTGGTAGTTCATGTTTATCTCATGCAAGATGTCTGGAATAGGCTCACCAGACATCTTCTCCAGTGTGCTAGCTATTTCATTAAACAGTTTTTCTCAAAAATGCTTTCTTGGCATATGAGCTGTGGATTCTGTGATTTCTCAATTTCTCAGAAGTCCTACAACAAAGTTGTTCAGCATATATAGAATTATCTGTGTTTCTCAGTGGATTCCAAATAGCTAGACCTTTAGGGATAATGTTATTCCTTTTGCACTGGGATAAAAAGTAGATGTCACTGTCTAGCTGTGCTAGTTTCTTCTTAATGTTATGCAACTGGCATGTCCTGCGCGGCGAGTTCTGGTATCTTCCATGATGCAAAAAATGTTGTAGGTTCTATATTGGTCCTTTTAAGAACAGATCCAGAAACAAATTAATTGATACCTTTTATTGGACCAACATAGATGTTACAGAAAAGAACAAAGTGCTCTAGCTTTCGAACCAACCAGGTACTTCTTCAGAAGCTTTATGGCAGTTATTTTGAAAATCCTATACTATTAACACCAGATTATATTGAAAAAAACAGAAATAATTCTCATTGGTTTAACATATACATTTAAAACGTAACAGAAGATTACATCAGAGAAGTTATTTAACACCAGTATGCTTTTAACTGAGGAGCCTCAGAAAGGGCAAAGATAATCAAGAATTCTCAACAGCCAGAGAGTTCTTCTCACATAAATTTTAAAATGGTTCAGTATGCTAAGAAAGCATTCTAGTGATAAAAAACCTTGGGTGGCATTCTCTCTAATACATGTAAGATGAGCTTACAACTTACATTCCAATTGTCCTGGTGTATTAAAGAACAGATAACGAGAGACAAAATCCTGAAATTAGGTATAACTGCAAGTTGAAAACAAGCCTCAAATTAACATACACATATATACATGATGCATGATAGTATCACTTGTAAGTGTAAGTGCTAAATAAAAAAATACTTGTCAAGGACCCCCAAGAAAATGAGACCATGAGCCTGATAAGTCCAGATTTCAACACAGAGTCAGTGTATAACAAAAATGCAGAGAATCAGTCTAAGGAATCTAAATGAAAACCCAAAGGAATTACACCTTTTATGAACCCCCAAGTAAATGAGATATGCATCTTAATATGAGCAGATTTAAAAATGTGACAGTGTGTAATCCAATCTCTGACAACTAGTAAAAGGAAGTAAATGTACACTATATGTGAAAACTAAGTGTCCTAGCCACATAACAATTGCCCCATGCCACACTCCCCCACACATACATGTGTACATACACCACACTTCACACACACACACACACACACTCACACCCCTGTACACCCCACAGAACCACAAAACACAACAAATATAACAAACACAATCCACTCACACCACACCACATCGTGTACACACAAACAAAACACACAAACACCATACCCACAACACACAAAAACACAACACATACAAAACACACAAACACACACATACATACATACATCAGTATGCACACACACACACACACTCACATGAACTCACCACAGTGTTAAGGTGAGAAGTCAACATGTAGATAACCATAAACTTACAAAATCAGAGGCCCACTGAAGAACTAAAGTATTTATGTCCATCTTTTAAAGTAAAGGTCTGTGTAAGTTTAAGTGGAATAATGTGTCATATAACCAACATCAATATTTATTCCATCCGTCACCATATTGAGAAGTAAAATAAGTCTAATTTCAGAAGCCCGTCTCTGTTGTGTACTGTCGAAATGTCCTTTTAAGACCATCATAGACATATTTGAGATTAAGTGACCATCCTGGGAGAAGTGATGGGCTACTGGTTTCTCAGTCTTCTAGTGATTAACAGAATGTCTGTGTGAATTCTTTCTAGTGTGGAGTTGTTGGCTTGTTTCTCCCACATAACCTGTGTGAGGACATTTCTTGCATTGGATAAAATAGACCACATTACTTGATGTACATGTATAATTCCCCTGTATACTGAATAGTCTGTTTTGTGATGTAACCACACAGTCCAAAGTGGAAATGAGGTTACATGTCTTACATGTGTGTTGATGACAGAGTCATGTACCATAAGATGTCATGGTATTCTGTTCCAGTTCAAGTTGACTCCTAATAATCAGGTTGGCTAAATTAGGTGGTTGTTTAAACGATAGTAGTGGTAGTTCTTGAAAAATACAATTAAGGGTTTCATCCTCACTAATTATTGGATGGAGATCCTTAATAATCTTTCGCAGGAATTCAAGGTCAGGATGGTATGTGACTACTAAGGGTATTATGTTGGTAGTCATCCATTCCTTATATTGCAGTAGCTGTTCTCTTGGGACCTGTGTTGCACATTCCACTGCTCTGTCAATTTCTCTGGATGATTGTCCCTGCTCAGTAAAGGTGTTTTTCAAAATCGCCAGATGTGTGTCTCTGTCTTCCTCATTTGGACAGAGGCGGTGATACCGAAGTGCTTGACTATGTATAACAGATTTCTTTGTGTGGCTCAGGTGATTACTTTTCTTGTGTAAGTATCTCTGTCTGTCTGTTGGTTTCCTGTAAAGACAGGTATGTAGGGTTCCATCCTTAATAGTGACAGTGGTATCCAGAAAATGTACACTGGTGGCAGAATATTCAAGGGAAAGCTTTATAGTTGAGTGGAGGTTATTAAGATCCCAATGAAAATCTTTAAGCGTGCCAGAGCCCTCTGTCCAAATTATAAACAAATCATCAATGTAACGGAAATAAGCGAGTGGTTTATGTGTACAGTGCCTTAGAAAATCCTCCTCCAAATTTGCCAAAAAAAGATTAGCATACTGTGGAGCCATCCTGATTCCCATTGCTGTTCTCATAATTTGAACATAATGTTTGCCATTGAAGCTGAAGTTGTTATGTGTCAGAATGAATTCAGTGAGTTTACCCACAACTCCAGGGTCAATGTTGGGGTCCAATTCTTTGTCGTGCAGGTATTTGAGGCAGGCTGAAATGCCATCTGTGTGTGGAACATTAGTGTAGAGGGATGTTACATCCATCGTGGCTAAAAGGGTATCAGGTGGTAAGTCCTTAAAACCACAAAGTTTATGCAGGAAGTGAGTAATGTCCTTGATGTAACTATCCCTTTGTATAAGCAGCGGTTTGAAAATAGCTTCTACAAACCCTGATATCCCCTCTGTCGGGGTACCATTACCAGAGACTATAGGTCTACCAGGATTACCAGGCTAATGTATTTTAGGAAGCATGTAGAATGTCCCTGGCTTAGGTTCACTGGGGATGAGGGCCTTTAGTTTGTCTTGGACACGTTTTGGAAATGTTTCAATTAACTTCTGTAGTTCTCTTTTATATTCTGTAGTTGGGTCACTTCCCAGTACTTTGTAGTAAGTAAGGTCACTTAGTTGCCTGTTGGCTTTCGTAATGTAATCTTCCTGATTCAATATCACCACTGCAGAGCCTTTATCTAATTATTAGATGGAGATCCTTAATAATCTTACGTAGGAGTTCAAGGTCAGGATGGTATGTGACTACTAAGGGTATTCTGTTGGTAGTCATCCATTCCTTATATTGCAGTAGCTGTTCTCCAGGGACGTGTGTTGCACATTCCACTGCTCTGTCAATTTCATCATGGAAGATACCAGAATTCGCCGCAGGACATGGCAGTTGCATAACATTAAGAAGAAACTAGCACAGCCAGACAGTGACATCTACTTTTTATCCCAGTGCAAAAGGAATAACATTATCCCTAAAGGTCTAGCTATTTGGAATCAACTGAGAAACACAGATTATTCTATGTATGCTGAACAACTTTGTCGTAGGACTTCTGAGAAATTGAGAAATCACAGGATCCACAACTCATATGCCAAGAAAGTATTTTTGAAGAAACAGTTTAATGAAATAGCTACAACACTGGAGAGGATGTCTGCTGAGCCTACTCCAGACATCTTGCATGAGATAGACATGAACTACCAAAGAACCTTAAGAAAAGTCATGCTCATTAAAAAACAGGAAGTTAGATGCCCTTTAACTTGCCATACTTCCTAACAACCATGAAGAACAGAACAGAGTGACTGAACAACTGAGCCACACAGATGGGCACCATTCAGTTGTTAATTTGTCCACTCACACACTGACTACTGGGGAATTAAATGTACTTTCTAAGGGCTTTAATTTCTGCCCAACTAAACCACTGGACAGAATACAGTTTTGTGGTGAAATGGAGGAATACTTCCGCAGATTGAGGCTCAGGGAATTTTTTCATGGCAGAGAAGAAATCACAGACAGTGAAGAAATCACAAACTGTAAAAATGTTATGGGTAACAAAAAGAAACCATATGAGTTTACCCCATGAAGTGGCCGTAACAAGAAACTGGACAAATACATTCATTGCTTTCACCAGAGAGTTATTGGTGAGATTCTTAATAGGCAGAAACAGGCCTGTTACAACCTCTCTCCATTGGAAAGGAGGGCTATACAAACACTAAAATCGAACCATAACATTGTCATAAAAAAAGGTCATCCCCAGTGAACCTAAACCAGGGACATTCTAAATGCTTCCTAAAATACATAAGCCTGGTAATCCTGGTAGACCTATAGTCTCTGGTAATGGTACCCTGACAGAGGGGATATCAGGGTTTGAAGACGCTATTTTCAAACCGCTGCTTATACAAAGTGATAGTTACATCAAGGACACTACTCACTTCCTGCATAAACTGTGTGGTTTTAAGGACTTACCACCTGATACCCTTTTAGCCATGATGGAAGAAACATCCCTCTACACTAATGTTCCACACACAGGTGGCATTTCAGCCTGCCTCAAATACCTGCATGACAAAGAATTGGACCCCAACATTGACCCTGGAGTTGTGGGTAAACTCACTGAATTCATTCTGACACATAACAACTTCAGCTTCAATGGCAAACATTATGTTCAAACTATGGGAACAGCGGTGGGAACCAGGTTGGCTCCACAGTATGCTAATCTTTTTAAGGTGAATTTGGAGGAGGATTTTCTAAGGCACTGTACACATAAACCACTCACTTATTTCTGTTACATTGATGATTTGTTTATAATTTGGACAGAGGGCACTGACACACTTAAAGATTTTCGTCAGGAACTTAATAACCTCCACTCAACTATAAAGCTTTCCCTAGAATATTCTGCCACCAGTGTACATTTTCTAGATACCGCTGTCACTATTAAGGATGGAACCCTACATACCTGTCTTTACAGGAAACCAACAGACAGACAGAGATACTTACACAAGAAAAGTAATCACCTAAGCCACACAAAGAAATCTGTCATATTTAGTAAAGCACTCGGTATCACCGCCTCTGTTCAAATAAGTAAGACAGAGAAACACATCTGGCGATGTTGTAAAAACACCTTTATTGAGCAGGGACACTCATCCAGAGAAATTGACAGAGCAGTGGAATGTGCAACACTGGTCCCAAGAGAACAGCTACTGCAAAATAAGGAATGGATGACTACCAACTGAATATCCTTAGTAGTCACATACCATCCTGACCTTGAACTCCTACCTAAGATTATTAAGGATCTCCATTCAATAATTAGTGAGGATGAAACCCTTAATTGTATTTTTCAAGAACTACCACTACTATTGTTTAAATAACCACCTAATTTAGCCAACCTGATTATTAGGAGTCAACTTGAACTGGAACTGAATACCATGACATCATATGGTACACGACCCTGTCATCAATGAACATGTAAGACATGTAACCTCAATTCCACTTCAGACTGTGTGGTTACATCACAAAACAGACTATTCAGGATACAGGGGAATTATACATGTACATCAAGTAATGTGGTCTATTTTACTCAATGCAAAAAATGTTCTCGCACAGGTTTTGTGGGGGAGACAAGCCAACAACTCCTCACTAGAAAGAATTCACACAGACATTCTATTAATCACAAGAAGACTTAGAAACCAGTAGCCCAACACTTCTCCCAGGATGGCCACTTAATCTGAGATATGTCTGTGATGGTCTTAAAAGGACATTTCGACAGTACACAACAGAGACGGGCTTCTGAAATTAAACTTATTTTACTTCTCAATATGGTGACGGATGGAATGAATATTGATGTTGGTTATATGACACATTATTCCACTTAAACTTACACAGACCTTTACTTTAAAAGATGGACATAAATATTTTAGTTCTTCAGTGGGCCTCTGATTTTGTAAGTTTATGGTTATCTACATGTTGACTTCTCACCTTAACACTGTGGTGAGTGCATGTGAGTGTGTGTGTGTGTGTGTGTGTGTGTGCATACTGATGTATGTATGTGTGTGTGTGTTTGTGTGTTTTGTATGTGTTGTGTTTTTGTGTGTTGTGGGTATGGTGTGTGTTTGTGTTTTGTTTGTGTGTACACGATGTGGTGTGGTGTGTGTGGATTGTGTTTGTTATATTTGTTGTGTGTTGTGGTTGTGTGGGGTGTGCAGGTGTGTGTGTGTGTGTGTGTGTGTGTGTGTGTGTGTATGTACACATGTATGTGTGGGGGAACTGTGGCATGGGGCAATTGTTATGTGGCTAGGACACTTAGTTTTCACATATAGTGTACATTAACTTCCTTCTACAAGTTGTCAGTGGCTGGATTACACACTGTCACATTTTTAAATCTGCTCATATTAAGATGCATATCTCATTTACTTGGGGGTTCATAAAAGGTGTAATTCTTTTGGGTTTTCATTTAGATTCCTTAGACTGATTCTCTGCATTTTTTTATACACTGACTCTGTGTTGAAATCTGGACTTATCAGGTTCATGGCCTCATTTTCTTGGGGGTCCTTGACAAGTATTTTTTTATTTAGCACTTACACTTACAAGTGATACTATCATGCGTCATCTATATATATATGTGTATGTTAATTTGAGGCTTGTTTTCAACTTGCAGTTATACCTAATTTCAGGATTTTGTTTCTCATTATCTGTTCTTTAATACACCAGGACAACTGGAATGTAAGTTGTAAGCTCATCTTACATGTATTAGAGAAAATGCCACCCCAAGGTTTTTTTTATCACTAGAATGCTTTCTTAGCATACTGAGACATTTTAAAATTTGTGTGAGAAGAACTCTCTGGCTGTTGCGAATTATTGCTAACCTTTGCCCTTCTGAGGCTCCTCAGTTAAAAGCATACTGGTGTTAATTAGTTTCTCTGACATAATCTTCCGTTATGTTTTAAATGTATATGTTAAACCAATGATAATTATTTCTGTTTTTTTCAATATAATCTGGTGTTAATAGTATGGGATTTTCAAAATGACTGCTATAAAGCTTCTGAAGAAGGACCTGGTTGGTTTGAAAGCTAGAGCACTTTGTTCTTTTCTGTAACATCCATGTTGGTCCAATAAAAGGTATCAAATCATTTGTTTCTGGATCATCTCTGAGTAAGAAAAATGTAACTAAACTTTATAATCTACCAAAAATTCCTCATTGCAATTTGTAAATCAGCAAATTAGCTGATAGTCGGTAGCTTATTAGTATCAGTGGCTCAGCAGGTTGCACACCCTCCTTTAAGGCTGGACACGAAGAAACATAGAATTTGACAGCAGATAAGAACTGCTCGGCCCACCTAGTCTGCACATTTCCCTACCTAACGGATAAGCTGCAGATCCTAGTTAACCAACAGCCTACTTCCTCCTACCCCCCACTAGAATTGCCTTATGTCTGTCCCAAGCATTATTGAATTCCCCCTCTGTTTTTGACTCTATACCTCCTCAGAAAGGCTATTCCATGTATCCACAACCCTCTCTTTGAAGAAATACTTCCTCACATTACCACTGGAGCCATCCCCCCCTCTATCTTCAAATTGTGCCTCCTTGTTTTTGCACATCTCTTTTTCTGAAAGATGCTACCTTTTGGACTTTGTTGATTCCCTTGAGGTATTTGAATGTTTCTATCATGTCACCCCTCTTCCTCCTTTCTTTGAGGTTATACATCTTTAGTTCCTTTAGTCTTTCTTCACATGTCTTTTGATGCAGACCCTACATCATTTTGGCTGCCCTCCTCTGGACAGCCTCCACTCTGTCTATGTTTTTGCAGAGATGGGGTCTCCAGAACTGTACACAGTACTCCAGATGTGGTCTTACCAACTGTCTGTACAGAGGGCCAACAACTTCTTGTTTTCTACTGGTGATGCCTCTCCCTATGGATCCCAGTATCCCCCCAGCCCTCCTTACCTCCTTCTCACACTGGAAGATCAGAAGATTTGGGGTTCAATCCCACACCAGGATCTTGGATTAAAATCACAATACTTAGACTATAGTGCATCACAAGGGGGATGTTGCACTTCTGAGTTGCCATCTTTCAGCTGAGACATTAAACCAAGGTTCCATCTGGTTGTTCAGGTGGATGTTAAAGATCCCATGGCAGTTCTCAAAAAGAGTACAGGTATTTTTATTAATGAAAAAACAGACAAATTTGGCATCAAAGTCAATGAAAAATAAAAATTGCAGTACAACAGGCCAGCTGTTATACAAAAGAAATTAGTAGATATGAATAGGGTAATATACAAAAACATGAACAGTATAGGTAATATAATGCTGCAACAAATAAAGTAAATACTATATAAAAATCATTGTCAAGTCAGGGAGAAACAAAAAAATAATTGTTAAGCATAACATGGTTATAAAGAAGTATAAGGCTCCAAGAAAATTAAAAAAAAAATACAATTCACAATAATAGTGATAATAGTTTCAAAAAGAGAAAAAAAATCAGAACAAACTTAAGTAGAAAGAAAAGAATGGAAGCCAGCCCATCATTTCTTAAAACAAGGCAATGATAAAACTTTCTTCTCCTGCAAACATAAACTGTGAAGGGTATTATGTACCATGGAAACAACCCTGTTTGGAGAAATTTTTATTGTTGGAGTGTGAAGGCACAGCGAGCTTAACAAAGAAAATAATTGCAGGTAGCAAAACAAACTTGTGGCATACAGGCATTAAAGTGATGCCAAACTGATGGGTATAAACCTAATACTACTATACGGTAAGTAACATTTGAAAATAAAGGACTCTTCCAGTTCACACTCAAATGAACCCAGAACTGGTGGTTAGGAGGACAATGAAAGAAAAAGTGGGACTGAGTTTCTACAAGCTCTTGACATTCAAGTTGTGGGCACATTTTGTCAGCAAAGGATTTATGCTTAATAGAGTCCCATACTACAAGCTTGCCATGAAGGCTAAGTCACAGAACATCCTATATGTAATGTGGAACTCTGCTGTTAGTAAGCTGTGACAGAGCTGAGTCAACTTTGACAGACAAACAATATATGAGGTCTAAAGGATGAGAAAAGGTTGTGTCAAGAATGGTAAGATACAAAGTTTTTCATCTCAGGTTTGAAAGATCATTAAATGATAAATACCAAGCATGAATTTTGTGAAATGTCAACTTAACGTAAGAGGAATCATGTCATAATCGCGACGAGGAAGTTGTGTGCATTCATCACCCCAATAAACCATAAGAGGTATAAGCCAATCTTCCAGGAGAGGAAACTGAAAAATGTGGGATCCTACACAATACAGGGGTGATATTGCTGCTAAAAAAAACACAAAAGAAAAAAAGCAACAAGGTTAACCATATTAAGCCCACCCTTGGCTAAAGTATGATAAGTTACTTCTCTCTTTAACTAGGTTGAGGTGGGAGCCCCAAAGAACTTGAAAAAAACCCCCAAAAAACTAAATAATATAGTTTCCAGTGCTAGAGGAGGTGCTGAAATCCAGCTTAGAAATGTCAAACAGGGGAGCAATACAGCTTTAATTAAAGAATCACTTACATTTAGCTAAATTTCTAGTTTTCCAAAGATCCAAGTTACGTTTCGGTTTTAGCAGACAGTGTGACCAATTACAAAATCCAACATCCAGAAAGGTAAAATAAATGCCTACCAACTTCACAGAGTCAAGGCAGACAGCTATGCCTGAGAGGCTCTGAACAGCAGGTAAAGGGGTAGAACCTACAGGGATAATGACACTTTTAGAAAAATTATTCCAAGAACCAGACAGTAGTGAAACTGTTGGCGCACTGGGGGAACAATTGGACCAGAGGTGTAATTTTGCAAAATGATGCTGTACAGACCAAAACTTTAACTTCAGAAATGTCAGGCGTAAATTGGATACCTCTGACATCAGCCCAGCAATGCAATAATCTGAGCAAAGGATCAATGTAAAAAATGTATAGAGAGGGACTTAAAGGGAATCCCTGGTACAGTATATACCTCACAGGAGAGAAATGGGAAGACTCAAAAAGGAATTACTAAAGGAAATCACAGTTGCATTGGAATATAACAATCAAACCCAATTAAAACAAAATGTGTGGGATACCATACCATTTCAAAGCCTGGAAGAAGTACTGCAAAGTAGCATGATCATGTGATTGTTCTTGATCCACCAAGAGGACAAAACCACTAATCCTCCTGTGTGTATCTCTTTCAGATAACTCTCACAAAAACATTTAATTTTCATGGAAATAGTGTTCAGGAATAGAATAGCATTGAGGCAGAGCAATTACCAAGCTCGCTGCTGTAGGTAGTCATTTAGCAAGTATCTTGGCTAAAATCTTATAATCCATATTTAGGAGGCACAAAGGCCTCCAATTATTCAACAATGTGTGGTCACCTTTTTTTATATAAAAAATTAAACTAGCTTCTGATAAAGAAGAGGGCAGTTTACCATTGGCCAAACTTTGGTTGTATAAGATATGTAATGTAGGGACTAAATAATCAGTAAAGGTTTTACAAAATGTGGTCATCAAACCATCAGAACCTGGAGAAGCACCATTAGAGAGGTTCTTAATAGCTGTTATGACCTCAGATAAAGAAATAGGGTGCATGAGAGTCAACCAGACATAGTCTGGCAATGCAGAGACCCTCAAAACAGCATGAGGAAAAGCATCAAAAACATAGAATGTCAGTAGTACCAAACCTATGAATGATGTAGTCATGCACTATGGACATAATGATAGTTGGATCAGAGTGTGGAAGGTCAGTGTCAGAATCCCTAAACATTGACATATATCTGCATGATGTTATGGGCTGAAAAAAAACAGCGCTGAGTTGTGGGGGCCATCGAGGCCAAGATGTGGTATTGAGTTACACTGCAGTGCAAAGAGATTCATGGGAGGGCACTCATTTGGTATTTGCAGACAGCATGCTCTGAGCTATAAGTGAGAAGTGTTTGGCTTTATGGTGCAGATAATAATAGGGGCTGAAACACCCAGCGCTGAGTTGTGGGGCCATCGAGGCCAATATGAGAGTTGTCGCGATGGCCACCCGCTTCGGGGATGCACTGCGGACATTTTGATGTCAGAAGGCAAGGGCAAGGATGGAGGGGCCACTGAAGCCTAGCCACATGGTGAGGTTGCAGCATTTGCACTCACAAGCTAGGCCCGAGTGGTGCCACATGGAGCAACCACAAGGTAGCATCAGGGCAAACTAAAGGGGGATTGGGGCAATGTTTGTAGGAGAAAGTGAAAGCATGCAATTGGACTAGGGTTTTGGTGGTGGGGTGATGCATGCAGGACTCCAGCTTGAGGGCGAATGGGAGTGGATAGGCCATGTGAGAAGTAGAGGCCTGTCAGAGAGAGACAAGTCCCACAGAAGCTGTTCTGCCCATGGAGGGAGTGTGCGAGCAGCTAGGGGCTTAGCATGGTGGGTTTTCTGGAGCAGAGCCCAATTTTCAGGCTGTTTTGGTAGTGGGAGAGAGGGGAGTGCTGCCCTTCCTCTAGAACGGCATGGCTGGACTATGGGTGATGGGGGAACATAGGCTGCAGCCTAAGGCTGTGGGGAGGGTCTGATGAGCCATGAGGGGTGGTGGCATTCCAGGACAGGGCCCAAGAGGGGTGAGCTGCAGCAGGGACAAGGCTGTAGCATGGGTGCCAAGGTGGCAAAAAAAGAGGGAGGCAGAAGAGGAGGCCCAGAAGAAAAGGAAAGAGTGAGACAATAGGGCGGGTGCTGGGAAGGTGAGCAAGAGGCCAAAGAAGGCAGGATATTGCCCAGCTCCCATGCCTGGGCCAGCACCTGAGCAGATCCCAGTACCAGCAGGACCAAGACTGGACAGTGGTAAGGAGGATGTGAACATTAACAATGAAGTGGATCTAAAAGAATATCTAGAAGGGCTGTTGGGGGATATGAGGGAGGAAGGGATTAAGAAAATGGAGCGGGCCTTGCAGGCCACTAAAAATTAGGGTAAAAAAGGTGATGTGGGAGCAGGAAGCATGGGGTGGCCCAGAAGCAGTAAGTCAGGCTGCCAGGTTTCACACTAGGTGACCACATGCCTGCCTCTATAAAAGAAAAAATATCGACGGGGGAATATGTTGACATCATCAGTTTGGTTGACAAGGAGATGGCCAAGAAGTATGAGCAAAAAGAATATGTGGTCAAATCAGAGATGGCAGTGGCTTTGGCGGTAGTAAGGTACAAGACAGAGGAGGCTAAGTTCAAGGGGAAGAGCATTGACACATGGCAAGAGATATGTGAGGTGTTGACATGGCTAACTCATGTTCCTTTTCTCTTTCTGCAGCAGGCTCCAGGAAACAGGTGTGGAACATGGGGCATTCGTTCATCTACTGGGTGGAATGTTTTTTGGCTGCCACAAGGAGAGAGACACAGTTGCACCAGGAGGCAGAGCACACCAAAGTGTGGTGGAAGGGCCAGAGGGGCATGAGATGGTCACAGTTGATTCCCCTGCTGGAGTGCACTGGGCCAGGCAGGACTGTATCATTATCCATCTGGGTGGCAATGATTTGGGGGATATTCTGTGGGGGACCCTGATGAGGGACATGCTCTCAGACTTAGAAACAATAAAGAGCTGGTGGCCAGGGGTGGTGATCGGATGGTCCGAGATCAAATCCCGGTGGGTATGAAGAGGGGCAAAAGAGGTTAAAGCCATAGAGGTGGCTCAGAAGCAGCTGAACAGGAAGATAGCAAGAGAAGTTATGGAGATGGGGGGGTGCACATACAGCACAGGGATATTTCATACCAGCAGGCCAATGTGTACCAGTCAGATGGGGTGCACCTGACAGAATTCAGCGTGTGCCTGTTCCTATGGCCCATGGGGGAGCTAGTCTGGGACATAAATAAGAAAGGCCTGAGATTTTAACCGACAAAGAGGGAGCCCCCTTGTCCATCGCAAAGTGGAGATGGGTCAGTGGAAAGGGGTGGGATCAAGGGAAAATGGGGGGTAGGTAGAAGGGGAGGGGGTAGGCACCATGGACTGGGGGCAAAGGAACCCAGGCATGTGAGTAATGGGTGAGGGGGGAGAGATATAGAGCTAGTGGATGGATCACTGTGTATGCACCTAGTGGGGAGGGAGAGGTCTGGGTAAGTGTGGTGACCTGGTTATGGCAATGGAGGGGGAGGCTGTATCATAGTGTCTGAACCCTGAGAAGCAACCTTGAAGGATGAAGAGAGCAAGAAGGAAGAACCACAAGATGGAAGATGGGACTGTTAGGTCTTATAAAATGATGTTGGACTGATATGTCTAACTGTAAATATTGATTGTTGTGACAGAGAACAAGCATTTGTCAATGCCAAATGTTTGCTTGCTGGCATTGACATTGGTATTGTAGCAGTTACAGAGCTGCATAATAGGAATGGCAGTGAAGTATTGAACTGAAGCCAACCCCATCACCACCCTGCAGATAGTGACAGGCATTGGGGTGTGGCTTTGGGTTGTCAGACATAACGGCCACGCCATTTCACCACACCCTACCCTGCAGACACTGACAAGTGTCACGGTGTGCCTTGGGGTCTTTGGTCCTTATGTTCACCCCATTCCATCAGGAAATACAGTGAGATGCATGCGGTATAGGAGAATGGGGTGAACTTTGGGGCCAAAGAGTCCAAGGCCCACCTCAATGCCTCTTAGTGGCTGCAGGGTGTGGGTGGGGGTGGAATGGTATGATCATTGCAGGCGACAATCCCAAGTCACAGCCTTGATGCCTGTCATTCTCTACAGGGTGGGGCTTTATGGTTGGAAACCCTAATGCCTCAGGCATTCATTGGTATTTTCACTCTAAATTTTCAACATGTTTTTTTCTGACCCCCACCTCATGAATAATGGCAATATCAGTTTGCCAGCCGAAAGCTGCTTTTGCACAGCGACTACGACATTTGTCACCACAAGTGCAAAAACACATTCTGAACAGGATGTGAAAAATGACAGTTGTACTGTTCATGGGGAGGTGTAAAAAATGGCAATGTTGAAAATCTGCAGTGAAAATATAAAAAAAACTGGTGACGTCACGAGCATGCATAGAAACTGTGCAACGCGCAGCCATAATGTAATTAGTTTGGGGATTTTTTACAGCAGACTGTCAACACAGGCATTTTGGGACCTCCGGTCATGAACAGTGTCACTGTGATTTTCTTTATCTGTCCCGAACAATGATTTCCCACAGCGACCATGCATTTCTGTGCTGAAAGTGTGAAAACACATTTCGGCATGTGAAAAATGACAGCTGTACTGTTCATAAGGAAGTGTGGAAAAATGCCACTTGTGAAAATCTGGACTGAAAATATTACAAATTCATGAACTTACGAGGGTACATGGAAACTGCACAATGCTCACTTGTAACAGTAATTTTATGGACTTTTGTCACCAAATTTTCAACATAGCCATTTTAAGACCTCTGCTCATGACCAGTGTCACTGTGATTTTCTTAATCTGTCCCAAACATTGCTTGCACACAACACCAACTGCACTATTGTGTGCTACATGTGCAGAAACACATTTTGGGTGAGATGTGAAAAATAGCAGCTGTACTGCTCATAAGGAAGTGTGGTAAAATGGCAATGTTGTAAATCTGGCGTGCAAATATAAAAATTTTGCAAACTTGACAGCGTGCATAGGAACTGCGCAACGTGTGCTCCTAAAATAGCCATTTTTTTGGGAATTTTTTCACCAAATTTCAACATATCCATTTTAAGACCTCTGCTCATGAACAGTGTCACTGTGATTTTCTTAATCTGTCCCAAACATTGATTTCACACACCAACTGTGCCATTGTGTGCTACATGCGCAGAAACACATTTTGGGCAAGATGTGAAAAATGACAGCTGTACTGTTCATAAGGAGGTGTGGTAAAATGGCAATGTTGAAAATCTGGAGTACAAATATAAAAAAATTGTGAACTTATGAGCATGCATAGGAACTGCACAAGACACATTCATAAAACAGTCATTTTTAGGAATTTTTTTCACCAAATTTGCAACATAGACTTTTTGAGAGCCCGCCTTATGAATACTGGTACTGTCATTTCCTTAATCAGTCCCAAAAGATGATTTCTCGCAATGACCACAAAATCACCCTTCAGGCCCGAGTAACGCCATAACAGTTCAAGAATTCAAGAGGAGGAGTCCCAAAAACCCCATGTTAAAAATTTGGTGCTAAAATTAAAAAAATGCCTGAGATATGCATAAAAGTTGAAAAATACCCTATTTATTACATTATACAGCTTACCGCCATTTCCTCAGTTTGTGGTCAGCTTTGAAGAGTGCAGACATGTTCCCGGTCTACCAAAGATCATCTGTAGGAAAGTATGGGGTGAGTGGGGTGTGTGGGGAGGAAGGGTGCATGGTGGGTGGGTGCAGGTGGGGGCAGGGAGACTCCGAGAGACCGTTTTCTTGTTTACAGTTTTTTTCCAAGTCGACGAGGGATGTGTGCCATGCTGGGATGGGCTCCCAGCATGGCAGCCTGGAAAACTGTTTGGGGGCCAGGGCTGACAGGGCATTGGGTACCCCTGTCGGCATTAACAATTTTGCTGCAGCTGGGGTGGGCTCCCAGCATGGCAGCTGGAAGGCTGTTTTGGGGGGGCTGGAGCCAATGGGGGATTGGGCATCCCCATTGGCAATACAAATTTTTGCCATGCTGGGCTGGGCACCCAGCATGGCAACTGGAAAGCTTGTTTTTTTGGGGGGGCATGAAGCTGATGGGGATTGGACACCCCCATCAGCCATACAGTGCATGCATGGGGGGAGCGCATGAGCATGCAATATGCATGTGTGCATGCGCATGCATGTGTGTGTGAATGGGGAGGGGGAGCGCTGCTCACTGAAGCGGTGATCTTCCTTTCAACTGTATGGCACTGCATTTTAGATCATCACACTATGTTTCTTGCACATGCGTGCAAGCAAACATAAAAATGGGATGTAATTATATAATTGTGCCTTTTAAAAAATATTGCCAGCAAGCATCCAAAAGTGACAAAGTAGTAGCTCAAGTTATTTCTGGGTGGAGATCCAGGGACAATGAAGCTTGCCACTAAAAGGCAAGCCAGGTTATCCCAGGGACCCAGCCAGGAAGAAGCAGAAAAGTGGGAGGGGGTAGGGAGAAGGGAAGGGAAGGGAACAGGGAAGAGGGGAGGGGTTTATGACATTACAGGTGTGTCGTTTGACTAAGAACATGGGCTCGCTGACCATTGGCCAAGGGAAGGGGCCACAAGTGCTCCTGATTGGGGTCCTTAGGGGCTTCATATGGGCCTGCAGCCTTTTTGGAGCCCTTTTTCTTGCTGTAGAATTTTCCCACCTACCCTCCCTAGCAAGGAAGAGGGGGAGCATGAAATAGGCACAGAATAAGGGGAGGTAAAAAAGGTAATAGGGGGCCTGCAAAATGGGCCCATCCTGGGCCAGGTGAGCTGCAGATGGGAGGCTGGAGGCTGGGAGGATAGGTGGAGCCTCATTGGTGGGCAAGACAATGAGGGAGATGAAGGGAAAGGAAGGGGAGAGGGGTGGGAGCAAGGGAAAAAAGAGGGGAGGTAGAGGGGGAGAGGGTAGGCACCACTGGCTGGGGCAAAGGAACCCAGACGTGAAAGTAATGGAGGAGGGGAAGGGATACAGAGCTAGGGGGTGGATCACTGTGTCCACACCTAGCAGGTGGGAGAGGTCCAGGTAATTGTGGTGACCCAGTTATGGTGATGGGGGGACCGGATCACAGTGTCCAGACCCCAAGAAGCAACCTTGAAGGATGAAGAGAGCAAGAAGAAAGAACCACAAGATGGAAAACAGGACTGTTAGATCCTATAAAATGATATTGGACTGATACGTCTAACTGTAAATATTGATTGTTGTAACAGAGAAAAATGGCATGTAAATATGTAATTGTGTCTTTTAATAAATACTTCCAGCGAGCTCCCAAAAGTGACAAAGTAGTAGACTGAGTTATTTCTGGGTGGGGATCCAGGGACAAAGACACTTTTAGAAAAATTATTCCAAGAACCAGACAGTCGTGAAACTGTTGGAGCACTGGGGGAACAATTGGACCAGGAGTGTGATTTTGCAGAATTATGCTGTACAGACCAAAACTTTAACTTCAGAAGTGTTGGGCATAAGCTGTATACTTTTGACATCAGCTCAACAATGCAGTAATCTGAGGAAAGGATCAATGTAAAAAATCTATAGTAGAGACTTAAAGGGAATACCTGGTACAGTATATACCTCACAGGAGAGAAATGGGGAGACTCAAAAAGAAATTAACAAAGGGAACCACAGCTGCATTGAAATATAACAGTCAAACCCAATTAAAAAAATTGTTTGGGATACCATACCATTTCAAAGCCTGGAAGAGGTAGTGCAAAGTAATATGATCATATGCTTGTTCTTGATCCACTGAGAGGACAAAACCACTAATCCTCATGTGTGTATCCCTTTCAGATAACTCTCACAAAATAATTAAATTATCATGAGTTTAGTGTTAGGAATAGAACAACACTGAGGCAGAAGGTGTCTTTTTGAGAAGAGTGTACTAAAACATCAGAATGTCCCCCTTTATCTTCAGTATCACACCACTGAAACTGGGAGGATAAAGTCTCAGATTTGTTCCATTTAGGGATGTCAGGTCATTTGGCAGTCTTAGATTTAAGTTTTGGTTGGCTATACCACTTTTTAACAAAACCAGCAGACTAGCCCATATCAACTGGGAGAGGTAGGGGGAAGGGGGCATGTTGATTTCAGGAACTGTAGGAATCAAAAAGCAAGGGAATTTATGTAAGCCTGGAACCATAGGGAGAGCATCAGAGGGGTTGGCTGGAGTATATAAAGCATTGTCAGGGAGAGAAGGAGACAGTATAGTAATGGGTACTGAAACAGTTGCAGGGGGGCAAGTTCATGCAGTCAACAATATCAGAGGAAGACTGTGTCCCAGCAACATCATCCCCTTGTGCCTGTCCATGAGTAATAAGTGCATCTTGATTTAACCAATCTCTTCAACTGTGTGAACCCCAGGGACACTGATGGAAGGAATGCCCTTGTTCCGCACACAAATTACTCTTAAAAGGATTTGGGCAGGTAGAATTAAAGTGCTTACATTCCAGGCAGCAGCTGCACCACACAGCATCACAGACAGAACTGAAATCAGTATGCGCCTCACATTTATGGCATGATTTAGGTTGGCCAGGTTAAAAACACCCCCCCCCCCATCTTGGCCAATGTAAAAACTTCCTGGCAGATGGCTAACACCAGCAGTGGTTATAGGCAACTTAACATTAATTTTCCAGCCCCTTGTCCAAACCTGCTCAGAAATCTATAATGAGGATGGGGGTGTCCAAAAACTCACAAAGAAATTACAAGCAGTAAATAATGTCAGACACATTAACACTTTCATTACGAAATAAGATAGTAACTATTTTGGTGGTAGGTTTGGACACGGGGATGGCCAAGAAAAGGATCCATAAAGGAGAATCCTTGACTTTATAATACTTAAATCAGAAATTACCCAATGATACCTGAGACTGAAAACTAACATCAAAGGTTTCCTCTCTGGAAGTGTGAATAACAGTGTAAGGATGTGAGGCAAGGAAACCCAAAGACTATTTAATTCATTTTCTAATAATAGAAGTTGTTTCTGGGGGGGGTCTAGATATCCCACAGTAGTAGAGTCTAAAAACATTTCTGGATGACACTGGATCTCTATTGACAGTAAACAAGTCTGATAATTTGAAAGGTCTGTCCACATTAGGTGCCACACTTTGGGCTGAAATAAATCAGGAACCAGTTTTCCAAAAGATGGACTCTCAAGTGAATCTGTCAGTGAAATATTAATGTGTTCTGTCAAAGATGTAACGGAAACAGAGTCAGGAATAACAACTGAAGCTCCCTTTGAGGAAGCCACAAAATGTTTAGGTGCAGGAGCGGGCAAATCAGTCACTTGAGCCATAGAGACCAGAGTCATAGAAGCCCAATAACAATGAGAAATTATTTGTTTCCAGGATACTCCATCAGCAGCTTTCATTCAGCCCATGGCTGTCAGAGCAGCTTCAGCACACCACTTTTGAAAGTTTTTGTGGGTAGGGACAGGTTGTGAGGGAGTGTCATTAGCAGAATTATGGTGTTGTGCAGTAGAGGGTAAATTCAGAGTGGCAGGTCCCAAATAATGGGCAGGCTCCACAGTTGCACTATACACTAAGCAAGGTGAACAAGATGAATGAGAATATTCAGGAGAATACAAAGGTGAAGCTTTAATGTCTCTGACAATGTTTAACAGCAGTTTAGTGGTTAAAGGAAGAGAAGGTGAAGCAACAGAATGAGAGACAGCAGGAGGCAGGACAGAAGGAGCCATAGCAGCTCCGTCAATAATTCTGTCAGAGCTCACCTGTGAAATCGAGACACAATCATCTGAAGTGAAGACAGAAATAGAAACAGGAACTGTCTGGCAATGCAAATTAACAGCCCCAGTAATAGAAGTTCCTTCCAAACGTGTGCTGGATGTGGAAAGGCAAAAAGATGCAGTTGCAAGCTATTTTTTCCTCAAAACAAAAGTCCTCTCTTCCTTCGCTATCCACATTAACAACTGCTGGTGGCAAGAATCAAGCTAGCGTTGCAGATGGGCCACTTCAGAAAGGAGTGTCTCATCCATTATGATTCGAGTCATCATCTGAGAAGCAGGTAATGACTTGGAAAGCACATCCTCAACATGCTCTACAGTATCCAGCATTTCAGCATCAACAATGCTTGCAGTATCTTGGGAAAGAGAAACTGGAGAGACAGCAGGAGGCAGGATAGAAGGAGCCACAACAACCCTGTCAGTAATTCCATTAGAGCTCAGCTGTGAAATTGAGATGGAGTCATCCAAAGTGAAAACAGGAACAGAAACAGGAGCCAACTGGTGGTGCAGAGTAACAGCCCCAGTCGTGGCAGTTCCTTCCAAACGTGCTGGACATGGAAAGGCAAAAAGATGTCATCGTAAGCTGTTTTTTCTTCAAAGCAAAAGTTCTCTCTTCCTCTGCTATCAACATTAACAACTGCTGTTTGCAAGACTCAAGCTTGTGTTGCAGAAGGGCCTCTTCAGAAAGGAGTGTTTCATCTGTTGTGATTTGAGTCATCATCTGAAAAGCAGGTAATGACTTGGAAAGTACATCCTCAACATGCTCTACAGTATCCAACATTTCAGTATCTACAATGCTTGTAGCCTCTTGAGAAAGAAAAACTGGGGAGGAGCCTTTTTTCCCAGCTTTCAGCACCTCCATGCTCTCACTCTTTGCTGGAGTGGTCATCTTGGCAGAATGCCAAATGACCAAGGGACCCCTACTGGAGAGTAGTGGAAATTTTTATTAAAACCAAAAACAGATACTTACACTATACAAGCAATTAAGGTCTTTCTTTAAATCCTTACTCTCATACATGTAACCCATTGTACACCCTTATCCCACCCAATGCAAATTTTTTCATAGTTTTTCTCCAATATCTTCTCCAAGAATATGTAATTCATATTGATATACACAATCAATTTCAGTTTAAATATTAAAAATCAGATTGTGTAAGTCCAATTTTTTCCTTGCAAAAATCTTTGACATCTAATCTGCCATATTGTCCATTTCAAGCAGGCCAGAATTACATAAACTGTACTTGTATTCCATTTCTTCCATTCTTTCATAAGTTGCCCATATATCAACATGTCATAGTCCATATTTTAAAGCATTCTGTACCCCATAATCTATCTAACTGACCCCAACCCATATTTATAAAATCACAATCAAAATATAACTGCTGCAGGGTTTCTAACTGATCCTTACAATTATTTGCCATACACATTCTGCCTGCTATAGCCTTGTGTTTAAGATTACTTTCGAGCTGAGCAAAGTCAGCTTGCAAGACGTCCCTGACTTCCGTTAGAGTTGTGCCAGAAGTATATAATACAGTGTCATCTGCAAAAAAGTGAATACTGGAATTCGTTATGTGAGAGTCAAGATCATTGATGCATAGGGAGAATAGGATTGGGCCTAATATGGAGCCTTCCGCACATTTAGTTTCCAATGGCTACACATCTAAACAGTGTCTTTCATTTTATCTAATATTTTTTCTAATGTTGCCTCTAATAATTTACCTTTAATTACTTCTGGTTGCACGATAAATACTGGCTCCTTGTAATATGTTGTAGATACTATCTCAACATACAGTCATTTCCTATTTTTTATTTGTATCGTATCTTTTGTGAAGTTCCACTGCTGTATATAATATATACATATGGTAATATATTCTGGTTCTAATAATTTGACTTTCTCTTTAATTTTAGTTCCCCAATATGATATCAGATGTTCTTTCCAATCTGTAATTAACGGTGACCACATATGTATTTCATCCCTTAAAATAGGTTTTAAATTTGTCTCTAAAATCAAGCTCTGAAAAAATACAATTTGTTGTAACATATCTAGTTCCCCTTTCTTTTTTGGTCTATATGTATGACATCTCTTTACAGGATTCAACCTGCTCACCCTTAATAAGTGAAAGAATAGCCCAATATTTTTTTTCTGCATTTTAACTGATATAGGAAAGATATTAGATAAGTACAGAAAGATAGTCACAATAAATGTTTTCAATAGATATATCTGTTTGTCTCTGGTCATGGTTCAATATTTCCATTTATTATGTTTAGTCTGAGCAATATCAATTTTTTTTGTCCAGCTTTCTTGGATTGCAATGTCTGTTACAAAGTAAATTCCTAAAATTTTAATATTTTCTTCTGTCATTGGTATGCTACTATTTTCTTTAATAGACACATTACCTATTGGAAGAACATTGCTTTTAGTGTTATTTATACATATTCCTGTGTATTTTTATTTTCCTCAAATCACTTTAAAGCCTGTTCATGAGATTTTATGTTTGTTACAATTAAAATGCAATCATCTGCATATGCAGTTATTTTGCTAAGTTCCCCCCCATTCAGTAACTGTACTGATCAATTCTCCTCTTCTTTTTCTAATTTTCAAAGCATAGGTTCTAAACATAGTACATACAGCAGTGGGCTTGTACAACCCCATTTTTAACATACATGGGTGTCCCCACACTCCTGTTTACCATTCGTGTAAGTTGTGCTTCATTATCTAGAGCTTTGATTACTCTCATAACTTCCCCTGGTATGTTATATGCCTTTAAGGCTGCCCAAATATAATCATGTTGAACGGCATCAAAAGCCATCTTTTGGTCGAGGGCATATATGTATCCATCTAGCTGCATTTTAATCCCTTTTCCACCACTTCCCTTATGTAAATTCAATTTTGTTTTATATTTCTGCCCCGTATGGCACATGTCTGTGTGTCCAATACTATGTGCTGTGTTACTATAGCTACTCTTCTAGTGATTATTTTTGTCATTATTTTGTAATCAGATGTTAAAAGAGTTATAGGTCTCCAATTTTTTATTTTCATTCTATTACCTTTTTTATGTAAGACGATCATCACCCCTTACTGCATACTGTTGCCAATATGTCCTGCTTGGAATGCATAAGTATAAACTTCTTTCAACATAGGGGTGAGCTCATTTAAAATTATTCTATAGAATTCATTTGGAATCCCATCTATCCCCAGTGCTGCATTCTTTATTAGGGAATTAATTGTTTTGCTAATTTCAGTTTCCTGTATAGGATCTTTAATTAATTGTTGCTTTATTTCTGGTATTTTAGGGATTCCTATGTGCATCAAAAAGTTCCCACCCATTTTTGCTTGTATTTAAAATTGTGACATGTTCATGCACAATATTTTTAATTGCTCCTGTGTCTGTGTGTATTTTCCTTTTTTATTCATAGTTCGGTCATTATTCTATTCTGTATTCTTTCTTTGCTACTGTCAAAGGGATTTGCTTGGTATTTATTCCCTTGAAATCCATTCATACTTTTTTATTTGCTGAATTTGTTCTGCTACATCAAGTCCAAGCTCTCTCTGTTGTTTCAGTAAATGTAAAAGTTTAGCCCTCATACCCAAATATTTGTTATATTTTGTTCCTTCTTTTCTTTTGGATTCTGCAATTAAATACTGTTTAATATTTATTTTTATATCTTCCTACCAGTCCAGTAGACTGTGATATAGGCACTAAATTGTTTTCCTAGACTCTAATATGTCCAGGATCTCTTTTTTTCATATACTCTTCATGTAATAAAGATATCTTCATTTTCCAATAACCTCTACCTGTATATTGATTGTCTACCAGATCTATTTCTAATTGCAATGCCATGTGGTCTGATGTTTCTATGGGTATTGCCGTGATATCATGTAGCTTTATTCTATCTGGAACAAACCAGAAATCAATTCTTGTTGAAAGTTTGCCCTTAAAAAAGTATGACTTGGATGTTTGTCTATCAAATCTTAACAGTCTACTGATCCCAATCTGTTTAACACAGTTTTTAACATATTGATATCACAAAATTTTCTTTCAGTTTTCCTACTCCAATCCTTTTTTGACAAACCACAGTTAAAATCCCCTCCCCACAAAACCACCTTTAATGTATGTAAATATGGCTCTATTTTCTGTAGTAGTGAATTCCCCTCTATTTTTATCTGTTGATTATAAATATTGATAAGTCTAAGAGGTTTATTTTTAATAACAACATCGACAATAAAGGCCCTCCCTGGGCTTATATCCTCCACCTTTAACTTTAAACTGTAACTGTCACTTCTGTAGTTGTAAACAGTGTTCCTAACCCTGAACATGTGTCTTCCTCAACTGACCATCAGGAAGGGCTCCATCTCAAGTCTTTTTGTGCTATTTTTAACTCTGTCTGTGTATGTAATCCTGAATCATGTAAAAAATAGATATCTCCTTCCCATTCTTTTATTATTGTGAAGGTAGTGATTATATTTTACTATTCTTAATGCTACTAACATTAGAGCATACAGGTTTTATTGTGGTCATTTTGTGTATATTGTAATTTTACTCTATCATCATACATGCCTTAGCTCTGTTTTCCTTTTTTTTTATTTCTGAGTATCAGCTGACTCATATTCAGATGATTGTTCAGGTTGTGAGGAAGCGATAAATGAAACATCTGTTTCCTCTTTAGAATATGCCCAGTCCTTGTCTTGCAAGACAGCCTACAATATTTATTTTGTAGAACTATAGTTCCTGTAGAAGTCTTTGTTTGTTTTGTATCAGGTAGCTTTAAAGTCCTTCTTGATCTGGTGACCATTTGGTAAGATTCTCTTATAAGGGCTACTGGTGCTTTCATAACTTGCACATCAGATTTTTCCTCAGTTTAATTGTCCTTTGCTACATTAGTGATAGCCAAACTCGATAATGATTTATTATGCTCCTCTATTCCAGCTTTTTCTTCATTCTCTATAAATCTGTCAGATGGGGGGATGGGGGGCTTGGGTTGTTCTATGTCATTGTTCCCTGTGAAAGCTTTTTCGCCCAATTTTCATGATCTTTTTGTTGATCTTCCAGCACAGTTTGCCTTTCTTTCAGATGCCTTTCTTTTTGTGCCAATGCTACATAAACATTCTGCTCTGCTTGTTCTGCAGGATTCAGGCTATTATGGGATGCCCAAGGACAGTTTCTGAATGTGTGTCCATTTTCCTCACATAGGGCCCTATGCATGAATGGGGCAGAGTGGCTACATGTGCTTATCTGGGGCACATAATCACTCCGCACCCATTGCACCCCCCCATGCAGCATGCACAAAGGGGAGTGTGCAGACATACTGCACCCAGACCCCCACATCCATGACCACACCATGATGAGAGCATTCTGGGGGCATGCCAACACTATGTAGTATTCACTAAACCATGTAGTGCTGCCTGCATTGGTGCAGAGGGTGGTGCAGGGTATGCCAGGGTAGACCCTGACATAACCCTCTGCATGCCCAAGGGACACCATTTGTTGGACTGGGATTTTGCACTCTGTGGTGTTGTCCCAGCACACTAGGCAGCTGCTGAGAGCAGGGGCAGTGGGACGGGTGAGTGCCTAACACACATGATTGGCGGTGGCACCCAGATGTTGCTTGGGGGGAGGACCGTAGCACATGCCAGCCTATGTGGGGCATGGGGATATGGGGATACAGCTTCAGTGTGGTCAGGTCAAAGCTGCTATTGTGGGTGTGTGGGGAGGAGGTGGGTTTCAACACCAGAAACTTGCAGTGCACTGGGAGGGTACCGTTCGCTGAGGCTGGTCCAGTGAACCAATCAGCCTATGGGGCCATGCCATGTCAGTCAGGGTGCCTAGGCAGCATGCACAACCCCAGACACATGAATCACAGAACAAGTGATCCACGGGTGTACCCAGAACAGGCATTGCATTGGATGCCCACCCAGGTCTGCGACTCAACCCCCGGCCACCCTGCGGAGTCCTGTGTGCCAGTGGGGGAGCCACAGACAGGTGGCTGGCATTGGTGAATGTTGGTAATGGTGCACCTGTCCATGGGGCACAGGGTCACTGGTAGGGTACATGACTTTTCTGCATCCCTCCTCCTGTTTAGTGCATAGGGCCCAAAGATTGCAGTGCATTGGGTTTTGACATTTTCTGCTATGATGCCCTATTGTGCCACACAATCCACATTTTATTTTCTCACAAATGTTGCTGAGATGGCCTTTATCCCCACAACTGTAGCATGCATGCAGCTGACCAACATAAAAAACTACTTCTCTTTCTCCAGATGTTGATATTCACCATTAACCTGTTTTAGCTTAACTTTATACTGCCACCCCCCCCCACCGTGCAAAAATGCTCAACATCTATGATAGGTTCCGGGTAACCTTGAATATCACATTTTTGCTTCATTCAGAAGGTAATGTCTGCCACTTTCACCCTCTCATTTTTTAAAAAAGAATTTTTACATGTTTGTACTCAGGTTTGGTTAATGGAATGGCTACAAAAGGTTTACAAAGCTGGGGGTATATTAATTTGTGATATTGTTTCCAGAATTGCTTCAGACCTGCAGGGTGTTTAAAGCTGATGTCATGGATAGTGTCTCCAGGCATATGTATCAAGGCATATACTTCATACAGTATGCATAGTATCTTAAATTTTCCTTTATAAGCTTCCTTCCTACAGTGTATATAGTCTGTTAAGTGTCTCATTAAATCCTCCCTTGTATTTTAACCTGATAGCATTCCTTTTTTTTGCTGGCTCAGGTGCTATCCTTAAATGTTCAGGAAATAATTCTTCTCTTGTATTTACTTTCCTACATGCTGATTCTTGTGATAACTGTTTATTTTTTTTCATTATTGCTTTGTTCAGTCTGTTCCTCCATAGAGGTTTCCATCTCCTCCTCTAAATCCTCTGACTGCTCCTCTAAATCATTTGTAACTTTTTGTGAGTCATATTCGTTTTCTAATACAATCAGATTGCCCTTTTCCCCACATTCATACATTCTAGTGTATCTGGCTTATTTACAAATAAAGAGTCAGGAGTTTTCTTATAATTAGCATTTAGTACCTCATTGTCTATCTTCTCCCATTCCATTTGTTGTTTGCATTGAGCTGACATGCCAGGAATAATTTGCATCCCAACTTCTACCATCAGGAAATCTTGTCCAGCCTGCATTTTCAAATGCCTCAGAAACCCAATCTGGCATGTCAGAAAAATGTATTCTTGCCTCATCCTCCATTGTGGTGTCTGTAACTTTACCAGATAAAGTCACCTCCATTTCTTTAGTGACTTATTCAAGGGGGCCCCGGTTTTTTCCTAATATATCCTCTTTATATGTTTCATCTTGCCATGTTTGCTGCTACACTAAATCCTGCTCTATAGATTTATTTACACTGTTTGGTTGTTTTCCTTGTACAGCGGGAGGTGCCCATCGTAGGCTGATTGGTGTTTGGCTGGCACTTGCCATTCCACTCAGGTTACCAATTTTAAAGGGAGATATTAAAGCAAAGACTGAGGAGGTATATTGCAACAAATGTGGAGTTAAACTAGATATGGGGGTGGCTAGTGGACAGCAGGAAGGTAGGGCTCCAATAGAGTGGAGTCACAGCCTACCTCCCCACAGGCTAGCAGGGAAGGACTCGGGGTGGCTGAAAAAGGAGGGCGAAGAAGGGAGGAGATGGAGGGCAATGAAGGGAAGGGGCAGGATGGAAGGTGGTCTTGCTCAATGCCAGAAGCTTAGGCAACAAATCAGCTGAGCTATAGGCACTCTTGGCAGTGTGGAGGGTGGATATTGCAGCTGTCACAGAAACCTGGGCAACCAAGCACTGGGACTGGGATCTGGTAATCCCAGGCTACAAATTACACAGGAAGGGCCGTAAGGAGGGAAGGGGGCTGGGGTTGCAGTCTATATGAGGGACGGGATCAAATGCACAAGGGACGAAGGGGAGGAAAGGAGAACAAAGGCAATCTGGCTGCAGCTCCTAGACTCAAGGGGTAGGAAACTGAGGTTTGGGGTGGTATGCAGGCCACCATCCCAATCTGAGGAGCTTGACAGGGGAATTAGAGGAACAAATCAGAAAAGTATGTAGAAAAGGGAAGGAGTTCATAGTGGAATATTTCAACTTGCAGGGGGTTGACTGGAGCATTCCGGTCACCTCCAGTGACAGGGAACAAGTGCTCTTGGATGCGATCCAGGAGGGTCTCCTGATGCAGTTGGTCAGTAGACCTACTAAGCTAAAAAACACTTTAGATCTGGTATTGTCGAATGGGGAGGCAGTAAGTGAAATAAGGGTGGAGGACCCACTAGCTGACAGTGATCCCCAAACAATGTGAGTGGAGTCAGAGAAATCAGTAACCCAGGTGGTAAACTTCAGGGTGGCAGACTTTAGAGGATGCAGGAAGTAATGAAATGGAAACTGGAGGGCATAAGGCAGGAGATGGACAAAGAGCAGAAATGGGATATTATGAAATGGGGTATTACTGAGGCAACGGAAGCCTGCACCAAGACACAGAGTAAGAGGAGCAGAGCAAGGAAACCATGCTGGTTGAACAGCGAGGTATTGGAGGTGGTAAGGGCAAAATGAGAGGCACACCAGAGGTATAGGAGGATGGGGAAGGAAGGGGACAGGGAGGAGTATGCCAGATGGTCTAGGGAGGTGACAAAAATAGTGAGAGAAACAAAGGCCCAGAGGGAGCTGAAATTAGCGCAGGGAATTAATGTGGGGGAATATTTTTTCAGATACATCAGGGAGAAAAGGAAGTGCAAGGAGACAATAGTGAGGATAAAAAATGGTGGGGAGTGGATGGAAAAGGGTGAGGATCAGGCAGAAGCACTGAATGAATACTTCTGCTCAGTTTTCAAAGAAGAAAATGGGGGACCTCTATCACCATGGGCTGTGAGGGTGGGGACGGGGGAAGAGGAGGAGACAAGTGGAAGAACTGAGGGAGGTAGAGTCCTAGAGGGACTGAGGGCACTTAAAATAGACAAGGCTCAAGGGCCAGATGGTATCCAGCACAGGGTGCTGAGGGAGATGGTGGAGATGTTAACGGAGCCAGTGGTGGATCTGTACTGCACCTCACTGGAGTCAGGATGTGTGCCACTGGAATGAAGGATGGCACGTGTAATGCTGTTACACAAGAGCAGACCAAAGGACGAACTGGGTAATTATCATCTGGTAAGTCTCACCTCCATAGTGTGCAAACTCATGGAAATGATACTAAAGGAAAGACTGGTGTCATACCTGGAGGACAATGGCCTCCAGGATTTGAGGCAGAATAGGTTCATTTCAGGGAAGTCTTGTCAAATCAACCTGATACAATATTATGACTGGGTGACAGGTGAACTGGATAAGGGTCATGTGGAGGATGTTCTTTACTTGGACTTCAGCAAGGCCTTCAATTCATTGCCTCATGGGCAACTTGGAGGGGAAGCTAACTGGTGTAGGGGTAGGGGCAAAAATGATGAACTGGATTACAAGCTGGCTGAGTGGAGGCTGCAACAGATGGCGGTGGGAGGGGAGCTCTCAACTCCAAGGCTGGTGATGAATGGGGTGCCACAGGGCTCTGTGCTTGGATCAGTATTATTTGGGCTCTTCATATCAGATATTGTGTACTGGGTGGTGAGCAAGGTAAGTCTGTTTGCAGAAAACACCAAAATGGGAGCAGTGGTGGATGGTGGGGAAGGATGGAAGCAGCTGCAGGGGGACCTAAGTAAGCTAGAGGAGTTGTAACACAGGTGTCAGCTGGAGTTCAATGCAAAGAAGTGTAAGGTTATACACTTCAAGGCAAAGAACCCAAGGAGAAAATACTGGCTGGAGGGGGTTAAGCTGGGGATCACTGAGGAGGAGAAGGACCTAGGGGTAATGATAAATGGGACCTTGAACAACACTGCCCAGTGCAGGAGAGCAGCTGCAAAAGTGAACAAAATGCTGGGGTGCATAGTGAAGGGGTTTTCATCCAGGCAAAGAGAGGTGATCTTGCCCCCTATAGTTCACTGGTAAGGCCACACTTGGAGTATTGTGTGCAGTTTTGCAGGCCATACCTGAAGCGTGATATCAGGCTACCAGAAGGGGTGCAAAAAAAGGCAATGGAGATGATATGTGGAATGGAGGGGAGAGAGACTATAAGAGCAGGCTGGGATACCTGAATATGTACACCCTG
Organism: Neoceratodus forsteri; assembly: GCA_016271365.2. Lineage (NCBI taxonomy): Eukaryota > Metazoa > Chordata > Ceratodontiformes > Ceratodontidae > Neoceratodus > Neoceratodus forsteri. The sequence goes on along the minus strand of CM057458.1, from coordinate 878,496,119 downwards.
GAGGATAGAAGGGACGGGGGACATGACAGATACATTCCAGTATCTGATGGGAATCAATAAGGATGGGGCAGACAATGTCTTTAAGCTAAGGAGGGGAAGGACAACAGGGGGAATGGGCTAAGAATAGAGGGGGGAAGATTTAGGAGGGGAATGAAGAGACACTATTTCATGGAGAGGGTGACAGCAAAATGGAATGCACTACCAGAATGGGTGGTATTATGTAAATCTGTGAACAGCTTTGAAAGGGCATGGGACAGGGAACAGGGGAGGGTGAGAGTGGGGAAGGTGAGGGCAGCAATGGAATGACAAAATGAAGGGGTGTGTGGCAGTTGCAAACTAGGGGTGCTAGCTGCACACTCGAGCAGATTTAGATAGATCGGGTGGTCTGTTTCTGTTGGTACATTCATATGTTTGTATTTCTATTCATATTTTTCATTTCTTCTTTGCATTTTTTTCCCATTTTTGTTATTGCTTAGCATTTGCTCCGATGCTATGCAGTTGTCAGCAGTGCTTCCCTTTGATGCTGCTGTGTCATCTGCAATCAGCTGGGCCTGTTTGTCAGATGCTAGCTGATCTATCTCCATTTTCTCCTTCATTTGCAAACTTTCTAGGGCTGACTGCAATTTCTTTTTCTCTTTTTCATGTCTTAGTTCCTTTTCTGCTAATTTTACATGTAAATCTTCAGTATCCATATTCTCAAATTCTGCAACATCTTCCTTAATATCAAGGGTTATCTTGTTGTTAGTTTCAACATGATCATCATGTTCAGTCTTGTTTTGCAGTGCCATTTTGGCAACCACTGACAAGTCCATTTCATTAGTCTCTAGCAGATCTGAGGTTGGGGAAGAGACCTGCTCCCCAGCCTCCCCAGCTTCCATCCTCTCCACACTGCACCCAGGACTGGAATGCTCAGCAGCACACTTTTCTCCAACATGGGTCCCCCCTATTAGAAGAGTAGGGGAATTTTTATTTACAAAAATATCAATAAAGCCATACAGTACATATATTTTTGATCATATTTCTATCATGAAAACATTTACATTTCCCACTCAAAATACATTCTTTTTTCTCTCCATTCTCTTTGTAATACAATTCCCTATTACCTTGTGTGCCGTGACTGTGCCTTTCTCTTATCTTTTGTATTTGCAAGATAACCCTTCAAATACTTTCTGAGGAGAAATAGTCCATATTCCAATAAGATTAACATTATGCCATCTTCCTATTCCTTTTCCATTATCCTATTGTCCCAGATTCCCCCCTTTTCCCTCACAAAAAGACAGAGACCATTGTTTGTTGTTGTGCTCAGATTGGCAATTAATTTATTTATACGTCATAATTCCATGTTCCATTTCATCATCTTTTATTATTTTATGTCTCACAATTTCATTTATTTTCATCCATATATCAATCTCTGATCATCCCTCTTTTTTCCTCTTTTTCCTCCCCTCCCCCCAGGTGAAAACCTGGATGCCTTCTTCTTCTCCTTTTCTGTTAGGTAACGATGAAAACTGAGACTGCTTTTCTCCTTCAGCTTCTTCCTCTTTTCATCTTATTCCTTTTTCTTTCCCTCCTCCCCTCCTCCTCCCCCCCCTTTTCTGCCATTCACCTTTGACAGTCCATTAGTCATCCTACCGGACACATCTGTCACCCACCTTTGACAGCCCTAACATACAGTCCCATTTCGACTGTCTTCCCCTCTTGCTCTATATTGTAGGGTGGGTGGGAGGATCAAACTCAGCAAAAGTGGCTGAACCACTCCTTTGCTGCCCATTATGTACCTCCACTTGCCCCTCCCCTTCCTGTTGCTTGGTCATTGTTCTATCCCCTGACCCTCCCCTTCCTTCCACCCTCCCCTTCTGAGCACACCTTCTTGATGGAAAGGGAAGGGAAGGGGTGCACCAGGACAACCTGGTCTGCCCCTTAAAGGGCAAACTCCATTGTCCTGGATTCCCCCCTTTTCCCTCACAAAAAGACAAAGACCATTGTTTGTTGTTGTGCTCAGACTGGCAATTAATTTATTTATATATCATAATTCCATGTTCCATTTCATCATCTTTTATTATTGTATCTCTCACAATTTCATTTATTTTCATCCATATATCAATCTCTGATCATCCCTCTTTCTTCCTCTTTTTCTCCCCCCAGGTGAAAACCTGGGTGCCTTCTTCTTCTCCTTTTCTGTTAGGTAACGGTGAAAACCGAGACCGCTTTTCTCCTTCAGCTTCTTCTTCTTCTTTTCATCTTATTCCTTTTTCTCCCCCCCCCTTCCCCATTAGCTGGTCTCCAGCTTGTGTTGGACGACTGGCTTTCCCCTCACTTAGGGTATTGTTCCACTATACCTCAGGGAAACTCCTTCCAAGTCCTTTTTTTTTATATATTTTTTTATCTTCTATTTTTTGCATGCCTCCTCCATGCTTCTATAAAACCCATCATTTCTGTATTAAACATGTCTATGGCTAGATCTGACAGGTGCATGCCATCTGACTTGTAGAAATCTTCTACCCACTCTTCCACACCCTGCAGAATTACTTGTCCTCCCATTGTCCTTATCAGTGTCCCTACCCTTCTGATCATCTTTCTCCTGGCCCTATCCATAGCTCTATGGCTGTGCTCATGTCTCCAAACCCTCCTTGGTATCATATCTGACCAGGCAAGGTATACCCTAGTCCACCATTGTTGTATTGTCACTAGGTCCCTTTTTACCTGCATGTATGTGTCCACCCATGGCTTACCCCCAAGGTCATTGCCCCCTAGATGTATAATAATTAAGTCTGGAATGTGTCACCACTTCTTCAATTCTTCCAGGGTAGGAAGCAGCTGTGCCCATCTCATCCCCCGGATGCCACGTCAAACCAATCTACATTGTTTCACATCTTGGTAAAGCTGCTTTCCCCCAGCCTTTTTCTCAGCTCTCCTTTCTGCCCAATAAATATAAGAGTGGCTGCAGATCCAGACTTCCAAGATCCTCCCTCTTTCTATAGGGTTTAAACAAAATAAATATCTTATATATGGTCTTAGATTCTTTCCCATAATATCCCCTCTCCCTGCTCCCCTCATGTGGTTCCAGATCTGTAACAAAAATATGGGTGATACGTTAGTCTCCATACTGCAGTGTTCAAATGTATCTCATAACTGGTGGACTGCCAGCGCCCCTTTTCCAAAATATTATTCACAGTCTTGCCTGCCGCTGCCCACTGTGAGGCAGCCCCTATCCATAAGGAGTGGGATGAATAATTAATCAGCTCTTCCCCCAGGAATTGCATGCCTTTCTTCAGCAATGCTGTGACTTGATAACTTGTAACCCTTCTTCCATCACCATGCATGAATAATCTCCCTGTCCTATTCCCATGCTCTGCGGTGAAAGCCCACAAAGCCTGCACTGGGCACACTGCGCCCTCTACATGTTTCTTTAGTGCACCATGCGACCCTGTCCCCTTTGATCCATTTTTGACCTCTTAATCATGATTTGTATCTCCTTCATCCCCTAGCTTATATCTTCCCATTCTAATCCCCCTTCCTTTTCTTTACTCCCATGCCCTACCACCTCACTCACTCTCATGACCCCTGCGAACATTACCACATAAATCATGTGAAATAGTTGGGCCTTGGCTTTTGATCTGCAGATTGCCGGTAAAACATCCTTTAGTTTTGCATGCCACTGCTCCTCTATTGGTCTTCTATTATCCACTTTCCCCTGTCTTAACCTACCCCACCCCTCTATCATTCTTCTGATGAACATCGATTTTGTTGGGTCCTTTCATCCATTTAGACTGCAGACTATGCTAATCCCTGCCAAATAGATCCCCGTTATGGTGTGAGCTGTTCCTCTTTGCCTTTGTTCTACCGTGAACTTCCCTAGTTGCTCTTCTGTGAGTGGCCTACTTACCTCCATGTGGTGTGTTGCCCTGAATGTTTGAAACACTCACCAGGCCCCATTGCAGGCCCTCAGTGTCCGTGGTGCCCATGAACTGCTAAACAACAGTTCTGTTCCTTCCTGCCAACATCCCATATGTTCGTTGGTATGAGCATTTTTTTGTTCCTCTCCTGTTGGTGCCAGCCTCTGGAAGTGCTCAAGCTGCAGATGGGAAAGGCTGTCAGCCAGGATATTATGTACCCCTTCTATGTGTTTTGCTCTGAATGACATGTTCGATTGTAAGGCCCTTAACACCAAAAGTCAGAAGACTTGATTGATCGTGTCTGACCTGGCTCCCTTGTTGTTTAATACCTCTACCACTGCCCTGTTGTCACACCAGAATGTCCCTTTCTGATTCCTTAATTCATCCCCCCAAACTAGGGTGCAGGCTCAAATAGGCATGATCTCTAACAATGGTATATATTTCACCTTACCGTCCCTCACCCAATCTGTAGGCCAAGGTTCTGCAAACCATCTGCCCCTTATATAGCCCCCCCATGCCTAGACCCCCAGCTGCATCTGTGTACAGATCAAGGTCTGTGTTATATACTCATTCCTCCTGCCAAAAGGAGCAGCATTATAGGCCCTGAGGAATTCCTCCCATACCTTAAAATCCTCCTTAACTCCTTTTGTCATGTCTACCCAGTGGTGTGGTCTGGTCATCCCAGCTGTAGCCCTAGCCAATCTTTAAGTGAAAGCCCTCCCTGGTCCAATAGCCCTGCAGGCGAAGTTCAGGTGCCCCAATACCTGTTGTACTTGTTTTAGTTTTACTCTTCTCCTGCTGGTATGTACTTGGATCAACTCTTTCAGTTTTTTTCACTCTTTTGTCCGGCAACCTAAATATTTCCCCCGAAGCATCTATCTCAATATCCAGAAATTTTAGCACCCTGCTGGGTTCTTCTGTTTTTTACAGTGCCAGCGGAACCCCTAATTCCATGCAAAGCTCTTGAAATTTGACCAACATTTTTTGTGTCTCCTTTTTCCCGCTACCGATAAAAAGGAAATCATCCGAATAGTGAATAACCGTTTTATAACCAGTTCTTTCTTATTCACTGCAAACAGGTGCTGAATGCTTCAAATGTTGCACATGCTATAGAACATCCCACGGGTATGGCTCTGTCAAAATAGTACTGTCCCCCAATTTTAAAACCCCAAAGATCCCAGTCTTCTCTCCTAACTGGCAGCAATCTGAACGTGGATTCAATATCTGATTTCACCATCCATGCATCATCAGTAGCCCGGATTATCCAGACTGCATCTTCTATTGTTGCATATGTCACTCTGTATTCTTCCCCGATAAAATCATTCACCGAATCCCCTTCAGGAAAGGATAGGTGGTGAATCACCCTGTATTCTCCTCCCTGTTTTTTGAGGGCCAACCCCAGTGAAGAGATCATCATATTCTGCAAAGGGGGGTATCAAATCGCCCTTCTACTCTCCCTGCTGCCTTTCCTTCTCTGTCTTTTGTCTTAACATTTCTTCTTGCCCTTTTACTGAACCCAGGTTGTTCACCTCTTTCGCTTGTCTGGGACCTTCACACTGCAATGAAAAACCTGAGCAAAAATCTTTTCCGGTCATCTCTGCCACTTTTCTATTTGGGTATCTGTCCAACCTACCTTTCCATCCCTCTATCCTGATGGGGGTTCTGGCTTCCCTAAATTGCTCTCTGGCTTTCTTCCCTTCTTCCCTCCCAGATTCTCCCCTTTCACTCAGTGCTTGGCCTCGCTGGTCAGTGATTCTGACTCCCTCTAGTCGTATGCTCCTTACCCCTCCCCTGTTCCATGCCTGTCCCTTATACCCCTGTCCCTCATGAAAAAATTGTTGACCTGAACCTTGACTCCCAGATCCTTGGGCTCCCTGGACCCATGTCGTCCTGCATCTGCTTGCTGGATGTGTTCCCCCACATTTCAAAGCTGCGTGCCGAAAATGACATTGTGGCCAAGAACAAAAGGCCCTATTGTAAGCCCAGCAACACCTCTGGGACATGGCTCCTTTTTTCCCCCAACTCCCCTTAGGGTGTGGACAGATCGGTTACATAATCTGTCCACAAGTCTAATTGCTTTGTGTCCTATCTTACATCCCCATATGTCACCATTCTCTGCCGAAAAAATTTGTTTTAGTATATCCACCCCACCTCCCCTTTCGCCTTTGCCCACCTTATTATTAGGTAGTATATGATGAGTGGGATGCCCAGCTCTGGTTTCCAATACAATGGGTGAGAATATGGCAAAACCTACAGACCACCCATCCCAAGTCTTCCCTTTTGTGACTTTGTCCTCCTCATTCCTTCCTAACAAAACTACTACTGCTGCCATTTCACTCTTTCCTATATTCTCTGTTTCTTCATATTTTGCTGCCACTTCCTGGCTTACTAAAGTGAAGATATCCACATACTCTCCTTTCCATATTTTTTCTTATGTGGCCAGTGGAACGTGTTCACCTACCCTCATCCCAGGGGCACCTATCTCCCTTGTTCCTTTTCCTTCTTTCTCTGTACCTCCTTCCTTTTTCTTCGGTACCTCTTTTTCTGTCCTAATCTCTGCCAGTGCTGAATCCATTTGCCCTAAACCCCCTGTCCCAAGTGCCGACACAATTTGGCTTATATACTCTTTGATACTGTCACCCACTGAGCTGGGTGCGTTACCTGTGGCCTTGTCCATTCCTTGTTGCCTGCCATCTTCCTGGTGCCCCATTATGGTCCCCTGTGGTTGAGGGGGTGGTTGCACCACTAGCAGTTGTGGAGGAACCACTATGCTCTGGGGATCCAGTCTGAGTTCCCTTGGGGGGACCCCGACTTGGTCTTGGAGAAGTACTGGTGGTACCAGGTCAATAGGCTGCAGAGGTACTGGATCAGCCACCTTGGTGGGTCCCACTGTCAGTGGTTGTACCCTGGTTGGGCGGTGTGGCCTTTCCGCTGGCCGCTTCCCTCTATCCCCTTTACCCTTCCCCGCTTTCCTTTTCTCCCCGGATCTCCGTGGTTCTTCCCCTTCTGTCAGTTCCCACATTTTGTTGGCTTTTTCCACCAATTTGACTGTAGCCCTCTAAGCGTCTTCCTTCAAAGGCCTGCTCTTCTTTGGTGCCATGTTCCTCGTTCCTTTCAAACTGTGAAGACAACCGAAAGAAGAAAACAAAATTCTGCTATTAAATTATGTCTACAGCAGTCCTTCGTATGGCCAGGCCCTCTTTTAAACAGTTGCCTAATGGTAACAAAATGCGTCCCATTTTTTTTTGCCTCATAGCCCAACCTCTGCCTGGGCCTTCCTCCATGACAAGTGTTCACAACAGGCCCTTCCAGGTGACCTTATCGCTCTTCTGGTCTCTCCTGCCTTCTATCCCCTTCTTCCCATCCACTGCCCGCCAGGCCCCCTATCTCTTCCCAACCCCCACCCCAGCGGGCCTCAGGATGGTCGTGGCCTTCAAGCACCTCAGGCACCACCTCCTGTGGGCTTCCAGGCCTAAGCCTCTCTCCTCTTACATGCTGTCACATTCCTCTGGCTGTTGCCCCCCCGAGCCTGTTCATTCCCCTTCCTGTGCCCGCCCCTGCGAGCCTCAGGCTGGTAATAGCCCTCACACTCTTCAGGTGCCACCTCATGTGTTTTCCAAGGCCTAAAAACCTCTCCTCCCTTGCATGCTCTCACATGCCTCTGGCTGTTGCCCCTCTGGGCCTGTCCATTTGCCCTTTCCCTTTTCCTGATTCTTTGGCTGGACCTCATGGCCTCGCGGCCTAACTCTGATCCTGTCTCCTTGGGAGCCCCACCTTTTTTAGGCCTAATCCCTCTCATGGCTACCGTCGCCATGATTCTTGGCCTGTCAGACTCCTGTCCCCTTGTGTCCCCCAGCCACTTTTTTTAAATCATGGTCCTTTAGGGCCTGTACCTTCCCTATCCTGCATGCCCTCACAAGCCTCTGGTTGCATTCTCCTTCCTCCTGCAACCTTGCCTGTTTGGGCTGCCCCCTCTCCCCCCCAATGCACGTTATCCCCCTTCAGTCAATGGTAAGCCTGTTACCAGCTTGCAAGATAGGAACCCTGTGGCTGGACCGCGTGGTCCTGCGGGTGTGTGATGTCACGCCATATGTTTCTACCATGCTAGTCCATATACTCTATTATTCGTAGAAACCAGGCCTCCAATAAATTGCCTCATCCTCTGTTTGCAGGCCCACAGGTTCCTCCTTCTCTCCCCATCGCTCCTTATTTGTCATCAACTTCCATTTAGGCCCCCACTCACATCGCGGCCTCCACGTGACATGTGACATCACACCACGTGGCCGCCCGCATCTGTCCCTTGCTCTCTTTTTGTGCTAGGCCTCTTTTTCTCAGGCCTACCAACATGCTGCCACTTCCCTGGTCCACTAATCCACTCACCGACTCAGCTCTCCCCCAATAACTCACCAGGACCACTGCAGGCCACATGCTACCCCTTCCCAACTGAAAAAAATACCCTTTTGCAATGCAGTGCTCCTCCCCAGCATCCTGTTCCCCTGACTTCTTTATTGCTAGATCCAAATCAGGCAAACTCAGCTGAATGCACACAATCCACCATTTTACTGGCATTCCTCTGGCCTCCCTTGTCCTGTACAATATTACTTATCAGCTGCCCCTTACATTGCTTCCCTTTGTTCAACAAAAGGCCTTGTTAAAGCTGTACTCTTTGTATTTAGTACCAGCAAGCCCTTGGGCTGGTGATACCCCCTTCCAGCTCAGTTCCCTTCCTGCAGCTCTTCACCTCTGCTCCACAAAATGCTTTGTTATCTCTGCAGTATGCAACTCTCAATAACTGATGTCTATACCAGTTAAGATTCAGTTTCCTCTGCTCCACAAAAAACGCTTTGTTATCACTGCAGTGTGCAAACCACGCTCAACTATGAATACACAATTTAAAGTCAGTTTTCCACTGTATCACTTCACCTCTGCTTCCCATAAAAAAAGCTTTGTTATCACTGAAATATGCAAACCACCTTAAACTATGTGTTTCTTTCTCACATTATTTGACTTCTCAGCTTCTCATAATTTTCTGGCCTCCTGATCCTCTTACTGTCATTTCAATCACTATATTTATTATTATTTGTATGTATTTATTTATATATATATTTTTTATATAACCTCAACATCTTCATCCATATTATTTGTTTATTTCTTACCTCTTTATCTTGTTGCACAAACCTTCCAAATTAATCTGCCAATCCGATGTGCTGCAGTTTCAATTAGCTCAGATCAAAACTCCAGCAAAAGTGACTGAACCACTCCTGTGCTGCCCATTATGTACCTCCACTTGCCCTTCCCCTTCCTGTTGCTTGGCCATTGTTCTATCCCCTGGCCTTCCCCTTCCTTTCCCCTTCCCCTTCTGAGCACACGATCTTGATGGAAAGTGAAGGGGTCCACCAGGACAACCTGGTCTGCCCCTTAAAGGGAAAACTCCATTAACCTAATCCCACCCTTTATGTGTACACTTCCCCCAATTTCTTCAGTCATCCTTCATATAAAATTCCATATTCAAAGGCTTTACCTAAGACATCTTGCTATATTCCAAACTGGACAAAAATAAACTAAAAAATCATGCTTATAGTAAAACCAGTTTCTTCCCATTTTGCCACCAGATAGAATGTTTTACTTCTAAGTCATGCAGTTCACCCTTCCATGTCCCTATATAACACTGTATGTACATTGCAATATATTATTTTTATGTCTAAGCCATTAATCATTAACTTCTCTTTATACAACATCTGTGGTTAATATTTGTAAGCTGTCTGTTATCCAAACTATTTCTTATATATGTTTTGTTATGTCTTTGCTGTTTTACATCTCGATGGGGATCCTTTGTAAAAGAGTGTATACTCAAAGGTTGTTTCCGAATATACAAAAAAAATAAAAATAAATCATCACTTTGTTCAAATGTCTCCACCATATGGTTACCTGCTTCTGTGGAAAAAAAAAAGATTACTTCTGTTTTATACACCCCCCGAAATTCCATATTAAGTCTACTTATTAGACCCGTAAGGTTCACATTTTTCTGTTGTAACACAAACTGGCATCTTACTTGCCATATTATCCACTTAATCAGGGCCATCACCACTCTAAGTGTCCCTTTATTAAACTTATTCCATTTTCTACAAAAATGCCCATATATTAACACTTCATATGTCATTTCCTTAAATAATGCTATATCCCATTCTACTGCAAGTAGATTCCAAAAATGTTCCATGTATGCACATTCAAAATGTAAGTGCCTCGTTGATTCAATTTTATCCCTGCAGTTTTCCCTTAAGCATGTTTTTTTCAGGTACTGCCTTACTGTGGTGATTGCCCTCACATTTAATCAATCATGGCAGCACTCCACAAGGTGTCCCATATTTCTTTTTTGGAACCCAAGGCTCCATTATTTGGGCCGTAATTTCATTTACCTTAATATTATGTGCAAGTGAAAAACATGGGGTTTATGCTACTTCCACCAAAATGATTTTTTTGTATAGTTCCTTATGTACTGTGTATTTCATATCTTACTGGGAAACTTTCCAAATTTTAATTTTTTTAAAAATTCTACTAAATAAGAATTTGTTGCACCTGCAAATGCCCTAAAATGACCCCAGTTTTGTGTTTCCCATTTTTGCCACAATATACTGCTTCTGTCCCTTAAAAAGGGAGTACAAACTAACTGTTTACCTAACATAATGGGTAATAAATTGGAATATATATAAATGGAAAAGAAGAATATTATTGGATGCAACATATCCAGCCCTCCCTCTTTTATTGGTCTATATGTAAGTAATTGTTTTTGCGGGATTTAGTCTGCAGCCCCAGAGCAATCTAAATGCAGTATTAAGTACCTTTGTCTCTAATTTCACAGGAAGTGGGTATATATTGCTTACCAATAAAAACAGTGGTGTAATAAATGTTTTAAACATAAAAATCCTCTTTTCCTGGACATAGGGAATGCATTCCATCTCTCTATTTTGTCCCATGCTATTTTTATGCTTTCCTCCCAGTTTGTAACTGCAGTGTCCTGTATCCCAAATGTTATTCCCCAAATTGTTATTGGGTCCAGAGAAATTTGTATGTCTAAAATGGAACTTAGCTGATTATCAGTCCCTTCATGTATCACTATGCCCCTACATTTTTGCCTATTTATATTTGACCCCGAAATCTCCTGAAAACTAGAAAATACTTCCAGTGCTTTTTCTCCAGACTTTTTTTTGGTTTGCCACTATAATAGTGACATCAGCTGCATAGGCCATGGCCACTGGGAAACTATGTTGCCCTAAACCTGCTATGTGTTCAATCTCACTTTCCCCTTCCAGTTTCCTAAGTAGGGGGTCAAGAGCAAAAACATATAGCAGAGAGCTCAAAGGACACCCTTGCCTCACACCCCTTTGTATTCTGATGTGTCTACCAACCCTCCAATTTACCACTGGGTTCATAAAAACCTGTTTGTATAAAATACATATCCAGTTAATGAAACAATCTGGAACTCCATATTTTTCCAATACCCTGAAAAGGTATTCATGGGGGACAGCATCAAAGGCTTTTGATTGATTTAATGTGATAAGCATTCCTTCCATCCTTTGCTGGTCAAAGATTCTTGTATGATTTTCAAATTATTAGTCATTATGTGCTGTGGGATAGCGCACACTTGACTAGGCGAGATAAGATATTGTGCAACCCTAGCTAGTCTGGTGCATAAAATTTTGCACAGTATTTTCCAATCTGAATTCATAAGACTGATAGCTCTCCAATTTTTTAACATAGATCTATCTCCTTTTTTATGCAGAAAAATCAGGAGGCTATGGGCTAGGGCAGCTGGGAATGGTACCTTGCCTGCCAAAATACTATTAAACACTAATAGTAAGTGAGTGCCTATAATAGCCATTGCTTTCCTATAGAACTCTCCAGGCAGCCCATCTGGGTCTGAGGCTAATCCCATTTTCACAGATGAGATAGCTGATTTTAGCTCATATTCAGTAAAAGGAGCAACTATGTTTCTTTCTTCCCCCTTTGGTATCCCTGGTACTTGCAAACCCTGCAAAAAGGGCTGCAACAAGTCCGTATTAAATGAGGAATGCCTGAACTGTTCATATACATAGGTATCTACTACCTGTGTAATTTGGTGTCTTTTATTTGTTTTGGTTCCACTAGCTGTTATCAACTCCATCAATTATCTGGTGTCCACCATCTGGCTGCAACTCTCGTATGGATTAATTTGTTGCCTGTTTCCTTGTATTCCAAATTTTTGTTCCACGAACAGGGTTTGGACTCAATCATATTAACATTTCCGCATATCTTCCTTAACCAACAATACCTGGGAAGATAAATCTGTTTCTGTATCTAAAGCCTCAGATAATAAAGATTGTAACTGTTTCCTGAGTTTAAGATAATTTATTTATTTTGAATTAGAAGCTTGTTTGGCTAACTGACTGCAGTGGATTTTCACATCTTTTTTTGTATCTTGCTACCAAAATAGTGGGTTGTCGTATAATTCAAATGCAGAAATTCTTGCTAACAATTCTTCCTGCACTACTTCCCAGAAATCTGGCTCTTCCAATGAAGATGTGTTTAACCACCAAACAGAGTTAGCTTGTGATTTATTTGAGGGGTTCCCAAAGGTGACAAGGAGTAATTTATTGGCTGATGTTTCTATTGATATCACATTAACTTTTTCAATGGGTGTCCACTGGGATGTAAAAAGGAAATCTATACATGTGGATAACATTCCCTTGAAAAAAGAACGGTATGGCATGGGAATAATTTCTGCTGCACAATCCTTCAATTTTTCAGTTTTGTACATAGTGTTTAAGTAAATCATATCATATAATTTCTGCATTAATCCTGTTTTGTCAGTTAGGCTAACATGCAGTTGAAGTCTCCCCCAACACTATTGTTTTAGACATATATAGATATGGCTGTATACTTTTGAATAAGTCTATTCTTAGCTGCTTGGTCTGGGGACAATAAATATTTATCAGCCTAAATTATTGTTGTTTTAGTCTAACATCTAATATAAGGGCTCTGTCTGGAATTAAATCTATTAACCTAGAAATATGGGGGCTAATTGTATTAAACAAATTGCCCAATCCTGTACAAGCTTCTTCTCCCAGGAACAAAAATGAGGGCTCACTAAACCATTCCCTGGATGCTTAATTTTGTTCCTGTAATGTTAGTATTCTTGTATCTTGTAAAAAATACACATCGAATCTCAATCCTCTCAAGACTGAGAATGTAGTGTGTCTTTTCTTAGAATTTTTAATACTATTAACATTTAGTGTCCCAAAGTTAAATGACCAGTCCTTTCAGAGTTAGGTGATGGTTGTAGACTGATCCACCAAATCTTCCTCCAGAGACACCTTTGTACTTGATTTTTTTGATTTTTTCCTTTTTTTTCACCAATCTCGAATCTCCAGATGTCAGCTCATTATCAGTAGTAAATTCTGGCTTTGAGGAGGCTACTGATGAGGTGTCCAAGTCATCATCCCCAGTACATCCATTGTTTCCTTTTTACCAACGTAGAATATCTGTTTCTTCTCTGCACTGTGAATTCTCTTGGGGGTTTGGGGATTGTTCCTTTTTCGTGGCACAACTGCTAGTCACTCTTCTGAATTTCTGGATCTCCCGTTCATCTGTTAATAGAGGGTGGCATATGTGATGCTTCCGTAAAAGTGGCAGGAAGTACTGATGCAGTAGCTGGCTCTTGTGCCTCAGAAATATTTTCTTCCCCTGTGGCTGTACCCACTGGAGCATCCTCTCCCTCTATCAGGGTATTTTTTTCTGATGGGTGGCCCATGTCCTGTGCTGGAAAAGGGGTCTGATCTGATGATTTCTTTAAACATGACCGGTAAATGGTTTCTGGTCTTGTATCCTCTGCCTGACTTGTTCCCTGCTCTTCCTCACTGTTTCCCGGGTTATTGTGTGAGGCCCAGGGACAGTTCCTATATGGGTGTGTTGTATCTTCACATAAGTTACAGCAGATTGGTGTGGGGCAATTTATTGATGTATGTCCAGTATCACTGTAAAGGAAACATTTGAGCTGGTCACCGGCATTACTCAAGTGAGTGTATGCTCCACACTGGTAGCAAGATCTGGGCTGCCCCATGTAAAAAATAAAACCTCTCTCCCTGCCAAGGTAGAAACAACTTGGCAGGTGCTGGATACTGCTGTTAAACTGAGGTAATTGTACCCTGATATGCCAACCCCAGTACAAATATCCTCTGAGCCCATTATTGGGTCAGGTAGTCCCAGAACTGAAAATTTTGTTCTCAGCCAGTATAATATATCTGTAATGGCCACCCCCTAATTTTTTGAATAGGACCATAATTGTATGGTACATAGGCCTAGAAAGGGGAATAACTATGAAGTAGGCCCATTCTGGTGTTTGCTTGACCCCTTGGTACCTTTGCCAGAATAATTCCAAGCTTGATGCTGTCTTAAAGCTTGCATCAAAATTGGGGTCCCCAGATATATGGATTAGAGTTTATATCTCATTTGCAGAAAAGCCCATACTTTCTTTTAGCAGAGTTCTGCCTACATAAATCCTATCGGGATACATTTCCAGTCCTCCTTTATGTTTTATCTGAACTGCATTTCTTCTTTTTGCTGGCTCTGGGGGAGTGTGAAAGAGCTGAGCAAAGGTACATGTATTTGGCCTTCTAGATTGTGCTCTCTTTCTCTCTCTGAGGACCTGATCGTGCACTGCCATCAGGTTGTTCCACATTACTCAGGACATCAGGTGCAGTCAAGGGGGTCTGTAGCTGTAGTAGCTTTGTGACCCATGAAGTTTTCACTTGTGCTTGTACTGGTCTGGTTATGATTTGCCACTTGGCATGGGTTCTGTACAGACCTTAACTCACGTGCAGGAGGAATAAATAACTGGAGAATTTGTCATTTCTTGTACAGGGCTTGACTCATGTGCAGGAGGAATACATAACTGTGGAGAATTTGTCATTTCCATGGAGGAAGGGATTTCCATTGGGTCTGATGAACTGACTCCTGTTGTTCTGGGGATGCCCAAGGCTGTAGTTTAGAATTTCTGACCCACCCTGCTTGCTTGAGTGCCTTACCCATTGATAACCCAGTCACAGAGAGGTTATCATCATAGTCTGGCAGCATTTGCTGCTGTTGCAAACCTTGAATTGTTTCTTTATCTTAGGCAAAAGTCTGATGAGAGCTTTGTGCACTACCTCCAGGGTGCTCCACCTCTGTGTTAAAGTCGCTCCTCACCCTCCTCACCTGACCTTTCTTCTAACTTGCTTACAGTCCTATCCTTAGCATAGTCATTTTCAGTACTAATAACAATCAGGTTACTTTCTTGATTCTTTACTGCTTTCTCTGTTTTTTTCTGGAAGTTCCTCCATTCCTTCAGTTTCATTGCGCATTTCTGCATCTGCTGCCTCCGATTCCTTAAAATGTTGTTCCTCTGCTTCCCAGAATGCTAACAGGTAGGCCTTCCACTCGCTGTATGATGTGGCTGTATTATTTAAACTTGCCTGCATCAAATCCGCAATACATGAGGCCAAAGCACTTGTAGCAGAGGCGTCAGTTGTTTCAACATTTTCTTTCAGCAAAAACAGTGATTCTGACAATTCTTCTCCAGTTTCTCTGACTGGCAGGGTGGGGAAGACAACAACCTCCTCCACTCTGGGTGCCATTACTGCACCAATGTACAGGAACCGGATGTTCAGAGCTCCCCCTACTGGTGAAAGAGTCTGGGAATTTCCCAGTGTCATGGCCAAATTTCCCCCTCTCTCTAAAAATACCACCAACTGCTTAATCTGGTTCAATTTAATTTGGTTACCATCTGTATCCCCCCCAGGACGAGGATGAAAATAGGCAGAATTGTCTAGCCCTCATTTCCCAGACAAAAAAAAAACTAACTAACTAAATTAAACTAAACTAAACTAAACATACTGCTGTAACCATTGCCAAAATAAGAGTTGGCTAATTTAACAAAAAGGGACTACTGTATGTCCAAATGCAGTTACAAAAATACATTATAATGTCTTTGAAAGCAGTTTTATGATTATTATTTTTTTCATTTTACAGCTTTAACAATTTGAATGCACATGTTGTAATTTATAATGGAAGTCATATTATTTATAAGCTGATTTTGGGACTTCCCCAAGATATTCCTCCAGAATTAAGAGCTCAAACTGGCTTATTATACTTAAAAGCCCAATGTGAATTAAGACAAATGAGTTATTTTCTAAAAATCTAAAAAAACAAAGATACTAATATTTTACCTTATACTTGCTAGCTTGATTCACTAAATACCTTAGATTCTGGAGTTGTTAACTCAAGAAACAAGTGGTCATAAATAGTTCAACGAACTGGTCATAGACCTGAGAAGAATTGGCCTAGAAAGTATAGTGAAATTATGGAATTTAACAGAACTTCAATGTTATGTGGGAGCTGCAAAAACAAGAATTGTAGATATTCATAAATAAAAGGATATTGAAAGACTTGCTAATTTCTAGAAACTTTTTGGGATATAGCAGTTTGAAGAAAAGCCATTATAAAGAACCATATATAGCAAAGTGTCAAAATACAGTAATCTTCATATTAAAACAATTGTAAGATTATGATTTGATATATATTCAGGATCAGCTACACATGTTATAAACTGATTTGACCATCAGGCAGGGCTTGATTATAATTGCTGCGGCTCCAGTCATTGGAATGCAACACATATTTTAATAGAGTGTCGAAAACTCTGAAAAAAATGGTAAAAACACTCATATTTCTCATTTATTGGGACTTTCTACAGAAGGAAAGATCTCTTATTAATTAAACACCTCCACTCTTGCTGTCCTTTGCTATCTGGCTAGTTTTTCCCTTGCTGCCTTTAGTATAAAATAAGTCTTATTCAACATATGGCATTCTTTATATAGGGTGCCTTATCTCTTTATTATTATTTTTGGATAGAACTTTAAGATTAAAATTAATTTCTTAAATGCTGTTTTTAATGATGTTTTGAACATCCTCAGTGTTGTTTATAACAACTGTTAGTCCTATTGTATATTAAACTTTTTATTATGCATACATCTTATAATAAACTTTGAACTTTAAACTTTACATTATTGCTCAAATGGAATGCATGTGTAATTCAGTGACTGCCCTACAGATGGCAGGAGGGATCAGTTCTAGCCAGTATAAGTGTATAATTTATAATGGAACTCATTACATTTTCAGCCTTTAATATCTTTACAACTGTTTAACCAATTTGCACAGAATTTTGCATGCTTGGTATCATGGGGTAGATATCTTCATGTGCCAAGTTTTGTTCCAGTCCAATGTGAAGATTCTGAGATGTGGTAGGTGAACAAACATAACAAATCACTGTATTCTTGCTGTTTTTTAATTTTTTTATTATTGCCTTGTGCCCAGATGCTTTGGAATTTTGGTCTGAAAATTTTAGGGTAGAAAGGGCTTGGCCCACAGAGGTGCCTTTCACTGATTTGGAGTAACAATATTAATCTGTTACAAAGTTATTACATTTTAACATTTCTGGTTCTGAGCATGCTCAGTAATCATTTCAAAATAGCTGTATAAAGGGGCATGGTTTGGAAGCCTAGAGTCACCTCATTCTCATGAATAATCATTAACTTATTTGCATGCTCTATTTTTAAATTGAGGGAATTAGAAAAATTGGTGAAGACCACAACCTATCCCTCTTTGAGAAGCTTGATCTTTTGGGTTTTACCTGTTCACATTGCAAAAGAACAGTTCCTTATGTGCCCCACATTTTCAAAAATGTCACTGTAACCTTAGCTAATAAATAATCATGAGCTTATTTTCATACCTGTATTTTTAAATTGAGGGAATTCAAAAAATCAGGTAAAAAATTACAAGTTTATCCCTCTTTGGGAAGTGTGAATTGTCCCCTGAACCCCTACCAGGAATAATGGGTGCTATGCTTATTTAACTTTGGTTGCTCGTTGGCAATATTATTTTTTTTTTTTTGGCACAAAGAACTATTTACATCCACCATGTTATTACTTCAAATTCCAAACATAATAATTCATTCAATAATTTCTTGGTTCCAGCCTCTTCCTTCTTCCAGTTGTTCCTCCATCATGATTTTCAGGGCCCAGATGCTGTGAATTCAGTCCCCTCCTTCACACCAGAACCAGGCCAGTTCCACCTACCCGGGCTTTCACCATCCAGGCCCAGACACTTCTGAATCCAGTGCCTGGACCTCTCCCCCTCCCAGCTTTAACACCACATCTGGGTTCCTTGTCCCCAGACCGTGTATCCTAACCCTTCCCCTTCCCTTCCCCGGCTCCCCTTATTTTTTCATCAAACTCATTGGGGTCTTGCTGCCCCTCCGGGGACTATGTCCCAGCCCCCTGTGCCTGTAGCTGTCTTCCCACAGCAAAACATACCAGCCCCTTGCCCAGGGGCCCCTAGGGCACTCACCCTGCCCTCCGCCTATCTTTGTGCCAACCATGCCCTACTCAGAGCCCTTTTTAACAAGGTTGGGAGGGTGGGAAAAACTCCCAGCAAAAGAGGTCATCCTGCCTGTGTCCTGGCCTGATATACCCCTGCAGGACCCCTGGTCAGGACCCCTTGGGGCTCCGCTCCCAGTCAATCCCTGGTGCTCCGGCATCACCCTGTCTTATTACACCTTCTACCTTCTTGGTGCTGTCACTTGCCCCACATCTCCTACCTGATCCTTCCCCCCTCCCTCCACCCCTCCTCTTCTTGTGCTCCTTCCTGGCAGGGGTCATCAGACAACCAGGTCTGCCTTTTAGTGGCAAGCCCCATTGTCCCCTGAACTCCTCCCAGGAATAATGGAAACTACGCTTATATAATTTTTGGTTGCTCATTGGCAATATTTATTTTTTTTGCCACAAAAAAATATTTACATCTACCATGTTATTACTTCAAATTCCAAACATAATCATTTATTCAATAATTTCTTGGTTCCAACCTCTTCCTTCTTCTGGTTGTTCCTCCATCTTGATTTTCATGGCCCAGACACTGTGAATCCAGCCTCCTTCTCCACACCAGAACCAGGATGGTTCCACCTACCTGGGCTTTCACCCTCTAGGCCTGGACACTTCTGAATCCAGTGCTTGGATCTATCCCCCTCCACTCTTTAACACCATGTCTGGGTTCCTTGTCCCCAGCATGTGTATCCTAACCCCCTTCCCCCTTCCCTTTCCCCATTCCCCCTTTTCTTTCTTCCACTGCCCCTCCTCCAGCTTGCGATGGATGGAGGGGCTCCCCCCTTGCAGGCTATTACCTCAAACCTTTTTTGGCTATTTTGTCAACTAGCTCCCCAATTGGCCTCAGGAATAGGTAAATCCCAAATTCTGACAAGTGTACCCCATCTGACCTGTACACCGCAGCTTGATCAAAGAAAATGTCATTGTGCTACAGGTGAACCCAGCCCCCATTTCAATCCCTGCCCTTGCTACCCTTCTATTCAGACTCTTCCTGACTTTTTCGATCAGCTGGACATTTTTGACTCCCCTCCATACCTACTGGGAGGTGATGTCTGACGAACCGATTGTAACCTTCGGCCACCACCCTTTTAGTTTTTCCAAATCCAGAAGGATGTTCTGTCCCAATTCCCCCCATGGCATGCTCCCGAGGTCATTTGCCTCCCAGGTGTATAATAATTCAATCTGGAGTTCCCTATTGCAGCCTTAACTCCTCCATTCATTAGTGGCAGTAGCTGCACCCACCTCATACCCCTAATGCCTTTCCACAGCACCATGGTATGCTCAGTATTGTATCATAGTTCTGCTCCTCTGGAAGTAGCGACAACAAGTCTTTCATCTCAATAGACAAAGGAGTTCCCCAATATCCAAATTTTCCTCCTGCCATGGAAACAAGATAAACAGTGTGAGTCATTGTGATCAGTACCTAACATACCTCCTATATCAGCTGGACCTCCAACGCCCCACTTTTTTTACTTCATACACTGCAGCCCCTTTTTCTGCTGCCTCCATGGCTGCCCCGATCCTAAAAGAATGCAGAGATAATTCACCAGAGTCTTCCCCAATGAATGTCAGTGCCCTCCTGAGTACTGCCCTGACCTGAAACCCAGTGACTGGGGAACCATCCCCATGTCAGAACAGGGGCCCCCCAGTCCCCCCTCGAGTACTCCCTTATGCCTCCAGTGCACTCACTCTGCAGTTGGTGGACTGTGGTTGCCTCAGCAATGACACCTTGATCCCCTTCCTTTTTTGGTCCATCTTCAACCTGGCCAGATTAATGACCACTCCTTCCAGCCCCCACAGGACATCCTAGTGCTGCGGGGCTTGTCTGGTAGCTGTTTCTTGCTGGGCCTCCACTTATCCCACCCAGAATGATCCTGCTGCCATGACTGCAAACACAGCCCAAAATAGGGCTTCCTCCTGGGCCATGGTATATACCTTTTAATTTTTTTTTTATACTTCATCTTTATTGATAAGAGCATATTCCATAAGGATCCATAGAATAGAACCTATAACAATTTAGTATCTATCATCATAAAACAGAGAGCCATTACTTGAACGAGGCCCACTAACATCACCGGGGCCACCCTCACTGGATCTTGGAATCTATTAAACTTGTTATTCATATTAATGAGTTACAGAAACAAGTATCCATCACTATTTTCTTTTTTTTTGCATTATATGTTTATACCACCTCCCATGCTTCACAAGTTCCCCCCTATCCCACTGACCTTAGCCAGCCCTCATCAGGTCCTCAAATCACAGCCAATCCCCGGGATATCCCGGCGTATCCCTATCGCCGGGCGGGTCCCCCTCCTCCGAGGGGGAAGGGCACCAGGGCGACAGGGGAAGAGCCCGGCGCACACTTCATTAGGGCCCGAGGATGCTGCTGAGGAACAGGAGGCCCTGGCAGATACTGGAGGTGCTCAGGGAATGGAGAGCCATCATCTTGGCGGCCAGCGAGCAGTTTTCCCATTTTCTGTGGGGGCAGCGTGGTGATGTCATTGCATACGCCGACGTCCACTCCTCCCCCAGTTAAATTTGGGCCATGCTTCCTGCGATACTCCCAGCCTCCGCTAGGAGCCAGCAGGTGCCGGACCTATCCCCTGCCATCCCCCCGGAGAAAGAGAGCTATCGTAGGATGCTCGATCCTTCTCCCCCCAGCCGGCCCTCCAGTGACTCAGGCTCATTCCCGAACCCGGGTTGCTGGCGTCACAAGTGGAAATCCAACCATTGCGCCGGCGGGCCAGCCCTCCATCACTATTTTCACTGCTTTGTTCAAGATAGTAGAGAAAAAACACTTGGTGTAGACTACTGTTTCCCATTAAATAATAAAAAACTCAACATTCATCCCACTGAAGGATAACGGGGGAAGGATAGAGGGAAAAGAAAGAAGAGAAGAAAAAGGGGAAAAAGGAAAAACACTTTATTATATAAAATAACTTCATTCTGTGTATACACAGATGTAATAAATTCACACTGCAGTGAATTAATAATCATTAATCATTGCACTTTACCAATATAATTTCACCCTGGGCAGAGGTGGGAGGGGAGGTGGACAGAAGGAGGGAAGGGCCGGGGGGACTAAAACTACCTCAACTCCTCCTTTATCAAGGGTCCTCTAACCAAGTAGCTCTCACCTAGTCCACCTATTTACGTATTACGGGGTCCTCAAAGCTAGGGAGAAGGTTATTTTCTCATATGTTTTCACCTTGTTTACCAATTCCTTCCATTCCAACTCAGTGGGCGGTAGGGGGGAAGCCATCTTCTGGAAATTACCTTACATGCGGCTGCAACCAAAATGCTCCACAAGTATTTAGCTTCTGGCCTCTTATCTCCAAAGGGTAAAGACCCAAAATAATGTGCTCTGGTCCCAAAGGGGTCATAATATTAAATATTTCCTGCAGTTGCCTATGTATGTTGTTCCAATACTGATGATTACAGGGCACTAACACAAAATATGAGCCTGCATTGCAGGAGAGGCACCACATTCTCGCCAGCAAGAGGGTGGAATCTGCGGGTTCCATCTAGCCACCTGTTCAGGTACACAAAAGTACCTACTTCTAAGCTTCCACAAAAACTCCCGCCATCCCAGAGATGAGAAAGAGTGACAGGTATTTTTAATAGACTGCAACCACCTCTTTTAGTTTAATCTTATTTCAAAGTCCTTCTCCCACTTCACCCTAATATATTTTGTTGAATGATTTGAGTCAGTGATATAATTCCTATAGAGTAAAGAGTTTGCCTTTTCTCCTCCCCCCTCCCCCCAAATTCTCTCAAACACAACTGGTTGTGGGATCTCCCTGGAGGTCCTAGAGGACTCACATAGTTGTTTCATTATATAATCTCTAATCTGGTAGTAAAAGAGAAGATCTCCTTGTGTCCAAATAAACTTCTCCACAGCCTTCTCAAAGGTTAGAATTTGATCCCCTTTTAAAAATTGCCAGTGGGCCCTGCATCCACGTTTCTCTTGATGCCTATACCAGGGATCTCTATGGGCCAATGTACGAGGTGTGCTTTGTGACCAACACTGGTATTTCCAGAGGTAGGCCCCCGTGGCTCCCCGCTCACATCCCCTTCTGCATCCCTCTAGTACCGCCCCGGTACCACAAAATAATGTGAGCTAGTTATTCGCTATTGCTCTTTGAGCAAATATCTGGGATAACAAAGGGGTGGAACAGGTGGCCGCCAGATCCATTGTCTTCCAGCTGGATTAGTAAATAGGATGTAACAGTAGAAGGCCAATCCTCATCTGGGCTATGACCCAATACCCCTCCAGACAAGGAACACCGTAGCCCCATGCCTCTTTAGGGAGAAAGAGAGTTTGTTTTCTTATTCTGGGGCATTTGCCCGCCCATATGAATTTTAGCAGGATCCTCTGCCAAGCATCCAATCTTTCCTTTGTAACATTACAAAGTACACATTGAAATAAAAATAAGAATCTAGGGAGCAGGTTCATTTTAACTGTCTGTATTCTTGAGTGGAGTGGGAGAGGGAGCACAGACCGCCTTTCTATATCTGTTTGTATTTGGCGTAGTAAAGGGGGAAATTCAGCTCATAAAGTTGGGAATTGTTGAAAGATAAGTTTATCCTCAGATATTTCATAGTGAGAAGACCCCACTTCAGTGGGTAGCCCTCCCTAAGAGTTTGAGATGGGACATAACTAAGGGTAATGGCCTCCGTTTTATGAGTGTTCAGGGTATAACCAGAAAGCTCCGAGAATTCATTTAGATGTCAAAATAGGTAAGGGATAGAGGACTCTGGCTCCATGATATATAACAGAATATCATCTGTGTATAAGGCGAGTTTGTGCTCTTCCCCTCCTATAGTAACCCCTTTTATATCTGAGTTCTCTCTAATACTCTGTGCCAGAGGTTCCAAATATAAGGCGAAGAGAATAGGAGACATGGGGCAACCCTGTCGTGTACCCCTACGTAGTGTAAAGGAGGTAGAAATGTGACCATTAGCCCTAATATAGCCCTTTGGTGTGTTATATATTTTAAAAATGGCCTTGATGAATAGTTCAGGAAATCCAAATTTAATCAATACAGCCCTCAAAAAGGGCCAAGAGACTTTATCAAAAGCCTTTTCGGCATCGAGGCTTAAGAAAATGGAGGGGGTTCGGGCGAGGTTCAGATGGTCAATTAAATGGGCAGTCCTACGTAGATTGTCTTGCACCTGTCGATTAGGAATAAAACCCATCTGATCTAGATTGATAAGTTGAGTTATAAATTCCTGCATACGTCAAGCAAGGATTGACATGTAGATTTTATAATCAGTGTTTAAGATTGATATCAGACGGTATTAGAGGCAAAGTGTCGGGTTTTTCCCTGGTTTGGGAATTACTGATATGATAGCCTGATCCCAAGAGACTGGGGGAGGTTCATCCGTCTGCAATATTGTATTATATACTTTGTGAAGTAGGGATACCAGCTGTCCCTTAAAATACTTATAAAACTCCCCGGGAAGTCCATCTGTGCCCTGGCACTTCGAAGCCTTAAGTCTAGAGATTTCAGCATGGAGTTCCAACTCCAAAATGGGGGTTATCAGCCTCACTTTTGCTTGTCTAGACAGAGAAGGGAGGGAAATCCGTTCAAGGTATTCTACTATTTTATTCTCCCATGGGGGGGGAGGGGAGGCATACAGAGAAGTGTAGAAGTCTCTAAAGGCCTCAACTATTTCCGGAGTCTGATGTATTTTATGCCTTGTAATAGGATGTATTAAAGTTGATATCACTGCTTTCGCTCTCTGGGATCACAAACAGGGCCACCAGTACTCGCACAGCCCTTGGACCACCCTCATAAAATTTTTGTTTAAGGAACACGGCCTTTTGTTCTACCTGATATTCCAATAAATTATTTAATTCACCCTTAAGTTTACACATCTTTTTATAGATCGCTGCCTCATACTTAATTTTAAGCTGCAATTCACATGTCTCAATCTCCCCTTTCAGCCTGGATTTTTGGGCCTCTCGCTGCATTTTCTGATGTGCCAAGACAGCAATAAATTTGCCCCTTATTATAGCCTTAAGAGTATCCCAGAGAAGCAGAGTTGACATCTCCAGCGTTTCATTATTGGCCAAAGCCTGTGTTATTGTTTCTACAATTTCCTCCCTTATCTCAGGGTCTTGTAGCAAAGACGTGTTAAGTCTTCAAAATGTTCGTTTACAGAAGTCTCCCAGTTAAAGCTGACAAAACACAGGAGAATGGTCTGACAATGTCCTGTCTCCTATCCAGCTATCCTTTATTTGCCCAACATATTCGGTGGGAAGTAGGATATAATCCAGCCTGGAGTGTGACTGGTGAGGTACGGAAAAAAAGGTATAATTTCTCTGCCTGGCGTGGGTAGTACGCCACACATCAGCATATCCCAACTCCCCTAGTAAACCCACCACCTTCTTCATACACCCTTGATTACTTTGGGGGACCACAGAGGAGGAGTCCAACATTGGATTCAAAACTAGATTTAAATCACCTCCAATGATCATTTCTCCTTCCTCCCACTCCTGCAGTCTTAAAAAAATTTGACTATAAACTTGAAAGTCTGAGCCAGGTGGCACATAAATAGAGGCCAATGTTAAGGTTTGTCCCAGAAATCATAACTTTAAAAAGGCGTAACATCCTTCCCCATCAACTAGAGTATCCGTTTGCTCAAAGGGCATCCTAGCTGGAACCAGGACTGCCACACCTCTCTGCCTTCCCTTCCCATATGTAGCAAAAGCTGTGGCACTGAAACCAAATTTCCCCAACTTCTGGTGTTCTTTTACTGAAAGATGCGTCTCCTGTAAAACCAAAAAGTCAGCGCCTGTCTTTTTGAAAAAGGACAGGATTTTGCTGCGCTTTACAGGATTGGTCAAGCCATTTACATTAAATAAACAAAAGGTCGTAGGTCTGGCTGACATTCTAAAAAAAAAACAAAAAACAAAAACAAAGAAAAACCAAGTCAAAGGACTCCTCCTCTGTTTCAATCCCAGTATTGTCTAAACCACCTTCCCCTTCCGCCATTACCTCACACCGTCTGTAAAACCCCTTTCCTTCCACTCGCTTAGATCGAGCTTACCATGCAAAAATAGTTGACAAGCGAGTCGAAGACAGTAATCCAAACTATATAAGGGGACAGCCATGGATCAGAAAGAACAGAGACAAGAATAAGTACAGAAAGGATAAGATAGAGAGAAAAAAAAGGGGGTAATTATGTCTTAGTTTAAAACAGTACTCTTACAGTTATTTTAACCTATCAACTTTATCCTATAAACTTGAAATACTAACACTATTTTAGGTAATAATAATGACTTCCAAGGTAGGGGATCCAAAACCCAGGATCCCTTGCCCTAGCCTCTACGAAGAGCCAATGTAGTCGGGCTGAGAGGTAGGGGTTGAAGAGCGGTTATGCCCTGAATTAACAGAGCCTCTTCAACAAAACTGCTCGCAAGGAGTGTTTTTTTTATAAGTGACTCACACCACCATGGATTCACTTGGGTCAAGTTAACTTTTTAAACAACCTAAAAAATAAACCCACAACTTGACCTTAAAGCACCCCAGGGACATTATTTAATCTAGCAACTCTAATATTCTAATGTCATGTAGAGAACCCATTCCTTTTAACATCATATAGATTTGAAGGTTCAGTGTTAAAAATGTTTGTGGGGTATTCCTTTAGCACTTCGCGTCTGGCCCCTTCAAAGGAGTAGGCCAAAAAGGCCACAATGCAGCTTTCCTACTCAAGGTGTACTTCCCAGCCATGGACGCTCAAGCCCCAGGGATAGATATCATCCAGGAACCCCCCCACCATGCCAGTGCAATTACTCAGCTGAACAAGTGTCCCAAAATGTCTCATAGAGAGAAAACAGAAAAACCCTTGCGACATAGAAATAGTAGTCTCAAAAGTTCGATCCTTCCGTCGTCTTCAAGTATCAGCCGAGGCAACATCGCTCATTTTCTTCAGACGCTCCCCTCAAAATAACTGCTCCAAGGCTTCCTTTGCTTTTCTCAAGGGCCCCAATCTCCCTCGCCCGTATGACATCTGAGGCATCACAGGTACTGGAGATCTAATCCTCTGTAATCGTTCGGCATCTGCTGAAGGTATGGTAATTCCTTTTTTCTGCAAATCCTCCACTGCCTTCCCGGGTGCAAGGTTTAGCTGGGGTCCCTCCTCCCAGAACACTCGAAGCTTCACTGGAAATGGGGTCTGGAATTTTATGCCCTTTGCTCTCAAAGCTTTCAGAATTGGCACATACAACTGCGTTGCTTGTTGGACTTCTGGGGCATAGTCATGATCAAGAGAGATCTTTGCTGTTAGGTATGTTAAGTCTTTTTTGCTCCAGGCCTTCCGCAGGATATCCTCCTTCATTTTGAAACTACTCAGCTTGAAGATTATTGAGCGAGGGCGGGCCGTATTGCCCGTCGGTTTCTGCCCTAGTGAGCAATGGACTATCTCGATGTTAAGCACGTAATTGGAAGGCAAGTCCAGCACATCTTTGAATAAATTTTCCAGGAATGCTGTCATAGGAGGTTTTTCAGCCCCCTTGGGCAGGCTGTACAGTCTAAGATCACTTCTTCTTGATCTCCCCTTGAGATCAATGCATTTACTCTGCAGAGCTTGTGCATGCTGAAACAAGGCCTCTATGGCCGTGCCAAGGTAGTTGTCATTTTCTTCCATTACTTTAATTTTATCCTCTGCAGCACTGACCTTGGCATCAATACTAGAGATTTGCTGTGTTAATGCTTGGAATTCTTTCCTAGACTCAGCTCGAGAGTCTCGAATCTCCCTCAGAATATTTTCGTATCCGGTGCGTGATAGTAGGTCCACCTCAGCCTCCGTGTCATAGCTTGAGCCCCTTGTGCTGCTACGGGAGCGGCTTCTGCTGCGATCTGGTCTAGTCGGGAGGATTTCTTCTCCATCAAACAGCTTCCTCGGGGATCTGTTCATCACTGGTAACCCCCACTCTCTTTTACAACCTTCCCTTGCCATTATCAGTTGGTTATAAAGGATTAGGAATAGGCAAAACTTAATCCCTGTGGCGCAGATGATCGTCCTTAGGCTGTTAACTGCTCCGTGGCAGAACCAGAAGTCTGGTATATACCTTTTGAGTTGCCTTTAAGACCTTTTTGAGC
The DNA here is from genome assembly GCA_016271365.2 of Neoceratodus forsteri. NCBI lineage: Eukaryota > Metazoa > Chordata > Ceratodontiformes > Ceratodontidae > Neoceratodus > Neoceratodus forsteri. Next base: position 878,468,666 of record CM057458.1, on the reverse strand, counting down.
AGCTTCCCTCTTATGGGGCATCTCCCATCAGACCTTGTCACCTGACTCCTCTGCCACCCATAAACCATCCTCTTTACCATCCAACTGGGCACTAAATCAGGCCAGCCCCTGTCCTGACATACCCAGCTGATGCCGGCCAGTTGCACCACCACTGTGGCATGGGGTAGTCCATTTTCCCACTTCTCCACTACAAACCTCTTTACCTGTTCCTCCCAGACTGGTTCATCCCTCCCCCCCCCCCCGTGCTTCCTTCTGAACTCCTGGAATCTTGCCCAACCTGCCTTATAGGCCCTCAATGTATTTATTGACCAGGAACCCCAGTGCAGCACCCTGGCTATGTCCCTCCAGCCTTCCATAACTGGTCCAGGATCCTGGTTCTGTGTGGTGCTGTCTAAGGCCTCAGTTCCCAAAACCTTCTGATCTGCAAATGGGAAAGACTGTCAGCCACTTCGTTCTTCAACCCTTCGATATGCTGCACTTTGGAAGACAGGTTCAGTTGCAATCCCAACAATATCATGCACCTGAGCAGCCTGCCCACCATCTCCGTATTGCCCCCTTGCCTATTAATGACTCCCACAACCCCTTTGTTGTCACACCAAAACAAGATGAGCTCCCCCTTCATCCTATGCCACCACACTTCCAAGGCCACCAATATCGGGAAGATCTCCAGGAATGTGATATCTTTCAACACTCTCCCTTCTGTCCACAATGCTGGACAAGGTTCCAACATCCATGGCCCCTGAAAGTATGCTCCCATACCCAGGGCACCTGAGGCATCTGTGAACAGCTCCAAGTCTGTGTTCCACTTCCATTCATCTTGCCAGAAGATTACCCCATTATAGGTGTCAAGAAACTCCCCCCATACCTGGAAGTCCTCTCATACCCCTTTTGACACATCCACCTAGTGGTGTGGCAGTTTTGCCTTCCCTGTGGCCCTACCTAGTCACCTTGTAAATGCCCTGTCTGGGCTGATGGCCTTGCAAGCAAAATTAAGGTGCCCCAGCAGTTGTTGCATTTGTACCAGTGGCACCCTCCTCCTCCCCATTACCTGGGCCAGTCGGACCTTAAGGCACTCCACTTTATTCCCCAACTGAGCAGCCCAGGGGGCCTTCATATAGCTTCTTGCCCAGCAGCTTTGCCCCCCCACTGTTCCCACCCCAGCCCCTCTACCTTTTAAGGCCTGCATGGCCCTCTCCATCCTTTATATCCCTGTGTCCCCATGCCACTCAAGAGCCACTTCAAATACTCCTGCAAACCATTCTCATCAGTGAGATCAATGTCATTCTTACCCCCATCTGGTTTGTCCTTGTCCGGTTCCAGTGTGGGCAGTGGTGCAGGGATGGGAGCAGGGTGAGGTGCTTCCTTTCTGGGTCTCTTACTCCCTCTTCCCCTGCCTGGGCATTCCTCTCGATCCTTACTCTTCTTCTGCGCCTCCTCCTCTGCCTCTCTCTGCAGCTGCCACTAACTCTGACATCTGCCCCATCAATTTTTCCACTTCCTCCAACATCCTTTCACTGGACATTGTGGGTCACTTGGGTGCCATTGTTGCTATTCATCACTGCATGTAAATGGGTGAGAAACAAATGCTCAGTCTTGTGTATGCAACCCCCCATACCACCGAGGTTGCAGGAACCTCTGTACTCAGACCTCCAAATTCCTCTACCTCTTCTCTTGAGGCCCAACCACGTTGTGGTCCCGATTGTGAAGGATGCAGATCTTTTGAAGGCCCCTTGCCTCCGCAACCCTGCTCACTCCCCCGCACCCCCCTCTCACATAGCTTCCTGTGATAGGAGCAGCTCAACCTTATGTTTGTGCACCACACTGAGGGAAATGAACCTTGCTTCTTGATGAGAAGAACACTCAGGGCCCTGTATCCTGCAAGCCACAGTTCTAACCCTCCAGGTCAAGGAATTCTTACTCATCTTGTCCATCTGCCCTCTTTCATTCCCCTCCCTTTTTTTCGTGCCCTGACCACTTTAGCCCCCACCCTTATCAATTTGTCCCACCAGTTGTGGCAGAATGCAACCCCCAAAATGGCCCCTAATTTTGGGTAGTCCATGGCTCCCATGTGTACCAGTCTCAAGACCCAAGCCGGGCCCTCATGAGGCTCTTGCACCACCCAGGCACTCCCATGCTCTTCTGCCCCTCACAGAGCCTCCATCCTTGCTGTACCAGAAAAACACCCATGCCTCTGTGATAGCTGGGGCCAGTAATGCTGTGCCAAAGCACCAGGTTTCACCCCTTCAGTTCCTGCCATAAGTCATAGCTCCCCATAGGCCAGTGCCCCCATTTGCTGCCCCATCACCTGAGCATCTCCTCCTTTTGTTTGAATAATTTCACTTTTTTTTTTTATTTCATGCGCTCCCAGGTCCGAAGACCACTGCCTGTTGTTCCCACTGATCTCAGTGGCCATGTTCCTGGCCCGCCATGCAGCCCTCATAGGACCAAGTGCTAGCCCAAAACCATCCATGCAGTACCAATCATTTTCCAGTGCACATCCGGGCATTGCTCAAGGAAGCCAACAGGAGTGAGCTCCCTTCCCCTTTCCAACCTTTTTGCTTTTGTTTCCTTCCTTTGGATTTTTTTATTTTTTTAGCCCACAATTTTATGCTCCATACCTCCTTTGCCCCTCAATCCAAGCACACCGTGTGCCAACAGCAGCCCTCTCCCACTTGGCCACACCAGACCATGTGGCAGTCAGGGCCTACCACTCCCTAACCAGCCCTGAAAGGGGGCTCTTCTTTTTCTTCACATGGCTCACAGCCATTTACCCCCACAATTCGCTGTCACAATTAGCTGTTGGGCCATCATCAATGCTCCAGTCTGTCTGGAAGCCACCAATCCACCTTTTTCATCCCCCAGGAGTCTTAGCCCTGTCCACCCCAAAGTGCTGTCCTGATCCACATGCATAGCCTGGCAGTGTCCACATTGCCCCAGTGGCCTCATCCAGCCATGCCGCCCCTCCTCCTGGCTTCAGAAAGCCGTAAACACCTCCCCTATGTCACCCATATTGTGTGGATGCTGCCCCAACTTACCCATCACTTCCAGCACTAGCAGCAGGGCTGCATCACCCCTGCCCCCAAAACCACTGCAGAAAGCTACATGCTACTTCTTCTCTGGCTTCCCCCATTGCGATCCCTCCCTGCATCCTTGTCTCCACCCATACATCCACTCACAATAAATAGGGGCAAGATGCGGCATGCATCTCCTCATGTCCTCATTGCCCCCCCGTTCAAAAATGAGCCCCCCTGCCCAGCCACCCGCACTCGCTCCAGGTGGAGACACACTGGACCACATGGCCCCTCAGGCCTAGACACCATACATGCCATTCTGGCTCAGCATTCAGTGACTCTCATTTTTAAACCAGGCCAGAAGCAATCCATAAGAAACCCTTCTTCTCTTGCAGCTCACACCTGAATTACAGTGTGATGCTACCACTCCCTGACAAATAAACAGCTAAACCCAAAAGCTCAGTATGTCTCACCGCATTTCTTATGCTCAGCTGGGCTGATTCACCTCCCAGTGCAACAAATGCCAACCAGTCTGGCTCTGAGGTCAAAACATCATTTCAACGGACATTCACAGAACCATTCTTTGTGTAGCTTGTGTCTGCCCAAGCCCTCTCCACAACAAATGCCATGAGCCAAACCAAACCACCCCCCTCATGCAGCACTGTATTCTTACCTCCCCATAAAAAGAAAACCTGGAGCATTCAACTGTAATTTGTTTTGTGCCCAGCACTACTTTTGCCATAAACAGTATAAACAGAAAGAACTTAACCATGCTATCTATACATTAATATGCAATGCCATGCACCATATAAACAGAACAACTTAAAACCAGGCTTTTCTCTGTATTTAAAATGCCATGTAATGATCCATTAAACAGACAGAACCACTTGCGCTAAAATCACAGGGCCACATGGCCTAGCCAGCTTAGTCACCCCCATGTGCCTTACCAGTTGATTGCCAATAATGTGCTGAGATCTCAGTGTTGAAAAATTCCCAGCAAAAGAGGTCATCCTGCCCGTGTTCTGGCTTGATATACCCCTGCAGAACTCCTGGCCAGGACCCCATGGGGCTCCGCCCCAGCCAATCCCTGGGGCTCTGGCATTACCCTGTCATATTACACACTCTACCTGCTTTGTGATTTCACTTGCCCCACCTCTCTACCTGATCTTTCCTCCTGCTCCCCACCCCTCCCTTCTTGTGCTCCTTCCTGGCAGGGGTCATCAGATAACCAGGCCTGCATTTTAGTGGCAAACTCCATGGTTTTGAAACATGGCTACAAATCAGTGTTAACATTGGGGCTATAGAATGAATGTAACTATTTTTAACTTATGTTAAAATAGACATTAGAGTGTTGATTTTGCGTTCATGTGAATTGATAAAGTTACAGACAATTCAATTACTTAGAAATATGCAAAGTTAAAAAAGACTTTTAGCAATACAGAGAAACAGGAAAGCATTATTGGCTGTTTTAGTTTGGATTTATCTTGACTTAGGATAAGAGAACATTGACACAGTGCTATCAAGGGAGACTGTGCAGTTCAGTGGCTAAGGCTCAGGGGTATAATCCCAAAGACTGGGGTTTGAATCCCATAGACTTCAATGAATACGGTCAAACTTTTTTTTTTTGTAGTTATTACATGTGTGTATAAAAACTAATTACAGATAAAGTAGTATCTCAAAAAGTAAGGAAATTCTTTGCAAAATACTTTGTTAATGCACTAGTGTATTAATTAAGTTTTTTGCAATTAACATAGATACAGTGAAGCTCACCAGGATTAAGCCCAATTCCACAGCATGCTGCAGCAGAGTTACTTCAGTAACCAATACACATTTGTGGGAATTAGTCCCTTTTATCATGCAGGAAACTGTGGCACTACTTCATTCTGATGGGATTCATGGTATATAACTGCAAAAAATGTTTTATTGCTCTTGTTATGGTTAAAGCCACAGAAGTAGGGAAATGTGGCATTAGGGTTTCCAACCCTAACACCCCACCACCACCCTACACACACCAACAGGCATCAGGAGTGTTCCTTGGGATCATCAGCCCTAACGCTCACACGATTCTCCTATACTGTACCCATCTCAGCTTATTTACTTATTGAATGGGGTGAGTGTTAGGGCTGACAACCCCGAGACACACCCCAACACCTGTTTGTATGTGCAAGGTGGATGTGGGGTGTTAGGGTTGGAAACACTAATGCCACATTTCCCTACTTTTGTTACTTTAACCCTAACTAGAGCATTAGAGAAACATTTTTCAATTTATTTCCTTACTTTTTGATATGACACAAATGCAGTAGCACTGATGTGCTACCTTCATGGATTTGTATCTGCGGCATGCACACTGCAACACATACACACTTACTTGCCACTGCAGATAGAAATCCACAATACTGAAATCACAGTGCTGCTCCTTAAGTGTGCAGAAGCACAGGCCCCTGCTGCCATAGACACAAATCCCTGATCCCCAGATTAAAAAAGTTATTTTGTCTGTTGAATCTGAGCCCCCTATGGGGCCAGCACTTCTGTAGCCTCAGGGGCTTATGCACGCTATAAGACATACACACGCTTGACAGGCTTGCAATTCTGCAGTCACAGGTATAAGACATACACAATGATCTCTGACTACAGAAGCATGATCTCTGACTACAGAAGCACAGGTGCTCTAAAATTCATGATACCAAAATTGCAACAGTACTTCTGTCCTCACAAGTTTCATCCACTGAGGAGCCTCTTCAGCCACATGTGTAAGACACACATACTAACTTCTGCTTTCAGAAAGGCAGGTCCCTGTGGGACCTACAGTTATATAGAAAGAAGTACTGCTGCAATGTATCATGATTTCATCAGTAGACCTAGACATTTTTCAAGGGGACAGCAGGTTTTCAGTTACAGAGCTGTACATGGAAAACTATGCAATAGCAGATCATGCTAGCTATTGAGATACCTCATACAGAGTGCACAAGTACTTCTTGATGCAAAGGTGCTGGATCCATAGAATCTTCTATCTGCAGATGTGTAGGCCCCAATGGGGTCTGTGTTACTGCAGTCACACATACTCATGCATGCTGTATGACATATTGTACATACACGGGTGTGACTGCATAGTCAGAGGCCCCTGTGGCAGATACAAATCCAAGAAGATTCTGCATTCTGTCATCTGAAAACAGTTGTATGTTGTCTGTCTTACCTGATGATGGCTGTCTGTGGTTGCTTGTGTAGTCTTGTCCGTTTGCTGTTTGGGGGGAGGGTGAAGTTAGGATTGAAAAACCCAAACACCATATTTCCCTACATTTTTGGGCATTAATTTGTACCCTAACTGACACATTAACACAGTTTATTGCAAAGAATTTCCTTTTTTTTTTGAGAGAGTGGAATCATATTCACATTCAGACTGGTCCTTTGGGGATCTGTGTGAACAGAGGGAAGACTCCATCTACCTATAGACATGCAGCAGTCAATGTCAAGAACTTATGGGGCTGTCTGATGTATACACACACACACACACACACACACACACACACATATGCACTTTTCACTGACATCATTTTAGACATTTTGACAGCAAGCAACTATGAGTGATGTCAGCATGAGCATGTATGTCAAAACACACTTCAGTACTAGACACCAATTCAAACCTCAGAAGCAGTTATTTCAATTCTTTCTTGAAACTGCATTTGTTATTTGAGTAAAAAAAAAGAATATTTAATAACTCCTTGAAAAATCTGTTTTAACTTGATAGTAGTATAGTGTATTCTTCATTTTTGATTACCATGGCAGACAAACACCCCATGAACAATCTCCACCAGCAGGATTCATTGGGGGGGGGGGCTGTGCTTAATGCTAAAAATCTTATTTAGTGCTTTATCTGGTAACTTCAATTTTCCATTTGGTTTCCCTTGAAATTTATATTAACATCAGAAATGATTTATTTATTTATTTAGGTCTAGGATTACAAATACCTTTGAACCAAGTCTCTTTTACAAAGGTCCACGTCATGAGTTACAGCAAGACAAAACATAAATGGCATTAAGAACATTGAAGGTGGTACATAGAGAGAGCATTAATGGTACAGAGCTTGATGTCACTTTTTTTAAAAGAGAAAAGGAATTAGGAAGAAAAGGGGGGTGGGTGGGATGACGAGAGATAACAAGTAAGGTTGCATACTATGGAAAGGTAGAGGTAAGGTGGGTGGGGGTCGGGAGGAAAGGGTAGAGGAGCTGGGGTGGGTGGAAGGGAGGAAGAGGGGGGCTGCAGCCAGAAGGCATTGTCAGATAGAGAGAAAGTGCAGGAGTCAGATAGGGTGGGGTGGAAGTGCTAAGAGGCCATGGCCCTCATGTATGCAACAAACAGAGAAATCCTCAGAGTAGAGGATCCATTCTTTATCCAGAAGTCCCCCATGGGTGGTCAGTTGTTAGACATTGTAGTCACAGGTGCTGGAGGCACTGAGTGAGTGGTGGAGCTTGGTTTTGAAGGCGCCGAGCAGGGAGGTGGTGGTGATGTCACTAGGGAGTCCATTTAGCCAGCTAGGGGCCCAGTGGGCAAAAGCTCATTGACCTTGAGTTGTGCAATGGTGGCAGATTTGGAACTGTTGTGGCTTAGACCCCTAGTGTTACGGCAGCTGTTTTTAGGTTGTAGAAGATCAGTAACTCTAGGAGGGGCAAGATCCATCAGTATTTTCTTTGCAACCATGCAGGTTTGGTATTTTATACGTTTGTCAAATTGTAGCCAGTTGGTTTGAGAGTAGAGGTCACAGGTGTGTGTATGACATTGGGAGCCAGTAATGAGCTGACAGGCCTTGTTGAGAGAGGTGGTTACACATTTGAGCACGGTGGCAGTAGCAGAGCCACAGATGATAAGGCCATAGTCAATGCTGACAATGATGAAACTCTGGATGGCAGTTGTCAGGACTTTGGGGATAAGGTGTCTCCTGTGGAAGAACAGCAAGCCTAATCTGGATTTGGCAGCTTTGGCGACATTATTTATGTGGTCAGCATAGGAGAGGTGTGAGTCGAGGGTGATCCCAAGGTATTTGAAAGTTAGGACCTGTTACAGTAGGCCATTGTGACTGGTGTTAATGGAAAGGTGGTGGTGCTTATGTTTATTGTGGGAGCTACTGAAGATCATGGTCTTAGTTTGTTTCTGGTTGAGGATCAGTTTACTCTTTAAGAACCAGTTCTCAATTGAGAAGAAACCTTACTGGAGGTTTTCTTGCAGCAGGTTTGGATCCTGGTGTGAGGCTAGGATTACCACGTCATCGGCGTAAAGAATGATTTGTTCAGAACAGGAGTCCGGTAATGTGTTCAGGAACAGGCTGAAGAGGAGTGGGCCCAGGATGGAGCCCTGTGGAACAACAGAGCAAACAGGTTTGGCTTCAGAGAGCACATCCACAATTTTTATACACTGTGAACTGTTCTCAAGTTAGCTTTTAAACAATGTAATAGATTCAGGGGAGAGCCAAGCATTTTGATGCTGTCCAAGGAGGAGGAAGCAGTGGTGGACAGTATCAAAGGCCTTGGTCAGATCAATGTAGATAGCACCAGTGAGTTGCCTTTTGCCCAGAGAGCTATGGATTGCACTGGTGCATTCAAATAATGCAGAAGCAGTGCTATGGCCTTTTCTGAAACCATGTTGCTGCCTGCAGAGGATATTGTGCTTGTCCAGATAATTGGTGAGCTGGTCCTATACTATACATTTCAGGGCCTTTGAGAGGGGTGGCAGGATTGAGATGGGATGATAGTTCCCATGGGCAGCTTTGTCCCCACTTTTGTGGATCAGGGTAACAGTGGCTGACTTCCATTTTTCTGGGAACTGGGCAAGTGTGAGGGAGAGGTTAAAAATCATGGTAAGAGGTCCCAGAACCTCTTCTAGAGTGAGGGACACAAGCTTGAGATTGAGTGTGTCATTGTTTGATCTGGATTTGCTTATGGCTTTGGCAATGTACCTGTGGACATCATTCCTATTTACTGCTTTAAAGTAGAAGGGAGGGTGACTGGCAGCTGTAGTGGGGTTGAGGGTTGAAGGGGCATCATCGTCATTGAAGAAATCTGAGGGAAGAACACTGCTGAGGTCAGTGAATGCAGTGTTGAAAGTGTCAGTAATGATTTTTGGGTTAAGTGTGATTTTCCCATTTACCTTGAGCATAGCCAGCGGGGATTTGGATTACTTCCCAGTGATTTCTTTTAAGTTGTTCCAGAAATCTCTTCCATTACTCCAGGTGTCAGTGAGTGCTTTCTTGTAGTAGTCAGATTTCTGTTTCAGAATAGTTTTTGTGCAGTCATTTCATGCTTGTTTATAATTGTGGATGTCAACTAGCTTCCCTGTGGATCTAGCTAGTTTCCATAGCTGGTCCCTGGATTTTAGCTTTTTTTAGGAGGTCACCAGATAGCTAAGGGTTGCAGAGAGTTTTAACTTAGCACTTTTTAAGAGGAGCGAATAGGTTACAGGCTGAGTTAAAGATGTGGATGAATTGGTCCAATGTGGAGTTTGCATCAGTAGCGAAGAAGATAGGGGTCTAGTCTTGTTGGAGGAGGTGGATTTGAGGTGAGGGAAGAACTCTGCTGTAGATGATTTTAGGGGGTGGTTTGTGGAATTTGTTGGACCAGGTACAGCTGATGGGGGAGTGGTCACTGAGTGATTCAGGAAGAACAGAGTAGTTTGTGATCCATGAGGGGTGACTGGTCAGGATCCAGTCCAGAAGGGTTCTGATCCCTGTTTTATAGTTCTTTCTGGTTGGGGAATCCAGCATCTGGGTTAGGTTGGCTGATGAGACAGAGTCCTTAGGAGCTCCTGCCTCAGCTGAGAGCCAGTTGATGTTGAAGTCACCAAGAAGGATGGTTTTAGAGTCAGGTGGTTGTGACCTGACAAGGTCCAAGACAGCGGTTCGCCCCAGTCCTTGCTCTTTAGGAGGAATATATACGGTAACATATGTGAGAGCTTTATTGTGAGCACCTAATAGGATTCTGATGGGAAGAATCTGTGCTGGGGAGGTCATGAGGGCAGGTTCTAATTGATGACCCAAGATAGTGTCTTTCAGGTACAACGCACAACCTCCACCTCTTTTAGATTTACGATCAAGCCTAAAGACATTATAGCCAGGGATAGTGATTGCCTGGTCAGAAACCTGGGGGGTGAGCCAGGTTTCGACAACTGCCAGAATATTAGGATTATGTTGGCTTGCAAAGCTTGCAGTGAATCAAGTTTGGGGAGTAGACTGCAGATATTCAGGCATATGATTGAGAGAGCGCCAGAGGGTTTGTTCTGGTAAGAGACCCTGTCAGTGCGCAGGCCAGGGTTGTGGTTCACATTTCCAGATAACAGCAGCAGAAGTAGCAGGAGCTTCAGGGTGCACAGTCATGATTCCCTAAGGGAGAGGTTACGTTTTTTTTTAAGCAGGAACGTGCCATAATGTGGGTGCGAAAGTTCAGCATAAGAGTTGTATAGGAGGCAGATGTGGGAACCCAGTGTTCACAAACTATAAGGGACAGTTTTTTTATGGGCGTTGTCCCCTGGGGGCAGGGTTTATGTCATCTGAAGTAGTGCCAGGGTAACGATATGCTATATCCAGTTGGTAGGTTTGGGGGGGAAGGGAAGCAGGCTCTGGGAGGGATGAGAAGTGGGAAGAGGGTGGAGAGGAAGAGGAGAAGGGTAAGATTTGAAAGAGGAGAGCATGGTGAAGGGAGAGTGTTTACAAGAGAAGAAAGGGCCCAGACAGGCAGTGGTCATAGAGTGGTGCAGGCAAAAGGGTGTGGGGGGGAGAAAGAGAGGAGGAGACCCGGTACTGAACCACTACGGAGCCAGTAGAGGAGGGGCCTCTTGGAGATGGGCATGGCAAATGGTCTATTTAATTAAGGTTGGAGGTCGGGAAGGGGGGTCGGGCGTACAAATTTGGCCACTTTCCACTAAAGTCAATGGGCGCATGGCCCCGAAGCAAAGAAAAATTTACAGCAAGAGGAGCAGCCAATAAGGATTCAGAGGGAGAGCAGCGGTCCAATCAGAGTTCTCAGCGGATAGCGGTGGGCCAATTGCAACAACTTGCTGCATCCCCGATCTGTCAGGAGCTCTTACCCCACTGTGTGGGTCCTTTGGATGGGCAGGAGGACAGCAGCTGTGCAGCTGGTTACTTAGCCATGGCTGTACTGAAGGAAGGCTAGTGGAGCCCAGTCAAGGGCAGCGAATCTTCACCACACTGATTATGAGCCTGCAAGCAGGTAAAATAAGCCCAATTATATGTTAAGGGAGTAAGAATTCCATGTACTTCATTTTTTTTTAAGTATTTGTAATATTCTCCAATGTCAGTATATAATAAACAGATGTTCTTCTGAATTTGTGGTATTAGGAAAGTAAAATTAAAAAAAAAAGATCACATATTAAACAGTAGTGGATCTGTGAATGGGGTAGGAAGAGGCTAGTAATTTAGCATTAGGGTAACAGCTACGTAATACTTCTTGTTCTTGAAAAGTATTGTTTTCTGTAGTGAGAGATTGTGAAGGCATGTAGAACTGCAATGTGCAATGAACATGCCATCTTTTTTTTTTACTTTCCTAATACATACCACAAATCCAAAACAAGAGTTATTTGTTATATAGTACATTGGAGAATATTCTCCATTCACAATAACAAATTTATTGTCCAAATAAAATGGGGTGGGGTAGTAATGGCTAAAAAATCTAAAAAGAACTACAGCGTGTCTTTAGCAGCTATCTTTTTATGTGCAAAAAACACAAAGCATTATGTTCTTACACCATATAAAACTAGTTCATGTTTCATCTTCTTGTGAGCTCCCTGTTTTAAACCCATACCCTGGTCTGTCTCTCCACAGAGTGAAAGGCAGATATTATCCTTGAAAATGTCACAAACTGAGCTTTTGAATAATCCACATATCATCAGATGGAATCGTAACCAGCAGATTAAGAAAGTACTATCTGGCAAAGATTTATCCAAAAACCTTGAAAAACTGTTTCTTTAATTTGCCATTCTTAATAACGATCTAAAGGGTGTAAAACTGCATTAATTCCTTATAAACTGCCTAAAGTAAATGAAGTTAACAGATGGGTTCCATATTCTGATATTCATCACAATCTTATAATCTATGACAATTTCAGATGTTTGTGTGCAATACCTATTGGTCGTTTGGATTTATAAATCCCACATCATGTTTCCCTTAGACTGTGGAAACAAAAAATTCATATACAGTAGAACATTACCGTATGACAGAACCTGGCCATTTATCTGAGTATGAAATATTAAAGAACTTACAAACTAAGGGCGGGGAGGAACGCCCAAGGCCATGGTGTGAGATTGGTGGGGAGACGTTTCAGGAAGGATATGAGAAGACACTTTTTTATGGAAAGGGTGGTAGCTGGGTGGAACATATTACTGGCAGAAGTGGTATCCAGTAGAACAGTGAGTGGCTTTGAAAGGATCTGGGACAGGACAAGAGGGAGGGTCAAGGGAGGGGAGGGAGGGGGGAAGCTGCAGAATAAGGACTGCTAGCTGCACAGTCGAGCCGACTTAATAGACCATAAGGCCTTTTTCTGCTGGCAATTTTTGTATGTTTGTAACTTTAATTCTGCCCCTGACCTGATGAACTGTAGGTGCAATTTCTCACGAAACTCAATGCAAACCTTATGGACCATCATGATGAAACTGTTCTTATTTGATTTGGACTGGCTGTTTAAAAAGAAAATCCTGGACAAACATTCCATAAAAAGGAGAGTGACTATAATTTTAAAGTGGTCAAACTCGAATTGAAAAGCATAAACATCCATTCTAGACAATAGGGAGATGCACCACCGACTCATATTTATGCGATTTCTGCTTTTGTTTTTATTTTTTGCACAAGGAAGAGTTCTTTCCCCCTCTCCCAAATCCATTACAGATTGAAAGCACAGCAGGGATGTGAAGACTCACCTCATTTTATAAGAACTACTGTAGGTATCAGGTGCATGTTAGGTATTCTTATGTTCTTGTAATAAGGACATTGAGTAGCCCTATTATTTCATCCTCTATATTTCAAAAAGAAATCCAGTTATTGGTTGCTACCAAAAAAACAAAACAAAATACAAGGCTTTTAACAAAGCTGGCATTGCCTGGTAAGTGACAAAGATCTGAATTTGTTTCATACTTCATTTTAACCAGAAACTAAAATGGAATTAAAGAAGATTAAGGTGTCTCAGAGAAAACTTTGAAAAACATAATTCGAATTCAACTCATTTCAACTTGATGCAATTTGTGTACTTCTGAAATAAGCATCCCACTTTTCTTTATAATTATTAAAAGAATACAGAGCAACTGTCCCTATGTGCACTCTAGTTAACACCTTGGTCTCACTTGTAACATCACAGCTTCTTTCTTTACAAATAATTATATCAGCAGATACCCAAAGGATATGATTTGATACCTATTATTGGACAAACAAGAACATTTCAGTACACAAGCTTTCACTGAGCCCTTCCTCAAGAATTCACATATTGTATCACATCAAGTAATCATAACCAGGTGATTATTATGGTTTCATATGTAAGCAGCCAAAGCAGGCGGAGTCCAATGGACAGTGATTCTCTTTGTGTCCATAATAAAAAATATGAAGCAACCTGTAGAAACTATATGAGAGAATCCAAACTGTGTATACAAACTGTTTTTTCTCCTGAGTTTTCCCCGAAATGCCAGTATCTTTTTAGTGACCAGAACACCATGACTATGACCTCATCTGACCTGCAATGTAATTTACTGGAACGGCAACTCATTTTTCTGTACTTTATTGAGTTCTCCTTCTCTTCTATTCATTATATAATAATCCCATTTCCAGAAACTATTTGTATCCACTAACATGTCAGCCTGAGAGGCAGATCCAGGAGTCCTATAAATGGGGGAGCTCAAGTCAGATAAAAAATAAAAATAATAGGCTGTTCGTCTGGTAGGCCGCCTATGCCCCCAGAAATTTTTTAACATTTTGATGCATTTTGGAGGGTATTTCTAATGCAATTTCTACTCATTTCCTCCCTCCCCATGCTTTGTTAGTTGCACCCTAGCACCATCCCCAGAGTCCCCACAGTCCACATGACAGTATGTTGCCTAAAATCCCTCCCACCCCCCAAAAAAAAACAAAATACCAAAAGACTGCAGCTGGGCAGCAGCACATCTGAAACACATAAAAATGAGAAAAGTTGAAAGAGACTTGGTGATAAAGACAATTTAAATGACAAATCCAATGACAATCCAAATAAACAAGTTCACAAATGTCACTCACTCAAGCACATTATGACATTACCATAAAGCCAACCCATCCCAGTTTGTCCTGCAGTACAGATTAATGTATTCCCCAACCTTATCTCAGTAAAAAAAAAATACAATAACTATAGAAATATGGGAACAGTCACTTTGCTATCTAGTTTCTGAAAATATCATTTCAAGTCTGCTTGCTATTTTTGCAAAACATATTTTATTCTATAGAACAATTTATTCCAAAGAAAATATATTTTTTTAAATAAATAAAATATTGTTTTATTGTTTTAAAATGTCCTTTACTGGGATAACCCCATGGTATGAGGCATCTCATTTTTATGATAGGCCCAATAAGTCAGTAAGCAGACAGAAAAACAGTTTTTAAACAAATAGAAAAATGCATTTTTTTTATTAACAGCAGCACTTGCTTGGTACTTCACAACTTGACCCCCGCCATTCAACACATAGAACTACATAAACTAAATATTTTATTCTATCACTTTTTTCTGGTTTTGTAACTTCCTGTGTCAATGAGCTAAACAAGGTCTTATGACTTCTGTTTGCAATTTTGCTCTCCATGCATGCAGAAACTCCTGCACATGCCATAGTATACAACAGAACACCTTAAAAGTCCCTATGTCTATTAATTCCCTTTATACTCATTCACACTGTACAACCATGACTGAAAAGACAAAACAGATTAGACGTACAGTACATGCTAAAGTTTTTACCTCAGTTCAAAGGTCTCATGTACCAGTTTCTGCATCTCCTGGTTCATGCTGTCGCTGGACCAGAACTGCCACAGCATACGTTTTGTACCAATCCTAGCATGGTACAGGAAGGCACTACTCTCCAACTCCCTCTCCTGTAAATCCACAACAAAATCAAATTGCCATATAGGACAAAACTAGCAGTGACCTTAAACAATTTTAATGTCATGAATTTAAGCTCCCCATACTAGAAATTAATAACACTAGTACTACATTTATTATACACCCAGTTTGATGGAACACTAATATCCTGTCCAATCCCAGCAGCTGCCCCCCTGCTAGTTTAACCAGCATCTTTTAATTAGTGCCATTGGCTGCATTGAACTGTTTGACTTCACCATTGGAAATGAATCTGACTGTGCCTGGAGCAAGAACTTAAGTAAGTATGGTACTACTACTGTATTCATTTCTGTAAGGACAGAGACATCATCACTGGACACTTACACCTCAGATATTCTGATTTGCAAACAAGTTAAACAACTTAACTTTTCTGGAGGTGTGAGTGAGACAGAATAGAGAGGATTATCATGGGACATCAGTAAAGTTGCCACTGGTCAGTTTTTTCACCTGGCGATCAGGTTTTCAGGGTCCCTATCAGGAAATCCGGTTTTGCTCTATGCTGGTCAGGTTTTTAAACCATTTTGAGTGCTCACATACTTTTTTTTGTAGTTAATTTGTTTATTGAATTATTTTCCATTTAGAAAGTACAGTACAGTACATAGTATACTAAGAGTATATGCACATATATTGTATTGTATAAGGTATAGATAATGCAACATATTAACACCTTATAAAACAATTAACATATTGTGTTAAATAGTCTACCTTGACAGAAAGGAATTAGATATATAAGGTATTACATTAGTAAAATGAGATACCTGTACTGTATATAAAAGTAAAGAAATATTATAAGATTCAGATTAATTTAATCGTGTATTTATATAACCAACTATGGGAGTTGCATGGAAGGATAAATATATAAAGGTATACATGCTAAGGTAATACCAAGAAGGAAGGTCTGGTAAAATATCCTCTCTACTTCTGAAGAAAGTTTAAATAGTCTTGCCAAAATAAATAAAACTCATTGAGTCTGTCTTGTATCAGATATGATATCCGTTCCAAAGTGGCAGTATGGGTTAGGCTGTTCAGAATGTCTGCCACTGTAGGTATTGGCTGAGATTTCCAATGCATTAGTATCAATCTCTTAACCTGCATAAATAGGATATGTAGCCATTTATGCTGATATTGTGTTAGTTTTATATTTTTATCTATAACACCAAGCAAACAAAATTTGGGTTCAAATGGAATATAACGGCCAATAATTTTAGATGCTAGATTATAGATAGATTGCCATAATTTATATAGTGGTTTGCATGACCATAATGTGTGTAGAAGGTCTCCGTTCGGTAAATTGCATCGCCAGCAGTTATTGTTAGATATTAAACCCATCTTGTGCAAATGTGAAGGAGTTCTATACCATAAATATAAAATATTGTACTGTATAAGCATGCTACGTACATCTCTAAAGGTATTATGGCAAGATTTCCAGCATTCATCCCATTGGGAATCAGATATATTATATTTTAATGCTGCATTCCATTTGTTTCTGGCCAAAATGGATTAATTCAGTAATACATCTCTAATTAGTTTATAAATCTTGCTGACCAGACCAGAGGAGGTATTAATCCATGAGTTAATGTATAAAGAGGTTATAATTGGTTTAGTGATTTGTTGAGTGACATGAAGTGTAGCAGAACGGACTTGCAAGTATTTCCAGAATTCATTTTTGGAAATATGCCATTTTGCTTGCAAATTACCAAAATAATCTAATGTATTACCTTTATCATCTAGAATATCCTTCAAAAAGAATATATTCTTTAGTTTCCAGGAATTACAGTATATGGGCTTGTTCTCTAAGGTGATTTTTGGATTTCCTCATAAGGGTGTATAAGATATAGAGGTGGGGTCTGTTTTAAGCCATTTATGCAATCTAAACCAATAATAAGTAGATGTTTTGATTGTGGGATGATTATTTATTTTAGAATTTGAAGTAGAGTATATAAAACTATTGGGTACTCGTCCTGGAGAAAAGGAAGCTTCCATATCGAGCCATAATGGTGAGTTATAGTTAGGTTTAGAAAACCATTTAATAGTTTGAGAGGGTCTGAATGCCCAGAGGTAGGCCACAAACCAAGGTAGTCCAAAACCACCTTGAGACCAATGAGAGCATAATTTAACATGGTCAAACCTAGACACATGGCCCTCACATACGAAATCTCCTACCGTTTTGTCAATTTTATGAAGTAAACGGGGGAGATTTTAAGTGGGATACAAGAGAATAGATAGAGAATTTTAGGTGTAGTATTCATTCCTATAGCAGCTATTTTACCAGGAAGAGAAAGGTTTACATTTCTCCATTTATTTAGATTTGTTTTAATATCTATAAGTAAGGGTTGGAGATTGATTTCCCAGATTTTATCGAAGTCAGGAATGATTTTTATCCCTAAGTAGATGATACCTTGTGGAGTCCAATGAAATCCTAGTAGATTATTTATAAAATGATTACAATATTTATTTAACGGTAATATCTCTGTTTTTTGGTAATTGACTTTTAATCTGGACAGTTTAGAGAACAGGTTATGTGTTTGGGTAAGTGGTTGTGCAGATGAATTTAAATTTTCTAGCAAAATAAGCATATCATCTGCGTATGTTAGTGATGTGTAATGCGTGTGCCCTATGGATATTCCAATGATATCTTTATGTTGGCTTAAAAAAGCAGCGAGAGTTTCTAGAGCTAAAATAAAGAGAGATGGAGAGAGTGGGCATCCTTGCCTGGTTCCCCTTTCTAATTTGAAAGACTTGGATAATGTAGAATTGGTGAGAACCCTAGCTTGGGGATTTGTGTCGAGAAGTTTGATCCAAGAGCAAAAAAGATTACTAAAACCAAAACGAGTTAGCTCCAGATAAGGAAACTTCCAGTCTAAAGAGTCAAAAGCTTTTTCAAAGTCAACAGCTATGGCTGCAACTGGAGAGTTAAGAGATTTGGCCTTATGCATTAGGTTGATTAAAGAGCGGAGATGATCAGAGCCCATCCTACCTTTAACAAAACCCACTTGTGATCTGTGTATTAATTTGGGAATATGTGGTTCTATACGATTAGCTAAAATTTTGGTGAATATTTTACCATCTGTATTAAGTAAAGAAATAGGGCGATAATTCTCAGGAAGGGTGTTATCTTTATCTTTTTTTGGAAGAACTGTAATGATTGCATCAGTCATAGTATGAGGTAAATTACCTTTCTT
The DNA here is from genome assembly GCA_016271365.2 of Neoceratodus forsteri. NCBI lineage: Eukaryota > Metazoa > Chordata > Ceratodontiformes > Ceratodontidae > Neoceratodus > Neoceratodus forsteri. The sequence goes on along the minus strand of CM057458.1, from coordinate 878,450,354 downwards.
AGAGGACTCTTGTAATACATTACATAGTAAGGGGCATAACTGATCTGCTAAGAGTTTGTAGAATTCCACTGGGTAACCATCCCTGCCTGGAGATTTTCCAGATTTCAGCGAAAAAAAGTGCCTTTTTTACTTCTTCTACAGTTAAGGGTGTATCCAAGGAGCATATTACATCTTGAGGGAGGCGGGGGAGCATTATTTTGTCTAGAAAAGAAGTAATATCTAAAGCTGATGCTGAAGAGAATGAAGAGTATAACCTTTTATAAAAGGAAACCATAATCTCATTAATTGAGGATTCATTAGTTTGGATTCCACCTACCTGATCTTTTAATGCTGCAATATGACCTTCCATTTGTTACATTCTAAGTCTATAAGCAAGTATTTTACTCCCCTTTTCCCCTCCTTCCCAATATTTATGCTTTATTCTTAATAATGCAATTTCTGTCTTACGAGCAATTAGTTCGTTAATTTGCATGCGTAATTGCAAGATTTCATAATGCAAAGGAGATGAAGGGTTGGGGTAAAGGTTAGCCAAATATAAACTTTGTTTTGCTTTAAGCAGGTTTTCGAGGTTGTTAATCTGTTGCTCCCTAAGTTTCTTCCTATGTGCTGCAAAGCTAATTATTTTGCCCCTTAAAGTGACTTTAAGTGTTTCCCATGTAATTCTCATAGAAGTGTCTCTTGGATCATTAAGAACAATGAATTCTTCAAGTTGTGTTTTGATCCAGGGTAAGAATTCTTGGTCTTTGAGCAGTAAGGGGTCTAGTCTCCAAGAGGGAGATTTTAAGGAAAAGGAGCCCCAAGTAAGTGAAAGTTTGACCTGGGCATGATCGGATATAATTAAAGGAAGGATGTTAACTTCTATTATATTCACCGTGACTTTAGAGGAAGTTAACCAGTAGTCTATTCTACTATAGGATTGGTGTCTAGGAGAATAAAAAGTATAATCTTTGTCTCTGGGATGTAGAATCCTCCATGCATCTGATAAACCCAGATCTTTCATTAACTGAGATACCAAGGTTAGGCTTTTAGGGTGATTTTCACAGGAGCTGTTACTTCTGTCCATATATGCATCCAAAGTAAAGTTAAAGTCTCCTCCAACCAATAAAGGCCAGTTAGCCAAATTTAGTGAGATTAACTGATTAATCAGCCCTTGGAAAAATTGAGGGCCATCAACGTTAGATGCATAAATATTGACTATCGATAATGGACCTGAAGGAGTATCAAAGGTTATAATGAGCCACCTACCATCCGAGTCTTTCAAAAAACTAGAAGGTTTCCAATTTAGGTTTTTATGAATTAGTATAGCCACACCTCTTTTTTTTGTAGAGGCGGAGGCTGCAAAAACCTGACCAACCCATTCACGTTTTAATCTAGAGTTATCTGCATCCAAAAGTTTAGTTTCTTGCAATAGTGCAATCTGTATTTTATGTTTTCTAAGGTTATTAAGAACTTGCTTATGTTTGCTTGGAGTATTTAGTCCCTTGACATTCCAAGTACATATTGATAAGTTAGCCATCATATATTAGAATCTGTTATCTATAATAGATTATATATGAAGTCAAGGGACTCATATATCCAAGTGAATATAATAACAGTTTGCAGATCAACTCTATGTATATATCCAGTATGAGAAAAATGTTGGCAAGACAATGTAAGGCCAGCCACCTAAAAGGATATATAAAATCTACCTGATTTCCTTCCTGATTTCCTTCCATGCAACTCTTTACTAACAAGCTAACCTTACTATTTATAAACAACCAAACTATATAGCAACAGCACACTAAAGTCATCTAAGATGAACAGAGAAGAGAAGGTCGGTCTGATCAGAAAAAATACTTAACAGAAAAGGACCAAGACCACTCCTTTATTCTCTAGGACGTAGCTTATCTAATAAGAACTGGGATAGTACAAGAAAAATAAAACAGACTAGAGTACTATCCAGTTCACCCTATTAATAGATTGACTAATGAGTCTAATATAACAGTATTAGATTGTGTTATATTTAAAATAGAATGAAATCCCTAAACAAACAGTAGGATTCAATACTGAATTTTCACCCTATAGATGTGAAGATAGTTGAATTTTATCAACATTATCACCTCTAACATCATTTCCTATGCAATGGGAATCAATAATAAATTAGAGGTTTAATATTACAGCCAAGTTTGACAACAAAGAGAAAAGAAAAAAAAATCTCATAATGACCAAAAGCTATGTTACAGTTATAATCATGTTCGAGAGAAAATACCACTTTACATTGTGGTTACCACAAAATAACGATATGAGCTTCTCGATATCTTTCACAGGCTTCACATAGATTTAACCCTACTAGACCTAATCAGAAAGTACTTTTAAATTATAGGGCCAAAATATAGTGAGAGTGCCAGTTATATTACATTAATGCCCTTAGGATGTTAGCTGTGAACTAACATCTCATCATGAGTGCATCAGGTCACATATGAGTGTGACTAGTAACCATATGTCTGGCATTATTTGTTTAACACATGTATAAGTCACTGTCTTGTACATAGCTTTACAAGGATCCTACAATGTGTATGTGACCTTAATACAGATACTGCAAGTTAGTTTAAGCTAACGTGTACAGCAGGCTATTCAGACAGTTGTCAGCTGCTAACACATACAGAATCTGCTGATTCACTTTGACATACAGATTAGGCAATAATTATTGGAGCTATCAGAAAATGAATAACTGTCATCTCTGATGTTTCACCGGCGTAGAGGTCCCTTTGTACTTGCCCTTACCACGATGCTTCTTTTTAGGGGGTTCATTTACTTTGTAAGGTGAGTTGTCCACATTACTATTCCCGGAAGCCTCCATCAGGTTACTGTTCACGTCTGTTCCCGATAAGATGTCTCTCTCCTCGGTCAAGCTTCCATCTGAAGTAGGTAGATCCTGCAGCAATGCATATGTATTATGTACTGGAACATTGAGAATAGCAGGAATATTTGCAGTAGATTTAGGCGTAGTGTTGCACATTTTTTCTGGGCAACAACAACGTGCCCTCGAATGTTCCATGCCAAATGCCAACCATTCCTGCACATGACCAGACTGCCTTCTCCTTGACACTTTGAGGGGATCAGCCGAAGACAATGCCTTCTCCACAGGCACTATGTCAGAAGTCATGTTGGAACCACCCTCAGTCGGGAATGCAGGTGCAGAAAGAGTCCCCCTGATTGCCGATTCACCCTGGTGAGTTGTAAATTGACTTTCCAGAAAGGATAGTAAGGATTCCGGGGTATGGAAATCTTTATACGAGCTGCCAGTGTAGACCCTCATTACTGCAGGGTATCTAAGAGAGAAGCGGAGCCCTGCCTGGTGCATAATTTGTCTTGCTGATGTAAAAGCCCTCCGTTTTGTAGATAGCTCCTTTGAAAAGTCACTATATATATATATCCTGTTTTCCTGCCAAATAAGTTGACCCATATCCCTTGATTTCTGTAGAATGATTTCAACATTTGCATAGTTAAGAAATTTGGCAATTATTGGTCTAGGCCTTTGCTCTGCAGAGGGCTTGGGGCCTAGTGATCTATGAGCTCGTTCTATGATTAAATCGGCACCGGCTTGCAGTTTGAGTATTTATGTAGCACTTGGATTAAGAATGCTGTGGTATTGTTAGCTTCCACTCCTTCTGGAAATCCAAAAATCCGAAGATTATTCCTTCAATTTCTATTTTCCATGTCCTCTACCTTTGATTGTAATTCTTTAATTATCCGGTCTTGAGATCTAATAGTGGTTTTTAGCTCCTGTATTGATTCTTCATTAGTACGAGTTTTATTCTCTCTGAAGACGAGCCGAGAGTCTATAGTCTTCATAGTTTGTGAATTTTGTTGTGTAGCAATTTTTAAATTGTTCATGTCCGCTGATAGTTTAGTGAACATTGCTTCTATTTTCTCCAAGGGGTTCAACTGCAGTTTGGAGTTAGCCATTCTGACGATCTGTAGTAGGCCTTCCAGGTTTGTAAATATACCAGATCAGTAGAACATAAAAAAAAGCTTTTAAAACTTGCTGTAGTCTTATCCGTCTACTTATTCTCATTGGTAAAGTTTCTCATCTGACTTAGATGGCTGAGAATGATGTTAGATGGTTGTTGATAAGTGGGAGCTCAGTAATCAGACATCCATCTTGCTCGGTGCCAGGCCATGCCCCCCTTCAGTGCTCACATACTTTTGAAACATATTTTGTCATATCATTCATTGTTTCACCTACATGTCCAGGTTACAAACAAGTTCTTTTATCAATATAGCCCTTTGTTTGTGAAAGCAGTCAACCTGGGAGGTATAAAATATGTCCATTAACACCATTAGCACTTGCTTAACCTAATCTTTTCCACTGCAACAAAGCTGCCCCACCTTTTGTAACAGTAACAGAGCCAGTTGTCTTCCACTTTCATTTGCTGGCAAACATTTTCATCTCTAACAACATTTAGGCATTTTTAAATGTTTTAAATTATTTTTTTTCCTCAAGAAAAAAGCATGGGCCCCCAAGGTGCAGGGGCACAGTTTGCACCTAGCTAAGGCCAGCTGTGCTGGAGGACAGATGAGACCTGTGTGGCTCAGGCAGCTTTCATGGAGGCATTAGTGCATACTGATAAAGAATGCAGCACAGTGTGTTACTAGGAGCTCCATGATGGGGGAGCTATAGCACCCTTAGCCCCCCCTCTAAATCCACCTATGGTGTTGTTACACAATTTTGGACTGCATGGCAAACACAAAATCGCTGATCGGTGGCACCATATTCCCCAAGTAGTAGTTGAAAAGTTGGATGATTTACCTGTGTACAAGGTGCACCCAGAGAATAACTCCAAAGCTGTCAAGACCATGCACCATAACCACTTGCTATCTATCGGCCAAGATAGCAGGTAGCTTTGAGAAATGATAGCAGGTAGCTTTGGGAACTGAACAACTGTCACTTTCAGAAAAGCCCTACCAGTAAATAAAATGTAAATGGCAGACTGAAGTGATAATTTCAATATGCTCATGACTGTATAGGTCTATACTGCACTGTTAACTTTTCATGTTCCTGGATAACTATGATAAGTCCAGCTCACACCTTCATACTACAGTTGTAAAAACACAAAGAAAAGAAAGACGGGTGGATGGATGGATGGATGGATGGAAGGACGGATGGATGGAAAAAGACAGACACAGACAGACAGAGATCTTTTAATTGTCCTCTTTTCCAAGGATTTTGATTGTTTTATTAATATGTTCTAATCTCTTTGGACATAAAAGTGCATTTAAAGAAAAGGAAAGAGTGCTAGGAGTTGGGCTAGAATTGTTGTGGGGGGGGGAGCTTAGTGCATGTAATATGCTGAGTGTCTGCAACTTATTAAAATGTTCCACTTATACTTTCAAGGATTTAAGTACACAGGTATCTGCAGATTTACATTTCCTCCCGTTCTGTTACAAGTGTTTTATTAGTTAAGCAGTGTTCCATAAATGTAGCCTCTTGGCCCATAGGCTGTATTTTAAAACTTGGATAGTCAGGCATAATATTTTTCTTTGTCATCCCAGACACTAAGTCCTATATATGCCAAAGAATAGTACAGTTTACAACAGTTTACTAATAACAATATTCAGCTTTTATCTTGCTGGATCTGGATATTGGGAAAGAAACAAGACATGTTAGTCCCCTTAGTGTTCTGTGTTCTCTGTCAGTAACAGAAAGGATTGCAAATCCCACAGTTTTAATGCCTAACAAAAAAAAAATTACCTTGTTATAAATTAAGCCTCCGGGGCTAAATCACCTATTCAGTCCAAGGTCTGATATTTAAGCCTCTTGGTGGATTTCAAATTGCTTGACGGCAGAGAATAAACAGGGCAAGGACAGGCTTATCAGTCAGTTCAGGGTGTCCTTCAATCGAAGCAAAATGATGATATGTAAGGACAGGGCACATTATGTAAGGAGGGGGCACATAGCAAAAGGTACATATTAAATATTCTGTTTATAACAGAACTGGGTAACTTCTAGCTTAAAGACGTGCTAAATATACTAAGGTTCCCCTATGTTTGACACCATTTGCAATTCATTTATTTTTTGATTGGATAAGTTTTGCCTGGTTACCCTAGAAGAAGACAAACATGCTGTGCTTGTGTTAAAGTTTTAATTTGAACTGTCCCTTTCAAAAAAGGACTTCCAGTAAATAATATGTAAATGACAGACTTGAAGTGTTAATTTCAATATGCTCATGATTGAATAGGTCTATACTGCACTGTTATCTTTCTTGTGTTCCAGGATAGCTATGATATATGATTGAACCCCCATTGAAATACATTGAATCGCATTTAATTTAGTTTTTCATATCGCAGTCGTCGGTTCCAGCAGCAAGATGTGTCTTCGATCAGACACTGGATCTTGAATCTGGTACTTGTTCAGGTGAGCGAGGCTGTGAGGTGGTGTACTGGGGGGTGTAGGGTGTTGGGTACTGAGTGGGAGGTGCGGTTGTGGGCATTGACTGACGAGGGACCTTTTTTTTTACAGGTTTAACAAAACAAAAAAAAGAAGACATCAAGGGTCTGTTTTTTTATTATAAGTTTGGTCTGCAGTGGGAGGGTAGGGGGTGCCACTAGACACCAGGGAATCAATAAATTGAAAAGGAGAATGTTGATTGGTGGGTGGGGGGTGCCACTAGACACTGGAGAAATTAGGAACCATGGTCGGCAGGTGGGGGGTGCCACTAGACACCAGGGAATATATAAATTTATAATGGGGATGGTGATCAGTGGGTAGGGGATGACACTAGATGCCAGTGAAATGGGGAATGGTAAGCAGCAGGTGGAAGGTGCCACTGGACACCAATGTTTTGTATTAAAGAAATATATAAATATATGGGAATTCGAGGGGGAGTATTAGCCACCAGGGATATAGGGATATAAAACAAGGAGATGGAAGGATGGGGGTTGCCACTGAGCACCAGTGGAATAGTATATATTTATATAAAATGGGATGGCACACTTAAATCCTTTTTTGCCAGCTGATTGCCTTTTATGCGATGTTGAAATAGGAATTGCAAAAAAGGAACTTAGTGAGTGGTGAAAAAGGATTTAAATAAATGAAAAAAAAACACATTTGAAGGCCATGGGAGCTATAACAAAATACACACTGAAACTCATCAGCTCCCAATGAGCAACATACTGTACATGTTTTGATGTCTGTGGAAGATATCCCTGGGCAGAGTTATGACAGCTTGTTGTGTGAAGTAAGAGAAAAGATGGCAGCTCACGAGAAATTATTTTTTTCTTCCAAGAAAGGATTAGCCCATCATGAAAAAGGATCCTTTTTGGTGAGAGCCAAATCCTTTTCTGAACTTTATACCTCTATCCTGGAGAGTGATCTGCGCATTGGAAATACAGGGGACTTAAAAACTGAATAACTTTGCAACAGATTAATATTTTGCTGCCAAACAAATGCATGGCAGTTCTGTTGGTCAAGCTGTATCTACAGTACAATAAAAATTCCATACCAACATTCACACCATCTGGGCCCAAAGTGATGAAAAAAATGCAAAAAGTGGCAACGTTTAAGGATTTTGCATTATTTGCATCTCAGAATCCGCACATCCAACCAGAACAAAACCTGCTACATCAAGAGGTCTATCCAACAGGACAGTGCATGTCACATTTTGTGTAAATCCATTGACTGGTTGCAAAGTTATTAAAGTGCAAATCTGAGGTTTAACATTAAACATCCTACTCAACCCTAACTATAGGGGTGCGATCGCACCCCTATAATAAAGGTCTGACACCCTATAGAGTGTTTATCAGTCAGAACAACACATTCAACACCATGTGCTGACCTAAGCTTTTTTTTAAAGGAGAAAAAAGTCAATAGTTCCTGGAGGTAAAGTAGAGTTTTCTGTAAAATGGAGGAGTTGAGGAAAGGTGAAATCTGAGACAGTACAAGGTATTCCTGGAGCTTAGCCAAGATGAGAAGAGAGAGAGATAGGCCAATGGTTGTCAAGGGATGAATGCTCACCCCCTTTATGGAGAGTAATGAGAGTATCCTGTTCCCAGGCACTTGGGACAGAGTATGTGGAGGAGAAGAAGAGCTTGAGCAGGTGGGTAATAGAGATGGCAATGACTAAGGCAGAGAGATGAAGAAGTCTGAGGTCAAGACCATCAGAACTTCCCATCTTTGTGGGGTTACATTCAGGAAGGACCTTGAGAGAAGGAGAGGTTGGGAGAATGAGAAAGAATGTGAGGGCAAGGGTAAGGGGCCCAGTAGTGACACTCTGTGGGCACTGGGGTATGCATGCACATTGGCCAAATCAAGGAAAAGGGTGGGGGGCTGTAATTAGTAGACCATGGATTCTCGCCCCAGTGTTTTTCTGTATACTGTAGAAACATTTTTTTCCTGCTTTTATATTCCTGATACGTAATTCAAGGGATAAGGGGAGGGCTTGAGTGCTATGATGGGGGATCACTATACCTTTTGTTTTGTATATTTTAGTTGGTATTTTGCCTGAGGTTTTGCTCCGTGTATCTGTGGAGGGCCCAGGGGAGAGAAAATGGGAACTTAAATCAGCTTTTGGACTGGACATAAGCTGATCCCAAGGACTAACCTTATGTTTTGTTTGGATTATGGTTGTGCTCCAGACAGTGTCAATTATCTGCAAGCTGCCCCCCGACCACTTCTAGTTCAGCACCTGCACCCTAGTCAGCAGCAGTATGGCACCAACCCAGTGCACAAACCATGACCAGTAATGCATCTGGCAACAACAGGGGTATCCATTTTGTGGATGCAGTACCAGATGGAGCTCCAGTCTGAGTTCTCATCTGCAGATGAACCACAAAGCATCTGCTCCCTTGAAGAGACTAGAAATGGGGCCTGGAAGAGACACCTTGTTTGAGCCCAGATGTTACTGTAAACTGGCCTACCACTGGGGACTGTTAAACTTCCCTGGTAAGTTCACTCTTCAGTCCATTCCTTGGAACATGATGGCTACAATGCAAGACATAATGATCAGGAATTGGCACTTGAGGTGTGAAAGGGGGCATGAGTGAAAGCAAGGCAAGGACAATTTTATTTATATAGTGCTCAATCCAGTGAGGGCTCTGAGTGCTTTACAATATAAAATAACTGAGAATAAAACAAGTTAAAAGTAAATAAAATAAACCAGGTCCCATCAAAGGCTTGTTCAAACAGAGGTCTTAAAAAAGGCTTTAAAGGGCTCTACTGAGCTGTCAGTATAAATGTGGTAGGGGATTGAGTTCCAGATGATGGGGGTTGGCACCCCAAAGGCTGAATCACCTGACAATTTGAGCCTTGAGGTGGAGACCACCAGCAGTCCAGCTTCAGTGGAGTGGAGTGGGTGGAGTGATTGATAAGGAGTCAGGAGAGCTTTTAATTAGTCTTGTACCGTTCCACATAGGGCCTTGTTTGTTAAAAAGCTGATCTTGAAGGTGATGCATGAATGCAAAGATAGCCAAACAGCTCATGTAGAACCAGAGTAATGTGATCCCTTATTGAGGAACCCACAAACATCCAAGCTGCAGCATTCTGCACCAACTGCATTCAACACATCAAACCTCCAAATAGCCCAAGGCATAGAGTGTTACAGTAATCCAGCCTAGTCGTGACAACAGTGCTCCCAGATCAGTCAAAGCATTTTCCTGTAGCAGACCCTAATTTTACCTGTATTTTCCCTGTAAAACCTGAGTGAAATTCCTGTAAATTTTCCTGTATGCTCACTCCAATTAATTTTTGCAATTGGTACATTTACATATCCCAGTATTCCCCCCTCCCGCCCTCCTTACTGCCTTCTTACATTGCTTACCTCTGATATGACTACCCCAGGTCCCTTTCTATTTGTCTTGTTGTTAATACCCCCCCAATTGTGTACTCTTCCCCTGGGTTTTTGTTTCCCAGGTGCATTACTTTGTGCTTTTTTGCATTGAATCTAAGCTGCTATATTTTTTGACCATTCCTCCAATCTTGCTAAGTCCCTTCTCATCCTTTGCACCCCTTCTTGTTGTGTATCAACCCTATTGCAAATGTGTCATCTGCAAATCTGCAAAGAGGCATACTTTTCCTTCCAGCCCCTCTGCAAGTAGTGATCAGCAGCATTTTAGTGAGGGCAGTAGTGTAAGGAAGCTGCTACTGGACAAACTGAATAATAATTTTCCCCATCCTCCAGTCACTGAGGAGCTGTTTAATAATTTTATTTTATAAAAAAAAAAACTAGAGAATTAGAGGATCTCCTCAAGTCATACCCCGTTTCTCCATCCCCCCCCCACACACACACACACACACTCAGTCACAGCCAGAGCAGCACAGATAGTGTTTGAATTTATGTGAGCCCACAGTCAATGCTGGTTATAATATTTTTTTTCTCTTACCTTTGCAAAGATCAGTGAGCAAGTCAAGACAGAAGGTAGCTCAGGGATCAGGATGTCTCTACTCTTACAGCGGTCTTGGCCGGGCTGTGACCGAGGAAAGTGTGCGGGGTCAGACACAGGGTTTCTCAATGATGGGGTCAGGTCCGGGGGCCATTTATTTCACAGGCTGGTCCTGTGATTTTCTCTGCATCTGCACTGTGATTCAGGATTGCCAGTAAATTCAACCAAACGGGAGGTTAAGGCACAGTGGCAGCAGCAGGTATTGGAGAACAGAAGCCTAATTTTGCGCGAGGTCAGTCTCTTGATCCGATGCCTGCCCATCGGCAGCTGAAAATGCCAAAAACACATGGTGGTGAACAGCTGGATGATGTGGATGTCTCGCTCTCTGTCTTGCTCTCTCTCTCAGTCTCTCCGGGCAGCATAGCAGCAATCCAGGGTGTTTGAACACAGGGTGTCCCACCGTCCATAGACAGAGTTTAAATATCCCGGGGCTTATGCTCTGATTCAAACAAAAACACTATTAGCCAATCAGAGACCACAGTCAGTGCATGATCAGAGCATGACTGTGGTCTCTGAACCAGTCGGAGGCAGGCTTCAACTTAAATCTCATCCATGATGAAGTTTGAGCCCACAGATTACCCACAGACTATCAGCAACAACGTTTCCCCGTGGGGCACCAGATTTAGCCCGTATATTTTTAAAAATATGTAATTCCTTCCCGTAACCTGTTTCGAGCACACAAAACCCATAAAATATGGGAATCCCTGTAGATCTGGGAGCACTGTGACAAAAGCATGGATAATTGTTGCCAGGCCATCATGAGTTAGGAACATCTGGATTCTAGTGATCTTCTGAAGATTAATAAAGGTTCAGCAGAGAACAGATGACACCTGTTGTTCAAAGGTCAGTCTATGATCCAGTATGACCCCTAGGCCTCTGACTTCACTCACTGCTGATAGGGTCTGGCAACCCAAAACAGGGAGGTCAATTCCCCAACCAGTATGTAAGCCCTAAATGACTATGTTCAATAACCATGACTTTTGTCTTATCAGGGTTGAGACACAACCAGTTGGCAGCTGTTGAATCATTCAAGTCAGCCAAACAGCGACTCAGCACCAAAGATGCAGAAGTATCATCAGAGGCACAGGACAGGTGCAACTGGGTATCATCTGCCCTGATATAAGTCCTTGAATGGCCCTGACACTGCTTTGGTCTAGCGTTCTCCTTGAATGCTCTGCTCTTGGTTGTAGCACTCAGCCCTGCTCTTGGGACGTGTCTTGGGTCTTCTCTCTGGCACCCTGGCTGGGCACATGTTCCTTGATCTTAGGCTCTGCAAAGTGGTGGGTAGGCTATGCCCATATTAAGTTCCTGATACTAGGACTTGAGTGCACTTTCAGGATGCTGAGCCAGAAAGGCACCACTCTGGACCTGTACTGTGCGTCTGTAACCCTGCCCACACCTATCCAAGAACCAGGTTGGGACATAACTCAGGACAACAACAGATCAGCTATAGAAATCTGGACAGGAAACTCAGCAGGCTGGACCCCTGACAGGAGAAGAAGAACCTGGGAACAAGACATATGCAGAACATCACTGGAAACTGGTAAGAGTGGTTTCCCAGCCCAGTGAGAGAGAATATACATTTGGGAAAGGACTGACACACTGGTAATGTGAACCGGGAAGTACCTGTACCCACCGACCAGTCCCATACCATACACTTTTTATTTTAGGATGAATTTCCTGTCATTCTAATTTGTAGGTGGGGAAGAATGCCCAGAGAGTATACAACTGTTGTGGATCAGCTCATGTTTCTTCTGGGATAGGCAGTGATCTTGCTGGGATTGATTACTGGTTCTGCTTTAACTGGCTGGTTTTTCAACTGGGATGGACTGGTGTTTTTTCTGGCAGTGGGAAAATGTCTTGGTAAAATATTTTACCTAGGAGAAACAAAATGTTCCCTGGTTTCACAATTTTACGTAATGGTGAAATTTTGCGTAAATGCCTTGGTCTGCCAATTTCACCCATTGATGCTCAAAATTTCACCTTGTGGCACAATTTTGCCAGTGTAACTTTTGATTTTGCCAGTGAAATTTTGCTCCAAAAGCAAAATCTGCAATGCATTGTGGGTAAATAAGTCAATTATCACATGCAGCTGGTTTACAGCTCATTCTGCTACATGTTGAGTCATAGAGCAGTCTGTTGTGATGCATCAGAGTCAATAAAGCCTTTTAAAACCTAGTTAAAACTTGTTTTTGAGAGCTAATTGCTCCAAAATATTAAGTTTTTTCCTAGTGCTGATAGGGAACATTTTCTAATTTTGTGGATTTTTGCATATACTTAGTTTAATTAGGTTTTACTTTGTCTGTGTCTTTGAAGGAGTAGAGAGGGGTAGGATAGGAGTGTATAGCAATGCAGGCTATTTCTAACCTTTTACAAACAGATTACTTACACATTGTGAATTATTTATTTACTGTTATTTCTTATTAATTTTGTAATATCTTGCCATTTTTTTCCTAAAAAGTTTTTCTGTCCTGTTTGAGAGAGTTCCTGCCACTGCTGGCCTGTGTTATATATACCATTCTTCTGCTTTTAGCTGTGATTCTGAGTTCTAAAGTTTTAAACACACAGCTGATCCATTATTTTATTTTTATTTATTTGTGGTTAGTTTTGTTTACTGGAGTGTTAACTTGTGTCACTTAAACTGTGAAAATCAACAGTTCTATATTTTTTTGTATGTTTATTTAAGTACTTTTACTTGATCACTTGAACTTGTCCCTTTAGAGTCGCATTGCATTGTTGAATTGCTCCTCTGTATTTTATTGCTGGAGCCTGCCTCTGTACATTGCAAGGTGTTCCTGTTTTAGTTGACTTATCATACCCTTTCTCTGTTACAGCATTGTTTAACACCTGATGTGCGCATTATAAAAAACTGTATATTAATATAGTCATTTTCAAGAGATTGCTTGGTAATCCCTTCCATCCAGATCACTACCATATTGTGGTACTCACCTTTGTTGAGGTTTTATGGTTGTCTCTGCCCTTATATAATAAAAAAAATTGTGGTATTAACTAAGTAATAACACATTACATATAGAATAGTAGATGGGCAACTATGCACGACCAGTGTGTTGTGCCACCGAGGGGTTCTGATTCACTGTGACCTCGAGAGTAAAGCTCTAGAGGTCCATAGGGATCAGATCCCCAAGGCGACAAAACACACTGGTTGTGCATAGAGTGGCCCATCTGCTATTCTATACAGTGTATGGGAATCCATGCTAATTTTGGACATTGCACTTTGTTTCAGTGAACTGGTGTTTGGGAGAGCACTTGAAGGTTGGTGGTAGGTTCAAATTATTGACACAGTGTGCTGCAGATCTTTCTGCAAGTTCAAGCTGAAAAAACAACTTGTAGCTTAATTGTACAGGGGAAATCAAGTATGTTGTAGCATTCCAAGTTGTTCTGTTGCAGTAGTGACATCACTACTGCAGCAGAACAGCATAATGATGTCACTATTGCAGCAGAACATAGAGGATAATGTATGGTCTTTGGTTAATAACCACACTGTAAACACTTTAAGAGGTTGCCATGACATCATTGTAAGCCTTGAGAGCACAGCTCAAGAGGTTTACAGATGCTTAGAAAATGGTAAACATAAATACAGTTGTTTGATTGGGTAACAGCATCATTTACCTGGGCGGGTATCAGTGAATAGAGCCCACAAAAAAATAAGTCCCAGTCTCTGGCCCCCTGATAACCATGAAATGTAAATGTATGAATAGAACCTTTCAAAGTTAATAGCAGCCATTTTTTTTGCCCTCGCATAGCGATTCACACATCCTGGCAAACCATGATTAAAATAAAAAAACACATTTACCGCATGAATCACACAGTTTCCCAGCTTCAAAAATCACTATTGCCCTCTACCAAACCAAAGTAATGGACTGTAGTGCAAGCTGTTTTGTTTGGACCCCAGGTTCAGTGAATAAAACCTCAGAAGCTGTTAGAAAGCTTAAAACTAAAAGCACTGTCCACAGCGTGCCATTCTGACACCCGAAAACTAACAGAAAATGCAACCTACCACCATGTCCACACAAATAAATCAGCTTGTACGAGCGGCGGGAATTGATAGCTGAGACAGTGGTTTGAATCTTTTTAAGCAACCTTCCACACCGTAAATGGCCCACTATGTTCGTCGTTGGTTTGTTCGTCCCTATTATCCTTGCAACAACTGCTTGTAGTATTAGCTTCAGAAAAGTAGTAATGAAGTGAAAATCCCCAAAAAAAGAGCGTAGTGTACCTGGCTGATGTTACCATGATTAGAGAAACCGTCTCATGGTACGATTTCTGTGCAGCTCCCCCTCCGCGATGCAAACAAAGTGACAGCTTCCCGAGTAAATCAATTGAGTCCCCCCCCCTCGCATGTCTTCATGAATCCTGACAGAAATACACACAATTGTAACAGTATAAATAAAAATATGCTGCTGTCTGCTTACATTACAATTGTCCCCAGGCTGAAAGCAGAGAGGTAGCAGCTCCGGTTTCTTTCTTGTATAAAACATAAAGTTACCTCAATCAGAACTGCAGTTGGTTTCCTCTAAATAAAAAAACAAGAAAAAAAGAAAAAACCTAGAGAGTGTTCATCGTCGCACTAGCTTCACCTCAATAAGGGATAGCAACTTTATAAAGAAATGGCATGTACCATCGCACTGTCCATGACACCGCTGCCCCCTAGTGTCATAAATGGCCATGCGAGCACCGGCATTTTCCTGAGTTTCCACACCGCAGATGAATGCCCACCTGTGGCAAGGAAAACTGCCAAAATACTCTCATGCACAGAAGCGCAATCCCAAGCTAGCGTTGTCTGTTGCCACTAGCAACCATTCTTACCCAATCAGAACTACTGCTGGCAGACATAAACAGTGTAAAATTCAAACAGAAACTGTCAAGGGGGCAAAAAGTAATTGAAACTAAGAACAAAAAAATGTCTGATTATTTGGCAGTAAATTTTGATATGGAAGCAGAGACAATAGTTGAAAAAATGTTTCCCAGCAGTACAGTGGACCCACAAAAAAAGTGGAAAAAGCTAGAAAAATATGTAAGTGAGCGTTTTGTCTCCATAAGTAACAGCCAGCTAGACAAAATAGAAAGTGACAGGGTGGAATTAAACACAAAAAAAACACCAAGTGGGCAGTGGCAGTATATGAGGAATGGGCAACGCAGAGCAGCATGAACATAGACTGGCATAATGACCCACTGGAGCAACTGAATAGCAATCTGCGAAGGTTTTATGCAGAAGTCAGGTCTAACCAGGGTCAGGAATACTCTGTAGCAGGATATTTTGCACTACGGGCTGGGATAAATTGTCACCTAAATAGTGTCGAAGTAGCAAGAAACATAAACATATTAACTGACCCCCAGTTTAAATCATCAAACAATGTGCTACAATCTGTGCTCAAAAAGCTTAGAAAGGCACAGAAGGACACATCCAGCCACTACCCTGCAATCTCATCATCTGACCTACAGAAACTGAGAACAAGTGCTGCAGTATCACCCAATACTGCACCTGGACTTGTAAAAAGGGTATGGTTTGATATCCAACTCCACATGGCAAGGCGTGGACATGAGGGACTACGAGACCTAAAGATGAATTCCTTCGAAGTAAAAACAGATGGCAGTGGCACTAAGTATATAACCCTAAGTCGCAATGCAGACACAAAAAATCACAAAAATCCAACAGAAATAAATAAAGAGAACATGAGAGGTTTTATTTTTGAAGAACCAGAAAACTCACATTGCCCAGTAAAATATTTCTTAAAATATGTATCTAAAGTTCCTCCAAATGCCAAAGCGTTCTATGTACATCCCCATAAGTGCCCCCAGGACTTCTTAGACACCCAGGCTTACTGGTATACGTGTGAGCCCATGGGAAAAAACTACCTTGGTTCCCTGATGAGCAAGATCAGCAATGAAGCTCAGCTGTCATACAAATACACGAACCATAGCATCAGAGCTACAGCTGTCAAGCTACTTTCTGATGCTGGTCTTTCAAATCGCGAAATCACATCAGTGACTGGCCACAGATCTGAGACAAGTTTGTCTACATATTGGAGACCTTCCTCAACAGACCGTAAACATTGGAGCTCTATCCTAGAAAATAGTAACGGCATGGCATCTACAGGTAAGGCAATATGTTTGTATTTGTATCACCATCAGTAAATAATAGTCTAAATTTTTTTTTTCTGTTGTTGTTTATATTCACAGAAAATAGCACATCTAAGCAACAGCAAAAGATGACAGAAGAACAAGATAAGAAGACAGACACAGTAGGACAGCCCAAAAATGAAAAAATGGAAACTGAATCCAGCAACAGTCTACCAGGTCAGAGGGGCCCAGGAACACAGAATTTCTTTAACCCAACATCCTGCACTTTCAATTGCCCCATAAATTTTATCACTTATAACAAATAGTAGACTGACCATTGATTTAGGTATTTTTTAACCTATTATAAAATAAAACCATTGATTTAGGTATTTTTAACCTATTATAAAGTAAAACCAAAAGTAAGCATTGTTCTCTGCTTTATCCAACAAGGGACTATTTTTTTCTGTTATTATGATTTTATTCTAAATAAAGAAAAGTGTTTACAAATGTTTCAATTCTTTTATTTGTATTTTGTATGTTGAAATGTTTACCATTTTCTAAGCGCAATAATACCCTCCAGGGTGGGCGGTATTGGGCACAATACCAGACCGGCCAGGGGCTATAAGGCCCTCCGCCTGTGGCGTCGGGCCTCATTATGCCCCAGCCGGTCCGGTATTGCCCAATACCGCCCACCCTGTCAGGTATTATTGCTTGCATGGCAACCTCAAGAAGTGTTTTCAGGGTGGTTGTTACCCAAAGACCATGCATTATATTTTATAGTGTTTGGGCTACCAAGATTGTGTAACTGGGGATTGAATTACTTTACTGAATTACTTTACAGAACTTTGATGTGATCATTCCATTTTGTTAGAACACTGATTGTTGTGAGCATTCCATTTTGTTAGAACATTGATTGTTGTGAGCATTCCATTTTGTTATACCATTGATATGACATACTCAAGAAGGGTTAACAACAGAGTGATGTCATAACAATGGCATAACAAGGTTGTAATCTGCTTGATTTCAGTTACTAATAAGGGCTCCCCATACATTAAATAGAGGATAATGTATGGGCATGCATCGGTAACCGGTTTGTTAACTGGTGAGAGGTTGCCATGGTAACCATGTAAACCTCGAGAGCGAAGCTCAAGAGGTTTATGTCACCATGGCAACCTCGAGCCTGTTGTTCAAACCGGTTGCAAATGTATGACCGTACATTATATCTTTTAATGTATGGCCATACATTTCAATTTAAAAACTTAAGGATGACCATTACTGTTTAAATCTTAGTCACTGTTGCAGCCATTCTGGGTCATGCTTTCACCACCATGTCCTTTTCTGGAAGGCTGTCAGTTGTGTAGTACACATGGACAAAGCAATCCCTGTTGTTAACCTATCGATGTGATGTAGCATTGTTAGGTTAGCAATGCTGGAATGGATGAACAATGGTTAATAACCTTAGGAAATGATGATTTCCTAAGGTTAACAGCATTCTACCATACATTATAAGCATATTCCAGGCATAGAATTCTATGCATTACAGCATTCCACCATACACTATAGTGCTTTATTTGTCCAGACACAGGTGATCTGTATTTAAAGTCAGTCACTTGTGCCCTTTTTCCTTGTGTGTGTTTCTTTAATTCCTGTTTGGAGAAAGAAAAAAGTTGCCTTTTGGTTTTTACTAGAATAGTCTACCTACCATATACGGTATTAGTTGTACTCTAAGTGCTGCTACCTGTCCTGATTGTGTTTGGACTTGTAAGGAAGCCAGTACTGTAGGTGTGATGTGTGAGGTGTTATTCACACAGTTAGTCATAGACTTTCTTCAAATACTCCCAGAGAAAGGCAAAGCTTTGAAGCAGCAGCCAGCAAAAATGCCTGCTAAGAGATGGCCCAGTACAGGGGGGAAACGTGGCAGGGGGAATGAGGGAGTTAAGAAGTCTGCTGAAAAAAGTACAACTTCAGTTCCAGTTCCCCATAGCAGCAAAAGCACATGTATGTCTGCATCAGTGTCTTCTGCTGTGGGCTCTGGTAGTGCAGCACGAACTAGCAAAGGAGTTGTTGGCAGAATTGGGTCTGGCATACCTGTGTCTGACTTTTTTAAGGCTCAAACTGTTGCATCCATGCTAGTGGGGGATGATGACAGTGAGAAGAAGGGCGGCACTAACACCAGCACAGTAACAGTGGACCAGGAGGATGGTGATAAATCTGTTGGTGTGACTGTCCATGTTCGTGCAGGAGTTGGTGATAATAGTGTTCAACCAGAGTCTGATAATCCTGCAGATAGGGATAGTTAGCCCACTGAGATGGTTGTAGAGAAAGAAAAAGGTGCTGTGCTGCAAGAAGACACTGATAGGGAGGAGGAGGAGGAGGAAAACAAGGACATCATCGCTATTGGTGGCGATGATGATGACTGGCATGATCCCACATGGGAACCTGAGTTAAAAAAGGTCAAGGGTGATGTAAGCCATTTACATGCACAGCCTGTGGGTCAGTCTGTCACCAAGTCTATAAGCAAACCTCCAAGCAGTCAAGTAATCCCCCCCTCCAAAAGTAGTCTTATGGAAGTGATGAGAGCAGCCAAAAAAACACACACTTCTACACCTGTTTCAGAATTATCCTAGTCCCAGAAGCATCTGAAGTCCAGAGGTCAAAAGTCCCTAGTTTGGGAATTTTATGTGCTTGATCCTGCTGCTGACACCATAGCAATATTCCAACTTTATCAAGCACGTGTTTGTTGGGGAGAAAGGGAAGTCACATAGGCACCGGTGGCCAACATGCCCACCTGAAAAACAAGCACCCGCTGAGATGGCAGCAACACCAGAAGGATGCTAGATCTGTCAGTAGCATCTCCCTTGCAAGTTTAAAGTAGTACAGCAAGAACAGGAGGAAAGAGGGCAGAGTGGGTCGGTGGTAGAGGAGGAGTGCGAGCAATCCTTTGATCTCTTGAGTAGTGGAGGTGCCAGTCCCAGCCCCTTAAGTCTGAAAAGTACACCACCACACCCACAAGCAACCAAAATAACTGGTTTCATGCAGTATACACAGTTCCAAGAGTCAAGTGTTACAACTAAAAGAACATAATTTCTGCCACAAGTACAGCATTCTGGTCGAACAGCCCCAAAGATGCAGCCCACTTTGAAGACCATCTTTGAGTGGCAGACAATGTACCCCCCTAATCATGCTGCAGCATGAGAGTTAAATGCTGCCACTGCTGAAATGCTGGCCATCATTTTGTTGCAGTTCTTGTTAGTGGAGAATGCTGGTTTCCACAGGTTGATGGCCGGTGCCTGTCCCAAATGGTAAGTTCTGTTGCAAACCTATTTTACTAAGTGTGCCATGCCAGAGCTGAACAGTAGAGTTACTGATTCTATTAGACATGCATTGAAGCATAGTGCATCATAATATATCCATCTTAGCATGGATATGTAGACCAGTGGACAAACAGCAACAAGCTCGTATCTATGCATAACAGCACACAGGGCACAGTTACCTGGGACAGTACTTGATTTTGGACCTGGCTAAACCTGCATGAAGCAAAATTGTGGCAGTAGCAACACACTTGGTATTTGGCAGCATGCAACCCTGAGCATGACAAGTGTTACTGGTTCTCACATGGCTTTAAAAGTGCTTAATGTTCTGCTGGACGAGATTGATGGGTGGCTACACACACAGTCACTCATAGCAGGATTCATTGGAAGTGATAATGGCTCCAATGTAGTGAAGTGCACTAGCAATGGTGTTTTTTTCAGGGTGCCCTGCCTGACACACTGCCTTAATCTTGTTGTTCAGCAGTTTCTCAACCATGCGGACATTAAGGAAACAGTTACTGTCGCCCATCACATTTGTGTCCACTTCGCCCATTCTGCAAAGGCCCATGATGATCTACGTGAGCTACAGCACAATAGCCATCTGCCTCAGCACCAGATGAAGCCTGATGTTGTGACAAGGTGGAACTCCACACTGTACATGCTTGTCTGGATGCATGAACAGTATAAGGCTGTGTCAGAATACCTGCTGCTGCACACCACCTGTGACAGTGCTGGAGTGTCCATCACTCTAACAACAGACCAGTGGCACCAAATGGATGGGCTAATATGCATTCTCCATCCAATAGAGCATGCTACACAGGCAGTGAGTTGGGTCACTGTTTGAATAAGTCAATCCATACCCCTCATACATGTGCTGAGGCAGACACTAGTTAATGTGCGACACCAGATGAGGTAAGTGGGGATCATGGCAGTTCTGATCTAATGGAGCACATGCTCCATGTGCTTGACACAAATACCCATGTATCCAGCATTTTACATTCGGCTGACTTTGCAATCACCAGTATGCTGGATCCACACTACAAACATGGGCTGCCTTTTATAATTGAAGGAGGTTGTCAGCGAGTATGACAGTTGACAAAGAACCTCATTAGAATGGTAAATGCTGCACACATGAAAAAGGCATACACTGTGGTGAAAACGGGTGTTGCTACCACCACCAGCTGCTCACAGGCAACTCAATCAGAGAAAATGGGCATGGCACAGCAAAAAACAGCAAGCAATACCATTTAGGGTTTACCTATGTCAATGTGACTATAATGTTGTCAAGGATTGGAATTGCAACATCCCCAGTGTTGACAGGTGAAATTTCCCCTGTCAGACATCAGTAGGTTTTTCAATGTGGGGGCTGCACCCACGAACACCCCATGTGAGCAGACTTCACCCCCCCCGTGAAGCTCCCCCTTCTATAGTTTGTTAATTCCTAGTAGAAGTTAACTCAAATGGGGGGACTCAGAGAAAGGGTGACATTTCGCTGGTGGTTCCCCCACAGCTACATTTCTAAGCTTGTCAAAATTGGCACAGTAGGGGTTTTGCCATTGGGATATCACTCTTCCATCAGCATGCTCTCTTTCAGGTGGGGGTGGAAGATAATGGAGGAAAAGGAGGAGGAGACATATGAGGCAGCTGGACTCCAGGCAGCAGAATGAATGGTGGAGTCCTACCTAGGGGACCCAAAGCACGTTGCCATTACTGATGAGTGACTGCTGTACTGGAGCAGAAAAATGACTGACTGGCCAGCACTAACATCGGTTGCTGTGAAATACCTGATCTGCCCACCATCCAGCGTCAGTATGGAATGAGTATTTAGTGCAGCTGGGGCCATTGTGCATGGCCATAGGACCAATTTGTCACCCAAGAATGTGTCCATGCTAACATTCATCAAAATGAATGAAAGGCACATTTCACACAACACAGTGATGCCAGTGGTGTTGCCACAGGAACTGTGTCTTGGTTATGAGGATGATGACAATCCCTCAAATAAGGCATCCACCAGCAGCGAGGTGGATGAAGCAGCAATGGTGAGAGAATTCCCACCTGGTGAGAACTCCAGTCTTGAAGACTGTGAGGGGTGCTTTTTGGAATATGTGGAAGTGGAAAAAGGCTGAGTTTACTTGAAGGCCACCACCCCCAACCACTTTCAGCTCAGTATGGTGTTATACCAATTTTAGCTATGTACCACTGAATTGGTTATGGTAATGTATTATCTGCTGCAGTGTGTATAAGTTTCATTTGATTACCCTTTGCTGTAATAACCCGTTGTTTGGTCACCACCAGTTCACTAGTCTATATAAAGCAGTAGCAATGTAATTACCATGACCATAAAGATTTTGCATGATTACAGTTATAATGTTTTGCTGCCCAAAATATCTTACTTTTCATGTCAACTATCAACCCCATCTTACAACAGGATATGTTGTCTTGATGTCCTTAAAAGTGCCCATGCTGGCAAATGCCACACTGCCCCCACCCCTTCTCACCACCTGACTCATCCATGCACTCCATGTGACCAAAAAAATATCTTCTATCACTTACTATTGGTGACATGTACAAGAACCCTGGCTCCTAGTACAAGTAGCATATGAATATAACACACTCATTCAACCGTTAACACCACAAATTGAACAAATGTTGAAAAATGGTGAATGGTGGCCATCTTTAATGATGCAATTCGTTAATTACAAAATTAATCATAAAAAGGCTTAACAACTTAGAACATCAAATTCCCCCAAAAAGGTTACTTATGCTATATTACCAGGTTAAAGTTCTTGTACCGAAACTGTGATGCTTCCTGGGGGGTGGGGCTAGGGTAGTGGAAAGTGCTTGCTGTCCTCAGTTTGGATCCCATATTTTCATGACTACTGCAGCTATGCCACTTCAAATGCTTGGACAAGACATTAGTCCCCTCCACCTAATTATTTACTAAACACCATCTCAACCATCTATTTCAGCATATAGTTCCTCCCTGTATGTGGGTGGTGTTTATTTGTTAATGGTATGGACACCAGTGGCCAACATCACAGTCCAAGCAACACCCACTCTCTTCCATGCAACACAGCTCCTGCAGGACCTGGATTGATGTAGTCATCACACAGAGATACAATGAAACCTCAACAGAGAAAAATGACCTAAGCAAAAACAAAGATAAGAAAAAATGATGAATACTCATTAATATGCATACCTGATTTCAGCAAACAAGTTGGAACAAGCAGAGAAAAAAAATGTATACTTACCATACCCTGTGATGTCATTAAACTGTGAAAATTGCCCCCAGAAGGAACATGCTGTGTGGGGCACATGATTCCAGACCATGATGAAGCACAGTAGCAGGCATTCCCCTTCCCCTATCAGTCCTGCGTACCTGGAAATAAGAAAAAAGAATAAAAAAATTTGAGAATTGCAAAAAGCTCCAGCCCCCTCATCAACATCACCCCCCCCCACAGAAGACCATAACAAATGAAGAAATACTTACCTTGGGGACTGTGAAAGTGGAACTATTGCACAATTAAATAAATCCCCCAGATCTGGTTGAGCAGCAGCAGCAGTAGGAATGAGAATTAACTTCACCAGAGTTCCTGATGTTGACAAAAACAAAAAGAACACAATTACTATCAAACTCAGACATCCAGATGGCAGTAACAGACATACCACACTAGTAATGAAAATGTCAATACTTACCATCTGCTCTGGGAAATGTGGTGCATTCAAACATCCCTAGATCTTGATCCTGGGCTGGCATGATGATGTCATCTACAGCACACTGAAAAATAATATAAAAGCAGTACAAACATATTAGAACTCAACACACCATAATACCAACACACAAACACCCTTATCTTACACAGGAAAAAAACATACAGACAGATACTTACGTGTTCGTCAGCAGCAGTATGGACTGTGTGAAGATGATCCACCATCAGCCATCCAGAACATTACTTCTTGTGGGAACTTAGCAAGCAGTAGTCAGAGACAGCAGCAGGCAGCAAGCTACAGTGCTCCAAAATGTCATTCACTCCCCACCACCAGGCAAATCACAACAACAGAGTCAGTCAGTCAACACAGCCAACCAATCAGTGCAGCAGCATAGGGAAATGATAATTGTACATTTCTATCTCAATCAATTGAAAAAGCAGCAGCAGGAGAAAACAATTGCAAGTAGCAGCAGCATTTTGCAGGAGGAATTAATTTTCTCTGCATGGGTTCTTGGTTGGCACCCATTTTCAGGTCCCTGAGGTGGTGGCACAGCATGTAACAACAGGAATGACAGCAGATTTCAGTCTCAATTTGATGTACCATTTTTCCTGAAACATTTCTGGACCTGTATAGCCTGTTCTGCGCATGCAGAAACAAGATTCAGCATGACGTCAATGTAAACACTGGACCAAAGACCATGTTTTGGTTTGAGTGGTGGCTTGGGCACCACATAACAACATGGCTGAGACCTGATTTCAGTCTGGATTTACTGTAACCTTTTTTTGGAAACATTTCTGGACTTGTAGGCCATGTTTGGCACCAGCAGCACTGAGTTTCAGGCTGAAATCATTGGTAAACAGTGGCAGAAGCTGCATTTTCAGGTCCCAGAGGTGGTGGCACAGCATGTAACATCAGGACTGACAGCAGATCTTAGTATCAGTTTGATGTAACATTTTTTTTGGAAACATTTCGGGACTTGTAGGCCCTGTTTGTCACCAGCGGCACTGAGTTTCAGGCTGCAATAATTGTTAAACAGGGACCAAAACAGCAATATAATATCTGGGTGGTGGGTGGGGGGTGGGACACCATTCACATCATGACTCAGACCAGATTTCAGTCTCCACTTTATGTACCATTTTTCCTGTACTTATGTAAGTTATGTACTTGTAAGTTATGTGCTTATGTAACTGTTTCTATGACTGTTGTGTACGTATTCAGACTGCTCCTGGCACCGGCAGCTGCCCATAGCCAAAGCAACTGCTACCACCCCTTACCACACACCACAGACATAGACAACAGCATCACATAGCTTTGGGAAAACATGTTTGTTCATACAAACAAATTACTATACACAGTTTACATGCACAGTACTACAAGTTGGAGCCTGGGGGACATACAGGGTCAGACTGAACCAGGGTGTAGCGGTGGGCAAAAAGTATAGTAAATTATCTATTACAAATACTTAGAAAGGAGACGAATGGAGACGAGGCTGATGGCAGAAGAATTTAATGATCATAACAATAATCACAGCAAGAGATTACAGGTGGTACATCCTTCATTCTTCATTCTTCAAACTAACAGTGTATGGTGGCTTGCTTATATAGTGGAAACTGTGTCATCATTTCCTATGGAGTTCTATGATTGGTACAAAACAAGTACAAACATTAACTTATAAGGCAATTCACTTTTTAGTATATGTATGAGCTAATCTCTGGTCAGCACAAATGTATTGATAGTGTAAATTATACTACTATATAAGGCTAGTAATAATTGTCATTACCAGTTACCAAGGTCTAGGAGGTAGAAATAGGTTTGGACTTAGGAATGTGCACACAGGCATTCTGGCCCATCCTAATAATAATAGTCAAAAGGGTAACTTGAACTCTATCCCTGTATTTCTATTTGTGCAGACACTTAAGACACCTGTTTTCTATTACTCACATGGTCAATACAAATATTAAAAGGCACTTTAATATTGCAACTTGTGGCTCAGTTAAACTTGTAGCTTTACAAGTTTTAATATGATTCAATTATATAGGCCATTATTTGTTACACAAACACATTATGTTTTAGACCAAAATGAGGTTAGACTGAAACATGGGGACACACTTCTTTATCCCTTGTTACACAGGGTAAGGATATTCATATGAGACAGAGGGGGGAAGGGAAAGAGCAAAAACATCACATAAAACATAAAAAATTAGAAAACCATTGCACAAGAAAAAGAGGACAGAATTTCTTTTTTTATACTTTTTTTTGGGGGGGTGTTTTTATTTTTAAGGGGGTACAGAGACTGAGACTTAGGGAAGACAAGCAAAACAAAAAAATATTAGGTGTACTACTCACTTTCACCAAATTTGCTACTGCTGCCACCACCACCAGCACCACCCCCATGATGCAACTCTACCAGGAGGTCCAAGACCTTCTTTTGGTCCTCCTTTATTTTATCTAGGTCCCCCTGACCTCCTGGCAGAACTCGTCCAACTGTTGCTGGACTCCCTGCACCTCCATATGTACTGCCACCACCTCTTGGTGCATGGCCTCCAGGTCCTCCATCCTGACAACCTGACCTGCTAGGAGGGTTGCAGCAGGCTGTGAGGATGCTGCAGCCACTGCAGAAACAGGTGCAGCATATCGACACCACCGGAGCTGCTGATGGGCGGGTGGGGTGGATCACTCCTGGACTCCAGCTGCTATCTCCTCCTCCTGGTTGGCCCCATCGCTGCCTCCTGCTGTAGCTTCTTGCTGCTTGGAGAGTCACTCAACAGTGTGGTGGTGCTGTAGATGGCTCCTTTGTCCACCTGTCCCAAAGTGGGATCCTTTTTTCACCCTCCTTACTTCTTTTCCACAAAGGTTCCAGATGGCAACAGTGTTATGTGAAACCTTTATGGAAAAAAAGGACCACACTAAAGAGACCTTGGGGGTGCATCTTCATCTGATGTCCTGGCATGGGCCGCCTTATCTGGGACCAAAACCTGCTGCTGCTGCTCTTACTGGGGAAGGGGGTGGGCACAGGCTGCACATGCTCCTGGGGTGGGGAAACAGGCTCCTTCTGTGCTTTCTGGGTGGGCGGCACATGCTGCTGGGGGTTCAAGGTGGTACTGCTGCTGCTGGGGGAGCAATGGGTGCATGCTCCTCTTGGGGGGGTGGCTACTTGGAAAATGCACTCCTGTTAAGGTGGACAGTAGATATTACTAGTGGCACTCCTCCTGCCATTCTCCCTCTTGCTGTACTGCTCCAAATCCCAGTCCAGTTTTTCCATCATTAAAAAAAAAAAGTTTTCTTAATAGAAAACTAAAGAAAATAACTGAAAAAGAAAGAAAGAAAAAGGAGGGAGTCAAACACACACACAAACACACACATACATACACACACACACACACACACACACACACACACTATAAAGATAGAAAAATATAACACTAAAGAAAAAGCCCTAACAGCAAATATTTACTTTTCAAAATAAAGTGGGGAAGAGATTACAAACAAATACACACAAACACTATATTTTGGGAAAACCAAGCTCTCCTTCTTACTCTATCTAGTCTCTCCTAGTCTACAAAAGCTCTAAAGGAAGTAGATTTAGTCTGGATTCCTGCCTAAGTACAGTCACCCAAGTGACCAGCAGTCTGATAGAGAGAGTAAGTCACGTGACACGCATTTTTTCACAGTTTCACCTGATACTAACGTAAGGTGAAAACGTACCAGCAAAAGTGAAATTTACCAGTGAAACTGACAGCAAAATTTTGCCGTAAGGGCCCAATTATGCAAAACATTTGGCATAGCAAAATTGGTGATTTTGCAAGAATTTCGCCGATGAAATTACACTTCTCTGCAACCCTAGCTGGTGGTTGTAACTGGGTATATTCTGAGGGAATATTGGATGGACCAATGGTCTTTTCTGCTGTCGTTGCCTATGTTTCTATGGTACTGCATGGGCATGCTGGTGGTACCGCCATGCTAAGCTATTGTGGGGTATGCTTTGATTTCTCACTTTTATTCTAAAGGGGCATCAAACATAAGTGTCTCTTTGCATTTGTAATTAAAGCAGGGTGAAAAATTGTTGCAAGAACAAGGAAAGGGGGAATTACTGAAAAGCTCAGATGAACATGAGGACCACTTTTGATAGACAGGTCCATCACCAGGGTGAGGACAGGGGGAGGGAGGGGGTAGAAGAGAGTTGGCACAAGTGGTGAAAGAGTAGAAATAGGAAGCTATGTTAGCAAGATCAGTGATGTAGGAGTTGCCAGCCTTGAGCATGGAGTGGGGCGAACTAGGTCAGGGGAGAAAAGAGAATAGTTTACATTCCAGAACTTGGAGTTAAAGTTGTTCTGGAGTGTGGATGCAAACTACAGAGATTTCACAAGACATGTGGCTTTAGTGCAAGTACTACTAAGGGCCCAGTAATATAATAAGGCATCAGAGAAGCTGACCCAGTGGCAAGGAGGGCTGAAGCATCAGTGCCTTACCTACTGCCATGTCAATGACCCATGTTCGCCATGAAAACAGGTTGCTGGGGGTTTTCCGGGGAGGGGGGAGGATCGAGTGTCCCAAGGTCAGCTTTCTTCCTCTTGGCAGGGAGATAATCATGGGTTGGTATTAGCTGATGCCCAACATGCCACGTGCAGGTGCATGAGAGGCACGGCCATTGGTATCATTGCACACCCTTCCTCTGAGCTGGGGAAGGAAAATCGTGAAAAAACATCCAAGCCATGCACTTGATCACTAGCCTTCACAGGCTCCATGCCCCAGCGACTCAGGCACCTCCCACATCTGGATCCATCCTGGTGGGTTGAGGGGACTCCCCTCTCCCTGCCATGGAGGGTAAGTTGTGGGGGATAATAGGAGAAAGTATGTCTGGGGGGATGTCAGGATGACAGGGCTGGGAGGATTGGTGGGAAGGAAGTGCTGGCCAGGATCGGGGGAGAAATAAATTGACACACAAAAAAATAACAGGGCATCAGGGAAGCTGGTGACCTTGTCGGATCAATATGCTAGATCTCTGGCTAGAAGGCAAATCAAAAGCTCTGCCAAGACCCAGGGAAGGTGAGAACCCCACACTCTGGTTTTCCTGAGTGGGGGCATGTTGGTCCCAGACAGCCATAAATTTGATTTGGAAGGATCTTTGGGCAGAAATGATGTTGGTGTCTTTTGAGTGATGGACCCAGTCAGTGGATGACAAGTCAGCATTGAAAGACAAGTCCAGTGACCTAAAGGACTGCATGAGGATGATTTAAGGTGGGGCTTTAGGGTGGTAAATCTTATGTACAAAGTAGAATAAAAAATGGTCACTGAAGGTGCCATGGAGGATACCTCCATCCACAATACAATGGTGATGAGTTGAGAGTTCCCAGTCCAGAAGGGAGTGGTTTAGGAATTTGAAATTAAGACAGGTGAGATCAGAAATCAATTGGGACATTTGGAGTGACTTAACATTTTGGCAAAGTTCGTGTCCAGAGGGTGAGAGCAAGTTAATGTTAAACTTACCAAGGATAAGCAATTCACCAGAGGACGAGTGCGAGAAGATGGAGGGGAGGATTTCACTGATCAAAGCATGGAATAGGTCTTGGTACCAACACACTCCAGCAATAAAAATAGGGACTGAGAAGGGGAGGGAGAGTTTAAGAAGGAGTACTTCTTAGGCAGTGAGGGAGAAGCCAGCAACACAGCTGCAAACTGGATGCTGAAGGAGAGATAGAGCGCAACACCACCACCCCTCAAGGGATGATGTTGCCTGACAACGAGATAAACAGCAATGGATACTGCTAAATCTGGAACCTTGTAGGAGAGTCAAGATTCCCAAATGATGAGGACATCAGGCTGGAGGTTGACCATGAGGCACTGCAACTGATCCAGTTTTGGGTGAAGGCTGTGGATGTTGAGGTGGGCAACCCAAAGTCCTTTGGGAAGCTGCATAGGGGAAGGAAGATGGGGACAGGATTAAGTTCAAAGTCACCAGCTACCATGATTAGCAGAGATACAAGGAGCTTATGGGAGCCAAGGAGCTGCTTGCTGGAAGAGGAGGGGAAGGACAGAGGAGTAGGAAGCATGTGGTGCTTTAAAGTGGAGTCCAGGAGCAGGTAGGAGACAGCAACCAGGATGCCAGGGGAAATGAGGGGAAAGAGGAAAGGGGGGGTGGGGAGGAGGAAAGGTGGAGGGTGAGGGAGAGGGGTAAGGAGGTGGCAGCTGATAGGGGAGGGACAAGATGGAAAAGAAGAGGGGGAGGAGAGAGGATAGGGGAGCAGCATGGTAGATGAGCCTAGTAAAGTGGTAATAACACAATGGGGGCTATGTAGAATGAAGGATGACAGAGAATAGTGAAGCTAGCAGAATTTTAGGCTTTACCCAAATGGGGCAGTTTGAAAGGGTGCGACCCTGTGCCAGCTAGTAAGGCTACCAGAAGGGCAAGCTTAACCTAGATAGGGAAGAATGGGGAATCAACTGTGACTGGCACAGTTACAGGCATACACACTAATAGGGGGGCCTAGCAAGGGGGAACTAGTGCATGTAACTTTGGTGGTGATAACACCTCTAGTCTAACATCTGTCCTGAACATATTGTCACAGCACACGTTACATAAGAGTTTATTATAGCATAGACTATATCTTTATTCTCTCTTCCCTTTTTTCTCAAACTAACAATTAGGATCATTGTATCAGCACCCTTCCTGCACTGGAGTTGCACAGAAACTGAATTTGTCAGCAGATAAGGACCACATGGCCAATCCAGTCATCTACTGCTGTAATTGCTATAACTGACATACTCAGGTATTGTAACTGATTTTTAACTCATTTGGTCAAACTCTCAAAAAGTCCCTGCAAGCCACGCCAAAGGCCGCTTGTGCTGATTGGGCAATCCATGATATGGGTGACCCAAACTGAATGACTGTTTGAGTGCCTGTGCAAACAGTGAGTGTTAGTAAAGAGCGAGGGGGAATGACAGTGAATGGGAAAGATGTTGAGAGAGTCTATAGTGAGAAACAGCCAGCAAGAGTAGGTTATAGGTCTTTGTCTGGGTGGGCTGATTCCAGCTGGCTGGCTGGCATTGTAGTTTGGGTTACGGCCTGGGAAGCTGATGGACTGGGGTTCGGGACTGCCATGTGGTTGTTGTTTTTTTACTGTCATGGTTTCATTGTTTGATTTTAATTATTTTGCAGATATCTCATTTTCCTGACTTAGTTCCCCCTCCCTGCCCGCAGGTTGCACTCCCCAGCATTCTCCCCCTGCAGACTACTGTACCCATGGGGTAGCCCCTTGCTATGTTTTCCTGTCTCCCTCAGTGTCCAATCCTGGAGTTGGTTATTTAAAGATGGGGGAGAGGGGGGCTTGGCCTCAGCTAAGGGTACACCCCCATATAAACAGTATGATTTTATGTCGGTAATGTTGTGCTGTCGCTGATTTTTCCTGTTGGTGTAGTGCTGATCTCCTAATTTGTTGTCAGCAATTTGCACTCATTTATTTGGCAGTAGCAGTTTCATCTTCACCCATATCACATGGTACCTGACGTTTGCCAATGTGCCAAGGACCCTGCTCCCAATTCTTTATAGGGTAGGGTTCTGGTATCAAAGCCCCCAGTGGCTTGTGGCAAACTTGTCCCAGCATCAAACAGAGGACACATCAGGAAGGTTTGCAGCAAGCCATGGGTCACCCCACCAGCCCCGATCTCCAATAGTACATAAATATTTTCCCTGGTAGTCTAAGGCTACCCCAGCCCCAATCCCCAATGGTGCATAAATATTTTCCCTGGTAGTCTAGGGTATCCCCCCCAGCCCCAATCCCCAAACCTCATGTAATAATATATACATTTTTCAGGTAGTATAGTGGTCCCCTCAGTCCTGATCCCCATGAAAAATATGGCAAGACTTTCCCTGGTAGTCTTGTGGTCCCTCCATCCCCTTCCCCAGTTGGCAGTGTCCCAACACCCGGCCTCCCCATCCCTGAGCCAGCGACCAGCACAGCCCTCCTCACACTTCTATGGCTGACCACCGACTGAACTATCAATGATTGTCTACTATACAGTACACACTCATTGATAGCTCAGTTAGCAGTCAGCTGTAGAGGTGTGCGGAGGGTTGTGCTGGTCCCTGGCTTGAGGATGGGGAATGGAGCGGGGTGTTGGGACACTGCCAACTGAGGAGTGGTGAAGGGTAAGGCAGCTGGGCCAGTGTAGCTGAAATCCTCTTCTCTACACCATTCCTTCAACCACATGTAGAAGCTCCTGGTTTGGAGAACCATATCCTCCCACACAGTTATAGACAGACAGCACCCCAGTGAAATCCACTGTGTGTGTGCTTCCTGTCTAAGACCCCTCCCCAGTTCCTTGAAATCCCTTACACAATCCCAGCTCTGTTCCTAGCAAGGTCATTAGTCCCCAGGTGGACAATGACATCCATCTCTCTCTCCTGCCCCACTGCCCTAGTGATCCTTAGGATCTGCTGTCCATCCCTCTGAGCCAACATGCAAGTTAGTTACCTACCCCCCTAACAACTGAGACTCCTACCAGAAGATGCTTCCTTCTGATGGGGTCTTCTAACTCCCACCTTGGGTCCTCCCCCATGAAGGACCCACAATTCATCCCTTGCCACTACTGTGGGTGTGTCCTCCTAGCAGCCCTATCCTATCAGAGAGGTGAATGAATTTTGTAATGACACAGTCTGAGGAATGTGCTCCTAACCTGCTATCCCACCCTCCCAGAGCCCATCACAGTCCAGCCATCCCTCCTTCTTTTAGGCAACCTCTGGGACAATGGTAATAGACTTGATGGCACCTGGTGGGGAAAAAGGTCCTCTGCATTCTAGCCTGCCTGGCCAAGAGTCCAGTGACCTCCTCCCTCAACCCAGAGAGATGCATGCAGATGGGGCAGCATCTCAGTCTCCAGAAAGTCTCTTTGGAAATTGTGGCTCCACAACCACTACACTGCACCACTCCCAAAATTGCCATTATGCTTCACTCCCTACCTCTACTAGAATTTACTTTGTCACCTTACTCTAGATAGAACTACAAAATCACACATACCCCTATAATGCAAAGCATCATGAGATGTATATGTGAATCACCATGGGATTTTCAGCTGATTCAGCTTTAAGCAACAATGTGTGGTGCCAAAGGGACTCTCAATCAACAAAGGATGCAAACATAAGACACAGACATGTTTCATTCTACTCAGGACTCATCAGTGTGCCTCGTCTGTATCACACCCCAGGGGAAAAGAACCACGGCCCTAAGTTGGTCCGAATTGCTGACCAGCTCCTGATCAGCTGGTGCTTGTGTTGCTGTATGTGAAAACTCCCTCCCCAAGTCTGTGGATCACTATATGTCTGTGCTCTTCCACAGCTTTGCACTCCTGTTTTGAAAAATGTATCACCCCAATGCTTTATGTCTCATGGCACAGGGTCATGTCACTGCAAACAAAAGCTGCCCGGCAATAAACGCCCCAAGGAAAACAGCACCTTCGCAAACAATGTTGGGTACAGGAGTGACCTGACAACATCAGAGCAGCGCAATTGAAAACAATGGGACTTCTTTGTCTTTTGAGGGGGCTTGGCCCCCCGCACCCCCTGATGTGGGGGTTTCAACCCCCACATCCCCTGGATTTAAAATAATGAACTCTGGGAGGTCATAGACTTTGGGGTGGGGAGAAAATCAAGAGTGGGGAAAATTACCTATTTTTTTTTTCAAGTTTCAGCAGGAGACCTGATGAGAACAGAACCATGGTTCCAGATCTCCAGCTTCACCGTGTGTAGATGCCCTAGCCACTCCACTATGGGAGCAATTCAGCCAGACACCCCAGCACATGGCACCTTGATCCCTCTAAAGGCAGTCCAGAGAGTGACAGGGGTAGCTGTAAAGCCCTACCGCTATTATACTCCTGTCACTCTAAATCCATTTGTGCTTTACACAGAGCGGTTCTTGCAGCACTCTTCCTGGTGCGCTTCTTTGACCTGTTATCATTTCTTATGGTGCAGTTGGTTCCTGCTTTGAGGCATAGTCCTTTAGGAATATATGTTAGCCACTGCTTTCACATCTGATGGAAATGCTGCTCCTTGTTTGGCCTGCTGGGGGGGGGTGCTGAAGACTTGGTGGCCCATATTCACCATGGGAGCTGAGGTCATCTCCTCTACTATGTTCTCAGCATCCATCTGCCCCAGACTGAGATTCTCATAATTGCATGAGAATCTCAAATTGGGGCCAGATGGGGTCTGAGATTGGGCTTCTGGTGTTTGTGTGAAAACCTAGGTTTCCAAAGTAGAAGCACAATGCACTGCTGCTGTGCCACTCCCAGCCCTACATTGTAACATCAATATTTTTAGGATACTATTTCCAGGATATTTCTCTGGACCTAATATTTAGCAAGGTTAAGGAGTGTGCATGAATATTGCCATTCAAATGCACAACCACATTATTTTAGGCAAACCAAACAGAATTTTTGGCAACAGTTTTCTGGAAGCCCTAGTTCATAGCATATTTCTGTTTGATAGCTAACTAACAAGATGGTTTCTCTCTCTTCCTTTCTCTGGAACTTGTTTGTATGCTTTGTTCCTTGAACTGACAGGTGTGGTAAATTGTACATCAATCTGTACTGTAGTTGCTTTATTTTCAAGTTTATAAATAGAAGATTAAAGGGATTATCTTATTATCTTTAAATTGTTATTAATAAATGTGCTGTACTGCAGATGCCTGATCTGATTTATTTCACTAACTGCTGCTTTCATGATACATAATCTTTTATACTTCATTTTGAGGTGACCTCTTTATTATTCTAAACAAGCATTCTTGAGAAAGGACATGTGTTTGTCTCAGGCCTTAAATCTACCCCATAATAGAACTGTAATGTGAGAAAATATATATGTAGTGACTTCTTGGCAATGATCCCACATCATTATCTACTACAATCATGACTTCCATGATGCCACCAAATATACTGATGCTGATGCACTGTGTCCCAATAGTTTACCACTACAGGAAATCACACTTTGCAAAGAAAAACTATAGCACATTTCAAATAAGGCATGAGAAATGTGGGTATATTTACAGATAGTAAGTTTGGGTGGTGCTGTGCAATGCCAGATTAATGAGAAACAACCACAGTTATGGAGGACTTGATTTCCTTGGTCAATGTGGCTTGCATCACAGAGACCTTGTTGGGGGAAGAAACTGGGTCAATTTTGGAGGCTTCTGTGCCCATCAGGTCCTCTGTAGTGCACTTCCTGAGGAGGGAACACAGGGGTGGGAGAGTGGCCATTTGTTTTAGATCCAGCCTGAACTTTGCCATGCACACAGTGGGTTCGACCTTGTCTTTTGAATGTGTAGCAGTGAGTGAGGGTCCATATGTGATTGTAATATTCTCCTTGTTTACCATCCTCTGGGGTGGGAGGAAGATTTCCTGCAGGAGGTCACGGATATTGTCGTCGCCAGAGTGTTGGTGTCACCTAGATGGTTAATTCTGGGAGACTTCAATGTTTGGGTTGATGACGAATCCTCAAATCTTGGACATGACCTCCTGTAGTTGATGACATCACTGGGCCTAGCACAAGCAGTTGATTCTGTGACCCATCACCAGGGCCACACTTTGGAATTGGTGTTCTCACTGGGGATTGAGATTACAAACCTCAGGACTGTTCAGATCACCTGATCCAATCATTGCATGTTAGAGTTCTCATTTGGGGCCAACTCTGGTAGTCCCTCCCCTGTTGAGAGTCAGCTATCGCCCTTTAAGGGGATTGTTCCCAGAGGGACCTTTGGCGATGGTAGATCTGTCTGATGTGATTGCTGCACATGCAGTTGGCAAAGTCAAGGCAGTTGCAGCCTAAAATAAGGAATGATGTCATCTCTGAAGTACTCAATGCCATTGTACCTGTATGTATACAACCCACATCATCTTGCTAGAGATCCCCATGGTTTGTTAGGGCTCTCAAGGAAGTGAAGATCAAGTTTCAGAAGTTGGGGCATTGCTGATTGAGGACCCAGTCTGTGAAGGACAAACAGGACTTGATAAATCACTATTGTGAGTATCTAGGGGCAATCAACCGTAAGAAGGCAGAGTTCCTGTCCAGGAAGATTGCCGCAGGAAGAACAGACTAGCTCAGCTTTATTGGACTATAGACAGACTGCTTCATCCTATTTGTCTGCAACTGAAAACTGCATTTTCAATCACATTGTGTGAAGAGTTTTCTCAGTTCTTGTCTGACAGGGTGTTCTCTAGTCAGTCTGAGTTCTCCCCAGTGGAGCTAAATCAGCCCCATGGTAGTGGGCCTGGTAGGAGCATGGGAAATCCTATTGTCTGGAAGGAATTCTGGTCAGTGGAGGTGGCTGAAGTTGTTGAGGTGATCTTGAAGCCGCAGCTCTTCCTTTGTGAACTGGACCTAGCCCCAACCCATCTCCTAATAGGATGTGCCAAAATGGTTGGTCCAGTATTCACCAGGATTATCTGGTGTTCTCTCTCAGAGGGGATTTTCCCTGATACCTTGAAGAAGGTGTTGTTGAGGCCCCTTCTGAAGAAACCATTGCTTGACCCTGATGTCCTGGTGAATTATTGACCTATTTCCAACCTCACACTCTTAGGGAAGGTTGCTGAGAGAGTGGTGGCAGTGCAGCTCAATGCACACCTTATGGCCTTTGACGTCTATGAGCCATTCCAGTCCAGAATTAGGCTAGGCATAGCACAGAGACTGCATTGGTTCAAGTGCAAAATGACCTCCTCAGTGCAAGGGAGAGAGGAGATTGGTCAATTCTTATTCTTCTTGATCTCTGTTAAACATTTCACACCGTGGACCACACTGTGCTTCTAGATTGCCATAGAGAGTATTTTGGACTTACTGGTATGGTCATCAACTGGTTTGAGTCCCATCTCTTGGGTAGGAAGCAACAGGTAGTGAATGGGGAATTTCTCCTCCTTTCTGAAGCTCCTACAATGTGGAGTTCCTCAAGTTTCAGTCCTGTTACCAATGTTGTTCATGGTGTACATGCTGCCCTGGGAGAGCTCATTAGATATTACAGTCTGTGTTTTCACTGCTATGCAGATGATACCTAGCTGTATATGTCCTTTGCCCCTGTAACAGATGACACCATTGAAGTGCTAAATAATTGCTAGGCTGAGATCCAGGACTGGATGTCCTCTAACTAGCTGAGGCTGAACCTTGATAAAACAGAGGTGCTGGTGGTTGGGCTGGGTCATGGGCATGATTGGACTGCCTCCAGGGTGGCCACAGTACTTGTACTGGGATCTGCCCCACTGAAGACATCCAGTAGGGTGAGAAATCTGGACATCATCCTTGATGACAGGTTGACACTTGACGCTCAGGTGTCATCTGTTGTCCAAAGTGTTTTTATCACTTAAGGAATGTCATCTGGATTAAATCCATAGTTCTGCCCAATCACCTGTTCTCACTGGTACATGTCTTTGTTACATCCAGGCTAGACTACTGCAATGCTCTTTATGTAGGGGTCAGTGGAGGGAATCTCTGCCAACTGCAGCTGGTGCAAAATGCAGCAGCCAGGTTACTGACGGGCCTACCTAGCTTTTGTCACATAACCCTGGTTCTGCTTGACCTGCATTTGCTGCCTGCCAGGTGGAGGATCATCTTCAATGTGGGCTTGCTCACCTATAAGGCCCTACATGGGTGAGTTCCTGGCTACCTGACTGACCTCCTTACCCCTGCTATCCCGGTCCGCTCCCTCCATTCCTCCACCGGGAGCCTCCTAGCTGTTCCAAGGACCAGACTGAAAACCTCCAGTGACTGTATATTCAGGGTGGCCGGCCCAGTCCTCTGGAACTCTCTCCCTAGATCCCTGAGGGAGGGTCCATCGGTGGGGGCTTAAGAGAGGTCTACAAACTTATTTCTTTTAGGAGGCATTTCCAGACGAATTGCAGCTGATTTTAATTATTTATTATTATTACTTATTGTTTCTTATTTATTATAAATCTTAAATGTTATTGTTATCTTGAGTAATCCTTGTGCAGCTGTTATTTATATGTTGTTTACCCTGCCTGTTTTGATCTTTGTAAGGTGCCCAGAGCCTCTGGGATTGGGCACCATATAAATAAAGTTTACCTTACCTTACCTTACCTTACCTTCATGTGACCTTCTACTAACTAAAGTAGGTAAAAAAATCTGGGGCACCATTGTCAGTAGCAAAGGGGGTTAATGCGAAATGGGGGCCATTCTGTTGCTCTTTGTGTTCACCCGTTTTTGCTATACTCAGATATTGTTGCTAGTTGCAGAACATATGGCATCACAATGCAAATCAGTTTTCTAGATGTTAATGGGAGCAAAGGAGTTTGAACTTACAGTATTATGTTTTTTTTTATAGATCTGTTTCATCTCTTCAGGGTACTGGCTGGCTCTTTAGCCCCTTCTCCCCCATCAACCAGCCACCATCTCCCCCTAGTTCCCCGATGGCTTGCCTCCCCCCCCCGTGGTGGGTCAGGGGAAGGAGATCCATTCTTGCCACCATAGGAGTCCTGATCTGCTCTGCAGGGCGTGGGGCAAGGTGCAGGTCAAGGTAAGGGAGCGGGGCTGCCTTAATACACAGCCCCTGCTATTCCTTTGTTTCTGATTCCCTATCCCCAAGGCTGTTAAGTGTGCAGTGGTGTGGGTGTGGAACTTTAGAATGCTGGACATATTTGAATGACTGCGTGCAGCCGTTAGAGAGGCGGACAACTGCTGTATCACCCAGCCTCAGCTGGGTGGCAATCAAACAGTGGCTCATGCTTCCCTCCCTCACTGAAGGAGGAGAGCTGTTTATGGATGCTCAATCTACTTTCCACTAGCTGGCCCCCCCAGCAACCCTGGTCCTTTACCAGACATAGGTC
Organism: Neoceratodus forsteri; assembly: GCA_016271365.2. Lineage (NCBI taxonomy): Eukaryota > Metazoa > Chordata > Ceratodontiformes > Ceratodontidae > Neoceratodus > Neoceratodus forsteri. Next base: position 878,412,021 of record CM057458.1, on the reverse strand, counting down.
GCTGGGGTGGTAGGTGTTAAGGCATGCAATATCTCAGCCCTCCACTCCACTGGGATTGTGCTATTATGCTGTTTATCTCCCTGAATGTCCCAAACCACACTATCATCCTGTCCCTTTTAGACTGCAGTGGATTAGGTGGCTCTTTCATCTGTGGCTCACTGGTAAGTATCCCTGGTTGTCCCGTGGACATCCCACCTGCTCATTTACTTATCAATCACCCTTAGCATCCAGTGGTCTGAATATATTTGCAGCAATGCAGAATGGTCCCTACTAAGTGGAGCTTTGGGGTGGCACAAAGTAGTGGTGAGCACAAAGTGGGCAAAGTGACTACTAAGATCCACTGTTAGCACTTGAATGTTGGTCCCCAATAATTAAGCATCAGTGGGAAAAGTTATATACTAGGATAAATCATTTTTGTTCATGATTAATGTTGAACCAAATATGGGGCCTATGCAAGTATGGTGCAGAGTGCCTCTGTGCCACATGTGTGAGGTGCGGAGACACTCTGCACCCATTGTGCCCTCTATGCAGAAGTCACAAAATGAGGCATGCAGCCCCTACGCACTCGATCCCCCACCTGCATGGATTGCAATGTGCAGGGGCAGGTGGGAGGCATGCTAGCACTATGCATGATGCACAACGGTGCATAGCACTGACTGCAGGGGTGCGGAGGTGGATGCAGGTTACGCCAGGGGGAACCCTACCATAGGCCAACTACATGCCCCATGCCTCCATCATTTAACAATGGGACACAAGGATTAGACCACCCAGGGCCACCTACCCCTGCACCCAGCCATGCCACCCATCTTCCCTGTGAATACCAACCCCCCACACACTCACACATATTGGGGCACTGGCCCTAGATGGACCCCCCCAAACCCCCACCAGCCCACCTCTGTGTCCCGTTGACCTGATGGTGTGGTGGGCAGTGTGAAAACTTCTTTCCTCCCCCAACACACACCCTTATGGCAATGCATCCCACCTTCCGTTCCTCCCTATCTGTTTGGGGGCAAGGCACAGCTGGCGGCACATCCCACCTCACACCTCCATGGCCGCTGACTATGCAGACATCTGTGGGGGATGCAGCCAATGCACCCACCACCACATAAGTGATCCACCAAGGGTTGCAGGACATTCATCCCATTGGATGCCCACCCGGGTGCCCAGCTCTGTCCATGGGTGCTCAGTGTGAGCTTGCACGGACCCAAGCACTGGAGGGGTGCGGGGCCATGAACAGGTGGCCGGAGGTAGTGAATGCTGCTGATGTGCACCTGTCTGCAGGTGCAGAGCTCCACAGGCAGGATACACGCATTTGGTGCATAATTCCCACCCATTAGAGCATAGGCCAGATGGTTCATAATTTAAACTGGATCCACCTGAATTAACTAGCAACATATGGTAAGTCTAGCATATATTCTTTGAAGCAAACAGTAAAATAGAGACATGTATTTCATTTGCATAATATTAGACATTGTGCTTTATACCTTATTTGAATCTCTTCATTACACAGAAACAGAACAGAATTTGATCACATATAGACTCCTTGGCCAACCCAGTCTGCCCATTTTTTTTCTTTGCCTTTATGGTCACCGTAAACCCTACTTGATCTCTGCCCCCCTTTGCTTCCCACTAAGATTCCGTAGTGCCTATATCATGCATGGCTGAAGCCCACCACTGTTTTCACCCCCACCAACTCTACTGGAAGGCTGTTCCAGACATCCACCACTCTTTCAGTGAAATACTTCCTCATATCTCTCTTACATTTATACCCTCCCTGCTGCTTTGCATATCCCCTTGTTCTCATGCATCTTCTCCTCTGTAAAATACTCCTTTTCTGTACCTTATTTATCCCCATGAGGTATTTGTAGATCTCTGTCATATCCCCAACACTTCTGTCTTCCAAATTGTACATATTGAGGTCCTTCTGTCTTTGCTCATTGGTCTCCTGATGCAGACCCTGTACCATTTTAGTTGCCCTCCTCTGGACTGCCTCCACTCTGTCTATGTCCTTTCTGAGATGTGGTCTCCAGAAATTGACAGAGTACTCCAACTCAACAGCGATCCATACAGTGGCAACACCACATCCCTCCTTCTGCTGGTGATACCCTCTCCATCAATCCAAGCATTGTACTGGTCTTACCCACTGCCTTGTTGCACTGCCTCACCACCTTGAGATCATCAGATATGACTACTCCCAGGCTCCTTTCCTGTTTGGTGACTGTCAATGTCTCTTCTCCCATATTGTAGTCCACCTCTGGGTTTCTGTGCCCCAAGTGCATGATATTGCTTTTTGTTTGCCTTAGAACCCAGCTGCCATGCCCTTGATTATTCCTCAAGTTTTCTCAGGACACTGCACATTTGTTCCCACCCCCTCTGGAGTATCCACCCTGTTGCAGATTTTGATGTCATCTGCAAAGAGGCAGGCCTTCCATTCCAGCTCATCTTCAGTACCAATTATAAAACCATTAAAGAGGACTGGTCCCTGTGTTGAGCCTTCCCCCCCACCACCACTGTCCACCTTTGCTTCCGTAGAGTGAACTTGGTTTACTACCACCCTCTGTCACTTATCCCTTAATCAATTTGTTACCAAGTTCACCATCTTTGGACCCACCCCTAAGCTGCTTAGTTTCCTTATGAGCCTCCTATATAGAACAGTGTTGGAAGCCTTACTGAAATCTACCTAGGCCATAGCCACCACCTCACCCTGATCTATTTCCCTGGTTACCCAGTCAAAGAAATCTATCAGATGTGACCATCATGGTCTCTCCCTGACATGAATCAAAGTAGCCTCAGGTCTTGTAATGTGCTGGATTTGAGATACTCCACAATCCTTTCCTTTAGAAGGGACTCAATTAGCTTCCCACCACCGATCTCAGGCTGACTGGCCTACAGTTGCCATCCTTCTTCCTGCTACTTCTTCTGTGAAGCAGGACTACATTTGCCCTCCTCCAGTCCTCTGGAACCACTCCTATTTCAAGTGAGGTGTTACAAAGGACTGTCAGAGAAGCAGCCAATACTTCTCTGTGATCCGTCAGTACCCTTGGGTGTACCCATTTGACCCCATAGCTTTTCCCACTTTCAGATTTGCAAGTTCCTTTAGGACTCTCTCTCGTCTGTAAAGGGACTTGTGTTTACCTCCCATTCTCCAGTGCCCCTGTTGATTTATGTGGCCCATTCCCTTACCCTTCCTCTATGAAAACTAAATAAAAGTATTTGTTTATGATATCTGTTTTTTTCTGGTCCTTCTCTGCACAGTCCCCACCTGCCCTTCCTAACCTCACAATCCCTCCCCTAGTCTTTCTCATTTCAATTATGTACCAAAAAAATGTCATCCCTTTTCATTACCCCTTTGGCTCTTCTTTCGTCAGTTTGCACTTTCAAGTTCTTCACTGCTTTCCCTTTACCTTTGCTTCTCCTGATACACCTCTCTGCCCTCTTCCCTCTGCATCTCTTTATACCTCCTGAAAGTTACTCTTTTAGCCTTTACCTTTACAGACACTTCCTTTGAGAATGACAGTGGTTACTTTTTCCTTTGGTTTTTACTCACTTCCTTTGTGCAGAGATTTATTGTCTTCACTAAGACTTTCATTAGCTTAGGCCACTGTTCCTTCACCCCACCCAGGTCATCACCCCTGCTATGTTGTCTCTGAGGCATTCACCCATTTAATTTTTTTTAAATCTGCCTTCCTGAAGTTCATGACCCTAATTCTTGTGTGGATTGCTTCCACTGTTGTTCTTATGTTGACCGCACTGTATGATGATCACTGGTCCCCAGGTGGCCTCCCACTTAGACATCTGCAGTACTGTCCCTATTAGTGAGTACCAGGTTCAGTACTGCCCCATCATGAGTGGGCTCCCTTTTTAGCAGCCTATGAAACACTCCCTGCAGGGAGTTTAGAAAGTTCCTGCTTCTGGCTGAATCTGCAGATGGGAGGCTCCAGTTTACATAGAGCATATTGAAGTCCCCCATCAATAATACCTCACCTTTTTCTGCTATTGTACTGCACCAATGGCTTCCACCAGTGCTTTATATACCCCCCGGTGGAGGTCTGTAGATCATGCTAGTGTGAAAAGTGGCTCAGTTTCCCATCTCCAGGGTGACCCACTGTACCTTCAACACCTCCATCTCCCCCCCCCCGATTCCCTGTGTCTCCATCACACTGATGTCCTCCAGTGCATACAGCACCACCCATTCTCTTATCATTCCCACCTGGTGTGGCCATGCGCCAGTCATGGTTTCCTGTGCACCATGACTCAGTTATGGCCAAAATATCCATATCTGCATCCACCATAATGACCTCTAGGTCAGGAAGTTTATTTCCTAGACTTTGTGCATTTGCACACATGGCCTTCTACATTTTGATACCACTCTGCCTCCTACCGACCCTTGTTTCCTTTTTGCCCTGTCTCCTTTTTCCCCTCTTTTTACTGCTCCTATTCCAGTCCCCATTCATTTCAACCATACTGTTTCTTTATTTATTTTGCCTCCTCTCAAGTCCTCCAGTCCTTCTTCTTCAGTCTTTGCACGTGCGCACATGTGTGTGTGCGGGGGACATTTTATGCCTCCTTGACTTCTTCTGCAACTTCTGTCACATAGTTTAAATGTTCATCACAGGAAATCTAAACTATCTACTGAAGATTGTGATTTTCTTCCCAGATGGACACAGGCCATCATCCCTATATCTGCATTTATTCCAGCAGGTTGGTCTCAAGTCCCCATTCTCTACATCATTCCTTGAACTAAGAGTTGAAGCTCCTCATGTGGAAAACCTATTGTAACCCCAACCATAGACAGGCAGCCCCTCAGCGAAAGGCACTTAGCATGCAACATGCCTAAGATCCCTCTTCAGCTCCTTAAAATCCCTACACAACCTAAGACCATTCCCTAGCCAGGACAGTTGTCCCCAGGTGGACAATAACATCCACCTCCTCTTCCTCCTGCCCCACTGCCCTAGCAATCCTTAGGATCTACTTTCCACACCTCCCTTCCTGTTGCCAAATCTACCCCCCTCCAGCAGTTGAATACACTAGAAGTTGCTTCTTCCTATGCTGGGGTCCTCTCCTTCCCAACTTAGGGCCTCTGCTTGGGAGGATTGCCAAATCCTGAATAGCCATGGATGCCTCTTCCCTGCAGTCCTGTCCCACCAGAGCAGGACATGAGCTTTTTAATGGCACCGGCTGAGGAATATGCCACTGGCCCACCATCCCCACCCTCCTGGAGCCCACTGAAGTCCAGCCAGCCCTCCTCCAAGTCATCCTCTGAGACAACAGTGGTACACTTTGTGGACCTTGAGTGAGGGAAGAGTGCCCCAGACCCTAGCCAACATGGCTCAGAGTCCAGCGACATCCTCATTCAGCCCAGAGAGATACATGCAGATGAAGATGCACTTCAGTCTCCAGAAGGACAACTGCCACTCCATAGCCACTACACTGCACCACTCCCAACATTTCCATTACTACACTCACTATGTTAATTGGAAGAATTTGTACCATTATCCTAGGCAAGGTGTTTCTAATTTCCCTCTTTCTTGCTTTACTTAACCCCTTTGTTACTTGACTCTAGATAGGCTGTTTTAAATTTTCCCTTTTTGCTTCTTTTATTCTCTTTTTACCTTTACTCTAGATAGGGTGTTACCTCTATTCCAACAGTACAGGGACTTTTAGTTTGCCCCTTCCAACTCATCTTTACCCCTTTATATCCCTACTTAAGTTATAGTGTTTCCTCCCATTAGACACAACAGGTAGTATCTGCTTGTATGAACTGGTTTCACTCTGATGTGACCCCCTTACCTTCTTCAAATAATCCCTTACACAAGCAGTATCAAGCAAACAGGTACTTTGTCTTACCTCAGTGGACCAGCAGAGTTCCCTGCATGCTTCTGTCATCTGTGGATGCTGCCAACTTCAATAAACTTCAATATAACATTACTAAGTGTTGCCAACCATAACAAGATATGTATTTTTTTAATTCTATCAATCTTCCTTGTTTTACCCCCTTTGAAGGCCGTTTCAGGACCTCCTCCAATAATCTGCAAGTCTGATATCCACCCGTGTGACTGTTCCATCAGTCTACCTGTGCACCTAGTTAAAAGTTAGGACAGACGTACCCCCCTTCCTAAATTTGTCTAGTTTGCCGTCTACTTGTATGCCACATTTTTGCCTAGTATCTACAGTGCTGAGTGAGCTCCCAGAGGGAACACCCTTAAGGGACATTCCCTCTCCAAATCCCCAAAGAGGCTGTGGAAGCTCATATCTTGAGTGCTGGTTGACTAATAGTAGCAAACCCCTCCATTCCATGGGGTGGAGTAGCATTGAAGCTGGCTCTTGAAGTTCAGAGCATGGGTGACATCTACTTCATACCACACATTTCTCTTCCATTTTTCCATTTTGTTCTTCCCCTGCTCCTGCCCTACCCTCTATGTCCCTTTCTCCCAGCCAGCAGCATCCTGTTAGCTGCCTCTGTTAAACTCTAAAACACACCAACCATTCTTCCAGGAAGGAGAGTTGCTGTTCAGATGCTCAACCCATCACTGTTGACCTCTGCTCATCGCATCCTGGGACTGGGACAAGAGCTCAGTTCATCAGGGTGCAAGTGATCTTGTATCACTTACCACCATGGAACTGGCAGCTAAGTCACTTCAACTCTGTTTACGTCAGGTGATACTATATCTTAAAATGTACTCGGTTCCACTTTTGTTTAATAAGATGTCAGCATTATTGTTCTTGATCTCAATATAATAGACTTAGAGAATGTTTAAAAAGCTATCCTTTTTCCAATGATAAAATGGAACAGTTGACTTCAGAACTACACATTTGTATACATTATTCACCTCAGATAGCCCAACTGATATATTGTATATTACTTTCAGGGATTCTGTTTTTACACAATATTATAGCTGGGTGACTGAAGCATGTGAATTTAGAGGATATGCATAAGGTCACACAGTACACTATCAGGTAATTATATAATGGGAGGGCTTTAAGCCCAAGGTTCAATGGGTGGAGCAACAATGTCACTCCCCCATTGGGCTTAAAAGGTCACTCATCCTGAACTCAATCAGGATTCTCTTTTGTTGTGGCTGGAGGTGCCGCCTCCCCTGTCTGTGGTCTCACCGCTGTCTACTTTATGGCGCCTCTAACTGCCCGGTCGTGCAGTTTCTCCTGCTGCTTATTCCATGGCTCATTTCTCCTGCTGTTGCTCACTTTTTTTGCCACACTCCTTCATCCGATGTAATATGTTCGTACCCGTTCTCCATTCCCTGTTCCTGGGTATCTGTGGCTCCTTCTATCCCCCTGCTCTTCCCTGTTCCTTCCCTGTTTTCTGCTGCTCGGAGGCCATTTGCTGCTCCTTCATTTTCCTGCTGCTCCCCCCAGCTCTCCCTCGCTTTCAAGCCCCCTCAGTCTGCTTTGATGGCCACTTTGGCTGGTGGCTCTGTTTCTGTTGTGCCACTCCCTGTTTCTGTTTCCTCCCCTGACCGGGAACCACCTCTTCTGCAACTGCTGCTTGCTCTAGCCCCACCAGCCTCGCCCCATTTCTTGCCTACTCAGCACTACCAGGTTCACCCGCTGATCTGATCCTGGGCTCAAGCTTGGCTCCTACTGTGCTCTCAGCCATACCGCCATACCGCTGCCTGCACCAGCCCATGACCTGGCTTCTTTACGGTATGTACCATGCCATAGCATCAACCCTTGTTGTGCTCATGTCGAGGATTATGCCTGCAGGATTTTCGGTGGAGGATGTGAGCGGGGGTTGCCTGCCTTTCGCAAGACAGGGGGCTTGCTGTAGCTTGCTATGGGCCAGAGGACCTCGCTGGGTAGAACCGTTGTCCTTTGTTCTCCCTCTTGATGCACAAGTTTCCCTCTATGCTGCAGTTTCCTACTTGGTGCTGCTCATCCCGCCCGTACTCTGTACTGTGTTTCTGTGCTACCTTTCGTGTCCGTGTGGGTTTCTCTCTATATTACAAGGTGCAGCAATTTGGGTTGTTCCCCCTTTTTCTTACTTCCCACAGATTGCCCTGATTGGAGTTGGATGGCACCAGATTTCAATTGATGCATTACTCTTCTGGCTCATTGTCCTTCACTGTTATTACCGAGTGGATCACTTTCTAATTTCAAGTTCATACAGATCATGCATTGTTTTTCCCCATTTTGATTACTGTGCGATTTCAGCATGTGGAGTTTAAGGCATGTTCTTCCACAAATAAAAAAAAAAAAAAAAGGACCCTTTCTTCCATGACCTCTATAATGTCCGCAATTTGTGCGCCCTGTCTGGTCCTAGATGGTTTCTTTGTCTGCTTTCTTTTGGGATTCTGCACTTGATCCATGTCTACTCAATACTCTCCTTATTCCCTACTTTAGGTCCTGCTATCTCAGACCTACAAAAGGCTAGGCTTCCTCTCTGCTCTCCTCACTCACTCAGTATGCCTTGGCATGGTTTTCTGCCAGGTCTGCACTCTTCCCTTGCTCCATGCTGCCCACTCTGTATGCCTCAGCGGGCTCCATCTGGTGTGCTCGCACTACTTCTTTTTGGCATACCTATCTTGGGTCATATGCCACCTAATCTGACTCACCCTACTGCAGTTCTCATCCCGTACCAGCTGGGTCCTGTGCTTACCCTATTGACCTCCTTACTGTCCTTCGTCCTTTCTTACTTGACTTTCCAGTACCTGCCTACATGGCGTCAATCCATCATCATACCTCATCAGTCCCTATATTACCTTCCTTAGCCTAGCGCCTATTCTTGTCCTGGCAGTCATAGATTCTTTCCACTCATGACTTCCCTCCTCATTGTACATAGTCCGATTTGGCTCTTCTTAATCGCCCGTCCTGAGCATACATTCTGGATTGCATAACCTCTGGTTCCTGACATGCCTTCTTGGCCTCAGAGTCTGCCTTCTTTCGAGGAGCCTCATTGCTCAGATCACTCTATAGAGCATGATACCTTTGTTCAAGTTCATTTTCAAATTCATTCACATCTCCTCTAATTCTCATTCTGTATCAACCATTAAGGATTCCCTCCAATCGAGGCCTGCAGTTGATATTTCTTTTGGCATACCTATCCTGACTCATCAACCTATGGCCATCTTGCAGCATGTATCAGGTTCATCACGCCGGTCCTCCTTTTCTCATCATTACCTCAATGTCTCTATTTACATTGCTTACTTGAGCATTCCTATCATTGACTCCTATGCTTCATCAACTACAACATCAGGGTCTCATAGTTCAAGTCATATAATCATGCCTTTTTGGCCTTAGTGTCTACTTACTCACCTCGCTCAATCCAGCATACCTCTCATTGGATCTTATGCTGCCTCATTGACCTGCCACCCTCCTGCAGTGATCACCATCAGCATTTATCATTGCTTCATGTTCCTTCTTTGATTTGTGCACAGCCTCATGTTTCCTCTTCAGTCTGTGCTTTCTTTTTGGGAATTTCCCTATTCCATCATCATCATCCTTACTCATATTCCTCTTGTTACTGTACTCTTCTCTTCAACGATGTTAATGAACCGTTCTCTTTAATGACATATGTCCTCAAATCAAACGTCATCAGTCTGGATGGAAGGCAAACTAGGCCTTGGATCCCCAGAGGTTTCCTCCTCAAAGGGGTTTTTTCCTCTCCTCTGTGCCAGTGGTCATGATATTAGTTAGAATTAGTGCTTTCTCTATTAGTTAGTTAGGTTCCGCTGTTGGATGGAGGTGGATGGTGGCCCCGGCTTTCCCCTCTCTCTTTAGGAAATCAGCCCTTATCTTCTCAGAATTCATTCATCATCCTCGCCCGTTCAAAGCTCGACACCAGGTGTGAGGTGGGTTGCGCTGGTCACTGACTCCAAGTTGAATTTGGGGGGGATGGGTTGGTGGTCACTACTGGCCTGGGTTGGAGAGCCTCTATACCACCAGGGATGTGGGTGTAATATCTATATTTACATTATCGCATGATCAGGGTTTGCGGAGGGGGCCACACTAGGGTTGTGGGGGGTTATGTGTTAGGTTGATGCCAGCACAATCAAGGTTCAGAGAGGGAGTGTTGCTATTCCCCCAGGGTAGGGGTATTGTTTAGTACATACATGTGGGCACTGTGGGGGGCATGGACAATGGCACAGTGCCACATACAGAACAAATCTCCCAGTGGGGTGGTATTAATGTATCCTTAGACCAGCAATGGCTAGTCTTTGGGTTCTTTGAAATTCTCCCATTGGGAGAGTTTACTGGATACCATTATTGGGGATGTGGCAGCCTGTGTCTGCCTCATTCCCCCTTGCACCAGCTGGCAGACCATTTTCAGGCATACCAGTGGCACAAGCCCCATTTAGGACAGGCAGCCTGTGTTCAATGCAGGCTGCCTTTGAAAATAGCTCCGAGGGCTGTGTTGGCACAAGGTGCCATTTGTACCATATATGTTTGTTGCAGGCACTGTGTGCCATTGCCAGAGTTTTGAAACTAGGGTCCTGTGTCTATCTGTCTGTCTGTCTGTCAATCTATCTATCTATCTATCTATCTATCTATCTATCTATCTAGCTAGCTATTCTTTTCAAAAAACTGCATTAATGCAACAATTTGGGTTCAACTTGATGCAATAAAAGTAGGGAAATACAGTATTAGGGTTTCCAGCACTTACTTCCCACTCACACTCCTCAATCAGCAAAAGGGAAAAACATTAGGGTTTTGGGTCTCCTGAGTCTTGGCAAATCAATGTTGGGGTCTTCCTTTGGTTGTCAAAGCCCTTCCTTGCCTACAGTAGGTACTGGATCTTCTATTTGCATGTACAGACAACTGTTTAATACCATGGATCAGTGTGTGCACCTGACACACATCTAGACCACTGAGAATGTGTGTACACAGCACATTCACACAATTTGTATGAAGCACTCTGTGCACATGCCCTCTGTAGCCACATAGTGGTTGTGGATGTGTTGTGGATCAAGCCCTTCATAAAGTAATTTTCATTAAACCCCTTAAATAAATGAACTTACAATACTTGTACTATTTAAATCAGTCCCCAACAGAAACATTTTATTTTGGGACATCACATTTTGAAAATAAAGAAAATTAACTGCAACATGTTTTGATTTCAATGTAAAAGAGCTAGCCAAGGAAAGAGACTACAGAAATATTTCAGTTGTTCAAAGCAGCAGCTCCTCTACAATACTGACCATTCAGATATGATTATTGCAATCAGTCACAAAAATCAGTGGCCAGACTATAAAAGTATATTTTCTAATAAAGTACAGAATCAGAAGTTATTTACATTCAACCTTCTGAAGGACAGTGGCGTTCACTAACCGGTCTCCAATGGTATTTATAAACAGGTGGCGGCAAAAGCTATTACTTTTCTTGTGGTTTTCATTTCAAAACTAGCATAATCTTTTCAGCCATTTAGAGTAATTCATAAACTGGTAATCAGTTATTATAATGACAAACCAATCTCTGTACTGTCAGGCTGATGAAACCGATTATGAATATTATGTTTTTTTGAAGGTATTCTTTAAGGAACTAGTCCTAAATTCATTTATGTGTTCTGTCCACCCTGTTAGTCTGAGTTTATATATGTATCCAACAAATATATTGTTGTAGCTTGGTGGTTCTTATCAGTTTGGACCTGTGTGCTTGCTACATTAATTAGAAATGGATTTATTTTTTCTATGTTCCCAATTCAGTACTTGATTTATACTAAAAGGATATCTCAGCTTTTAGAAGCAGAAACACCGCCTAAGCAGCCAGGCTTGAAGCATTGGAAAATCCCCATCCCTTGGGTGCCGTGGACAGTTTTCAGTAATATAGATGGCTTCTACCAGCTGAGCAGCTGAGCAGTTCATTGGAAAAAAAAATCTGACAACCTAATCACACATTTGACTGCACCCCGACCTTGTCTTCACCTGGACTCTAATCTCTGAACTTCGAACAGGGTGCAAGTGTATTAGTAATGACAAACCCCTTAATAGGTTTAAATCTGATTTGGGACAAACTTACAGCTCTGATTATGGTTTTAATCCATTACCAAGATCAGTACATTTTGTAACTTAAATGTCAATGTGTGAAGGCATGTTCATGTAGCAAACAAAACCTGCTTTAAGCATTTTTTTATTTTAATCATAGTCATTACAATTCTCATAAGTCATTAGGACACCAGGTTATAAAATAAATGCTAGGGAAGTGACATTAATGTGATAAACAGATATAAGAAAAAGAATATCAGAATCTAAAAACAGTTGCTGGTTAATTCTGAAAAGAGCTGGGAAAGAAATATAATACATAGTGTAGTACAACATGCCTGGATTTTAGCACCCAAAGCACCAAAAATAAGCCTTGTCTTTATTAAACAGAGAAAATAAGTCATGTTATATTTATGTAACAGATAAAGCAGAAACGGTAGCAAGATATTGATTATATGAAGATGAATGCCTTTCAGTGAAACTGTTGTTTTAGCAATTAGCGAATAAAATTATTATTCTTACAGAATGCATACTTTAGTTATTAAAAAAAAACTTTCAGTTGTCTTTTCATTAAATTACATTAAAATTCAGAATGAATCTCCCATGGGTAGTATTCTAAGCAGGAATATCCCCCTGCCAATTTGATGTTTGCCTGAAACAACACTCTAGAAAGTGTTGCAGCCTCAAGGTTTCTCTATTCTGCTCTCTCTGGAGCTTCTGTTATTTATCCTTCAGTGGCATCAATGCCACAACATTAAATCTTTTCAGATCCATATGTCATTTGAAAGAAGTGAGTTCTTTTCCTTTTCCTTTTCCTTTATCTGCTTCACACTGTAGTGTAGGACCTGGTCTGTTACTCCCACATGCTAAATGTTTGTAGCAGTGCATTTTCTTGTGTGTCCTTCAGCAGTTCAGCTATAGAGAATATCTTCATGTTTGACTACCCTTGACACATTTGTAGTTTCCCCATAGGAAATGTGAGGTCTCTTTTGTGTCATAGCATCTTAGCCTTTGTTTGTAATATGAAAGATTTTTGTCCTTTGATTTATAAAGCAAATCCATGAACATTTCTAAACATCTATAAATCTCTTTTTTATTGTTATTCGCCAAGAATTTTTCAACTGAAGTGCAACATTGTGAGGCCTGAGTTTTATTTTGTTTTAAATTTTGTTAACTGGGTAAGGATATTGGACAAAGTCCTTTTTCAGGTCCTACCTGAACACAAAAATAGCAAACAATATGTACATAAAATACAACAATAAATGATAAACTCTCTCAAAGGAGTGTGGCTAAGTGGCAATGGATAATGAAGGTCACCAGCCCTTCCCTGAACAGCAAAACACTTAGCAAATGTATAGGGAAAGGAGTAAGGGTTGCATTGTTCATCACCCAGAACTTGCTCTCACCTCATCTTATTGCCCTCATCCTTGTACGTTTATATCTCACCCCTCTCCTTGCTATACCCCTTCCACCTCCTCCTCCTCCTCCTCCTCCCTCTTAGACCTTACTCTCCCACCTTGACTGTCCAGGGAGTATGCTCATACCTTTTCTCCCCTACTCATATACTTCATCTCTAGGACCCTCAGTCCTGTTTGCTTGCTAGTTGACTTATGGTGTTTCCTACTCTCTCAGATCTAAATAACACCTTAATGCATTCTGTGCATACTAGTCCACCAGTTTTGTACTTTGTATATTGTTGTATTTGCACTTGTTTATGTTATTGTTTTGACTTTACCTTATGCTGTATTTCCCAACCACTAAGTTAATCATATTTTGGACCTCCAACCCTTTGTTTAACCCATGTGATGTACTGTTTCACATTGTTTATTGTTATGTTTTCAACTTGTACCCTCTTGGGTCATGCCTGAAAATGGGCATATCTATGCCTAGATCACCTACCCAGTGACCAAAAGCAAATAAATAAATAAATTAAACATGGTGAACTTCACAGATTCAATCATAAAGTTTAGTAATGCACTCTGCATGTAGAATGATTATAGCCAGGTGAAGAGAATATCTCAGAGCTGTGACCAAGTTAACTAGAGGTGAAATGAAACAAGTGAGGCCAGGTACACAGACATTGTTCCGGAGGAACAAGCATATAGGTATAGGAGGTTACACTGTAGGTAAGATATATCATTTGTACAGGGTAAGTGTGGCTGGGCAAATTTCCTACAGAAATGTGGCCATGAAGTCAGAAACAATATGGATGCAGATTGCCAAGAAGGTACTATACAAGGGGAGTGAGCGGAAATCATTTTGGGGGACACCTCCCATATCCATGGTCTGGTAGCATAGTACAGCATAGCATAGGATAATGGGACTGGCACTATGCTATGCTGTGACTCTGTGAGAGTCACACTCTAGCATGTAAGAAGGTGCCAACATGGTTTGTGCCCACTGTCATCTGGGCAGCTGGTTTACATTGTGATATACAGTAGTTGTAGAAGAGACTCCTCCCTTGAGATTATGATCTCTGAGTGTATAGAATTAATGGGTGACAATACAAAAGGGTAAAACTTTTTGCCCCTCTCCATTTGGTGCAGCCAACCCCTGCAAAAGTGTACATGCCCTTTGGTTTCTATAGAGTCCTTCTATCCAGTGTTGCATCTGTGAGGACTGAAGCATCAGGGTCAAGTGCCTATCTATATCAAGGTAACACAGTGAATCAGAGTAGAATTTGAAAATGCAAATATCTAGTTATACCTGTAGCCACCTTACTTGTCATAAGAAGGAGTTTGTGCCATGTATTTGAGCAAATACCTAACACTAACATTTCAGTTCTGCTATAGGGAGGGATCAGTGGTTGTGCTGTTTGACCTTCCATCCTTCAGCTGTGACACTAAACTGAGGACCCTTATGTCCATATCTGGTGGCTGATCAGGTAAAAGTTAATTATCCCATTGCAGTTCTTGAGAAGAGGTTGCATTATGCCTGATGAACCAGCCATCACTTTATCTAACTGTAAGCTAGGTTCTAATGCAATACAGTTATACTGTATATGTCATATTAGTACACTCAATAGCTTCTGCATGTAGACCACATACAGTTCTTGTATGGCTTGTGTCTCTCATTGGATTGTGAAAAAAAAATAGGTTACAATATATACAATATGGATGATACAACATAAAACCAAATTCTATCCTATTTTAGAGGCACTCATATTTTAGTGGATGTGGCTACAGCAATTACAGTCACCACTGCTTCAGAAAGCAGGGTCAAAAATGGTTTTGTAAATGTGTTTACTTTGCAAGTATACTCCCCTAAATCACTGTTTGCTATCATCTTCATGCTATATATCTTGCTTGGTGAATCATACATTGTCTTCCCAATTTCTTATTATACTGTTACAGAGTGATTTTGTTCTTCTTGAAACAACAAAATCTATCATGACCCTGCTATCTTCTGAAACCTTTTTGCTTCGGGCTGACATTTATTCCTCTGAAGAAAAACATGTCATTTGCTTTTCTTTGTAAGCAAAACAGTCTTATTTGTGTTGATGTTTTTAGTTTTTTAGCTTGTATTGTACGTTTCTTTTCTCATTAAAAGAAATAAAAATGCATAAACATTTCCATTTTGAAACATAAACTATCATCACAGTCATGTTTTGCAACTGATTTATACAAGACAGCCCAGCTAAGATGCATTACTTAATTTTCATTGGGTTCTACTTTGATCCCTATCAGCAGCTGAGTAGATTTCAACACCGAGTGACTTTCAAAGGGTCACAAGGCATGTATTTTGTTCTGGTGGGGTATGAATATTTGTCTTTCATGCTCTGTAATGCCTAAGCCTATGCTTAGACTCTGTTACATTGCATTTTCTCTCATTCATGCAGGATTTCAATTAGGAAACATGCAAGATCAATTCACAAATACATACATTGGGTTACATCATCTATTCATGAGTCCAGCATTATTTATTTGGGCGGATATACATAAGAGTTAAACATGATTTATCACTAATCATTGCATATTGTTTTAACTTACAGATGGGCAGTGCTTATTTAGTCAGCAGAGAGTCAGAATTCAAAAATCTAAGCTCATATTTCTGATTGAGAACAGAAAGGGCTAAGGTACAGTATATGTAAATCATAATTAGCAATAATAATAGAACTGACATACAGAGTTAATAAAATTCCATAAATTGTTGTGTGGTACAAATTCCAAACATGACAGTCATATCCATTATAAAGTTATCTTGAGTACTCTCAGAACATGTCATTTTATTTTAATGCGTATTTATCCAAGATAGTCCAACTGAGATACAACATCTCCTTTTTCAGTGAAACATTGAAACATAGAAAGTGACAGCAGAAGTGGACCTGGTGCTGTTCTCCTTCCCCTTCCTTTGCCTTTCCATATGCTACCTTTATGTCTATCCCATGTGTTCTCGAACTCGCTTACCATTTTGGCCTCCACTACCTCCTTGTGTAGACTATTCCATGGGTCCTCTGTAATGAATAACTTTCTTGTTTTTCTCCTGAATCTCCATCTGCTTCTGCTCATTTCTTCAGCAAGACTGACTAGAAATATGGCATGTTCTTGTAAGTGACTTTCTTAAGGCCACACAGTAAGTATTTGGCAATAGGTGGGTTTGAACCATTGATCTCCAGGTTTGCAAGTAAGTCTTTTAATGACTAGACCACACTGCCTTCATTTTAGTGAATGCAGAGTCCTAACTACATTATCTGTTTGTGATCTAAGCTCAATTGTCAAGATCCTTACACCAAAATCAAACACTGTAACTTCTACAGTTTTAAAAGATTTTAGTTTGCTTTACCTGATGGTGGCTGATTCAAAGACCCATCTTCAGTCATGCCTGACTATGGTAACTAGACAGTAAACAATACAGTGATAGTAGTTAAGCTCAGTAGATATAGATTCTGCCTCTTCCAAGAGTGATGGCATTTTTTGATGGGAAGTTATAGTTTCTGCTTATTGTCATCTTGTGTACTTGACTAAAGGGGGCAGGGGGCTCTGTGGTTAAATTGCCCGCACTGCTCGTAGGATTCAGAGTGGGTTACCTGCATGTTCTTACAGCCTGCATGTGTGAGAAGAGCAGTTCAGTGTTGCCATCTGAATGAACTGTGTGCTTTTATAACAACTGAAGCTGTTTCTGTGAGAGCCCTTGAGAGACATTGCAATCTTCGGGTTCAGAATATAGCCAGTTTGCTGAGAAATGCATCTATCAGCTGGTAATTGACTAAAGGGGCCGGGGGCTCTGTAGTTAAATTGCCCACGCCTCTCGCAAGTGTGAGCATTTGAGTGGCACGAGCGCCACTCAGGGTAGAAAATTTGGTAGAGAACATAGCCACTTCTGCAGCTATTTGGACAAACAGGTATGTTTAGATACAAAATGGGTTTCAGTTGGGCAATGATGTGCTTAATCAGTTTTACGTTCATAATGTGTCTGGATTATTTAAATTTTGGGTTTAAAGGAAAAGGATCTCTTGGGCTGGACTTGACCAAACCAGGGAAGTTTACCAACACAGAATGTAAATGCTGGGGAGAGTTCCATCAACAAACAAAATTTTCAGATCGGATACAACGTAGCAGCTATAATGAATCTGGGGTAGTTACTCCATCTACTGCATTTACTACCTCCTGTACTTATTGCACATGGGGCACCAGATTAGGGGTTTGAGATCTGGTATAATTTTGAGGTTAAAAAATTGCAAAATAAATTGTTTTTGCCTAATATTGTTAATTTTAATAGCAGGAGATATAGAGACTAATCCAGGCCCTTTAATTATGCAGGACCTGTTGGGAAGAAATCAGACCAGGGGGCTGCAACTGGTTGCATTGAATATAAGGAGCCTACAACCCCATTTAGATGAATTAAGGGTTTGGCTTGAGCAGGACAAATACGATGTTGTTGGCATAACTAAGACATGGTTAAAACTTTATATTTCCTCAAGTCATATTATGGTAGATGGTTATTCAGTTTATAGACAAGATAGAGAAGGGAAAAAAAGGAGGGTACTGTTGTATATGAAGAATGATATAACAGCTGAGGTTGTTGATAGTGGCCCTTCAGACAATTCTATTGATTATGTGACCGTTAAAATGTTATTAAGCACATTAGGCTGTAAGCATTTATATTTCACTTGTTTTTTACTGCCCTCCTAAATCAAAATTGGCTAACTATTCTATTTTTGATGTATGTACTAGTATTCATCAGAACAGAAGGGAGCACATTATTATGGGAAATGCAAATACCAATTGGGGTCATGAAAATGAAGTTGTAAAATTAAAATCTCAAATAAATGCCTTTTGTTTTGTACAGCTAGTTAGGGTCCCTACTCGCTTCAACTAAAAAAACAAATAATCATTCTATTTTAGATTGGATTATGACAAATCATCTGGATGCCTTGTGTAACCTGGACATTTTGTCTGACTCTATCTCAGATCATTGTCCTACATTTTGTACAAGAAAAATGATTAAGCAACAAATTCCTCCAAAATTTATTTTTAAGAGGAATATTAATAGACTCAATGTGGAAGCATATAGTAAAGAACTGGAATCTAGTGACTGGACTAAAGTAATGGATTCATCTGCCCTTAATCACAAAGTAGATCAATTTACAAACTACATAGTTGATTTGTTTAACAAAAATACTCCAGTGACAAAATGGAGGGTAAAGGGTAAATATTCACCATGGTTAAAAAAAGACCTACTTGATTTGATTAAACATAGGGAAAATAAAAGAAAGTATTACTTAAAATTTAGGGACACTGAATCTTTGAGGCAGTATAAGACCTACAGAAATGAAGTTAAAAAAAATAGCAGAAGCTAAAGCTCAATACTTTAAATCCAAACAGTTACGAAATCTGAAAGACCCTAAACAATTCTGGCATTCCTTTAAACATATTTATAATCCACAGGAATTTAGAGGTATTAAAGGATTTAGGGAGGACAGGATTCTGATTGCATATGGGTTAATTATGGCAAATACCCTTAATAACTTTTTTGTCTCTAAAACAGTTAATAGGGAAGTCACTGAGCCAGCCAAGAGGATTGAAGAACACACTGAAGGGGACAATAAACAGTTATGCTTTTATTTTTCTGAGATTGATGAATCAGAGGTTCTAAAACTGTTATTAAAACTGAAGGACGGTAAGGTTGGAGGAAGTGATATGATTTTGTCTACTTTATTGAAATATTATGCCTCCTATGTGAAAAGTCCCTTGGCAACTTTGTTCAATTTGTCACTGCAACAGGGTATTTTTCCAGCTCTGTGGAAGGGTTCCATTGTGGCTCCTTTTTATAAGAATTGTGACACACTTGTTATGTCAAATTACAGGCCTGTTTCCCTGTTGTATGAGATTGGCAAATTACTGGAGAAGTGTGTTCACCTGCAAATTCAGGTGTATTTTCAAGAAAAAGACATCCTTCTTGAACAACAACACAGATTTTGTGCTGGACGATCTACTGCGATGGCACTGGCCGGGTTTGTGAATGCCGTACTGGTGGCTGCTGAGGAAGGTATAGTCACCGGTGCAGTCTTCGTGAACCTGGCCAGTGCCTTCGATATGGTGGATCATGGGATTTTGTTAAATAAATTAGAGAAACTGGGAATTAGGCATGTTCAATTAAACTGGTTTGCAAGTTATTTGTCAAAACATACTCAAAGAACAAAGGTAAATGATTACCTGTCCCAACCCAGAGAAATACTGGCTTGGGTTCCTCAAGGATCAGTGCTTGGTCCTCTTTTATTTTCCATTTTTATTAATGATCTACCCCTTTCCTTTACAAATGCTAACAGTTTACTGTATGCAGATGATACTGTATTTTGGGCATCAGGAGTAAACCGTAGTGAAATACAAGATTCTGTGCAAAAACATTATAATGCATTTTCCAATTGAATTCTGTCAAACAAATTGGTCATTAATGAAATTAAAACCAATATTATGTTATTTGGTTCTTTAAAAAAAAGTCAGAAGATTGATTCCTTACACATAACGGGACTTGCTGGTGATCTTCTCCCTTTGGTTGCTTTGGTCAAATATTTGGGTTTGTATTTGGACTCAAATTTGAGCATGGTTCCTCATTTAGAAAAACTAGGCACTAAAATACATCAGAAGCTTGGCTTTCTTTATAGAAATAGTAAATTTTTGTCCAGAGAGGCTTGTCACATTATAGCGAAACAGGTACTATTTCCAACATTAGATTATGGAAGTGTTAATTTTACACACTGTAATCAGTTGTTTGAGTCAAAATTTAAAGTTTTGTACAATGATATTTGTAGATTTGCATTACAGTACATGTTTCAGTTAGAACCCACCACTGTCAGTTATATAGTGATCTTGGAGTTCTTTCACCATTTAATCGTTTGAAATGTATATTAGGGAATTTTGTATTTCGGATAAAAGGTCTGGGAGATCCAATAACTTTATCCAAATTTATAGTAAGAAAAGTCCATGGCAGAGATACTAGACAAAACTGTTTAAATCAGTATGTTGTTCCAGTCTATAGGCTTCAAATGAGTAGGAAGGCATTTTCTTGGTACGCACCTTCATTTTTAAATGAATTTGGAGATTTAATTCAAAAAGCACATTCAGAATCTCATTTTAAACATTTATTGTTAAAGAAACTTTATTGTGATACTGTCTGTAATTGTGATTAATGCATGGACTTTTATGTAAATGTTATTTTTTGTTGTATTGTACTGTTATATGTCAGACGTGGCTGAAAAAGGGCTGTGCCCAGTCCACTTCCTGGTTAAAAATAAAACAAACATCTGTGCACATTTTAACTTTTTGAGTGCTGAACATGTTTGAACATATATAGATTATGGATCTATATGTGTGTGTGTATATATATATATATGTGTATATATATATATATATATATATATATATATACATATATATATACACACACCCACAGTCTTCAAATGGTTAAAGATTATTGTTATGTTTAGTATGTGTGAGTTGGCTGTGGTGAGGCCTGTGAAGTGGAATGTCAAATAGAATGTAGCACAAGTTGAAGAAACAAAACACAGATTTGCTTACCCGTTTTGCTGTCTACTGGGTTTGAGGCTTTCAGATATATGTGTGTTTACAGTAATCACACAAATAGAAATATATTGGATGTTTTGCATTATTCAGGTGTCTTACAGTTCGTGTTGTTCTTCTTCCTTGTCAACACTTAAATAATTTCACCTCTCTTACTCACTGCAACATTAACAGCTTCTGGTCAGAGCTGATATGGCTGCAGCCAAGATTGCGAATGGAACACAACACTGTTCGCAGTGTCCAAGATGGTAGCCAGAGTTCTCTGTGCATGCATGATGACTCACACATGTGCACTGACCTCTGGAGACATGGCAGCACAGTCTGCTGTGTCCAAGATGGCCACTGTAGCCCAGTGCCCATGCGCACGTCACCATGCATACATAGAGAACTGCGGCCACCATCTTGGACATCGCAGACAGTGATGTGTTCTGCCGATACTGATTCACAACTAAACTTCTCTCTTCATATTGATTACATAACAACCAAACTTTGCCCAAAGCTTGGAATCCTCTACCAAAACAGAGACTCTTTTTCCCTCCCCTCCCTGTACATCGTGAACTTCTGAAAAAGATTATTATGCCAGTTTCTGACTATGCAGACATTGTTTACTGCACTGCCTACTCCACCTCCCTCTCTCACTCTACTTGACTCCCTATACTATGCCGTCTGTCACTTCACCTCTAACTCTCCATACAAGACTCACCACTGCTCCCTACTCTCCTGCCTGGACCTCCCTCCACTCTCTCACGGATGTCTCACCCACTCTATAGGCTTTATCTCTAAATTCTGGTTCAACCTGCTCCCCTCCTACATCTCTTCCCTCCACTCTTCTGCCCCTAACTCAACATATTCCCTAAGCACCAGGGCTTCATGCTCCTTCTCAGTCCCTACCCCATCTTCCAACATGGGCAAAACTGCCTTTAACTATCACCTCTCTGTGGAACTTTCAAACCCTCCCCTACGCAACTCTCCCTCTCACTTCTCTGCCAAAACTCTCCTATGCCTTTTACACCTCCCCATTTGTTCCCATAACATCACATAGCACTTAACTGATTGTTCTCAATTGTATTCACTCTGCTCTTTATTTCTCCCTTAGTCCTATACCTTCCACGTACTTCCATGTATTTTATGTATTGTATCTGAGTAGCCTGTTGTGTTGTATTAGTTATCATGAAATGTATTAGTTGCTTCCTGTAGCGCACCACTGTAACTGCATGCTTCCTGTTTTATTATAATTCTACAATTGTAATTGTATGCCTCCAGTACTATTGCATTGAATACTACAGTATGCTGGGCTACTTATCATGTAATGTATAGTATTGCTTGTGTACCATTGAAACTGTATACTTGATCCCATGTTCTCCTTCCCCCAGGTTGCACCTGGAGACAAGCCTTGGCTCAGTGTGCCTTTCCCAGTCACCAAATGTTTAAATAAAAAAAGTGCAGTGAACATGCAATGATTGACATTCACTTCCACTATTTAACAAGTCCATTCAGTATCCAGAAAGCTCATTTTCTCTACTGGACTCATAAGATGTATGTAGGGCTACACCCACTGCAGCTGTAAAAAGAGGAGTTTTAATGTATCTGCTCTCAGACAGCAGCAGAAAGAATAACTGCCCATCATTATGGGATTCAGACTGTGGTGAAATAAAATTGTCCGTAGTTGGGGAGTTCTAGTCTGAACCTGGCTTCTAAAATGTTGTCTGTAGTTGGGGGCTGCTATTACTATTGCCTGATACCACCCCTTTCTTTAAAGATGAAGGCATGGTTTTAAGAGAAACTAATGTTACCTTTTGGTGTGTGTACCCTGGTTATGATGCAGTCTGCATAGAGCCTTCTCAGTACCATTGGTAATCTGTAAATAACTGGTAGTTCCTGGAATGAAAAACAGCATAGAGTTTACATGTATGTAGTAGTGTGCATACACCACATCCCAAAGTGTTTTACAAGCAATTTATTTACACAGGATGGTACATCAAATATTCTACAGTACGTCTCATTTCCTGTGAGGTTCTGCTTCTGCATAGGACAGCTTGACACTTATCAGCACTGAGTAAACTTTGATTAGATGTGCTCTTAGTTTTAAACAGCTCATACTAACTTTAAGAAGATGGTGCTGTCTAGTGGTTAAAACACACTGAAAAGGAAACCAGAAGATGCCTGATATGAACACCACTGCAGAACCTACTAACTGTGCAGTATTGAACAAGTTAGATGTGCTGTTTGGATTTCAGTCTGTACATCTGTGAAACTGTTCAGGAATATAGTTCAGCAGAAAATGAGACGTGTCATTTCAGTTGGACCATACTAGGTATGCACAATATATAGTAATAAGAAATTGGGTTCAACATTTAACCAGGGAACATCAACAAACTAAAATGTGTAGAATATAGCTCTGTATTTATGTGAAAGATGTTTTAAAGTATTCAGAAACACAACACCATAAAAGCATAAGTTACTGTAGACTTTAAAACATTCATATAGCTTCAGTGTAGAATTAAAACCAACAAGTACATGAACTATTTAAACAAGGCTATGAGTATAGTACAGTCCAAAATACTGGGACTATGTTAAATGATGCAATGCTAAAGGATCCAATATGATACATACTGTATATGTAATGTTGTGTGACAAAATATGCAATTTATCTTCAAGTGTGAGAGGAAAAGACTGTAACTCATTAGTGACAGAGCCACAACTCATGCTCATGCTCTCCTCTTCTGGTGAATTTATTATCCTAGGGACTTTAAATTGAAATGGTTCCCTCCATCTCTCAAATCCCTTACTAAAAATGTTGAGTGGTTTGACCCTTCTCAACTCTTACCTGACCCTACCTGTTACAAACCTCACTTCTCTAATCACATGCACCTTGACTGGATACTTTCCTCCCATCCCTATAGAATTTTTACTGCAGGTGTCATTCATTAGTAACCACTGCATGATCTACTGTATCCAGACAGTTAATTGCCTTCCCCCTCCCCACCGAGGTACATCTGTACCTGGTCTTTCAGGTCTCTAAACTTGAACAGTGCCTGGATCACCTGTTGTCCTCCAACTGGACCCCTTGTATCCACTGCACCAACATACAGTAGATGTTGCCCTCTCCTTTTTTTCTCAAAATTTCACATCTACTCAGGATAAGCATGCACCCCTTTCACCATAGAGATCTTGATTCTGGGGGATCCATCTGCTTTGGATCAGCTCTGGGTTGACCTCTTTCCATAGGATCCATGACTCAGCTTGGTCCCTTCATAAGTCTTCTGGTTCCTACAAAGACTGGTTCAGGAATTATCAATTGTCTACTGCCTGAAAAAAAAAGTCTCTCAAAGAGACATCAACTATTTATGTTGCCTCACCTATCCAGAAGAATATTAATTCACCAGTAAGTTCTGGAGGGTTATTCACTCCATTTTTGATCCCCCTCCTATATAGCCACACCTACACTCAAACTCAGCACCCGTCCCTTGGTCATCTATAAAACAATGGGGGTTACTGCCATTTTCAACACTCATTTCACCTTCTGTACCTTCCTTACTTCTCCCTTTCCTAATTCCTTAGCTACTGCTACTCCTCCCTCCTCCCCTTATTTGTTTACTTTCTCTAAAGTTGCAGCTTCAGATGTCTTGTCTGCTCTTCTTCCTCTTAATCCTTCCAAAGGCCTCAGATGGTTTGTATCCTAAACTTCTTTACATCTCTTCCCCTGCCATCACTGACCCTCTTCTGCTGTGCTAAACCTCTCCTTTCAGCATTGCTCTATTCTTTCTACTGAAAAGAGGGAAGAGTACTTCCCCTGCACATAGTGGGTACACCTGTATGCCAGGTAACTATTACCCTATTTCTCTTCTCCCCTCACTAGTTAAACTCCAGTAAAAATTGGATTTCTTTCATCTCTCCTACTTTCTTGGCCACTCCTCCTACAGTGTCTCTTTCCTTTCAAGTCTTGCTCTGAGAAAGCCATTTCTACAGTCTTCTCCCTCCTGCATGTTACTAAATTCATTCTGAAGGGGACGGATAACTGATATGTATCAACCACCATCTTTATATTTATTTATTTGTTTGTTTATTTATTTATTTATATTCTTTTTCCCTCTGGCTGTCGCTCCCTGGGAAATCCCTCAGATGACACCTGTGTCTTCTCTCGCCTGGCATGAAATCATACAACCCAAACCCTCCGGTGCCCCAAACCCCCACGACATACCTGCAGGTGACCCCCAAGCTTGTACCTCCCAGGGCTGGGCTGCCTCCAGTTCTGGCACTCCTTGAATCCAATCTCTATTACAGGCAGGGTGAGGGTCAGAGGATATTGGGACTAGGAGGGCAGGATCCAACAGTGAGTGTGGGGCTATGGTGCATCATTGTCCTCCCAGGGAATGGTTTTTTTTTTGTTCAAGCATGATATGTGACATCCATCCCCTGACGGCAAGCATGGATGCACAGTGCAATCCAGTGAGGTGTGCATGCTTCCGCATGCACCCTGCCTTCCCATGTACTGAAGGCCAATGACTCAATACCTCCCAGCCACCACTAGGAGGCATACTATCGCCAAGGTCTTCAACCCTCCCTCCCGGGAGAAGGTGAGCTGTAGATGGATGTCAAACCTTCTTCTCCCTGGCTGAACCCCGGCATCACCAGCTCACTGCCAAGCCAGGGTCACCAGCCTTGTGTGAAGTGCGGCATCCAGTGCCTCAACCCTCAGCACCACTGGGCCAGCCTGATAACCATCTTTACTGAGCTGGCTATGGCATTTGATTCTATTGCTCATCCTCTCCTACTTGATCAGTGAGAGTGTACTGGTCTCTCAGCATCGGTGGTGGACTGTTTTTGCTCCTACTTCTCTGGTTGTAGCCAGTCTATCCAGGTCGAGGAATCTGAAACATAGAAACATAAACTTTGATGGTAGATAAGGACCGCTTAGCTGACCC
Source organism: Neoceratodus forsteri (assembly GCA_016271365.2). Taxonomy (NCBI): domain Eukaryota; kingdom Metazoa; phylum Chordata; order Ceratodontiformes; family Ceratodontidae; genus Neoceratodus; species Neoceratodus forsteri. The sequence goes on along the minus strand of CM057458.1, from coordinate 878,386,143 downwards.
AGTCTGCCCATTTCCCTATAGCAAAATAGAATTTGATGGCAGATAAGGACCGCTATCCATTGGATAAGCTGTAGATCCTAGTTAACCAACAGCCTACTTCTTCCCACCCCCCACCACAATTGTCTTATGTCTGTCACATGCATGCTTGAATTCCCTCACTGTTTTTGACCCTACAACCTCCTCAGGGAGGCAGTTCCATGCATCCACCACCCTGTCAGTGAAAAAATACTTCCTCAAGTTGCCCTTGAGCCATCCTCCCCCTATCTTCAAATTGTGCTCCCTTGTTCTTGCACATTTCTTTTTCTGAAATATGCTACCCTCCTGTACTTTGTTGATTCCTTTGAGGTGCTTGAAAGTTTCTATCATGTACTCCCTCTCCCTCCCTTCCTTGAGGGCATACAAATTAAGCTCATTTAGTCTCTCTTCATATGGATTCTGGTGCAGACCCTACACCATTTTAGTTACCCTCCTCTGGACTGCCTCCATTCTGTCTATGTCCTTGTGGAAATGGGGTCTCCAGAACTACATGCAGTACTCCAGATGGGGTCTTACCAACTGTCTGTACAGAGGGATAACCACTTCATGTTTTCTACCAGTGATGCCTCTTCCTATACATCCCAGTATCCTTCCAGCCCTCCTTACTGCCTTCTCACATTGCTTGGTTATGTTTAGATCATCTGATATGACTACCTCCAGGTCCCTTTCCATTTTTTGTTGTTGCTAGTATCTCCTCCTCACATTGTGTACTCTTCCGCTGTGTTTTTGTTTCCCAGGAGCATTACTTTGCACTTCTTTGCATTGAATCTAAGCAGCCATACTTCTGACCATTCCTCTAACCTTGCCAGGTCCCTTCTCATCCTTTCCACACCCTCCTTGTGTATCAACCCTATTGCAGATCTTTGTGTCATCTACAAAGAAGCATATCTTTCCTTCCAGTCCCTCCATAATGACACTTATAAAGACATTAAAAAGGACCGGACCCAGTACCGAACCCTGCGGTATCCGCTAGTAACCCCCCTTTCTTCAGAGTGGGCTCTGTTTACTATTAACCTCTGTGTCCTGTTGTCCGGCCAAATTTTTTACCCAGGCTACCACCCTGGGATCCAGTCCCAGGTTGGCTAATTTGTTTATCAATTGTTTGTGTGGGACTGTCTAAAATGCCTTGCTAAAGTATAGGTAGGCCCTGTCCACCGCCCCTCCCTGGTCTACTGCTTTGGTCACCCAGCCAAAGAAATCTATTAGATTCATCTGACATGACCTTCCTACTGTAAATCCATGCTGCCTTGGGTCCTGTGCCCCACTGGCCTCTAGGTACTCAACAATTCTTTCCTTCAGAAGTGAGTCCATCATTTTCCCTACCACTGAGGTCAAACTAACAGGTCTGTAGTTTCCTGTCTCTGCTTTGCTCCCACTTTTGTGAAGGGGGGCCACCTCCTCCCTCCACCAGTCCTTAGGTACCACACCATCATCACATGATTTTTTAAAAAGGGTAGTCAGTGGTGACACTAGTTCTCCCCTTAGTTCTTTTAGAATTCTGGGGTGAATCCCATCAGGGCCCATTGCTTTGCCCACCTTCAGTTTTAGGGTTTTTTTGCAGAATCCTTTCTTCTGTAAATGGACTGGTATTGACTTCCCTTTCCAGAGTGCTTCTATTGATTGGATTACATACCTACCCTTCCTCTTCTTTTGTGAATACTGAGCAGAAGTATTCATTCAGTATCCCTACTTTTCACTGTCACCCTGTGCCCACCCACCTCCCTTTATTAAGTCTCACTATCCCTCCCTTGGCCTTTCTTCACTCCCTACTGTACCTATAAAGGTTTAGCCCCCTTCTTAACCGAATTGGCTATCTTTTCCTCAGTTTGGGCCTTTGCTATTCTGACTGCCTTCCCCACTTCCTTCTGCTTTAACTGGTACAGTTCTCTGACCTGATCCTTCTGTGTTTCCTTATATTTCCTGAATGCTATCTTTTTCTCCCTAACCTTCCCTCCCACCTCTTTTGAAAACCATAGTGTGTTTTTTTACTTTGTTTTAAGTTGTTGATTTGCTTCACACAAAGGTTTGTTGCCTCTATGATGGCAGTTTTGATGTTTCCCCATTATTCCTCCACCCATCTTTCTTGCCCATTTGCTAGTGCTTTTCTGAGGCACTCTCCCATTTTGGCAAAGTCAGCCCTCCTAAAGTCCAGTACCCTCACTTTTGTATGGCTTGACTCTACGGCTGTGTTTATGGTGAACCACACTGCTTGGTGGTCACTTGTTCCCTGATGGCTACCCACTTCTAAATTTGAGATCCTCTTTGCATCTCCTTTTGAAAGTGTCAGGTCTAAGATAGCTCCCTCCCTGTAGGTTATCAAGAATTACCCTGCTATTGGACGTGGCTGCAGCAAAGGTGCTCCAGTTAACATCTGGTATATTCAGGTCCCCCATCAACAATATCTCCCCTTTTTCTGCCATCCTAAGGATGCCTGCTATCAGTTCCTTGTCCATTTCCTCCTCCTGTGTTGGGGATCTGTATACAACACCCATGCAGATTGTGGTGCCATTTTGTGTCTCCAGGATGACCCACAGTGCCTCCTCTCCTCCCTTTTTACCTTTAGTTTTGTTGCTTTGATCCCTTCCCTTATTTAGAGAGCTACTCCTCCTCTTCTACCCTCCCTGTCCCTCCTGTAGACTGTGTAACATAGTATGTTGACATCCCAGTCATGGTTCTCTGTGTACCATGTTTCTGTGACTGCCACAATATCCAGGCATCCATTTTCCATCAAGACCACTTGTTCAGGGAGCTTGTTACCCAGACTACTGGTGTTGCTACTCATTTCCCTCCATTTTTTGATGGCCTTACCCCTTTTAGCCCCATCCCTGTCCTTACTGCCTTTTGCCTATTTCTCCATTTATTCCTGCCCTTCTCCCTATCGACTTCTCTGTCTTGGTGTTTACCTCACTAACTACTCTGTTTTTTTGGGGTGGACTGGGATTTTCCTGCTCTGTGTTGGCTTCTCTCCCCATAACCTCCAGAGTGTCACATTGCTAAATTCTGGGCCTTCTCCTCATCTTTGCTTTTTCTGAATAAATTCCCCTCAGTATGTTTCTTAGCTAATATATAGATGTACACCAGTGACACAGTTCTGTATGCCTCTGGAATAGCTATCACCCAACTGGAACAGTCCCAACAGCATGATGGGTAACTTCCAGTGCTGGTTCTGAACAAATTTGCTCTCACTAAACACCTCAAAACTGCCTCCATGCTATTTGGTTCCAATCATTAGCTTAGCAGACTTGAACAGAGCCCTGTCTTCCCTACACTTGATGGCACTCCTCTTGAGTCACTCCTCTGTTTCTTTTTTTTCAATCAAGTTGTTTGTCCCTTCAAGCCATCACCTTCTCCTGACTGTTTAGCCTCTGCTGGTCCTCAACTCTGTCTTCTATTCCCCTTGCCATCAAACTGGTAGGGATCTGCATGGTGCTGAGCCCAGGGAACCAACGTTCATCATACAGATGGCTTAAGGCACATTTCTTTTTATGTTTTCTGGAGAAACAAAAGAATTCACAGCACTCTCCAGACAAGGCAGGGTGCAAACTCAGAGCTAGGAAAGCTCTGCATGAAACATTCAAGAACACAAACAGTAGAGTTGCACTGCAGAAGTATGGACCACTGGTGATGAAAAGGATTTCCAGAAACCAACATAGGTAAGTTCCAAGTTTTTAATAATTGTAGCAATTAAATAGCTGACACCAACAGATCCTCTGTTACAGGCAAACAACAGCTGGTATGGCAGTTACCCAGCAGCCTCGGCTCTTCACTCATTTTCTTCGCTCCATTGTCATCACCCCCAGTGGTTCTCCAAGATTTCTTGATGCACTATGTAAGTTTCATATTTATTGCACTCACCTGATTTGGATTTTGTTTTATTTTTATTTTTTCTTCTCTCTGCTCTTTTGAGGGGTCATATTTTGTTGCAACATATTTTGCCATTTGAGTTGTTGCCCTACTACTATCAGTTGAAACCTCAGTTATTACTTTTGACTGACTGTAGTATCATGTTGCTCCCACTGGAAACCAAAGGGCCCCAAACTCAAGTGCGGTGCTGATCCCAATATGCAGGTTCTGTGCAAAGACAAGTTGGTTTACTTACTGTTTTCTGTAGTTTAGTAGACTGTAGCAGACCAATGTTTCTCAGTTCTAGGCTGATATCTTTTATTACTACAAATCCCAGAATCCCCTGTAGCTGACATCAGAGCAGTAGGCAGAAGTGGGAGATTCTATAACCTGCACTGCATGCTATTGCTTTTATAAACTACAATCAGATGTTTTCCAGGTCTGCTTTTCTCCAGGGTTTAAGGATTTTGTTTTTGACTGTATTTAGTCCAGGGAGGACAGTGGGACCAGCAAACAAAAAATCAAAACTTAAATGAACTCTAACATGCACTGCAGACTACTGAATCTCCCACTGCTGCCTATAGCTCTGATGTTAGCTGCAGGGTATTTTGGGATTTATTGAAACAGAAACTATCAGTCTCAAACTAAGCAAAATTAGTCTAATACAATCTACTATAAAAAAAGTAAACAGTAAGAAAACTGAAATGCTTTAGCACTCAAAGTGCTCATTGAGACCAGCCCTCACTTGAGTCTGGGGGCCCTTTGTGCAGACTGTTCCTCTTTAATTAAACTGTGAACACAACTTCTGCCTGCTGACAGTGAAAGTTGTAGTTAACTGACTACATCAAATCAGACTGGAGAATGCGTTGTCAGCTAGTCACATATTCCATTACCATACCATGTGCTCCCGGTGCATAATGTGGGGCAGGGGGCATCATGCAAGTATTCTAGATGAACTAACAATTGTGAATGATGTTCACACACAGATGGCTACTGCAGCTGTGGTCATGTTGTTTGCACAAGATCAACAGTGAGAGAACTTGTCTTTACATTTCTGGATGGATAGCTTTTATCCACTGTTCCACTGGAAATGGAAGCATTTGAAGGCGGTAGAAGAGGAATCTGCTGTGCATCTGGATTGCTCTTCATGGTTTCATCACCAAAGGCACTGGATAATCAGATGGAAAGGCTGCTTGCAGTTGGAGTGGAGCATACAGAATAATGTTTTTGTACATACTATCATGCACCCAGTCATAGTCATCACAGACTCATGACTGTTATTTCCAGTCCCTCCCTTTCCTTCTCCACTACCAACAATTGCAGAATTATTCTTGGTATAACTGACATGGGTAAATCATTATTTGTGCCATTTCTCCCCATTCATCCCTTTCTCCTCCTTTAATTTCCTCATATTTACTATATTGAAAACACACACGTGACAAATTATGATGCAATGCAACTGTGGAGGGATGCTAACTTTGATGACTCATAATTGTCATCAATGATTTTTACAGGCCAATGTGATATGCACTGTACATGTACTTGCTGAAGTGCTACCAGTCTCACAAATTAACAGAGAATTGCAGTAGATGAGCTAGAGCAACACTCAGGCCACAGAATGACTCCACTGACAGACCCTCACACCACCCAGCTGAGAGACCCTGACAAATCTAGTGTCTCAAATATCTGTGAGCTGCCTACTTCACTTTTCACTCACCTGCTGGCTAGAAGGCACACACTTACACAGTATACAGGCAAACATTCAAAAAAGATGGACTAATGTGCCCCACACAACCTCTCTGTCTGCTAAATTCACTTACTGCTCATGCACACCGCATTCATCTTTGCATATACACACAATTTTACTGGACTGCCTGCCAAATACTGCAATTAAATGTTGTGATCTAACTGACTAGAATGATAATAATGCATAATTCTCTTATGATATATAACTTTTTTCAGACTAGATTACTCTTTTTGGGAAGAAATACACAGCTCTTGGTTTCAGTTCCTTCTCCATTGAGAGAGCTTCAAATGCTATTGAGATGTGTGCAGTGGGAGGAGTTTTTATCCTCCATGTGGCTCCACCAAGAGCAGTAGAAAAAGGATCCCAGTACTGGGGCTTTTATCATGGAGAAGACACTGCTCTTTCAGAATGTGGCAAGTGTTAGATGGCCTGACTATTATAGAAAAAAACATGGGATCTATCAGCTGAGACTCTGGAGGGAGCAGTTAAATATGACCAAGAAGGTTGTCACTCCATTCATCAGGCCATTAAATTTGCTGCTGTCTCCAGTGATGCTTACTGTGAGGATGTATGCAATGCAGATGAAATAAGACTATTATGAAGGTGCTTGACTGATAAAATCCTAGCACATGAGGTGAAGGGGATACCCCTGGGAAGAAGAAGATGAGGAGGAAGAAGAAGAAGAAGAAGAAGGGTAGATACTATAATAGTTTTTAGCTGAGTAAATGCAAAATATAATATAATGGAGTCTGAGAATCCTACTCTTTGATTGGCACTTTAGGGCAGTGGTAAATCCTTGAATAACCAACACAAAAAGTGCCAGTCAGACACTTTTCAAACTACTCCCACTTCAGCATTCAAATGCAAAATAAAACAAAACAAAAAAAGCTGTACTGTTTTCTCCTAAACACAGACCCATGAAACAGCTTTAACTCCAACAATCATTTAATAAATAAAAATACACTAACCTGTAAAAAAAAAAAAAAACTTTTCAAATGCTCAAAAACCCCAGACATTCTCACTATAGCACTTGTATGCTACCTGCAGAGCATAGTGCTGTACCTCCAAACTAAAATGTGGCCCAGTGTTAGATCATGTATCTCTCTCTCTCTCTCCACTCCTTCCTGGCTACCAGCATCTCCCAGCCAACATTTAACTCATTTTTCACCTTGGCACTTAACCTGATCTCTAACTGCTCACAACACGCACGTGTACACTGATTCATGAAGTCATGTCTTGGTCCAAGCAGCTCGCACCACAAAGAAGTCACATCTTGGTCCAAGCAGCTTGCACCACACACTTTCTCACAGCTTTTCCAACAAGGTTCTATCTCTCCTAGAGACCTGCAAAATTCCCTCTCTCTCAGATCCCTAAGAAATTAAAAAAACACAAAGAAACAAACAAACAAAATTAAAGATATCTGTGTCTCAGTAGGGGCAAGGAGTGAGACAGGAGGGTGATATGGTTCCTACAATTGCATCCTACTTAGCAACAGGGAAATATTTCATATAAGTAGGAAGGATAGTGCACAAATAAATCAATAAAAATGTTCTTTAAAAAGTAATCTTTAAATTTTTTTTTAACTTTACTTGCTTAAAAAGAATTTGATTACTGCTATCAGGCAGGTGATGGGGTATGCTGGCATGGGTAATAAGACTTGGTTTAGTGAGGCATTAATGGCTAGTTACCTATATGGGCAACCCTGATAAAAGCATCACAAAGAAAGTAACAAGTCAGAAAGAAAAGAGACTGCATGGCAGGGAGAGCTAAGGGATGACAGATACAAATTAAATTAAGAAAAAGAAGAGGCTGCGTGAAACAGACAGAGGACAGAATGAGGGTTGATGGAGTCTGATAGACTGCACTACCTGTGGTGCAGTCACCTCCAGGGAAGTCTTCTCGAAGAAATTATGTTGCCCAGTGGACAGCAGGTTTGTGGCACTCACTGAAAAGCCAGTTGTGGTGAAGGCAGAACTAAACCTTCTCTTGAATCACTCCCCAGTGGTCACTGTGGCAAACAGCCACTACTCCTCTACCCAGCGGACAATAAGGTCCAGACTGAGGAGTGAATGGTTCACCCATGACACAGCAAGAGGCATGTTGCCGATTATGGTGCAAGTACAATGCTGCCTGGCATTACAGCACCAGGCATTACACCTCCTGGGAGTTACAGTGCCAGAGCGCCATCTCAGGAAACAGTCAGCTTTTGGGGGGGCTTTGCTCCCTGCACCTCCCAAAAATATACATAACCTACTCTGGGGTAGGCATGCCATGAGGGGCAGAGAAGTTGTGTTGTACCCAACATGGCATGACTGTGGGGTGATCTAAAATCAAGATCGCCCCTGTCACTCTCGCCCTTTTTGTGGCATCAACATTACCACACTGTAATGCAATCACTGCACTGGCAGGATACTGGAGTGAACTGTAGTCAAAAGTGGCTGCTCTTTTCTCCTCCACTGTGATACATAAAGCTGTTAAATTGTACTATGAACCTTTTCTTTCTTTAACTAAATGTACCTGTTCCTGCTGTGGCATTTTGCAGTGTGACATGTTACAGAAATAACCTGCTGTATTGCATGCATACATATTTATATACGTTCTGTACAGTAAATACTTTCATACATACTCCATTGCACTGTACTGGTGCAATGTTTGTTTAATTTGCCTTTCTAGCTAATTGTATGGTGAATGTGCTGGCAGTAAATGTAATAAAAATTTGAACTGAAAAAAATGTTCTAAAGATTGAAAGAGCAGCAAATACACAAAAGAAGGAAACTAAGACTGGGTCAGAGATGAAAACACTGAGCCTTCATCATAACACATGCTGTGCCTCTCACAATCCCTGAGGTGGAGCAAGTTAAATGATTTAAATTGTATAGCAAAAGCTTCTAACAATGACAAAAATATGTGTTTTGCCATACTATCAGTGGTATTGATGCAGGAGGTCCCGAGAGTCAGTACATTCCAATGATTAAATGATTAAATCAAAAAACTATGAAGCAAGAGATCAATCTTACTGTACCTCAATTTTCTAAATAAGCCTTGCATTAATCATGCTAGTAATGGCATGTCTGATGTATAATAAAGCAAATAATCCCCTCTGTGCTTTGATACCTGCCTTTACTTTCAAAAAGCAACAATATCTACATTCAATACCACTACTACAGTTTTGGAAGGAAGCCTTTTGCCCTGCTGGTTATTGGAAAACCAAAACTGTCGGGTGGTTTGATACCATATCTTAAACCAACATTTGTTATACAAAGATGTCATAATACACAAATCTTTAGAGCCAAACAGACCCCTTGGTCAGCTTAACACGATGAAGGTTCCTGTGTGAATCATGAACACTTTTCCATATACTGTATACTAGTGCAATATATAAGTTATAGTATGGTTTGGTCTTATTATGTATAAAAATCAGAAGCTGCAGAAAAGTTGTTGTGCACATTTTAAAAGTTATGCATGTTCTACAATTAATATTCATCAGTGCCTAATTAATATTCATCTGGCTCGTGCTGTCAGTCACCTGATTGGATGAAACTGAGCTCTTCAAATGAGGAATCCAAACAAACATGGTGGCACCACTTAGTGAGCAGTTCACAGAGGTGATTTGGACATGGAGTACAGCAGTCGGCTCCGTGTTACCTATCTACAATAATTTAAGTTTTTAAAAAAAATAAATGAAGTCCTACCACACATCTTTCAAGGCTCAGGACTGGAATGGGACAGCAGTGATGACCGGGACCGACAAACATCGCAGCAGACTGAGCTTTCGACAACAAGCAGGAGCGTGAACACAAGATAGGAAACCTTGTGAAGCTAAAAGGTTCAGAAATACAACTTTTTTTTTTTAATCTTGGGGAACTATACACTATAACAAATAAAGTATGAGAGCGTGAACACAACTCCCCCTGTGTTTCTGTCTTGGGGTTGAGATACCAGCATGGACCTCTCAAGCTTCACTCTTGAGGTTCATACACTGGTATCTCAAACCCTCAATGGAAGCATAAGTTTGTTGTGTATGGATGACCATACTTTATTTCTTATATCAAAATATCACATGACTTGTGCTGTTAAACATACATCAATGCATTACTATGACACTGATGGCTGATCAGTTTTACTTCCAGTTTTATATATCCTCTGTACTGAGGTGACATGTTTAACCTTGCTGTGTTAGGCCATTACTGGTTTCAAATTTAGATGCAACCAGTTCTCTCTTTTCTGTTCAACCCTGCTTACTTACTTAAACAGTAACATAATTCCAACTGTTATGATTTGTTGTAACTTATTTACTGTTGTTACTTGTGACAATGTACCATTGCATGCTTTTTTGTCTGTCTAGTATATCTATGCAAATTGGGCATTAGAGGTGATATGAAACATTTTTGACATCTCTAGATACCCTCATGTTGTCCTTTCAGTGTCCAGCCAATATTCTCACATCTGTTTGACCCTTTTGTGTTAAATTAATAATTTAATTTTGTTGACATTGCAACTGCCTTGAATCCTTTTGTCCTGAGTAGTTATTGCTCTTTCCTCTTTCTTTTCATACTTTCTGAACATTCTATGACATCAATAACACCATTCCAGGCCATTTAGATAAATAGCATGGAATGATGTTATTGATGTCTTAGAAAATGGGGTTTTTCCTTGCTGGATTCTGATTGGCCAGTACCCCTAAGAAAGGGGTACATTAACTTTCAATAGATGACCAGCAAGGAAAAACTCCCAGCCACCTGACCAAAACACAGGCAGAGATATCAAACTGCCGCACCTTCAAATTATTCAAACCTGGTGAGGCGACGAAAAATCAGCTGGCACCTCAAAGACGTCCGATAACTATCCTGTCAATTTTGACCTGCTCAACATCCTAAAAAGAAACAGGGTACTCACCGAGGATGACGAATGTCAACCGGAGCCAAAAATAATTGAACCTGACAAAAAAAAAGCAAAAGCAAGTGAGCGTTTTGTGGTGCTAAGTGACACACAGCTAGACACCATAGAAAGCGAGCGGCAAGAGCTTAACACAGTAAAAGATACCAAGTAGGCAATTTCAGTTTTCGAACAGTGGGCTAACCATAATAAAATTAAAATTGAGTGGCAAACAATAAGTTTTGAAACGCTGAATGAATACCTCAGGTGCTTCTATGCCGAGGTCCGTACAACAAGCAGGTCTGAGTACTCCGTCACCGGCTACTGTGCTCTGCGAGCAGGCATAAACCGCCACTTAGGCACAATGGATGTTAGAAGGCCCATAAGCATCATCAATGACCCAGTGTTTAAATCCTCTAACAATGTCCTGCAAGCTGTCTTAAAACACCTTCGAAAACAGCACAAAGATACCTCAACACACTACCCTGCAATCACAGAAGCCTACCTAAAAACGTTACGTGCCAGACCAGCCCTAGATCCTGAAACCGCACCTGGGCTAGTAAAAAAAGTGTGGTTTGACATTCAACTACACATGGCCAGGTGTGGCAGGGAAGGACTGAGAGAGTTAACCAGAAACAGTTTCCTTGTAAAACAAGATGAAGCAGGCAATCGGTATATCCCTTAAGCCACAATCAGGAAACCAAAAACCACAAAAATCCCCAGGAAATAAATAAAGAAAATACCAGAGGTTTCATCTTCAAGCAGAGAAACAGCCCACTCCGCCCTGTCACCTCGTTCTTAAAATACCTTGAAAAGGGCCCACCTGACGCCACAAGTTTTTACCTCCACCCCAAATGCCTACCACAAGAAAAGCTCAACCATCTAACCTATTGGTACAGCGAAGAAGCAATGGGCAAAAATTACTTAGGATCCTTGATGCCCAAATTAAGCGAAGAAGCAAACCTATCTAAGTGGTATACTAACCAAAATATACACGCCACAGCAGTGTAGCTCCTCTCACAAGCAGGTCTAACAACGAAGGAAATCATCGCAGTTACCGGGCACCGATCAGAGCAAAGTCTCGCCACGTAGTGGGCACCATCCACATCAGATCGAAAAGCGTGGAGCTCTATATTAAGTGCACCATACGGAAATCGGAACCAAGACTCCTCATCTAAAGCACCAGAACAGGACAAGAATCAACAAGAGAAGACTCAGCAAAAACCAGACCTCTTGCAGCAGCCTGCCACCTACAGACGGCTCATCAATAGGAACAAGCAACTTTTTCCAGCCCTCCAACTGCACGTTTAACAGCCCAATCCAGTTCATCACCTACCAAAAATAAATGAAACCCTCACCAATTTCTTATTTTGTCCACACCATTAAGTTAACAGTTTAAAAAACGTGGTTTACCAGCATTTATGTTAATTTGAAGTGTCCCAGAAAGGGACTATTTTTTTCTTCAACACAGTTTTACTCATTAAATTAAAAAAATTAAAAAGTATTTATTATTTACACTGCAAACCTTGACTCTGTCTATTTATTTTGTGAAGATCCCCATTTTCTAAGCGCAATAATGCCCTCCAGGGTGGGTGGTGTGGGCAATACAGGATGCCAGGGTTATAAGGCCTCCACCTGCAGCGCTTGGCTTCATTAGCACCCCCCTGGACAGTCCGCTATTGCTCAATACCGCCCACCCTGTCGGGCATTATTGCTTGCATAGAATGTCCCAGAAAAAGGAAAAGAAAGAACAGTAGCTGGCGAGGAGAGTGGAACTCTATGTATATCTGAGGGTACCCCAAAGCTAAATAATTCATTTGTTAAATATTGGCCAAAGAATATCAACATAGATAACTGGCATGGAAAGGAAGATGAAAAGGCAGTTAACTATATAAAAATCATTCCCTTTCTCCTTTAAGGCTCATAGGCCTTCCAATCTTAATATATCTGAATTTGAATTTCAATCATGCTTTTTTCTCAGAGTGGTTTCTAGGATATACAGGATGTGCAGTGACATTGTTAGTCGAATACTTCTAACATAAAATAATAGTGCCTTACATCATCAGAATAAAATATCAGTGAAGCACAAAAGTCACAAGGTGCAGTGCTGTTTTTCTGGTCTCGCCCTGTGGGCTGTCTAAGGGCTGTCTGTATATCACATAAAGAGGAAGATGAGCAGAAAGCAACTATGCTGAATGACTACTTCTGCTCAGTATTCATTATGAAGAACAGTGGGCCCTTGCCAAAAATCATTATAAAGGCAGCTGAAAGAAGGGTCCCAGAAATAAGCTGCAGAAGTATACTAGCAAAAGAGTCAGAAAGGGGTTAGCAGCCCTGAAGGTAAACAAGGCCCCCTGGCCTGATGGGTTGCAGCCAAGGATACTAAGGGAACTGGCATCAGTGTTAGCCAAATTCTTTGTGGGAATATTCAATAGCTCTTTATAGCAAGGAGTGGTTCCTAAAGACTGGAGGATGATGGTCATAGTTCCGCTACACAAGGAAGGGGACAAGAAGCACCCGGGAAACTATAGACCCATCAGCCTTACTTCAGTGGTAGGGAAACTGATGAAGACACTTGTTAAATGGGGCCTAATGGAATTCCTGGAGAATAATGAGCTGCAGGACAGCAAGTTGCATGGGTTTGTGGTAGGGAGGACTTGCAGACCAACATGATAGTATTCTTTGACTGGGTAATCAGGGTAGTTGACAAGGGGCACACAGCAGACTTGCTTTACTTTGACTTCAGTAATTCATTTGACTCTGTGCCATACAAAAAACTGCTGAAGAAGATGGGGACCTTGGTACAGCTAGGGAAATAGTAAAGTGAGAAGGGAGTCAGTTGGAGGGGATGCAGCCGAGAGTTGTATTGAATGAGGTAAGAACAGTGGAATAAGAGGTCACCCACAGAGTATCACTAAGATCTGTCCTTGGCCCAGTCCTCTTCAATATGTTCATCAGCAACATAGGAGAGGGAATCCAGATCATACAGTGTCTATTTGCAGATTGCCACTAAACTCAGTTGAAGACTTTACAATATGGAGGGGTTAAGGGAATTGCAGTGAGAACTGAGAAGGCTGAAAAATTGGCCCAATGTTTTGTAACTGCAATTCAGTGTCAAGAAGTGCAATGATACACAAAGGGAATAAAAACCACAGAACAGAGTATTGGATGGGATGGATTCAGCTGGACACACTATCAGATGAAAGGGATCTAGGAGTTTTCACCAATGATTCTGTTAAACCAACCAGCTAGTGTGGCAAGGCCTTCAGAAATGTTACCAGGATGCTATTGTGCACTGGAAGAGGGTTTGACAGTAGGAAACAAGAGGTCTTACTACCTCTGTTTAGGTCACTGATAAGGCCACACCTGCAGTTCTGTGCCAGGTTATAAAGCACTCATCTGAAAAATGAGAGGTGTGAATAATTAAGTTCAGTGGCACTCAGGAACAAATGTGGATATGCACTCCAAATTAGTCAAAAGAAATTTATTTCAGTTACAATGCAGTCCAACAAAATGTTCCATTGCAAAGGTATGCTGCTCCATCTCAGACAACTAGTGCCTCAAATCCAGTGATACTATACTTCAAATGGAGGTGAAATCTTTTGATCAGTTTGGAGTGAATATCCACCTGAGTGCCAATGAACTTAACTGTTCTCATCTTTATGTTTGGGGCTGGCCGCCCTGCCAGTGAGCACAAAGTCATGCACTGTGGGTCACAGTCATTCTTTTGGACTTTCAATAAAAAAGGAGAGAGAGAGAGAGACAGGCTAGAAATGGTAAAGCGCAGGGTGACCTAGATGATTCAGGGCCAGGAAGGTCGATCCTATGAGTATTGACTAAATGTGCGGAACAAGTATTCACTCAAAGCAAGATGAGGGACATGAATGAGACCATCAAGTTCCTGAAAGGAATAAGCAAGGTGAACTGTGAGGAGCTATTTACTGGGAACAGAAAGAAAAGGACATACAGTAAGGTTATGAGATGAAGATTAATGGGGGAAAGGTTTAACAAACATTTGTCAATGCTGAGTGTTTGCTTGCTGGTATGAGCATTGGTACCACTTGAGTTAGAGAGAGATGCATAATAGGAATGGCAGTGAAGTATTGAACTAATGCCAACCCCCACCCTACCCTGCAGAGACTAACAGATGTTGGGGTGTGCCTTTGGGCCATTGGCCATAACACTCATGCCATTCCACCTCACCCCACCCTGCAGACACTGACAGGTATCACAGTGTGCCTTGGGGTCTTTGGCCCTTATGCTCACCCCATTCCATAAGGAAATCAGCTGAGATGGGTGTAGTACAGGAGAATGGGGTGAACATTAGGGCCAAAGACCTCAAGGCACACCTTCATGCTTGTCAGTGGCTGCAGGGTGGGGGTGGGAGTGGAATGGCTCGAGCATTATGGCCAACGATCCCAAGCCACTCCCCTGATGCCTGTCAGTCTGTACAGGGTGGGGCATTACAGTTGGAAACCCTAATGCCCTGGGAGTTTCTTGCATTTTCACTCCAAATTTTCAGCACTGGCTTTTTGGGCCCCCACCTCATGAACAGCAGCACTATAATTTTATTACTCAATCCCAAAAGGTGATTTTGCACAGCGAATGCACCATTTGGTGCAACAGCTGTGAAAAGACATTTTGGCAGGATGTGAAAAATGACATCTGTACTGTTCATAAGGAGGTGTGAAAAATGGCAATGTTGAAAATCTGGAGTAAAAATATTAAAAAGTGGCGAAGTTACAAGCATGCGTAGATATTGTATAATGCAAGCTCGTAACATAGTCATTTATTGGAATTTGTTCAGATTTTTAACATGGCCTTTTTGGGACCTCCCTTCATGAACTGTGGCACTGTGATTTCATTACTCTGTCCCAAAAATTGATTTCACATAGCAACTGCACCATTCTGCGCCTCAGGTGTGAAAACACATTTCAGGCAGGGTTCAAAAAATAGCAGCTGTACTGTTCATAAGGAAGTGAGAAAAATGGCAATGTTGGAAATTTGGAGTGAAAATATTAAAAACTGGCAAAGTTATGAGCATGCATACAAACTGTGCAATGCATGCTCATAACAGTCATTTTTTGGAGTTTTTTCACCAAACTTCCAACATAGGCTTTTTGGGACCCCACCTCATGGACAGTGGCACTGTCATTTCATTAATCAGTTCCAAAAGGTGATTATGCACAGTGACCATGAAATCTCCTTTTGGGACCAAGAAACAAAACAACAGTGTCAGTGGTAATGAGGTGGGTTCCCAATAACCCTATATTAAAGATGTGGGGCCAAAACTCCAAAAAATGGTTGAGATATCAACCTAAGTTGAAACTTCTCACTGATTGCCATTATAGGGCTTACTGTGATTTTCTTCAGTTTGCAGCCTGCTTTTGAAGAGTGCAGATGTGTTCTTGGTCCACAAAAGATCACAGTGCTGGACCTCCAGAGGTAGGTATTGGGTGAAGGGGGGGGTGCGGGGAGGTGGGATGTGCAGAAGGAGGGTTGGGATGGGGGAGGGGCTGCCAGGACAATGAGAGACTGTTTTCTTTTTTACAGGTAAAAAAAACAAACACTGGGGGATGATTATCTTCTTTTACAGGTGTAATTCTATGAAAACTCTATTTCAGCACACTGGAGTGGGCCCCCAGTCTGCCAGATTAGTGGAGGGGGGGGATCAATGCTGACCCAGTGATTGGGCACCCCAGGTCAGCTGAAAAAAAGGGGCGCATGGGGGGGCACATCCAACACCGGGAGTGAGCATCCCAGTGTTAGAAAAAGATAATGTTTATTTTGGCACACTGGGGTGGGCTCCCAGTGTGCCACAGTAGTTGGTGGGGGGCATGCTGACACAGGGATTGGGCACCTTGATGTCGGCTTTGGGGGGAGTGTGTGGTGGGTGCAAAGCTGTGTGGCTCATTTTTTATTTCACTGAGAAAGGTACACTGAGCAAACAAGTTTCTCTTTACTCCAGCCATGCACATTACTGTGCACTGTAATGTACATAGCTGGAATATTCCTGGTTGCTGTGGGGGAGAGATCTGCCACTGCAATTATGAAACTGTCCGTGACTGGAGCAGCATATTTCTTTCAAGTCCTGATCATGCTCTGAAACTGCTGTCATCGGCAATTTCCCTTTTGATTGGTGGCCGAGGGACGCACCCCTGAAAGCATTCATCAGATTGGCCAAACACTATCACACTTCTGCAATACTCTACTCTCCTCAAAATGTTTCTTTTGTGCACTGTGTGTGTAAGCAAACATAAAAAGGATGTAAGGAAGTATTATTTTACAAAATGAGTTGTTGAGTGGAATTGTCTGTTGGCAGAGGTGGAGGGGGCCTTACTAATAAATGGCTTCAAACACAGCTAGAAGAGAGCTAATGGTATAGTAGCTACTCAGCAGGATGAGGAAGGTAGAAATATGGACAACAAACTAGAGAGAGTAGGATATGCATAGACCTTGCAGAGACAATAGGTTGGGGGTTTCATAGGATGATATAGACAGACTAGACGAACCGTCAGTCTTTTTCTGCCGTCATTGTCTATGTTTCTACGTTTTCATCACTTATCAATTCCAACTATTAATGAACAAGGAAAAACAATTACTTAAACTAGATGAACTATATAGTCATTCATAGTGGGATCACATGCAAACCAGGTTGCACCTTCTGACAGGAGCACCTATCAATATTTTGGACTCATACAGTATGTGTTACTAGGCACTGCCACCTTAAGTCAGTAGACTTTAAAGGGTGACATTTATGAACAGAGTATATTATAGGTTCCAGAGATATTCCTGGCTAAGTTTGTCCTATATTGATACTACATTGTCACCATTTTTTGAAATTACTGTATACAGTATGTCATTTATTTTTTTTATTTATTTAAAGTTCAGGATTCAATTTCTTTGAGCCGGAGGCTCATTTACAAAGGTTCTGAATCAGACATGTAACATGACAGCACAAAAAATGAAAGTACAATACAGGATCCTAGGTGACAGCAGCATTACAGGAGATATTTAGGATAAATAACAATCACATTGGTTACAGTTTACACATAAGTTGCAAAAAGCAAGTGATGTTCGCAAGTGCCTAAAATATTTAAAACAACACTTTAAAAGTGTGATACAGCCATTCATTAAGAAAAAGAACAACAGTTCAGGGTTAAGCCCAGGTTAGGAGCATAGGAGGTTAGAAGCAGCCTGAGGTGGCTTTGTGCAGGGAAAAACACATGGGGGAATGTGGACATGGGGCAGGAGTGGGGGGGGGTAAGTACAGAGACACAGTAGTAAAGACATATGGGAGAAAGGAGAACTGGAGAGAGCTTTCCAGTTACATGATGGTATAGTGCAGTTCAAAAAGGTAATACACAAAATTTTGAGGTGATGACCCTACTCACAGATTATTCCTGATACTTATAATCACAGTGAATTTTTGTTTCCTTTTCGTGAGGTGAGACAGCATTGGGCCTGGCCTATTTTCTTGTACAGTACAGTCTTTGTCTAGCATAAGAAATGGATGATTTGGCTTTCATCTCGAACAATGATTCCAAAATAGTACTGAGAGACATGGTTGGATCACAGCTGTATGTCTTGCTGTGTCATATACTCTTTCTATTTGATTTGTAGATGAAGGGCTCAAAGCACATGACCTTAAAGGAGTTCTACTGGCAGAGATGAAGCCCCAACCGACACAAAGATCAGGGGCCCCACCTCTCCAGTCTCCCCTGCAGTCACTCTGCCAAATCAACACCTTTGTTACCTTATTACTCACAAAAATCACAAACTCCTCTAATGCACCTGGCACCCTGAGCATGGCCGGTGCCACCGTCATGGGATTCCACTGATATCAGGCACTGATGACATTGACCCACCTGCTCCTCAACAGTGCCCCCATGTATGGAGACTCCACCAAGTTCACACAGAGTGAAAACTACAATTTGGTAAGGCACATCTTCTGCAAAACTGCAGGGCACTCAAGATGAGCTGTACCAGCTCTGTACCATGTTAGGTAACTGACTAAACTGAATCAAGAAACAAGGTAAGCGCTCACAGGAAAAATGAACTGCCTAAGTACTATTTTTATTATGGGCCCCACATAAGGACACTAAACCTCACCCCTCAGCACTTCAGGCATGGGGGTCTTCTTCAGGGAACATGAGGAAGGACCCCCATCATTGAAGCACTGGGGCATGAGGTTTAGCATCTTTACAGTGCCACCCACTAAGATGAAGCATGTTAATGCAGCATTCTGCATGAAGAATGTCACATTTTCCTGCAGCAAGTAATCACCCCCCCCCAAGAAAGAATCCTGCACTGCTCTAGTCAGATAGCAGATGGCAATCTGCACAATGTTACTTTATGTTGGCAACATAAAAATGCACTTCAAACTCCATTCCATTTCTGTAATATAAAGTACTGTACAGTAAAAAGCTTCACAAGCTATATCATCTCGCACTGGTGTGATATAAATAAAAAAAAATAATAATGTAACACCAACATTTTTTTCTTATTGAAAGAAAATGCACACTTTTGCAATGTTTTTTAAGAAACACTGTACTATAGGTTTCTGCAACTGATCCACCATAAGAGATCCAGGGCATAATATACTCAAATTGGAACATTTTGGAAGGGAAGCCACTACTAAAAGGGGTTACAAAAATGAAACCTAGGAAGGTTTTTAGAAGGGGGGTGAACTTAAGGGGCGAGCTGGTACATAGTTACCAGCCTGAGTATGATTCAGGTACAGATAGCAGCAACAGACTCGCTTTACCAACAGGGACTTAACCCTGTAGTAATTGTAAATTTTACAGCTGAATCTTGAAATCCAAGACCTTCACTAGTGTAACAGTAACCACAACTATGAGATCAGGGGATTCATTACATGTGTGGCAGAACGTATTGTATACCTTGCCACCTGTCAATGCGGCTCTTTTTATGTACTTAAAACTACAAGAGGATTGAAACTACGAATCAGGAAACACCAGAGGTCCATTACAAATAATGATACCAGACGTTTACTGGCCAGTCACCGTAGGGAGACAAGACTAAGAAATGTGTCACATAATTTTAAATTCTGTGGCCTAGAAAGAATCAGTTTGGGACCAAGAGGGGGCAATCTTGATGACAAACTCAAACAAAGAGAGTCATAATGGATTTTTATGCTTGGTGCGCTAACACTACCAGGACTGAATGATAAAATAGAGTTGTTACCCTACATACACAAATGATTTTGTTGCTCTGCCATATTTTGTACCTATCTGTAGATGTACTGTGTATATATATATATATATATATATATAGATATATAGATATGTATGTGTGTGTGTAGATAGGAATATTCTTCTTTGGTACCTCAATTGCCTTGTTGTCTCTAGAATGCATTATTTTGATGTTCACATAATATAAGACCTATATGTTGTCTTTTGCCTTGCAGAACTGGAAGGAATTGCCTTGTCTGTCTCCAGTAAGGGACACCCTTGAGATTTAGAAATTAGATTGAGATTATTAGGACTGGAAGGATCTGCTCTGTCTGCCTCCATTAAGGGACCCCTGTGCTAATAAGACGTCAGTCAGTAGTGTTATTTATGTGTCAATTAAGATAATTGCTGCTTAAAAACAGTTTTTAATGTACTTGGTTTCTGGATTGGGGTCTTAATATATTAGAACATTATGTTAATGCATTTACCACTTCCACTTAGCACTTTGAAAATAGTGGATTGCACATTGCACTAATTTGTACGCACTTTGACTCTTGCACTGTAGCTTTAAATGTTTCAAGATTTAAGGAACTGTGACCCAAGCTGTGGAACTACCCCCTGATGATGTACTGCATACGAAAGTGGTCGGTGTTCCTGTAGTTTACCAGCCATCCTTATGCTGGTGGTATTTTAAATTGGTTTATTAAAGCTTTTTTGAGACTACAGTCAAGGTGTGCTGATATTTGCTTTTGCCCTTGGACGTTGATTACTTCTCACACCTTCCTGATATGAGTGAGCTGTTTTGCTGTTTCATGTCATCCACCATAAACCTACTGACCATCAGCATTTGTCACACACTATTTTACTGAGAACTGCTGCTCCAGCCAAAACAAACACAAAACAAATAGTGGCAGCACACACAATGGCATGTCATGGTTTCATATCTGTCCATAAGCAAAGTTTATTGTAATTCAAAGATTTAAAGGTGTTGTAGTCTCAGAATGTGATGTGGCGGAACTTGAACCTGCAATCTTATAGTGTCATTCATTCAATTTCATAATACAGTCAAAGTGTAATGAAAAGTTGCAGGCCTAGGTCTATGAGAAAAAATGTGCACTAGAGATGTTGCTGAGGCACGCATAAAAAAGTCATTGATTTCCAGCAAAAGGAGATTTACAGTATTCTCTGCTTTTCCTCTGCATCATTGTTAGTACAGAATCATGCATTAACACACTAAATCCAAGTGGCTGGTACATTTCACATTTTAAAACAGTGGCACACACTGACAGCAGGTGCAAAATGGTTTCTTAAAATTTACATGCTGTACCATATTAGAAATATGATGGGTCACCAGGAGTTCAGTATTACACCCCATCCTCTCCCCCAACCTGCACCCACATCTCCCGCTGACCAGACAGAGCTTGACCAGGACCAGCACCAGTCTTGAACTTGTGTCTGAGTCAATCAGATATGTTCCACCAAGAACACCAGTAATAGTAGGGGATATACTGTACTGTAATGCTCACAATTTTGGTTCGGACACACAATCCATCAATGACTCAGTAATTGTCCAGTCCCTTGCCCCTGTAATTTATTAGTTCCACTTTGAGCCTGGCTATTCCAAAGATGGGGCAATTTCTACAGGAGGGCTTGGATGTTTTTAAATTTAAAATGGTTTGCAGAGTTCTGGGGGGGATGGGGGGATGTGGCACTCAGCTCTGCTCGTTTAAAGACACTGTGGCAAAATTATAGTGTGTCACTTGGATGAGGCATTTCCCCACATTGTCTACCTACACTGCATACTAAATCCCATTTAGGCACTGCAGAGACACACAACATACTGCAGCCCTGCCACACACTATGAGTCTTGCACAGTGCCATTAAATGCACTGAGCTGAGTGCCACCCCCCACACACACACACACACATGCAAACTATGCAAATCATCAGGAAAGCGCCCCAAAATAATTCATTTTATTAAGTTTACAAATAATATCTACAAAATAAAAGTGGTGGTTTTCTTCTTCTTGTAACTACTGTATAGTATTTGCATGCGGGCATGAATCCAATCTGTGGACAGCAATTTTCAGACAGGAGCATCAGCATGAAATGCTTTGTCTTTGAGCCAGCAATTGAAGCAGTGACTGACCATGCTCCAGTAGCCTTTTTACATCTACATAGCAGAGCTATGCTATTGTATCATTGCTATTACGTAATAGAGAGAGGGGACTGTGAAAGCACATGACTGGATACCTAGTCTGTGTCCTTCCACAGTGGAGCTGAAGCAAATGCAGTTTTCTCCATTGTTCAGAGTGCTGTTCTCCCCCTCCCTCTAGACAGAGTATTTTCATGCTCCACCCTCATGTCTGGTTCATTTCTAGGTCCAGAGCTATGTGCTACACCCACCCTTTGATTGCCATCCTCATTATATAAGTAATGTTTCCCTGGTGTTTAGTGGCACCCCCTCCAAATGCCATTCCTGTATTTCTGTGTTTTCCTGGGGTTTAGTGGCACCTCCACCCTCTGATGTCCTTCCCCATAATTCTATATGTCTCCCTGGTGTCTGGTGGCACCACTCTAATTGCTATCCCCATATTTCTGTAATGTTTTCCTGGTATCTAGTGGCACCCCACCTTCCAATAGCTGTGTCCCTATATATCCAATGTTTCCATGGTGTCTGGTGGCACCCCTCATTCTCCAAGTGCCATCCCTGTATTCATTTTTGAAATCTGAGCTCTAATAATTAAAACCATCCTTCACTGTTTTGCTGCCTTCAAAACCTGAAAAAATGAAAACAGTCCCTCACTGATCTGACCCCTGCCACCCTCTGATCGCCTCCCCATTATATATGTAATGTTTCCCTGTTGTCTAGTAGCACCACCCAACCTCTGTTTGCTGCCCCCATATTAATATAATATTTTCTTGGTGTCTTGGGGCACCACCACCTTCCAGTTGCTGTCCCCATATTTGCATGATGTTTCCATGTTTTCTAGTGGCACACCCCATCCTCCAACTGCCATCCCCATATTTATATAATGTTTCATTGCTATCTAGTGGCACCTCAACTCACTGATCCTTGTCCCCAAATTTATATAATTTCTCCTGGTGCTAGTGGCACTCCCTTGCCCTCCAATCCCATCCCCATTTTTATGTAATGTTTGCTGGTGTCTGGTGGCACTCCCCTGCCTTCCAATCCCATCCCCATATTTATGTAATTTCCCTGGTGTCTAGTGGCACCCCTGCCCTCCAGTCCCCATCCTCCTATATTTTTTCCTGGAGTCTAGTGGCACCCCCACCTTCTGATCCTCATCCCCCTATATGTTTCCCTAGTGTCTAGTAGTACCCCAACCTCTGATCACCATCCTTTGAGCGGCAATAAAGAAAAATGTCCCTCAATGTTTTTTTTTTTCTGTCTTTAAACCTGTAAAAAAGAAAACAGTCCCTCAACAATGTGACCCCTGTCACCCTGACCTCCCAATCAGAACTAACCACCCACACCCCCAGTACACCCCCACACACTCTCACTCACCTGAATAGGTCACAGGGTGAAGATCCATTAACTTCTCAAAAACATGTCTTCTTGCTGGAAACAGCAATTGTAATATGAAAAACTAAGGTAAGTGTGGTTCAATGTATTATACTGGGTTTTTCACCTTTGAGGCATAGCTTTGTCATTTTGCATATTTTCACACCAAATTTTCAACATGGCATTTTTGGCACCCCACCTCTCCAGTAATGGTGGTGGAATTATGCAAATCAGGCCAGAAAAGGAGATTTTACAATCGCTTTGAGAAATCACCTTTCAGGTAAGATTTGACGGTATACTGTACTAGCAAAACAGCAAAAAAAGGCCAGTGAAGACCATTACAGCAACAAATTTGAGATTGTCACTGTAATGGTCCTGCTGTACACAGGTGCTGTTTTTGCTGGTGTTTCTCCCTTGGCCAAATCAACTCCACCTCAGAGTTAATTATTAAAATATTGGTGGAGGGAGACAGAACAGAAGCAGATGAATAAAATGAATTATTTTTAGCGAATTTCCTGATGATTTGCATTGTTCAGTGGGGGAGTGGCACTCAGCTCAATCTATTTAATGGCATTGTGGAAAACTTA
The DNA here is from genome assembly GCA_016271365.2 of Neoceratodus forsteri. NCBI lineage: Eukaryota > Metazoa > Chordata > Ceratodontiformes > Ceratodontidae > Neoceratodus > Neoceratodus forsteri. Next base: position 878,362,336 of record CM057458.1, on the reverse strand, counting down.
CTGTGTGTGGCTGGGCTATGGTATGTCGTGTTTTCCTATGGTGCCTGCCTACATTGCACTTCTTAAGTCTTGCTAGGTGATCAACCCAGTGGCACTGAGGTGCTGAGGTGCTGGATGCTTTACCTCATGCTACACCAGTGACTCATGTTTGGGAACAAGCATGGGCCACCAGGGGTTGGCAGCAGAGGAGAAGGATCGTGCATCCAAGGGACAGCTCTCCTACTCTGGGGAGAGGGGTGTCAGTGGTTGGCATTTGACTGGCCTCTAGGGGGAAGCACACTGATGCTGCAGATAGGGGTGGAGATGGGGGAAGACACCTGGAGGAGCACATGTGGGTACGTGTGTGCTCCCTCTGCTGGTGTCATTGCATGCCTCATCTCTGCAGGGAGAAAATCGAGGAGGAAAAGAGTTGCTGTGGAGCATGATGAGGGTGCCTTGCAGGTCCCACTCCTGGCTAGCCATAACACTAGCCACACTGGATCCAGTCTCTGGCTGGGATTGGGGAAGCCCTGCTGGCCCTGTCAGAGGGAGTAAGCACTGGGGGTAAGGGTCAGTACCGGCTGGTGGATGCCAGGGGATGGAGCTAGGGGCTCCCTCCTGAGGTAGGGGCCACAGCAACAAGGACCATAAAGTACCAACAACAACAAAAAAAATAAAATTAAAGTTCAGGTAAGTAGTGCAGGGAAATGCAACATACCGCAGCCCAAACACACACTCCAAGTTTTCCACAATGCCATTAAATGCACTGAGCTGAGCGCCACCTCCCTGAACTATGCAAATCATCAGGAAAGCCAAAAAAAAATCATTTTATTCAGTTTTCACAAAAGCTCTACAAAATTAAAGTGGTGGTTTGGGTCCACTTGTAGCTACTGTAAAGTATTCACATGTGGCCAGGAATCCAATCTGCAGACCTCAAGTTCAGATGGGAGCACTGGCACAAAATGGTTTGTTTTTGAGCCAGCAATTGAACCGGTGACTGTCCATGCACCAGCTGCTGAAATTTAGAGGCAACAGCACTACTGTAGCTCTTTGTTTATTCATTCTTAGTGCACACTCACCACCTACTGGCAACTCCTTGCAATTTATCCTGTAATATAGTTCTCTACAATATACTGCACTGCAGTTTTTTTACATGCAACCTCCATATGCCTGACTATTGCCAATACCTTTAATAATGCATTCACAGACCTTAGCAGTGTTCTTCCACCTGACTTTTTTGATGCAGATGTCACCTCGGCCAGTCCTGTAAGCTATCCCGCAATGACCAGTCACCTGCCATTCTTCTTCAAAGAAGTCTCTTTGCATGAAGTCCAAAAATACATCCATAAAGCATTTGGTAAATCTAGACACAGTGGGGACTCTCTTGACCTCAAACTGCTGTCCCTCACCCTTGAGGAAGTGTTAGTGCCTTTAACCAGGATCTTTAACCTCTCACTCAGACTCGTACAGTTCCCCAATAAATGGAAATCAGCCACAGTTACCCCAGTCTACAAAAGTGGAGACAGGACTCTTCTCGTGAACTACAGTACCAGCCTATCTCCTTATTACCAACTCTCTCTAAGGATCTTGAATGCACTGTAGCTGACCAGCTTACTGAATATCTTGACAAACATGAGATCCAATGTGCGCAACAACATGGGTTCAGAAAAGGGCATAGTACCACCTCGGCCATTATGAAATTCACTGATTCTATACACAGCTCCCTGGACCACAGTCAATTAGTTGGTGCTGCTTTCATTGACTTGACAAAAGCATTCAACATGGTTCATCACCCTCTATTACTGGAACAACTAATTAATGCAGGTCTCTCCTCTGACTCCACTGCCTGGTTTAAAAGTTATGTGGACAACCGCACTCAACAAGTCAAAATTGTCGATGTCTTCTCTGACTCAAGACCTGTTCACTCTGGGGTTGCTCAAAGGGCCATCCAGGGCCCACTCCTGTTTAGTCTCTTTCTAAACAATCTCCCATACTCCTTCCCTAAACACACCTTACTTTACGCAGATGATGCCATAATTTACATGACTCACCCAGAGCCTATACCCCTTGAGAACCAGCTATAACTCAGATTTGACTTGGTAGAGAAATGGTTTAGTCATCACAAGTTGATACTAAAATATAAAAAAAAAATAAGCCTATGATCTTCAGCGGCTCCCATAACAAGCACAAGAAACATTCTCTGACTATCACTAACTGGCTTGGTACTGCCCTGGAACAGGTACAATTCTTTAAGTATTCTGGATTCACCATAGACAGCAACCTATCATATGGGTTGCATATAGATAACGTTGCTAAAGCTGTAAATATTCATATTGGTCTACTCTACAGACACAGGTAATTTCTAACCCCTGAAGCCTTAAGGATAGCTGTACAGAGCTCTATTATTTCTATGATTGATGAGGGACTAATCATCTATGGCTCTGCGACTGATAGCGCCCTCCAGCGTATCTCCATTGCTCTTAACAAGGCATGTCATCTCATCTCAGTAGCCCACCATTTCACCCACACGTGTGACCTATATGCCCTAACCGGTTGGCTACAGTTTAAAAATAGCATCAAATACTAAACTTGCCTGATGTCCAAGAAAATAATCTTAGGCCTCTTGCCAGTTGCAGTACAAGATTTTGCAAGCCCCCCTTGTAATCCACGCTGCACCCGAGGTTCTGAATCTCAGCTCCTACAGTTCCCTCATCGCTGAACTACCCAGGGGCAAAGATCATTCACCTACAGGGCCCCCCTTTGGATCAATGCTTCCAACAGTGACATCACCTCCAAAACTAAGCTGGGCCCATTCAAATCCAAGCTTCGGTTACTACTCTCTTTAGCTTGTACCTGTGACTGTCTCCCTTAACCATGTTTTCCCAAACCTCAACTTTGGCACTCAACCTCTTTCATAGTAACTTAGCACTTTTGCCTCTGACCCCCCCCCCTGCATCCCCCTACCTCCTCCACCCTTCATCCCCCTCCCCTTGCCCCCTTCGCATCCTCCATTCCCACCACATCTCTTATTCTTCCCAGCCCCCTATCTCACATCCTTTCCTACACCCTGTGCCCTGTTTGTCTTGACAAAGCCCACTGGCTGATATTAATGTATTGTATGCATTTTTCTGTGCCTGAAACAGATTACCATAATGTGTCTCTGTTGTTTTACGTTGACTGTCCATTATGATTTTTGTACCTCCTATTTCCACTTTATTGTACTGTACTTTACTGTCCTGTTTGATCTGCTGTCCTTTATACTGATGTGGAACCTTTGTAAAAGAGCTCTGAGCTCAAAGGTATATGTAATTCGAGACTTAAATAAATAAAAATAAATAAAATAAATATGTTAACATGCTTCATCCTGGCAGTCGGCACTGTATGTGGAGCTGTCAATAAACAAGCACTTTAAGCAGTTTAGATTTTAAAGTGTTTAATTTTTCATACAATTGCTTATATTGTTTCTTGAGATACAGCTTTGCATTGCAGGACATCACAAAGGACTAAAAATGGTGGCAATGTACTGTGTGACAGGGTAAGACCTGGTCCCCTTTGTTATGCAGAGAGAGTTAAATGCAAGGATCTATTTTGTCCTCCTCTATTCTGTCTTTTGCCTGTCTAACTGTGCAATCAAATTTCTTGTGGCACCTAGGAAATGGTCACTCTGATGGTCCTACAAATTCCAACATTATTTCCCTTTCACTTGTTGTTTCTATTCTTTCTTTCTTTCTTTCTTTCTTTCTTTCTTTCTTTCTTTCTTTCTTTCTTTCTTTCTTTCTTTCTTTCTTTCTTTCTTTCTCCCTTTGCTTCTTTGGGTTAAAATATATGTGAATCTTTGTGTGAAACTGGGATCCCTTGGTTTGCAAATGTATATACTGCAATTAGATTATTGACATGATTACAAAAAGCTATTTGGGGTAATTAGAAAATATATCAGTATGGAACACAATGGGTTGACCTTGAGATGCAGTTTGACCTCTACAAGATTGTTAACAGAATTGTCAACAGAATACCAGCCCTAGGATAGAATGTTGTTTTGTTTCACCTGTTGAGACTGATTGTGCTCTGCAGGCTGGTCTCAGGAAAGAAATTGACAAAGTTTTGATACATTTTATGGAAAAAAGATGATTTATTTACAAGAACAGGATGCATTGCCAGTAAAATACATCTTATGAAAAGAGAGCACTGTTCTGTTTAGAGAGATACAGAGAGACTGAGATTTTAAAGATAGAGTCTTATATGTAGGGTTTTTGCTTTTACTGTCTGGTTGATGAGATAGCCTATACAACTTTAGTTTACCATATTTTGTTTTTGATTAATTATTAAAATGCTAATTGCAATTTTTTTATGAACATATGAAAAAGCACACAGACAAAGGCCATTTAGTATATCTAGTCTGCTCATACTGCAGGTTCCACAGCTTAAACTACTGATCTTTCCCCTTCCCCTCAATGTTATAAGTTTTCCTTATATGCTTATACTTACTGATCTATGCCCCATGGCAGTTGGTGTTATCAGTGAGATTTACAACGTGTATACTCTGCATCAGCAGTTTGTGCATAGGTACTAGACCTGGTATCAGGGAAGCATGGAAAAGAGGTATGACTTCTGCACCTCAATCCCAGGAGTACTTACCAGAAGAATGGAAGTCAAACTGGAAACAGAAACAAAAGTCCAAACTGTACAGCCGGCACCAATGACAAAAGAATAAGAACAGGCAGAGAGAGAATATAAAGGCACACTTGCCTTCTTCAAATGATGGTACATACAGCAAATAGAGGCCTCGAAACAGAGAAGTGATGCAGTGACAGGAGCAGTGATGGCTGGATGCCTTGCAAGCTATCAAAGCTGAAGGATCTGGAAAAGGTCCAGCAGATCAACAAAACACAAACAACTTAAAAGACATTAAGCTTACAAAGTTGTATCCTTCAGATGATATCGAAGCATACCTAGCAACTTTAGAAAGGGCTGCTGGAACCTGCCAATGGCCAGAACAGCAATGGGCAATCAGGCTGGTACCTTACCTGACAGGTAAAATACAACTTACTTATGGCAATATGGACACTGCACTGTCAGAAAACTATAACCTTGTAAAAAGAGAAATCCTTAAAAGATATGATATCTCAGAAGAGACATGCAGGCAGAGATTCTGGTCCCTGAAGTACCACTCAGTCGATAATTCTTGAGAAACCTTCACCCAACTTAGAGATCTCCTCATTAAATGGCTCCAACTAGAGGGCAAAACAGTCCCACAGATCATCAACATTTTTTAAATTGAGCAATTCTTCAACATCCTTGCTACAATCATGCAGCTTTGGGTAAAAGAAACCTGATCAGAAAGTGGGAAAAAGAAACAAGCAGTTTTATTTCCAACAAATTACAACATTAAGTGTCTACTGTGCATGTGCCTCTAGATCACCAATTTGTTGTGGTATTTTTGGTGCTTTAATTAGTTTAAAGTTGTAGTTTTGTTTCCTGTATTATGTAGAGAGGCAGTACTGTGGGTGTTGGTGTTGGTGGGGGTATGTGGGGGGACTTAGCTGCTGCAACTTTCAAAAGGAAAAAGACAGGTTAGGCAGCCTTTTCTGATTTAGCAGTACTAGAGCTGTTGTAGTTAGTGTTTTGTGTAAATGTTTTCCCTTATTTCTCTGGTTTGAAATTTTAGTTTTACTGAATATTTTTTTGTCACATTAGTTTGACAATATTTATTTCATTTGTGTTTATTGACTGGCGTTAGTGATTTTTCATGTGCACAGTAATGTTGTTATAATTACCTAAGTTGTTGCAAATTGCTTGTATCCCCTAAGTCCCTGAAATCCCTGTTGTGTATTGTTTGTGTAAGGAAAAAAAAAACTGTTTGCAGTGCATGTGCTGCTGGTGAGGATGGTTCAGAAAGAGCTTGAACTTCAACAGAGGGTGCTGTTATTTCCACAGGGTGTGCCCACTACTCCATTGTGACATGGAAACTTCCATTATACTCTCCATAAACTGCTGCTCACACAAATGGGCCACCAATTCCACCACCTGCACTCATCACTTCCCTCTGCTTTTCTTCCCACTCAGCACAGTGATCTGCCACAAGATGGATCTTCTGGCCCAGGGTACCCATGTGTATCTCCTGCTTGCCCCGGGGGACATGTTTATTGTATAGTTTGCAAGTGATCACACTAACCTTGACCTTAACCCTAGCTCAAACTCATATATCCCATAGGATAGCACTGCAGCTTTAACAAGCTGTAACTTCACCAGTCTTTGGAGTGAAGGGACACTCTATGTATCTAAACAAAGTCCTTAATGAGTACTACAATAGTAACACATAATACCCATGGGAAAAGTCATGGGGTATGCACAGCACCTCAAAATGACCTCCCAAATTCACCATGGTACTAATTCCTCAGTTTAAGTCTGCTAATCATCAATAATGCACCTTAAAAACAAAAGGAGTAGTTGTTGGAAGTGATGTGGTGGGATTCATGTTGCCAAAATATTCTCTGCCAGATCTGTGGCATTCATGTGGTGGGTTCTGGGGGAGGTGGCAAAAAGAGGATCTGTCCAAGAGGTAACAAAATCTGTGTCTAAGGAACAGTGGTCAAGGAGGAGGCTGCTGGTGTCCCCTTGACTGCTGACTGTGTGGTGGCATTGAGCCTGATCTGAATAATAGGTCACCAGTATGGATATACAGTATGGACCAGTGACCAAATGGCTGATAGCTCCTTTCTGTGCATTACAGCACCTTGGGCATAGGTACCTGAGGCAATATTCAACTCCGGTCAGTGAAAAAATTGAACTAAGTCCAAATGCAGAGGTAGCAACACTCTGGGTATTTGCTAGCATGTCACACTGGCAGTGAAGAGTAACTGGATCCCAAAAACAGGTCAGAAAATGTTGGAATTTCTCCTGACTGAGATTGATGAATGGATGCAGTCTGTGGTGGTGGTACCATAAGGGATGGGGGTGGCATAGGGTCTTCAGGTTTTGGAGTGGAGTGGTAAAGAACTACTGACCTTGAAACATTAGTGTATCAGCAACTTCATTTTGACCCATCTTTGCTTTAGTGTACCCCACAGAGAAGTTATAAGTGAAGCTGCAAGACAAATTGACCTGACTCTGTCTTGGTGTACCCCAAGGAGAAGTTACAGACAAAGTTGCAAAGCAAAGTTACTAATGGCAAATTTCCTATTAAATAGAAAAACTTTGCAAAATGATCCACATAGTTGAATTTGGTGACTTCACCTTAACTTTGCCTGTGAATTAAAACTTTGCAACATCTCTACTGCCATAAAAATAGGGAGGGTAACACTGGAGAAAATTTGGCCTTTGCAAATTAGGGCAAGTATTTGACAGATGTCATGGTGGGAGATAAGACTGTGAAGGGGCTTATAGATTCAGGAAGCAGACAGACCCTGGGGCATGTTGAAGTTCTGGGAAAAGACTGTGCAAAAGGACTAGGTACTGGGGTCATCTGCATCCCACTAAACAAGTGACACTGAAAATTGATTGGGAGTCACACCAGATGAAAGTTGGGCTATTACGAAGGTTATGTGTACCTGTAATTACTTGAAATGACTTTCCAGGATTTTCAAAGTTAATCAGAGAGGGAGTAAACCCTGCTATTTCATCAGTTGTGATAACAAGAGCAAAGACACAGATAATCTCAGATAGTGAGACTCTTTTCCTTTTGGTGCCTTGGATTCTGACTTATTTGAGCCCAGCTCCAAGATCTGGAGGTCCAGGAAAGGAAAAAGATGCCTGAAAAACCAGTGGCAACAAAAGACTGATGAACATAAGGGGTTGACATGTGAAAATGTTGAAACTAAACTAATAACTGATTCTGATTTTGTTTCTGAGCAAACTATTACTGTGTGTAACCCTTGTTACCCAGGATTACTAGAATCCCAGTTAGACCTAGTGGCAGGCAGGGGAAGCAGCTTGTGAAATTCCAGTTAAATGGATTTCACACTGTCTCACTCTGTTCTCAGTCTCAGCTGAGACTGAGGGATGACATCATTTTAGAACTGTCGCATCTGCATAAGCCACATTGGAATGTTGCAGCTAGGGAAGTTAGGATAGAATGTTGTGGAATTTGAAGTCAGTCAGTAGTAGTTCAGTAGTGGGGTCAGTGGAGTGAAGATGTGTGCTGCAGCTGCAGGCTCTCAGAGCCCTCAACTCTGTCAGAGAGCTACCTGTTCTTTAGGGTGTGTGTTCTCACCAGAAGAGGAACACCCAAAGTGTTAGGCTGAAGTGGTAGAGACCACTTCCAGTGGTTTAGGGCCCCATCCCTGCGGGGATGGGGGGAAAAAAACCAGCCTGCTTCAAGGGGCAATCCCCTGGCCCGGCTAAAGGGAAAAGAAGCTGCCTAAGGAAGATTTGTGCTGAGGCACTCAGAAGTTTGTATGTTTTTCCACAGGAGAAAAAGAAAACACCTGTGGGGCACCTGCAACCAAGGGTGAGTCTGCTCTGACAAAGGGCCTGCATTTTCACCAGAGACTGTGTGAGTTTTAAGAATTGTTACTGTGGGTCAGGAAAGGACAGCCAAGCACCATTCTTAGAAGCTTGTGGGATTTGGACTGTTTTAACAGTGGGGGTCTAGAGAAATGGACTCCGCCACTTACTAGGCCAGCTTCAAGTCAGCACATTAGAAGTTAAAAGTTAGTAGATTAAATGTGAAATACATTTATGGAAAATCTACGTGGAAAAGTGTTTTCAGAGATGAGGTGTTAAAGTCCAGAGGAATTGCCGGGTATGAATTATGGGAGCAAGAGGTGGGAGACCCCCCCATCTGGCATAACCAGATTCACCTCCATGAATTCGCTTTGGGACATCTGTTGCTTTCCCTTGGGTACTTGGCCAGTGCTTCAGGAAAGTACCCAGACGTGGAATTTTTGAAGAAGATTCCCTGATGGAGCTAGAAATGCTCAGGAGTGGTAGAGGGAGCCACCAGTAAATCTCCATGATATATGGATAAGTAGTCCAAGGGCTGGCAAGGGAGCCGAGCCAAGGAAAGAAGGTAGTCCAAAGGCTGGCAAGGGAGACAAGCCGGGAAACCATAGAAGAGTAAAACTATGGCAGTGTGCCTTTTGTGTTGCTAAACCCGAGGGTTTAAGATTTAAGAAGATGTGTGTCTGTGGAGGAAAATCTGCATTACCAGGTGTGTAGCCCTGTGGGGGTCCGTCTATGCTTTATTGTTCCTTTTTTGTTGTGAATAAAAGCCACATTTTAGAATCCCAACTCCTTGCATGGACATTCAGTTATTGATTCCTGTGTCCGGAATACTTGGGTGCCCCTGTGCAGAGTAGCCAAACCTAGCCAACATGCTGAGTGACAATTTTCTCCCCAAGCCCAGGTCCCAGGTAGGGGGTTACATAATGGAGGCACTGCACAGCACTAATAAAACAAAAAAACACCACCAACTCGACCCCTGGAGACTCCCACTTGGTAGTTGTGGCCAAGCCAGGGTTACATGTGCGAATAAACATCCGTTGGCAGAATTTGTGCAGAAGTTGGACTTTTGCTTCTGTAAGGGTTTTTAAATCCTTTTAGTAACTTTCATGAAAATTCCAACTTAGAATGGTGGAAAAAATGTATTAACTGCGGATTAATGTATTAAATTGTGGAAGAAAATTCAGCAGAAATGATCACTGTCAGAGGTCAAGTCTGTGAAAATTCTTTTGGCAAGTTAAAACATGAGTCCTCAATTCATACATTCATTCTGCAGTTCAATGAGTCACTGAACTGTGGAATGAATGTATGAATTGTGTATCCCTGACTCCATATTCATTTAATATTTCCCTTCCTGGTTTTTAGTGGCAACCCCTACTCTCTGATCGCGAGCCGCCTATCAAATAAATGTTTCTCTGGTGTCTAGCAGCACCCCGCACCATTCAGTCGCTGGTCTCCTATCAAATAAATGTTTTCATGGTGTCTAGTGGCACCCTCCATCTTCCAATCACTGGCCACCATCAAATAAATATTTCCCTGGTGCCTGGTGGCACACTCAAACTTCTGATCACAAGTCCCCTATCAAATAAATGTTTCCCTGCTGCCTAGTGGCACCATTACCCTTCGATCACCACCCACTATCAAATAAATGTTTCACTGGTGTCCAGTGGCAGCACCCACCATCTGATCACTCACTGACTTTTAACTCCTGGGCATCGAGCTGCCCTCCCCACATGACCCACACCAGGCTGAGTACACCATCCTCCCATCTCCCCTTTCTATTAGTCTTCAGTGCCACAGGGAGCCCATACAGTGACTGACAGAGCCCTTTTCTCACCACTTGCATATGGTAGTCAGTAGACGTGGTGAGAAGACAGCTGTGCCAGTTGCCATATTGGCTCCCCATAGCAGTGCAGCACCAAAGTCTATGTAAAGGGGGGGAGTGACAGGATGGTGTACTCAGTCTTTTGCAGGTGGTACTGGGAGGCAAATAGATACCAGGGGGGTGATTATCAGTGCATTATAGGATGGTGGTGAGTGCTACTAGACCCAAGGAAACATTTATTTGATAGTGGGCCATCAATCAAAGGGTGGGTATGTCACTAGAGACCAGGGAAACATTTTTCTGATAGAGGGCTGGTGATCAGAGGATGGAAGATGCCACTAGACACTAGTGAAACATTTATTTGATATAGGGTTATCTATCAGGGAGAAGGGGTTGCCACTAGACACCAGAGAAACATTTATTTGATAGAAGGCCAGCGATAAGAGTGTGAGGGTGCCACTAGACACTATGGAAACATTTATTTGATATTGGGCCTGTGATTGGAGGGTGGGGGGGGGCACTAGACACCAGAAATTTTTTTTTCTTCTTTTTTCAGGGAATGGCGCAGAACTGATTACTGCACTGAGGAATAATTACATGAATTATGGATTAATGTATCAGTTTCACAGTTCATAGGTGTTATTCCACAGTTCACTGAGAAAATATCATAGAATATCAGGGTGAAAATGTACCAAACACATTTGTAAGATTTCCTGTTTCATCAAAGGCAGAAGATTAGAAAATTCTGCAAAAGTTGTGAAATTTTGCAGAAGTTCCACTAAAGCAGAATTAGCAACTTCCACTCAGCTCTAGAGCAAACTAACAATATTTTCCTCCAAGGTTATTTTAAGCAGTTGGGGTGAAACAAAAACAGGGTGAATCAATGTTTAAAAAAGGTAATGGCTACTGTACAGAGTTTGGGTTAATCCTCACATGCAGGAACAGATAGAAAAATTGGTCATAACCAAAGAAGTATAGAACTGAGTTATTACAAATAACCCATGATAGCTGTATGGCTGTTCACTCGGTGAGAGACCTCACCTTTGCCAGACTGTTGTACAGATTTTACTGGCATGGGGTTCATAAGGATGTTGCTTCCTATTGCAATTCTTGTGTTGAATGTCAGAAAATAGCCCCAGCGGCTATAAAAGAGAAGTTGCCTCTGGTGCCACTACCTGTGATAGATGTGCCTTTTGAGAGAATTGCAATGGATGTGATAGGCCCCTTAGACAAAAGTAAAATGGCTAATCCTTGCATTTTGGTAGTATGTGACTATGCTACTCAATTCCCAGAAGTAATTCCAATGTGTAGTATCACTGCCTCAAAAGTGGCAGCAGAGATTGCCACAATGTTCAGCATGGTGTTCATACCTACTGTAAAGAGATTATAACTAACCAGGGTAGGAATTTTGGTGCTGCATTACTGAAAGAGCTCTGATGAGTATTAGGTATCACTGCCATAAGAAACTCAACTTATCACCCTCAGACAGTATTGTTGAGCATCTCAATAAAACCCTAAAAAGCATGTCAATAAGGTTTGTAAAAGGTGAAGTGAAAGACTAGGATCAATACTTATCTTACCTACATTTTGCTTACAGAGAAGTGCCACAAGCATCAAGAGGTTTTTTACCCTTTGAAATGTTGTATGGTAAACAAACTAGAGGGCCACTAGATGTAATGAAAGAAACATGGGAAAACAGCCCCACTCTGAAATAATCTGTTACATCATATGTGTGTGTGTGCACTGAGAAAGAAACTGGAAAAATATGGTGAAATTGGCCATAGTAATCAGGAAGAATCCCTATAACAGCAGAAGGTATATTATGACCCTACAGTAAAAGAAACAGTTTTTGAGCGGGGTAAAAAGATCCTGTTACTGTTACCCACTGCAGAAAACAAACTGTTAATGAAGTGTCAAGGGCCTTATAAAGTGATAAGACTTGCTTGTACAGTTAACTATGATACTGACATCCTTGATAAGAATAATCCTACCAAAACATAGCATACTAACCTCCTGAAGAAATGGGTTGAAAAAAAAACAAAGGTTGCTGTTATATAACAAGGACCCTGTTTTTCCGTTTTTACTGGTAGCACCGGTAAAAATCATGGAATCATGCTTGGTTTGTGGATTTTGAATTCTTGTACTGCTGCTGCACAGAAATTGCATGACATGGCACAGAATCCCTAAGATTTCAGCGTCTTTTTAATTTTTTTTCAATTTTCTCTTTCTATGACCCCTTCTCACAGCATCAGTCTCCACTTTTCAGAGATCCCTAGGCTGGGTATCCCTTAGCTTAACCCCAGGTAATACATGTGAGCTCCCGTGGGCCTGCCTCCATCCTGCCTGGGTTGTACCCACCAGATGGGAAGAGAGGAGACCCCAGGTCACCCATCCACAGTCCTTTAGTGTGTGTTGGGCAGCCTAGTAGGTCTCTCATGGAGCCTGGTTATGAAGTCTGGGGCAGCTGGGTCCCTTCTACCAGTGGCTGATGTGGGGTGATTGTTCCTGGTTTACTGGTCTCTGTCCCTGAGGGGACCGGCACTCGAGGGGCTCCAAGGAGGTAGGGCACATGGAAAAATGCACTGCTCCAGATCCTGGCTAGTGTCCTCCCCTCCTGATCTCTCTCTCTCTGCAGCCCTGTTGCACCACCACCCATGGTTACCCAGGTGGTGGTAAAGCAGCAGGACCTGCAGCCCACCCTCCTTGGAGGAGGAGGAGGAGGAGGAGAGCAGCTCCCTGGGTGCTCAATCCTACTCCCATGGCCAACTCTCCAGGACCAGAGTTTGCTTCCAACCCCGGGTCACTGGCATTGCACGCAGTAGTGCTACTGCAACTCCAGTGGGCTGGCCCAAATTTCAGCATTTTAAAATGAATGTTGCTGTATTTGCATTCTTTCTGCTTTGCTGTGTGTAGAATCAGTCAGGAAGCCACCTGCACTGCTTTGTTGTGACCAGCCATTCAATTTAACCATCCATGCTTCTCATCAACCTATTCGTCAGCTGAGGACTGCTTTCCTTCCTGACACCACAGTTTTCATTTAGTATGTTCCTAAATGTCTTTTACTATTTATATTACACTGGATGATACACAAAAAAATACAAGTATCAGCACACATAGGCAGGGCCACTGGAAAATTGCAGGAAAGGTAACCTGACATTGCAGAAGTTTTTTGCAAAACTTGCTGGGAAATTGTGGGAGTTCTACTATAGACCCTGAGTGCTTCATAATAAATCCTTTACTGTTTTCTGCAACATACTGTGTATTAGTCAGCATAAATTATTAAATGAATTCAATGACAATGGAATATATTTTAAATATGAAGAAAAACTTATGTTTCTAACATGAATCCTAAACGGATAAGATGTGTTGCCTCTCTTCCAAAATGTATAAACATCTGCCTCATACAGTGCTAAATAGATTCTGTTTAGGGAGCCACAGAAAATCAATATTAAATACATCCAGAATAAACAAATTTTATCTGTTTCTGGATGTAGAATAATGAAGCCTGACCAAAAACTACTTGTAGTGCTCTGTCAATTATTCATGCATTTTGGTGTAAGAAAAAATAAGCAGATGGAGTGGCAAATAATTTGGTTTTAGAAAAATGTTGTAAAGTGTTTAATGTTCAGATTTGCACTGTAGGTACTGTGCACTATTATTGAAATTATATATTAAAATATTATGTATAGGTGTTATTATGGCTAGCAGTGCAGCCTAGTGGGTACAGTAACAAACAGTGATTGAACTGGGTATATCTAGCAGACTGAAGTTTGATTCCCACCACCTCCACCTGCATATTGTGTGACTCTGAGCAAGTCACTTCACCTCCCTAGTGATCCTGAGTTACTCCTGAAAACACGCAGTTCTGCCTAGTGGACCTTACCCAGTTTACAAAGAATATAAAAAAAATACCACTATATGTTTATTACATCATACAGTAGTCAGGGTGCCATGTAATTTACTCAAGGTTTACTCGGGCTGCAATGATTTTGTATAGGTATAGATAAATGTCCAGATACATTTTATGTGTTTTATAAGCTTGTTTTTAGACTTTAGTCAGGTTTTTATTATATTCCTTGCATGTGAGCATCTAGGCTGTAGATTGCTAAGTGCAGGATCACTGATACCAACTAGCTTATATCAAGTTTATAATCAGTTTATAATCTCGTGCTTTCTGGGACAATATCAAGCATGTCACAGGGAAGCAGCCAAAAACCTCTCTGGCCATGTTAATGGTTGATGGATCCTCAACCCTCGACCCCAAGGTGATCACAAACATCTTTAACACGGCTTTTTCAGACCTTAGTGCTGTTCTGCTCCATGACTTTTTTGAAAACAGGGCCTACTCCCCAAATACCTCAGCCCCTCAGTCTAACCATCCCCTCTTCTACTTCAGGGAGGTAAGGCTGAATGAAGCTCGCCGCTATATTACTGCAGCTATCTCTAAATCTAGATCTAGTAGCGACACCCTGGACCTTAAGCTTCTGTTGCTCACCCTTGATGAGGTAATTCATCCACTAACAAAAATCCTAAACCTCTCTCTCAGCTGTGGAAAATTCCCAGACCTATGGAAAACAGCCACCATGACACCCATCCATAAAAGTGGGGATAAGATGAATCACTCAAATTATCGCCCTATCTCCATACTGCCCCCACTCTCTAAGGCACTCGAGCGCATCATGGCTGATCAACTTACAAACCACTTGGATAAATACAATATACCTTGTCCACAACAACATGGCTTTCGAAAAGGTCACAGCACCACCACAGCCCTTCTTGAGTTTACTGGAGCTTTGCACAAATCCCTTGACAACAGCCTTCTCACAGGGGCCGTTTTCATTGACATCTCCAAGTCCTTGGATACAGTACACCATGGACTACTAATTTACCAACTACTGAATGCTGGGCTATCACCTGACTCTTCTCTCTGGTTTAAAAGCTACTTAGAAAACCAGTCGCAGACAGTAAAAATTGCGAACGCTCTTTCTGACACCCTGCCTGTTCGCTCGGGTGTCCCACAGGGATCCATACTGGGCCCCCTCCTTTTTAGCCTTTTCTTAAACTCCCTCCCTTACCACTCTTCTGAGCAGATCATACTATATGCCGATGATGCTGTTGTATTCTCCACTCACAAAGATCCTGCAACTCTTCAACACAACCTTCAACTTGGTTTCAGTTCTGTAGAGACATGGTTTCTTAATCATAAACTGGTCCTCAATGACAAGAAAACCGAATCTATGCTCTTCTGCAGCTCTCATAACCCACACAAGCTACACCACTTGGCTATCTCTACCACCCAGGGGAACACTCTAGATCGGGTGGGATCCTTCAAATACTTAGGGATACAGCTTGACCCTAATCTCTCCTATGGACTTCATGTAGATAATGTAGCTACAGCTCCTAATATACAGCTCAGTCTCCTCTACAAACACAGACCACACCTCACGCCAGAAGCTTTGAAGGTTGCAGTCCTGAGCTCTGTGATCTCTGTAATAGACTATGGTCTCATCATTTATGGCTCGGCCACAACCACAACCCTTAGACGCTTCTCAACTGCCTTAAATAAGGCATGTCGGCTCATCACTGGTGCTCAATGTCTCACCCACACATGTGACCTGTACACTCAGACCAGCTGGCTCCAACTATCAAACCGCATAAAGTTTCTCACCTGCTCCATGGTGAAAAAAATCTACCTTGGCCTTGCACCTTCTGGGGTCTCAACTCTGTTACAACACTGAATTAACAAATAGTACCGTAGAAGATCCACGCTACAGCTACTGAAAGTCCCCCACTGTCACACTTCACAGGGACAATGCTCTTTTGCTTATTGAGTGCCACTCTGGTTCAATGGCCTCAGCCCCACCATCTCCTCTGCCCCAACAATTAGTAAGTTTAAACCTAGGCTCCGGGACTATCTCACTACCAACAGCTCCTGTGACTGCCCAGCTTAACCTTGTTTCTCCACTTCCCTTCCTGCTCTAGTGGTCCCCCCCTCCTCTCCTCACTGGATTCTACCCTCACATCTTGGTATACCCAGTGCTGCACTTTTCACCCTCTCCCCACTCTTCCTACATTCCTTCCCCCCCTCCCCTCTTCCCTCTCCCTTTGACTCTGGCACTTCTTATCTGTTGTCTATTTTCTCTGACAAAAGTCGCTGGCTGCCTTGTTACAATGCTACCCTTGAATTGTATTAATCTGTACTCTGTTTGCAATGTCCACATTGTTGTAATGTCTGTCTTGATGTTCCCCATAATTTGTATTTCTCTGACTTGGAACCTTTGTAAGAGCCAAGGCTCAAAGGTATTTGTAATCCTAGACTTAATAAATAAATAAATAAATAAATAAATAAATAAAGAAAGAAATAGTAGGGCCATCCAAAATCTGCAGTTGTTGAATGAAAACTAGTCTGAATGAAAGTATGTTCACAAGGACAAAACTGTCTTACTACTTACAGTACAAAAAGACTTCATAGTTAGCACCCAATTTAGGTGAATGGGATCATTTGCACCTTGTCTCTCATCTGCTGTTTCAGTCTCTGTTACAACAAAAAGTTTTTTGATTGACTGCTTCAACAAAAAGCAAATGTTAAGTGTTTAAGTGTACTTATGCTTGGCCAGTGTATTTTGAAAGCACATTCAATGATGCACAGAAGGTAAGACCTCAGGGGCTGTATGCTACTGGTGGGCAGAATGGTGCTCAATTCACATCTGAGCTCAGACATGAAAACTGAGAGACACCCTTTTCATGGAGACCAAATGAAAAAAAAAAACATCCACATGTTTGGGAGATGCATGATTTTCTGTTTGAAGGTCCTCCACTGATCACTGGTAGATTTTTTAGGTGAAGACACTTTATTTCATAGGAGCAGATTCAGGCATTTGTTTTTTGCTTCTCCTACCCCCTGGTCATCCACTCATTCAGGCCTGCCAAGGCCTCCTACCACTGCTGCTGAGTTCTGATCACCATCCACTGCCCCTTATTGCCATGCTACCAGGTAACCTGAAGTAACCCTTCCGCAGGTGGGCCCCTACCTCTTTGGGAGGCTACCAGGGGTGGAGAATTGCCCCAAAGAGCTTTCTATGTTTCCAGGGCATGGCAAGGATCAGAACAGACATGTGTCTGGGGCTTCATTCTTATGGAAGGACCAGCAGCCGTCCTCCAGCTGGCCAGTGGGTGTTTTCCCATTTTCTTGGGAACTTGACAGGCCACATGATGTCAAGGCACAAGCAAACATCCATCACTTTCCCTCCTGCAGTGAGGGCCGACATGTTGCCATGCCTCTGGCCTCCACCAGGGGGCCAGCAAACGCTGACCCATGAACCCACCCTCCCTCGCAGGTGAAGGTGAGTGGTCACTAGAGACTCAAGTCTTCTCCCCTTGGCAGGCCCTCCAACACCCAAGTCTGTTCCCGAACCTTGGTCAGCAGTGTCACAGGCAGAAATCCAATTTAGGCAGTTGAATGATGGATAGAAAAAAACAAAGGTAATCCACCTTAGTGATGGTGGTTCAGATTAATTCACATCTGAGTTCTAACAAGCAAAGAGACCAAGTAATTTGTAACTTGTGCATGTGGGGTGTGGGTGTTGAAGAAATGGGATCATAGTACCGTCACTACTGCCATCACCCCCTGAGGGATGTGGACTGCATTGTTGCTACTGCCATCACACCTGAGAGGTGGGGGCTGCAGTTCTTCTGCAATCATCACTGGTGGATGGGGAATGTAGTACTGCTGCCATCCCACCTGAGGGATGGCACCCACAGTGCTGATACTGCCATCACACCTGGGGGATAGGCAATGTAGTACTGCTGTAATCACACCTGTGGGATGGGGTCTATAGTGCTGGTACTGCTATCACACCTGAGGGATGCGGGATGGGGGCCATAGTGCTGATACTGCCATCACATCTGAGGAATGAGGAAAATAGTACTGCTGCCATCATACCTTAGGGATGGGGGCTGTAGTGCTGCTGCTTCTATCACACCACAGGGAGGGAGGCCATAGTGCTGTTGCTGCTGCCATCACACCACAGGGATGGGGGCTGTAGTGCTGTTGGTGCTGCCATCGCACATGAGGGATGGGGCCATAGTGCTGCTTCCATCACACCTTAGGGATGGGGCTGTAGTGCTGCTGCTGCCATCACATCTTGTACCTAAAATAACTTTAAATTGGTACAAGGATGGAATGATGTGGATTAGTGAAGGTCAAATTCCTAAAATGTATGTTAGCAGAGTTAACAAGCATTTGTCAATGCCAAGTGTAGCTTGCTGTCATTAGGAGTGGAAGTGCAGGAGTTAGACAGATGCAGTATAGGAATGGCAGTGAAGTATTGAACTGATGCCAACTCCACCCCCACCCTGCAGAGATGGACAGGCATCGGGGTGTGCCTTTGGGTCGTTGCCCATAACGGTCATGACATTTCACCTCACCCTACTTTGCAGACACAAGTGTCGAGATGTGCTTTGAAGTCTTCGGGCTTTACACTCGCCTCATTCTATAAGGAAATACACTGAAATAGGTGCAGTATAGGAGAATGGGGTGAACTCTGGGGCCAAAAGGGTCCAGGACACACCTCGATGCCAGCCACTGGCTGCAGGGTGGGGGTGGAATGGCATGAGCATTACTGTTGACAATCCCAAGTCACACCCCTGATGCCTGTCAGTCTCTACAGGGTAGGGTGTCATGGTGGAAAACCCTAACATCCTTGGCATTTCTTGGCATTTTTCTCCAAGTTTTCAACATGGGCTTTTTGTGATTCCACTGCATGAACAGTGACACTATCAGTTTGTTAGCTGAAAGGTTATTTTGCACAGTGACTGCGCCATTTGGCGCCACAGGTGCAAAAACACATTTCAAACAGCATGTGAAAAATGACAGCTGTGAGGAGGTATAAAAAATGGCAATGTTGAAAATCTGTAGTGAAAATATAAAAAAACTGGTAAAGTCACGAGTGTACGTAGAAACTGCACAACACACACCCATAATATAATTAATTTTGGGAATTTTTTACAGCAGATTTTTAACATAGGCATTTTGGGACCTCCGCTCATGAACAGTGTCACAGTGATTTTCTTAATCTATCCCAAACACAGATTTCCCACAGCAACGTACTATTCTACGCCAGAAGTGTGAAAACACATTTCGGCCAGGGTGTGAAAAATGACAGCTGTACTGTTCATAAAGAGGTGTGGAAAAATGGCAATGTTGAAAATCTGGACTGAAAAGATTATGATTTTGTGAACTTACAAGGGTGTGTGGAAATTGCACAATGCACGCTAGTAACAGTCATTTTATGGACTTTTGTTACCATAGCCAGTTTAAGACCTCTGCTCATGAACAGTGTCACTGTAATATCTTACTCTGTCCCGAACATTGATTTCGCACACCAACCATGACACTGTGCACTACATGTGCGAAAACACATTTTGGGGGAGATGTGAAAAATGACAGTTGTACTATTCATAAGAAGGTGTGGTAAAATGGCAATGCTGAAAACCTGGAGTGAAAATATTAAAAACGCTCGAAGTTACGAAAGTGCATAGGAACTGCTCAACGCACGCTCATAAAACATTCATTCTGGGGAATTTTTTCACCAAATTTTCAACATAGGGTTTTTGGGGGCCTACCTCATGAACAGTGTCACTGTGATATTCTTAATCAGTCCTCAACATTGATTTCACACACTGACCATGCCATTGTGCGTTATATGTGCGAAAACAGATTTCAGGTGAGATGAGAAAAATGACAGCTATACTGTTCACAAGAAGGTGTGGTAAAATGGCAATGCTGAAAATTTGGAATGAAAATATTAAAAATGCTTGAAGTTATGAGTGTGCGTAGGAGCTGCGCAATACACGCTTCTAAAACAGTCATTTTTGGGAATTTTTTCACCAAATTTTCAACATAGGATTTTTGGGGGCCTATCTAATGAATGGTGACACTGTTGTTTCATTAAATCAGTCCTGAAAGGTGGTTCCACTTAGTGACAGCAAAATCACCTTTTGGGACCAGATAACAAAATGACAGTGACTGAGTTCATGAGGTGGGGTCCCAAGAACCACATGTGGAAAATTTGGTGAAATGATTCCCAAAAATGGCTGAGATATGCACCAAAGTTGAAAGGAAAAAACATTTATGCCCTTATACAGCTTACCGGCATTTCTTCGGTTCGCGGTCGGCTTTGAAGAGTGCAGTCGTGTTCCCAGTCCACTGAAGATAATTGCGCCAGCCTCTGAAGGTATGTATGGGTTGAGGGTATGTGTGGGGAGGTGGGGTATGCAGAGTGTGGGTGCAGGTTGGTGGGGCAAGAGAGTCAACAAGGGACTGTTTTCTTTTGTTACAGTTTTTTTTTATTTTGCAAAGATGACATGGGACCTTTGCCATGCTGGGGTGGGCTCCCAGTGTGGCAACTGGAAGTTTGGGGGGGCAGTGGTGCCAAGAGGGGGATTGAGCACCCCCATCAGCCAAAGACACTTTTGCCATGCTGGGGTAGGCTCCCAGCATGGCAGATAGAAGTTTGCTTGGGGAGGCAGTGGAGCCAATCTGGATTGGGCACCCCCATTGGCCATACAGTGTGCTGGGGGGGATGCATGAGCCATGGGGGGGTGCATTATGCCAATGGGGATTGGGCTATCCTGTCACAAATGAGCTGGGGAGAGGGTTATGTTGACAGGGGGATTGAGCACCCCGTCGGCTTTTTTTTTTTTTTTATTGAAATGTTTCACCCAGAAGGCACACTGAATGGTGGGTGACGGCTTTCTGTTGGCTTCCTGGGGATTGTGAGAGGCCAACAGAGAAGCCTTCACCATGGGGACACCACCCAATCAGCTGTTTTGGTAGCTTGTAATGCACCAAAACAGCTCATTGAATGGTGACATGGCCTGAATTTCCTGACAAATTTAGGCATTCTCCATAACTGCTGAAAGCAATGCGTTTCTTGCACATGCGTGCAAGCAACACAAAAATTGTTAAATAAAACACCGGCAAAACCAGATTTTAGCTTAGCAGACACCGGTGACAATACCGTTTTTTACAATGTGCAAAATGGAATTTACCCTTTCTCAGTCTCGGTAAACCAGTACTACCAGAAACTGACAAGGAAGATATTGATATAGCTTATGACAGACTGGAAAAAATCGTAACTTCTGATGCTGTAAAGGTGAATGTTTCCTTAAGCAAAGAACAAACTGCAGAAATTCATAACTTGGAAAAGACATTTCAAAGTACTTTCACCACACTGCCTGTCTGAGCAAAAGGGGTCAAGCACATAATAGTAACAGGAAATGATTGCCCTATCAGATGCAAGACATACAAATTATACCAGAGTGGTTAAAAGCAGATGTGGTTAATGAAATACAACAAATGAAAGAGTTGGGTGTCACTGAAGACTTGAAAAGTGCTTAGTCATCACCAATGGGGACTGTAAATAAAAAAGAAGGGGGTGTAAGAATCTGCCTTGATTTTAGGAAACATAATCAAATGTCTAAATTTGACAACTATAATATGTCCAGGATAGATGATTTGGTGGATGGATCTACAATGCCGGTTCGACAATTTTTTTGTCAACCGACATCATAGTAATGGATTTATGCCAACTGCAACTTGCGGTTGACATAAATACAGCAGGAGAACCAGTTCCTTTTCTATCAGGAGGGTCTGCCCCCCAACCCCCCAAACCTAGGGATTATCAACTCTGAGTCAGAGTTGATTTGGGGAGGGGGTGCAGGACAGGGGGAAAGAGTGCCAGGGTCCCAGGCAGACTATTACAGCAAACTGTTGATGTCATCGACATCAACGTGTTCGCTGTAATAGTTCTGTTGAATGGAGATCATACCCTTGGTGGACAAACTGGGAATAGTCAAATACATTGGTACACTCAGTCTCACCAAGTGTTACTGGCAAATTAACCTAGCTAAAGAATCCAGAAACAGAACTGCATTTTCCTCTCCAGCTGGATGTTATCATTTCACCATCATGCCATTTGGTTTACATGATGCACCTGCTACATTCCAATGGTAGATAAATGTAATTCTAGCCCGTCACACTGGTTATTTTGCTGTTTACCTGGATGATGTCATGGTGCACAGTCCACACTGGAAAAGCCACCTGGAACACCTATGAGAAGTTATTTAATCTATCAGAAATTAAAGAATGACCATTAATCCTACCAACTGGGCATTTGGTATGTAGGAAATTGGATATTTGGGCTATATTTTGGGAAATGGAAAATAAGGCGAGTAATTTCCAAGATTTAAGCTGTATATAACAGTCCTGTGCCTAAAACAAATAAACATGTCAGGTCATTTTTAGGTCTGACTGGTTACTCCCAGAGATTCATTCCCAGTTTTGCCAGGTTAGCTATTCCCCTTAATGAATTCATGAAAAAATGGCACCAGAATAAAGTGAAATGGTCCCCAGAGTGTGATGAGAATTTTTTGAGCCATCAAGCCTGCATTATCTCAGCCTATTTTAAGCTGTATCACCCTGTACGTCGACACCCGGCGATAAACACAGAAAAGACCATTACGGTGACATTCCTGTAATGGTCCTTTTCCATGTTTCGCCTTCCCCAGTGTTCTGCCCCTCCTCGGGCCAACTCCAACCTGGAGTTGGAATCCTAGAGTCTAGGGGTGCAGGGGGCAGAGCCCCCCCCCCATGGAGGGTGTGGTGGGTGCAGCCCCCACAGAAAACACCCATTCAAGAGGCGGCATAATATTTGCACCGGTATTGTGCCATCGCTGTGGGGGAGGTAGGCATTCTCACTGACAGGAAAATGTGGTGCTTCCATTTTAAGAAGTCCAGACTTTGAAAAACAGTTTCTTTTTACAGACAGATACATCAGAGATAGGCCTAGGATCAGTCCTGAGTTAGAATATGGATGGGAAGGAACACTGCATTCTGTATACCAGTAGAACACTGCATGACTTAGAGAAAAAGTACTCCATTATTGTTCTCCCTTTAACTCCCTGGGATCCCAGCAGACATGGTCATGCATGGACTTGGAGGCAGGCATGCATACCAGAACAAGCAACATCCCCACTCCTCCCTCCCGGCCTAGTGCCAGCACCCCACTTGTCTGACACTACCATCAAGCCTCTACTCGATGGCAGTAAAGGACCAGGAAAGCTAAACTCCCAAATCCAGGAGAGAAGAGCTTCCTGACTGCTGCTCAACCCTCTTCCAGCCCCCCCTCCACCTGGCCAACCCACAGTGGTTGTAGCACACTCCCAAACTCAGATTGCCAGCTTGACAGGAGATGTGGAATACAGTGCCTCAACCCTCAGCACCACCCTGGAGTCCTTTAAGTTTTATCTGTTAGGAGTTGACTTTGTACTTAAAATGGATCACAATATTTTCTGTCGGCATAATCGAATGATAAAAATCCCAGAATCACAAGGTGATACATGGCACTACAGCCATTTAAATTCAAAATAATGCAAAAATCTAGAAAAGAGAATTTCAGTGCTGATTTCCTGCCAAGATATCATTCAGGAATTGAGAATTTATAAGGTTGAAGAAATGTGTGTGCTGAACTGAAATGTTTGCTGTATAAGATGTTAGGAAAAAAAAGGATACTACATATACAAATAACTGTAAAAAAAGTTAAGGTAATGTTAAAAGAGACATGAAAGAAACTTTTGGAAACCTTTTTTGTTTAAGAAAAAAAAAAACAGCTCCCATGGCCCTCAAAGAAAGGTGTGTGTGACAGGGTTGGGTAATACCCTGTCCCATTTGTTACACAAAGAAAGTTAAATGCAAGGATCAGTTTTGTACTCTCCTATTTTGTCTTTCACCTGTCTGATTGTGCAATCAAATTGTCTTGTGGCACCTAGGAACTGGCCACTCTGATGGTTCCACAATTTTCTCCATTGTCTCTCTTTTTAGGGCTGCATGGGTAGAGCTCTGCAGTCCTCTTGCAAGGACTAGTATAAAATTAGCTTGGAATGAATAACCTCATTAGATGTCAAGTCATCGCTGCTGTCTATGCATCGTGGCCCAGTCCGCTGCACTACTTAACCAGAAAGATGACATGCAGTATCGTCAGACTTGAGTTCTGTGCTTCAGTGACCCCCCAACCCAACCACAAACAAGTGCATTACTCAGCTTCCTTTAGATGCTGGAGCTGGAACGGTGATAGCCACAGCAAACAAAAATTACCTTTTTTGTCAGCAGGCATCACTACCATTTACACAGAAGCTGCTAGATGTAAGAAATCCATCAAATCCATCAACTACCACTGTTTAATTATAACTTAATGCATGTTGCTACACATTTACCTTTCATCCAATCCACCACTTGATTTGGAGTACATTTACTAACGGGTTCCATAATAAGAGCCATGAGAACTTTGTTGTGTGTTTTTGTTAAATGATGAATACCTGGAAATAAAATTGTAACCTGTCCCGTGCTGTTAATATGTAAAACTATGCCCCTTTCTAGCAGTTGACAGGCATACATACAGTACGCTTGAAGTACAGTAAAATATGAGAAAACGTTTATTTTTTTTGGGGGGGGGACAACAAACATGCTGTGTCTGAGTGCATGCCTGCCAAAGGAGAATCTAATTTCTGCCCGAAGGCCTAGCACCTTTATGCAATTCAGTAATCAGCTGGTACAGAGGGAGGGTTACCAAGGGACATTTATGCTAAGAACCATGAAGTGGTTCTTTGTTCTTTTCTTGTTTTGTTGTTAGTCAGCTCATTACCATCACCAGCTAGAGAAAGCTATTGAAATGTAGTGAAAACTGGGGCCCCCTCCCCCGGGCACACATTCTGATTTGATGATTGGCTTCTTTACACGCCACTGCACTGCATATTGGCTAATTGGGAAGGGGGGCAGCTACCTCTCTGCCAGTTCACTGTTTTGTGTAGAGCAAGCCAGTTAGTGGGAGATTTGTAAATGTTTTCCCATTCCCATTGCAGCATCGTCACTGTTTTGAGCAGGAGAATGGAGAGCCCTTTAGGAGACAAGCTAGCATGGGGGGGAAATATGCAGCAGAAGAGATCCTGAATTCCTGAGGAAGCAAGCAAGGAGACAGCATATAGTAGCAGAAAGCAGGCACTGAGCAGACGATTGGTTGGTCACAACAGGTTCTGTGCAGCAAACTTCCCACTCCCCAACCCCCGAGCCCGTATCATGTCCAAGTGAGAATAGTACTACTGGGTCTGGGTAGTAAGGCTTACAGGCTGTTAAAAAAAAGTATTTCTTAAACACACCTCTATATGGATAATAGAGGTGGCAGTAGCAACAAAGTAGCAATTGCGATGTAATTCAACTCACTGCTGATACATCCGATTCGCATTTACTGAAGAAAGTGGTTAGTATTTATTTTTTTGTTAATTACTAGAGGTGTTGTATTTTCTCTTCTTCTCTGTCATCATGCGGATCCCTTTGTATGTGAAATTGCCCCTATTCCTGAGCCACAGTAGAAGCCCAGCCATTTGTTTTGTTTTTACTGGAAGTCGTGAGAATGAGGAGGGTGTTAAAGTGGACCAGCAGGCCACTCACCTGCCTTAAAAATTACCCCCTTAAAAAGTATATTTTCTTAATTATTTTGTTGTGTAGCTAGCACCAGGTAATGCTACGACATTCAGTTATTGAGGATGATAAGAAGTTTAAAGGAACTGCTTTGTGGGTAACGTCTGGTCTGTGTGTCTTTAACTAAGGCAGCCATAGCAGCAGCAGGTATCTGGCAGCAGATGTGTTTTGGAAGTCAGGATGTTTTTAACCTCTTGTTCATCAAAGTCAGGGGAAGGACTCTGAAAGAAGTCACCAAACTGTTCTTCACTAAGAAGCAATAAAGAAGTGATAAAAATTAAAGGGAGAGAGTGATGGTACTCTAAAGCTGCTAGTATCATGTTTTAAATGCATAAGAAAGTCAAAATGCCTATTTAGCAGGCCCCCTCACATCAGTTGGAGCTTCCCCCAGAACCCTGTTTTTTCCTGTAGATTACTGTCCATGTAGATTGTAAAATGGAGTGCAGTAGACATTCAGTCTCTCTTCATTGTCAGATACAATCAGCTGTGCACGTCTTTCTCTCAGAAGTTCACAGCTGATCTAGTTCAAGATATGAATCTCTTTCACACTACTGTAGTTTGTGTTGTACTGTTGATTATTCACCAATTGAGTTATTTTATATAGCATTGTGCAATTAAGCTACTAGAAATGAATATTAAAATAAAAAAAATGAGTAGCAGCTGAATGGTGTGTGTGTGTGTGTGTGTGTGTGATAGGGGTAGATGGGAAGCTGGCTGGTGAGAAATGATCTGGACAGAAGCATATGTCTTCAGCTTTTACAGCAACCCTTTGCTGTTTTTTTTTTTACTTTCTTTATGCTCCTTTTTCTCTGGCCCCTTAGGACTCTCTCCAGTGTCGTCTTTGAAACTGGCCAACTCTCACTCTGCTTGAGATCTCTCCAGACCTAACCTCCATCCATTGAACTCTCCTTTCCCCACTACCAACCCCCAACCCCCTGGCTCTGAGCCCCCAAGGTGGGACAGCCGACTCTTTCCTGGCACTCTATCTAGAATATAGTAAGGTGGCTGGAGCAAGGAGGGGATCTGGAGGCTAGCTGGGGCAGACCCAGCATTGATCATGGATGATGACTGCTAGACCCACCTTTGCCTTCCCTGGCAGCCAGGGCCTTTTTCCTTTTTTCGTGGTCCTGGGAGGCGCGGATGTGTAATGAAGTCCAATGCACGGTGGGTGTGCTCCCGAACATGCCCTGCTAGTTGCACTGTTCCCAGTCTTCACTGGAAGCCACTGGTACCACAAGAATCACAACCCACCCTTCCTAGGAGAGGAGACCAGTCCATCGGATGCTCGGTCCTCTCCTCTCCTCCCCGGCCAATCCCCAGCAACCTGAGTTCTCTCCCAAACATGAGTCACCAGCATGGCACGAGGTAAGGCTAGTGCCTCAATCCTAAGTGCCACCAGGCTGGCCTAACCCTTTGCTGTTTTAATGTCTCTAAAACCATACATACTGGTTTTCAATTCACTGTGAAGACATCTTTATCATAATGTTTCTTCACAACTAATTGAGTTTAAACTTTGACTCCAAATACCTTTCCTCAGAGATAAGATGCAAGTGTGGAAGTGTGGGCAAGGGGGTAGGCACTCTTTTGTGGCAAGAGGTTGGCTAAACTATTTTTTTTATTTCATTTATTTTTTTTATTTTAGTTTTTGTTGACGTGGTAAGTACACTAGACAAATCCTGCCTATTTTCAGGCATGACCCGGGGGAGGTGGATACAGATGAATGCCAACTGACCTTGAACCAGATTAAGCTGTTGGTGGTATTTTTAGTGAATGAGGGAAATTTGGCCAGGACACCGGGAAAATTCCCCTACTGTTTTCAATAAGTGCCATGGGATCTTTAACATCCACCTGAACTAACAGCAATCCAGGCAGATGGGACCTCAGTTTAACATCTCATCCAAAAGAGGGCACCTCAGAAGTGCAGCACCCCTCTCATGCTGCACTACAGTGTCGGTACTGGGATATTAACCCAAGTGCCAGATGTGGGAACTGAACCCACAGCCCTTTGATCTCCCAGCCTCAGAGGCAAGTGTGCTACCTACTGAGCCACTGACACTATATTGTAGGTCTGCAAACAACTCAAAGGCTGTTCATCCGATTCAGTGGTACACTTTTTTTTTGTTTTAAAAGAAGTGGTTGGGGAGGAGGGTAGCAGGCTGGAGGGAGATTTAAAAAAAAAGAAAATACAGTATGACTGCACAACTAAAGTTGAAGAAAAGCCATTGAGTTACTTGAAAATATATAAGCACATTCAGCTAACCTCTTGCCACAAAAGCATGCATCCCACACTTGCATCATATTTCTGAGCAAAGGTATTTGTAGTCAAAGTTTTACTATAATAAAAAGCTGTGAAGAAACATTACGAGAAAGAGGCCTTCACAGCTGATTGAAAACCCAAATGTATAATATTTGGTATTTGGAGACATTGAAACAGCAAAGAGTTAATGTAAAACATGAAGATATAGTCTCCTGTGAACTGTTATGAAAAAGTAAATCTATTAGGATCAGCAAGATCTAGATAGGATAACTGAATGGGCATACTGTTAGGGTATGTCCTTTAATCTCAGTAAGTGCAGTGTTTTACACATGGAAACAATTACAAGCAACATCAATATTTATTAAGCAATACAGTACTAAAATAAGCATTTGTCAATGCTGAATGTTGTGTTGCTGGCATTGGCATTTGTAGTACAGGTGTTAGAGAGATGCATAATAAGAATGGCAGTGAAGTATAGAACCGACGTCAACCCCACACCTCCCTGCAGAGAGTGACAGGCATTGGGGTGGGCCTTTGAGTCGTTGGCCATAACGCTCATGCCATTTCACCTAACTCTACCCTGCAGACTCTGACAAGTGTTGCATTGTGCCTTGGTGTCATCGGGCCTTAAGCTCACCCATTTCATAAGGGAGTATGTTGAGATGGATGCAGCATAGGAGAATGGGGTGAACGTTGGGGCTGAAGAGTCCAAGGCACACCTGGATGGCTGTCAGTGGCTGCAGGGTGGGGTTGCAATGGCATGAGCATTACAGCCGACAATCCAAAGGCATACCCTGATGCCTGTTAGTCTGTATGTTATGGTTCAATGTGTTTATGCAACTGGATGAGATAATATGAGATGCTTGTGTAACTGGATTTGCTTTGTGGCTTTCCGCCTCTCTATCCGTGGGATATAACACCCTGCAGGGGTACGATGCAAGGAACCCTAGAGAAGGGTTCCCCCCTACAGGTGCCATAGGAATGAATGTGTTGGCTAAAGGTAAGTTAAGAAGAAGCCCACGGGGAAGAGAGATGAGCCGCTGGAGGAGTAGAGGTGGATGGTGGGTAATGAAAAAGAATCCTGGTGAGGCCCAGGATGTGTGACCTTTTTAAGCCTGATGGGGGAGTGACATTGTTGCTCTGCCCATTGAACCTCAGGCATAAAGTCCTCCCATTCAATGTGCCTATGCAACCGGATGAGATAATATGAGATGCTTGTGTAACTTGATTTGCTTTTTGGCTATCTACCTCTGTAGGAGTATGACACAGGGAACCCTAGAGGAGGGTCCCCCCCACATGTGCTACGGTAATGATTGCGTTGGCTAAAGGTAGGTTAGGAAGAAGTCCAAAAAGAATACCCAAAGATGTCGAACTTTCGAAGAGGTGAGGATGAGGAATGATTTCTGAGAAGAGAAGGGCTAACTTCCTAAGGAGAGAGGAAAAAACCGTGGCCACCACCCGCCTCCATCCAACAGCAGAACCTAACTAACTAACTGAAGAAAGCACCAACTCTAACTAATATTATGACCATTGGCATGGAGGAGAGGAAAAACACCCTTTGAGGAGGAAACCTCTGGGGATCAAAGGTCTAGGTCGCCTTCCCTCCAGGCTGATGACATTTGATTTGAGGACGTATTTCGGTAAAAAGAATGGTTCATTAACGAGGGATATGAGTAGGAATGTTGATAATGTGATAGGGAAAACTCCAAAGAAGTGCAGATGAAAGAAGGAACATGAGGCAGCAGGGACCCAAGAAGGGTATGCTCGAATAGTTGATGAGAAGGAGTAAGTCCATGTAGAAGTCAGAGGAATGAGGGGTATCCAGATGTGCTCATGAGGAGATTCCAGATATGCTAATAAGGAGACAGAGGATAATGCATACTGGCTTGATTGAGCAATGCGAGTGAGTAGACACTGAGGTTGAAGAGGCATGCTTGATTATGCAATGTGAACAATTAGTCCCTGAACGATTAGACCCTGAGGTTGAAGTTGAGCATAGGATTCAATGATAGAAATGTTCAAGTAATTGAAGTTAATAGATAAACCTTTAGGTAATGCTTAGTGAATGATGACTGGAGTGAACAACTCAGTACATGCTGCAGGATGATCGTGGATTGATAAGGTGGCACATGAGTCATGATAGGTATGCCCAAAAGAAATATCGATACCTGGCCATGACTGGAGTGAATCCTGGATGTCTGGTATGGAATTGGAAGAGGAGGAGACAGGAAAGATTCAATGATAATGATGATAGCGGCAGGAGTGCAGTGGTTCAACATGAGAAGATCGGGGAAAAAGAGACTGGAAATGAACTTGAAATTGAACTTGAACGATGGTGGAGTGCAGCCAGCTGGCCCATAGTAAACGGCAACATACAGGAAGGTATGGCCAAGAGCGGAGATATAGCTGAATTGAGGTGACTGAGGAAGATGAAGACGGAAGAGGATGATGGCTGCAGGTGCACAGTAGGTAGATTAGGTAGCATGAGACCTAATGGAAGGTAAAGAATCCTTGATGGCTGATACAGAATGTGAATAAGAGGTGACAGAAGGAACTGGAAAATGTACTGGAATGAAGGTAGCATGCTCAATAGAGTGATGCAAGGAATGAGGCTCCTGGAAAGGAGGCAGACTCCAAGGCCAAGAAGGCCTGTCAGGAACCAGAGGGCATGTGAACCAGAGGGTATGCTCAGGACGGGTGATCAAGAGGAGCCAAATCAGATGATGTACGATAAGGAGGAAAGCCATAAATGGAAAGAATCCATGATGGCCAGGATGAGAATAGGTGCTAGGCTGAGGAAGGTAACATAGGAATGGATGAGGTACAATGATGGATTGACATCATGAAGGCAGGTACTGGAAAGCGAGGTATGAAAGGGCGAAGAACGGTAGGGTGGTCAATGCAGTTGGCCTATGATCCATGATAGGTATGCCCAAAAGAAATATCGATAGCAGGCCAGACGGAGCAAGTGAATAGTGCAGACTAGGCAGCGAACCATGCCATGGCATACTGATTGAGCGATTGAACTAAATGAGCAGGTCAAGACAAGGTACTGCGGATCTGAGAGGGCTATGAAGTCGAAGGATCTCTGATGGAGGGATCAATGATGGACGACATGTAGTAAGAAGACTCCTTGAAAGGAGGTAGACTCCGAAAGGGGAGAAAACTACAAATCGGAAAGTGATGGCAAGATAGGGCCAGATGCAAGATAGGGGAAACCCCAAAAGAAAGTACCGGAAGAAGGGAGAGTAGCCACAAGAAGGAGGAACAAAGGAAGGGACACTGAGTGGCAGATTGAAATTGTTTTTGGTTTTTTTGTATCATAGAGTGGTATACCAATAAGTAAAGTATGAAACCTCCAGGGACTAGGAAGAAACACCGCAACTCCTACAGGAGAATGCTATCTGATCCATACCCAAGTTTTCCAGTGCTGAGGGATGAAAAGTGAAATCAGGAAGCAAATAACTGGACAGGGATTCAGTACGCTAATTTTGTGTTAGTTGTTGCCAATACAATGTCATAGTCAGCAGACAGAAACTTGTAATGGTAGGCCTAATAAGCTGTGGAGATGTGCTCCAAAATGCCATGCATAGGAACAGCTGAAGACTAACCAAATGGCTACCTTTCATGATGACAATGGGCACAATAAATATTAAACAACACAATCCTGTACTTACACCAATAGGAAAAGTCATAGGTGAGGAATTGGCACTGCATCGTTATATCCCGGTAGAAATGGTGTTGCGACCTGCCAGAACAAGTGGTCAATGCACTTAAGCATGGCAGGAATGCTCCCACAAAGGACAGCTGAGCGAGAAGGCAGGCCCGGAGCACTGGCGGGCCAACCAGGAGCACGGCATGAACACGGGCCGTGGAGCAAAGGCACATAAAACAGCCACAGGCATGGGAAGCACAATGCCAGAGAGGGCTCCAAGGTAGGCGATGGCAGAATCAGCAACTCTGGGACAGGGGACCTAATGGAAAGCCAGGGAGATGGAGGCAGGAGCAGCAGAAAACTGTAGAATTAGCAGGGAGGACAGATCGAGGGTAAAAGGAGGAAACAAGGATATGGCAGGGAGTAAGGCAGAAATGGACAAATGCTGCAAATGAGCAGCAAGGGGGGGGCAGAACAAGAAGAAAGAGGAAAGACTAGAAGATGAACATGGAAGGAGCAACAGACAAGGGGCCACCTCATAAGTGGCAGGAGGGGGAAAGGAGATGTGATAAAGCCGCAAAGCTGGCTGGCAGAGGAGGGAGTGAGTGGGAGTGAGCTGCAGACAGAAAGAGGTACAGAGGAATAAAATGAGTGGCTGGAGGCACCGCCAACACAGGATGAACGAAAAGGCCACAAGAAGACAAGAATGAGGAGCGGCACCTCCGGCCGCAATGAAAAAGAATTCTGGCAAGACCCAGGATGTGTGACCATTTCAAGCCTAATGGTGGAGTGACATTGTTGCTCCACCCATTGAACCTCGGGCTTAAATCCCTCCCATTAGAAACCCTAATGACCTGGGTATTTATTGGTATTTGCACTCTAAATTTTCAACATGGCCTTTTTGTGACTCCACCTCATGAAAGCATGTGGGACCTCTGCTCATAAACAGTGTCGCTGTGATTTTGTTAATGTGTCCTGAACATTGATTTCCCACAGTGACTGCACCACATAAAAATGTCAGCTGCACTATTCATAAGGAGCTGTGAAGAGATGGCAATGTTGAAAATCTGGAGTGAAAATACTAAAAATTCTTGAAGTTACAAGCGTGCATAAAAACTGTGCAACACATGCTCGTAACAGTCTTTTTTTGGAATTCTTTCACCAAATTTTTAACATAGGCATTTTGGGACCTCTGCTCATGAACAGTGGCAGTATGATTTTCTTAATCTGTTCCAAACATTGATTTCACACAGCGACTGCGCCATTGTGCGGCAGATGTATGAAACCACATTTTGGGTCAGATGTGAAAAATGACAGCTGTACTATTCATTAGAAGGTGTGCAAAAATGGCAATGTTGAACATCTGGAGTAAAAATATTAAAAATTCGTAAACATGACTGTACGTAGACACTGCGCAACACACACTTGTAACATAGTCATTTTATGGAATATTTTTCACCAACTGTTTAACATAGGCATTTTGAAACCTCTGCTTATGAACAGTGTTACTGTGATTTTCCTACTCTCTCTGGAACATTGTTTTCCTACAGCAACTGTGTCATTGTCTGCTGGATGTGTTAAAACACATTTTGGGCAGGATGTGGAAAATGACAGCTGTACTGTTCATAAGGAGGTATGGAAAAATGGTAATGCTGAAAATCTGGAGTAAAAATATTAAAAATTCTCGAAGTTACAAGCATGCATGGAAACTGCACAATGCATGCTTGTAACATGGTAATTTTGTGGAATGTTTTCAACATTGGCATTTTGGGACCTATGCTCATGAACAGTGTTACTGTGATTGTCTTACTGTGTTTTCCTACAGTGACAGCGCCACTATTCGCCGGATGTGAAAAAAAAAACATTTCAGGCTGGATGACAAACATGACAGCTGTATTGTTCATAAGGAGGTGTGGAAAAAAATGGCAATGTTGAAAATCTGGAGTAAAAATATTTAAAATTCTCAAAGTTACAAGCATGTGAGGAAATTGCGTAATGCACACTCGTAACAAAGTAATTTTTTTGATTTTTTTCACCAGATTTGCAAAATAGGCTTTTTGGGACCTCTACTCATAAACAGTGTTACTGTGATTTTCTTACTCTGTCCCAAACATTGTTTTCCTTCAGTGACTGTGGCACTGTGTGCCAGATGTGTGAAAACACATTTCAGGCAGGATGTAGAAAATGACAGTTGTACTGTTCATAAGGAGGTGTGAAAAAATGGCAATGTTGAATATCTGGAGTAAAAATATTAAAAATTCTCGAAGTTACAAGTGTGTGTGGAAACTGCGCAATGCACGCTCGTAACACAGTCATTCTCTGGAATTTTTTCACCAAATTTTCAACATAGGCTTTTTGGGAGTCCACTTCATGAACAGTCACACTGTCATTTTGTTAATCGGTCCCAAAAGGAAATTCCACGCAGTGACCGTGAAATCACCTTTCTGGACCGAATAACAAGATAACAGTGACTGAATTCATGAGGTGTGGTCCCAAGAACCCCATGTTGAACATTTGGTGCCAAAATTCACAAAAATGGCTGAGATATGCATCAAAGTTGGAAAAAAAGCATTTATGCCATTATACAGCTTACTAGTATTTCTTCAGTTCGCGGTTGGCTTTAAAGAGTGCAGATGTGTTCCTGGTCCACTGAAGATCATTGTGCCAGACTCTGGAGGTAAGTATGGGGTGAGGGGGGTGTGGAGAGGTGGGGTGCACAAAGGGTGGCTGCAGGCTGGGGAAGGGGACAGGACAGTGAGGGACATTTCATTTGTTTCAGGTAAAACAAATTTAAAAATTCACCATGGACCATTTTCTTTTGTTTTTACAGGTCTGGCCACACTGGGGTGGGCTCCCAGTGTGGCACATTTCTTTGGGGGGGCATGTTAGCCACACTGGAGTGGGCTTGCAGAGTGGCACACAATCGAGGTGGGACAGCGGCAGGAAAATGAGGATGGGGTTAACATGCCAACAGGGAGGTTGGGCACCCCCATTGGCAAGCAAATCTGTGCTCAGAGGCATAATGCTAAGGGGGATTGGGCACCCCCTTGGCAGACCACATCAGTAAAGGGGTCACATATGCCAACAGGGGGGATCAGGCTCCCCCCCACATTAGCTTCCTAGGGACTGTGAGTGGCGGGTGGTGGGTGGTGAGCCAGCACCTTCCATGTTTTTTTTTTTCAAAATATTTTATTAAGATGTGAGTGCACTGATATCTGTATGCCCAAGTATTTCAGCTTGTCTACCAACTGTAGGCCTCCAAGGTTAGCTATCAATCTGGCTCTGTTCATAAATCCCACCGGGAGCAATTCACTCTTTGTCCAGTTTACTTTATGGCCTGATAAGCCACCATATTCCCTCATAACCCTGAGTACCTCCGGTAAATCACTAGAGGGAGACTGCAAGTATAACAAAAGGTCATCAGCATATAAGGCCACCTTGTGTTCCCCATCCCTCCCCAGAACCCCCGGATCTCACTATGAGCCCTAATCCTCTCTGCTAATGGCTCCAGTGATAATACATAGAGGAGTGGTGAGAGAGGCGCCCCTGCCGTGTTCCCCGTCCTAGCTCAAAGTGAGGGGAGAGGGCACCATTGATGGCTATCTGTGCACTGGGATGCTGATACAGTGTTTGGACCCAAGAGCTAAAGAGTGGACCCATCCCGTATCTATTGAGTGTGTCAAAGAGATACCCCCACTCCACGTGGTCGAATGCTTTTTCCACATCAATTGCGAGTATTGCCACATCATGGTTCCTGGCCCCAGTCCTCCACCTGTTTATAATGTTAAGGGTGCATCTAAAATTGTGTTTCCTTTGTCTACCCTTAATAAAACTCGATTGGTCTGGATGGACCAGGTGGGGGAGAAGTCCTTCCAATCTCGTTGCCAGGGCTTTAGCTAAGATCTTATAGTCAGTTGTTAGCAACAAGATTGGTCTATAGGTTGCACAACAAGTGGGGTCCTTACCCGGTTTAGGGAGCACTGTAATTATAGCCGACCACCTGGAGGGGGGACATTCTCCTTTCTCCAGACCCTCTGACAGCATATCATGTAGTGGCCCAAGAAGTAAGTATTGAAAGCATTTGAAAAAGTCTATGGGGAGCCCATCTGGGCCTGGCACCTTGCCCCCCATCAGAGCTTTAATCTCCCTTTGAAGTTCCACAACCGTAAGGGGCACATCCAGGTCACATGCCTGGTTAGTAGAGAGCACTGGTAGGGAAATATGTGCAAAAAAAATGGTCAAGATTTGATTGATTAATGGGCCTATCCGAAGTACAGAGCTGGTTGTAGAATGCCCCAAAGGTCTGACCTATATTAGGAGTATCCCCTCTGAGCACTCCCCCCACATCCTGAATGCTCTCCACATTCCTGTCTGCTTCTTGTCTACGCAGCTGCCAAGCGATGTATTTGCACCCCCCCGTCTCTGTTCAAGTATGCACCCGCATGTGTTAGCAGAATCGCGCTCTCCAAATTGACACTACTCAAGGTGTTATATTGCCACTCAAGTTTTTGTAGGGCCCCATATACAGCAGATGTAGGCCTTTTCTTATGAGCCTCCTCACAAGCTTCAGTTTTTCAGTCTTCAACCTTTGTAAATCTTGCTGGGACCCTCTGGATTTATGGATTGCATATGAAATTGAATACCCCCTAATTGAGGCCTTCAATGCTTCCCACCTCGCTGCATGCGACATATTTCCTTTCCTATTAAAGACCAAAAATTCTTTAATCATTGCAGTGGCCCCAGTACGGTAAGCCCCGTCTTTAAGCAGAATGGGGTCCAGCTTCCACTGCCTAACCACAGGGGGCGAGTCTCTCATCACCAACTCCAGTGTCACAGGGGCATGATCAGAGAGCAGCATGGGGGAATATGATACTCCTTTTGAGGATGGGATTAAGGAGTGGGACACCAGTAATCTATCTAGTCTGACATAGGATCCATGGGCATGAGAAAAAAAGCTGTAATCCTGCCCAGTGGGGTGTACATGATGCCAAATGGCAACCAGGCCCAGGTCCTGCTGTAGCGCTCCCAGTGCTAGGGCATTTTTAGTTTTAGTAATGGGAGTAGTGCTAGAGTGATCCAGCACACTATCTAGAACACAATTATAGTCTCCCCCAATAATCCACAGCCCAGGCCACCTAGATAATTCCAACGCTAACAACTGAAAGAACTCTGGTTGTTCCAAATTAGGAGCATACACAGACCTCAATGATATCACACCCACCTTAGGGAGAGATATTTTAGCCAGAGCAAATCTCCCATATTGGTCTGAAATTTGTTCAATGATTTTAACCCCGGACCCCCTGGGGAACCAAATTGCAGTCCCTCTCGATTTAGTGGAGAATGTCGAAGACACCTACGTTCCTCCCATGGCCGATGCCATTTTAGCTGCCTCACCCTGGGACATGTGGGTTTCCTGAAGCATAATAATTTGCCATCTAGATTTCCTAACCTCCGTTTGCAGTTTTTTCTTTTTAATAATGGACTTCAGGCCGTTAATGTTCAAAGATGTGACCTTGATAGTTTCAGCCATAGCCCCCCTAAATTAAAGCATGTCCAACATCTTCTGCACCAGCAGAGAACACGTGTCCAGTTATCCGTTCCAACCAACCAATTTTCTTTTAACTCCCAACAAACATCCCCTTAAAAGAAGAATCCCAAACGTTTCACCGGCTCCTACACAGATAAGTAATAGAACCAGGAGAAAGCCCACAACCCCCTCCCCTCCCAACAAGATCCCAACTATAACTAACATAGAACCCCTCTTCCCCCCTCTCACAGATCCATAAAGATCCGTCATTTGTTTCCCTTACAAACAACCAGCAAACTTTTAAAACTAGTGGACTAAATGCAATCCAGAAGCCAGTATTAGGCACATTTTCATAAATGCACAAGGATGCAACTCACAATGAGACCCCAGCTTAATGAATCACCAACCATCCATAATTCCCCCACCAACCCCTGGTCTCCTTGTGCACAGCTATAGCGGGGAGGCAAGAAAACATTCCCCTAGCCAAGGAAAACCAGAAAGCTGTCACCCTTTTCTGAGCAGTTTAAACACTATAACTTAATACTTTAGGCCCAGGGGCCTCTCCAATGGGGGAAAAAACAGAACACTCTTTGTAGCGGTAGTATACTACACAGGCAAAACAAACAACAAGAAAAAGAAAATGAGTAAACATTTAGGTGTTCCAAGTCTAAATCATAGAGCTTCTTAGGATCTAGCAGTGTAAATCCCAGCCCCGTCGTTACTCTGATCCCTAGACCTGGTCGGGGCTCTGTAGGCCAGGTTTCCAACAGACTCCAAGTGATGGTGCAGATTGATCGCTACCACCGCAAAACCAGATATTTCTCATTCAGATATAAAATTAAAAATTGGCAGCCAAAAAATAAACATTGCGGCATAGTTGCACCACAACTGGAGAAATAAGCAACATCCTTGGAGACCCATCAGCACACATAAAGCAGTAGATCAAACCATAGCAGCAAAAGGAATCAGTCACTTATCTAGATCTACATTGTCGGCTGATCCTTCTCTGCGATGCCTTTTCACCTCTTCGTCCACCCATTGAGAGGCCTCTCTGGGACAGAAAAACAGTTGGGTGCACTCCCTGGTTGATTAATTAGGATCTTGGCTGGGTAAAGAAAGGTGAATTTCCATCCCATTTTGTACAACTTTGTCTTGATCTCGTTGAACTGTTGTCGCTTACGCTGGAGATCCCTGCTATAATCCTGAAAAATCATAACTGACTTGTTTTGCACTTTTATTGGCCCTTTCACTTTTGCCTGTTTGAGAATAGCTTTTTTTTCCATGTACCACAGATATTTAATCAAGCAATGTCACGGACGGTCACCTTCTTTTGATGGAGGCTCGACTCTGTGAGCACGCTTGATTTCACACTGGCCAACTCTGGCAGTAATTCAAGGTGTTCTGCAAGCCATTTATGCAGGTTCTTTTAAGGGGTCATCCCGCTCGGCACCCTCCAGTAGCTCCACAATCCTCAGGTTCGATCTCCTA
Source organism: Neoceratodus forsteri (assembly GCA_016271365.2). Taxonomy (NCBI): domain Eukaryota; kingdom Metazoa; phylum Chordata; order Ceratodontiformes; family Ceratodontidae; genus Neoceratodus; species Neoceratodus forsteri. The sequence continues at coordinate 878,323,631 of CM057458.1, read as the reverse complement.
GACTGGTTTTCTTGATCATCCACCTGGGCACTTAGTTATCGAACTGTGCTGAGAATAGAGACCTTGTCCCGGGCCGCCTCCATGAGGGCTTCTTCCAGCACCCTGACACGATGTTCAAGCTGGGCTATTTGGTCGGTATGGGTTGCAGAGGTCTCCGACAGGCCCATAACCACCGATTTAATATGGGTGATCTGGGCAGCTATATTTGCAAAGCCTGCCTTCATATCATGTTGGATTTGTATAAGCGTAGCAGGTACTGCCATGAGGGACCTCTGCAGATCGGTCTTTGTGCCAGGGTTTTCATCTGGTTCGGGCCTGCTACGTGACTGCTCAAGGCCCTGATTCAAACTTCCTGGCATTTCTGCCACTCCAAAGGGAAGTTTTGCCTGCTTTTCTTTTTTTCTACCAGACGCCATCCACTTACCATGGTACACCACACTGTTACAGCATTTAGTTAAGTAGCTAGGGACTCACAGTTCGCCTTAAAAGATACGTGCCTGGAGGAGCTCAGCTAAACTGTGTCTGCCATATTACAGCATCAGCCATGCCCCACCTGCCATATTTATGAAATGTTACAGCTGGCAAGGCATGCCCCGCAACGAGGGGTCACTCTCTCATTGTAGCAGCTAAAATGTTTCAAGTTGGCGGCATGTTTTGCAACTACTGTCATAGACAGCATGCAATCTAATTTGTGCCATGGAGGCCAACCCTAAAAAGCAGTGGCACCACTGGCCACAACATGACCGCACCTCCAAAACCTGCTCTTCCACTTCAAGCAACCCTAATATGTTGTCTGCACTACATACGCAAGACAGCATAAAAATCAGAAATAAAGGAAAGGGACCTGGGAGTAATTGTGGATCATACACTAAGCTTCAGCGAACAGTGCACAAACTCAATTGCAAAAGCAAACAGGGCAATAGGAGCCATAAAAAGAAACATAAAAAGCCAAAAGGCTGAGGTGTTAATGACCCTCTATAGGTCATATGTAAGACTGCAGCTGGATTATTGCAGTCAGCTTTGGTCCCCCTACATGAGAAAGGGTGTTGGAAATCTGGAGAGAGTTCAGTGTAGGGTGAAAAGGATGGTAAAAGGTCTGCAGGATGACTCTTATGAGAGCAGACTAAGGAAACACAGCTTGCACCTCCTTGAGCTACATAGAAAAAGGGGAGACTTACTGTTATTATATGATATAATGCAAGATACAGGATTAGTCGCATAATTAAATATGGACTTTAAAAGCATTGAATTATCATCAAAAGGACATCCACTACAATTAAAGGGAAAACTGTTTAGAATAATCAAGAGGAAACATTTTTTCACACAGAGGATGGAGAACATATGGAATAGACTCCCACTAGAAATAGTCATAATCACAACTAAATAGACATTTAAAAAGAAATTGAACAACTACATTACACAAGGAGGGAACATGGGATACTATATGGAATCTTTACAGAGTTACATGTGGGCATTGGGCCTCCTCTTGCTCCTAAACATCAGTGACATTTGCCTAATGCATATATAACTGTAATTTGGGGGCTGTTGTTTGTGAGAGAGGCCAGCACATCACTGATTTGTGTTTGGGGGGCAACAGTGTGTGCGTGTGTGGGGGCAACAGTGGAGGGCTGGGCTCCAAAAACACTGTTGTCAACTTGAGTACAAGTCTCAAATTCCTGGCTTCATACTGTTCAACAGTAGCTGCAGTTTAATTCCCTGTAGTCCACATGAAATTGTGGGAGCTCACTGAAGCCGGTGGTGTTGGTGCCATTGTTAGTCGCACTGCAGAGTTCCATAGAGTCTCATTTCTTGCCGATGTCTGCTGATCCTGGAGCTTCAGTATGAGATGAGAGAATCCCTGGAATTAGCTCTGTATGCCACTGATACCACCTCTGATATCACCTTGCTCACTTTCACCAATACAGGCAGTGTGAGTGGCAGGCATGCAGTCTAGCTCAGCTGTGCCTCCTCTGTCTCTGTATCTTTTCTTTCACATGCTACTCGTTCCTTGCTCACATTCATCTGTGCAGCTGTAACTGAGAGCAGAAGCTGGGACGCAGAACTCCAATGCACTCTTGCGTTTTATAGACTAGCTCTCTCCCTTCCAGCCCCACTCCATGCATTCCTTCCACTGACAATTAGGACAAAACAGCCTAGTGGAAATGACAGAGTCTTTGGGCAACTCCCAAAAACATCATAAAATAATGCTCTTCTCAGTGTGATTTAATATATTCCAGACTTATGGAAATATAATTGGCTCAACATGAATTTATGTAAGTAACCGGTTCTTCTGTTCTGAGCTGACTGGAGAGTTGTACAACTTTATTGTAATGTTATTTATGTAATACATTCCTTGTAAAAGCAAAGTAAATGCACAAGTTTGGATTTATTATCAAAGCTATAGAATTAAGGAAATGCAACAATCCAGTAATTAGGTCTGCGTGGTTGGAGCCCTGCAGTCTTCTTGTGAGGACTAGTAGAAAAGCAGCTTGAGAACAAACAATCTCATGAGATGACAAAAGTCACCTCCGCATCTGTGCACCATAGTCCATTCCGTGCTCTCACTACTTAACCTGGAGGACAACTTTTTCAGTGGTCTGCAGGTCCATGAATCAGCATCTCTATCCTTTTTTCTTTTTGCTTGTAACAAGAAAACCTCCTATCGATGTCTTTTGTGCCATTACAGTCCCCCCCATCTGACCCTTTCATTTAGCACCCACCACCTCGCGCCCCCCCAAGCCCTTTACTTATCCATCAGGGTTCTAATGCCTTAATCCCCTCGTGACCGCAGACATGTCTTCCCTCTTCAAAGCTGGACCATGCACTGAAGAAAATGGTATGACATTCAATGTATTTCAATGAGAATTTGAACTTAGAGGCATAACTTAGCATTGTTGTGCATTTCTGGCTCAGATTTTTAACATGCCTTCTTTGGGACCCCACCTCATGAACAATGCCATTGTCATTCAGCAAATCTGTCCCAAAAGGTGATTTCATGGTCACTGCACAAAATCACCCTTTGGACAGGAGTTGAAAATTGTCTCTGCCCTTCTTCATGAGGTGGGGATATAAGAAAGCTATATTGAAAATTTGGTGAACAAATATTAAAATGCAACAAAGTTATGAGCCTACATAGAATTTTGTGAACACAGGCTTGTACGTTTGGTAATATTCTATATTTTCGCCCCTAATTTTCAACATAGCCATTTCTGTACAGCTCCTCATGAATGTGATAGCTGCAATTTTTCAACCCCTACCCAAAATGTGTTTTAGCATCCCAAGAGTTGATTTCACAGTTCCTGTGCAAAATCACCTTTAGGACAGGAGTTGCACATATTCTCTGCCAGTCTTCATCAGGCAGGTTCATAGCAAGGTCATGTTGAACATTTGGTGTAAAAATATTAAGAAAATAATTTACAATATTTTTACCCCAATTCCTTAGCTGCAGCCCTATTTGCTCTGGCCAGAATTTGTTTCTCTTGCTGTCTCTGTTCTTTCTTTCTCCCCTTGCTTCTCTGTGATTAAAAAAAATGTGAATCTTTATGTGAAACTGGGATCCCTTGGTTTGCAAATGTATATAATTATGTTGCTGAAATGACTGAAGAAAGTTATTTGGGTTAATTAGAAAAAAAGATCAGTCTGCAAAACGGGGGGGGGGTGTGACCTTAAGATACATTTTGACCTCCACAAGCTTGTTAACAGAACTGTCAACAGGAGACCAGCCCTGGGACAGAATGTTTTATTTTGTTGCAGCTATTGAGTCTGGATGTGCTCTTTAAGCTGGCCTCAGGAAAGAAATTGACGAAGTTTTGATTCATTTTGTGGAAACTGGCAGATTTATTTACAAGAACAGGATGCAGAGTTTAAATTGACATGAAAAGACATCTTATAAAAAAAAGCAATATTTTGTTTAAATGTATGGGGAGAGAGAGAGAGAGAGATTTTAAAGACAGCATGTCAGATGTAAAGTGTTTGTACTGCCTGTATGAAAAGCTATTCTGTACAACTTTTATTTTTTAAAATGTTATTGTTATTGATAATTAATAAAACACTACTTGCAAATGTTATAACTTCTTATGGAACCCTATGCTTCCTGAGCTTTGTCCCTAAGACATACAATATATCAATATGAGGCAAATGTATTCATCAGTATCTCTGGATTGATGCTAGCCAAAGTCAAACCCATTACTTCATTGAAAAGAACATTTAATTTAACTATGATGGGCACCGTTCATAAATATGCCTTTTTTTTTAATTATTTTTGTCCTGGCCCCCAATCTGCCCCAAGAGGAACTGTGCCCCTACCCTGTGCACCATCTCCGCTATGCCCAGGCTTACCCTCTTGGTGGGGCCACTGGGTGGGTACTCCTCCTAATGGTCACATGGAAGCATGCCTGGCTTACCCCCCAGGGTGTGGCCATGGGAGTGGGACCCCCCCCCGGGCAACAGAGGCAGCGAAGGTGGAAGCAGAGCAGATCATCTTGCCTGGGGGCTGGATTTTTTTCTTGATGATCTCCAGGGAGTTGGGGCATGCGAGTCTATGACATTTCACTCCCGTAATTTCACTCCTGCCAATTTCACTCCTGTCATTTCACTCCCACACAATTTTGCTCCCATGCACATTCACTCCCAGGCATTTCACTCCCTCTGATTGCACCTGACAGCAAACAAGGTGTACATCATGTTTACTTAAAAAATCTACAATTATCAGCTATATTGAATATATTTTTTCACTGCAACAGTGTTTTAAACTGGTCCAAACTAACCTTATGACACTGGGATCTGTCATTCACACTGCCTGCATCCAACCTGCCTTCTGTCATTCACCTTGCTAGCACCCGATCTGCTCTCTCACGTATATATGACGAGATAACTTTTTTGCGCTGCAAATTCAGTCGGTCAAGGCACAGCTGCTTGCATCTTATTTTTCTCCCCAATTCTCTACTTTCATTCACTCCCCTGGTGCTTAAATTAAAACACATTAGATCCAGATCCAGTAGAAATGTTCAACTTGGAACTCCAGAAGGAGAATGAAGTCTGGTCTCTACATAAATGATTATTGTTTTAGAAGACAGCACTACCGCTCCTGATGTTTGCTCTCCTCAGTTCACATCAGTTCTATTCCCAGCAAAAGAACATAACTTCACCTCACCTTGCCAAATAGGTCAGGCAGCACCTTTGCTAACTCCACATGTGCTTGAGCTGCAGTTGGTGGAATTTGAGCAATTGGACCCAGCGCCATTAAAAAAAATAGCCCTACTGTGGAATTGCTGAAGCCCAAATCAAAGTGAGGTCAGTTAAAGACCACCAACTAGGGCAAGAAAAAAAAAAAGACTGTATGGTGACATTGTCTGGCTGAAACGGCAGGTTAATTTTTTTATTTTTTATACAGCGGCTGAATATTTAACATTTACTGATGCTATTTTGTCATTGGTCCTGATGGTGTGAGGGACTTCAGACTGTGGCTGATTTCTGGAGCTGCTGTGTCTCTGTTGGTTTGACAACAGTTTCAATGATTTTGCTGTATTCAGTCACATCACTGAAGTTATTAAGCAGGAGCATAATGATTGGGAGTGAAATGACATTGGGGTGAATTGGAATGGGAGTGAGATATAGGGAGTGAAATGATGGGAGCATAATGTTCTGCTCCCGGGGCATGCAATGACACCAGCGTCTGTCTTGCCTCCCATGCAACTAGGTGCCGGCCATTCTCCGTGATTCCCTCTGCCCCCACCATAGGTCACCAACTGGCCAGACCCTCCCCTCTCCCTCCCTGGAGAAGGGCAGCCACCCCTCAGATGCTCTATCCTTCTTAGCTCGGCCGACCCTAGGACTCCTGGGTCTGTTCCTCAACCTAGGCCATTGACATCACAAGCGGTCACTTTGCTGCTGTGCCAGCGAACTGGCCCCTAAATGTGCCTTTTTAATTAATGATGTCATTGTCCATAATCAGAACCAATCAGAAGAAGAAACATGGCTATGTAAAAGCATTGGCAAATGTCGTAAAAGTCACTAAAGCCATATAAGTATCAGGAATGTATAAATTTGAAATAGACATTCTGCCATGTTCCAGAAATGAAGCTATATAAAACATGAAGAATACTGGCTGGGCAACCATGCTCAGCCAGCCTCTGCTGCCACAGAGGGTTCTGATTATATTAGACCTCAAGAGCAAAGCTCAAGACACCTGATGTAATCAGAATCTCGAGGTGGCAGCACAGGCTGGTTAGGCATGTGGTTGACAAACCAGTATTCTTTATAGTGTATAGTTTTATAGTGTATAGTTTTTTCTTTTAGTTTTTCTTTTTGAGGAGGTTGTGGAGTCAAAATCAGTGGGGGAATTCAAAAATGCATAGGACAAACATAATGCAATTCTAGTGGGGATAGGAGGAAGTAGGCTGTTGGTTAACTAGGATCTGCAGTTTATCCATTAGGTAGGGAAATGGACAGACTACGTAGGCCAAGCGATCCTTATCTTCCATCAAATTCTATGTTTCTATGTTTCTTTTGTTTTTAAACAAAAGTGTTTTCCCAGCATGCTGCCACAGTGGCAGAGAATGTGCCAGCAGTTTCAGTTCAGAACTTGAACTGATAGCTATGCATGCTGCAGCACTGTAAAAAACACCAGCTGCCTTGATGATTTCTGATCACCTGGAACCTTGTTGTACCACAGAAGGCTACAGATGTCTTCCATGACCTTTGAACTATGGTACAAGGTTTCAACTGGCATGGAAGTTGTGGAACAAACCCTCACTATACACCATTATATTTTATGGTCCCACACTGTACTATAGATTGATACAGAACTACAATATTGCTGTTTTGAAAGAAAAGAGAAAGGGTAACTCTGTTAAAGAACTGATGACCTGATTAGATCTTTCAAGAACCAACATTCACCAGATAGTCACACTTCTAAATCTATGCCAGAGGCACTAGGATCCCACTGGAACAAAATCTTTTGCAGCCTACAGCAAGGGGGCCAATGTCAGTGAGAGTGCTACCCTCAGAACACATGCATGATGTGGCACTCATAGACAGGCCAGTAGCCCCTACCTTTCTCAGTTCTATTTTCCCCACCAATGAGGCAACATCTTGGGAGCATTACAACATTTTCAACTGCATCACACCACCTCAGTTGATTGTCACTGCCTGCTTGACTCTGTGCTCTGGTTTCATTTTCAGTGCTGCTTTTTCTTCTCCAAAACCATCTGACCGTGTCACTGGTGGGGACTGGGACTACCCTGTGGGACCTTCATGGCTCTGCTCTTCCCCTGTGGGATTCCTCCCAAGGGCAGAATCATGACTGGTCCTTGCTGGTTGATTGCTTATTGATGGATGAGTTTACCATGTCCTCCCTCTGGGCAAGGTCACTTGAGCATTCTCATAGCCCTGGCAGAGGGCCTGGCCTGGTCTTGCATTATCCTCCTCCTCCCCCTCTCTGCTCCCCCTCTTCCTCTCACTGGCACCCTGGGTCCCCAGGTCCCCTGTTTTGATAACAGTTTGTGACAGTAGTTTATATATTCCCCCACTATCTCTGGTCCCTATATCAGGCCATGTTTTAACCTAAAGCTCTTGCACCTCCACCCCCTGATCCCAGGTCCTCATCATCTCCCACTTCCTCCTCTGAGGAGGAGCCTGGAGGACACCACCATCCACATCTCTTCTAATGCTGAGTACTTTCAGTGCCAGCAGTTCTTAGGCAAGATGATGATGGAGCTTATCCTTCACTGTTTCACAAATCCCAACCCTGCTAACCTGGTACTATCATGCCTGGGGGATTTTAGCAGAGACTGAACAGTCATCCCTCCATGGCCTAGGCCTTTCATGGAGGTATCCAGGAATGTCCACCCCTTCTAAAGCCCTGACAGATGTCTAGTGCATGTATTGCACACTCAGGGGCCATGCCACACCCCTATTCTTGGATCCAGCTCCTAGACACCCCCACTAGGCATAGAGACCCTCTGCATGACTGCCCCCTAGACGCAGACTCTGTGGAGTTTGATGCCTGGGATAGGAGAGTGTTTACAGCAACATTCACCATACTCTGCATTTGTGCACACTGAGCCCATCAGGTGACCTAGGGCAGGTACTTGTGAACCAAGCTGAGTCAGCTCCTGGCATCCTCGCCAAATTGCAAGTGAACCAGGCAAGCAATTTACCTTTCTGCACAAGGTCTGGTTCTGGCAAGACACCACGTGAGGGCATCTTATGACACCAACGAGGGAACTTTCAGGCTAGTGGGAACTGTGGTTTGCATTAGGCTGATGGATTTGCCTTTCAATGTTTTCAACCTTGGCCTGGCATAAGGTGATAGCTTCACAATATCAGAGGGCCTATTTCTTTTCCTACAGGGTCAGGCACAAGTTGGTGGGGTGCATCCCTGCTCCCAGTCCATGAGAGCCACCACCCAGCCCTGTCAAGTGTCAGGTTTCAACAGACCTATGAAGGGTTCCTGACTCTTGGTGTTTATCCCCCACAGGAGGTTGAGGCAATAATCATTTCCCTCAGGGTGATCCATTATCTCCTCTTGAGTGGCAAGCTTGGTATTCAGATCTAGAAGGGTGAAAGTGTGGTGAAGATTGATTCTTGGAAGATACAGTATGAAAATTACATATTCACTGTAATCGTTGATCTTCCAAAAAATCTTCACCACTTATTCATAAGCCTGCCAACCAATCCCGCTCAGCATGATCCTGGTACAATATCTGGACAGCTCACTTTCTTTTTCCTCTTTGTGCCTTTTCTTCTTTCCTGTCCTTTTGCTTCCCTTGCCTTCTTTCCCCCTAGCTCTGTAGGAGCTTGTTTAAAAGAAACAAACTAAAAAAAATAAAAACACAAAAGAAGGTTTTTCACTCACATTTTTGAGCCTCTGTCCTCAAACAAAAAAAAAAATAAAAAAGGAGATGTTTTATAAACAAAGGAGAAAAATAATGGTTTACCCCCTCTGTATTTTCTTCTTTACCTTCCTTTATCTAATGTCTACCTTTATATGTACAGTGGCTTTCTCTTTTTCTTACACAAAAGTTGCCTTTGCCTGTGTGAGGCTCTGCTAGCCTACTACCAGTTGTTCTCCTCTGTATATATCTGGTTTTCCTTTGCTCCAGGATTGATTTGGCTTTTCACCTGTAACTCCAGGACAATTTTATGTGTTTTTTCTATAGATTACATTATTTCCTATAGAAGCTAACTTGTTCTGTTTTCCTGTATAACAAACACAAGTCTATGGAAAGAATTTCTCTGTAGATGGTTCCAAATCGCTGTAAAATACAGGAATCTCTGTAGATATGGGAGCCCTCATTTTTCCCCTTCAATTTTATCTGTTTCTTCTTTGCTGTGGCAAGGAAGCCCTACTTTTCCTTTTTCCTTGGCTTTTCCAGAACATTAAACAAAAATTAAAAATAATCAAAAAGGGGGAAAAGATGTCTCTGATCCCCGCCTCTGCAGAATCCTCTTTTGTTAATCTTTTTTCTGCCATGGTGCCAGCTTAGCCCTCCACCGACTCCCCACAGCCCTGTCACCCAGAATCCTAATGACTTACCTCTTCCCAGTGCTTTCCACATGGCTTAAACTATGTGGCAGGGGTTGATGGTAGGCACCTTACCACCAACAAAATGGATCCAGTTCCAAGAGGGCCCTACAGCCACTGCAGAGACTGCAAGGGGTCATTGTCATCCATGCTGTACCCGGTCATTTTTCTTCATTATGTTCAAAGGGACAGATGTGCAATGCCACCCAGACACACCATACACACTACCGTGTCTGGGATGTTGACAGCCACCATCTCTCCAAGCCCCAATGTTCCAGCACTGGCTGCCTGTCCACCATCCTCTGCTAGGGACCAGACAGGTACTAGGACCCACAATCCTCCCTCCCCAGAGAAGATGAGTTGTTCTCTGGGTGCTCAATCCTCTTCTCCCTGGCCAGTCCCCAGCAAACCGAGTCCATGACCAAACCTGGGTCGCTGGCATGGCAGCAAGTGAGACATGGGTGCCTTTGCCCTCTGCACCACTGGGCTGGGCAGAGTCCCTTTTTCTTTGGGCTCCTGCCTTCTTCTGTCTGCCCAGATGGCATAAGGCTCCTTCTGTAAACCCACTGATTTAGGTCCTCCCCTTTACACTCTCTTTTTGGTAGCTGGGTTTTATTTCTTTTATGGTTTATATTCTACATCCTTTTTTCTATTCCTTTGGGTGGCTTTTAGCCCCTCTTCATTTTATTCTCCCAGTTTGTTTCTCTCCTGGCTAACAGAAATGAGGAAGGCAGGGGGCTGGCATTGGTTCCTGCAGTCCACAAGTACCATGTCATATATGAATCAAAAATCAATCAATCAAAATCATTATTTAGCCAGGAGAACACCATTGAGCAAGCTCATTTTTGAGATGGCCCTGGGCAAGATACATGAACAATGCATAAAGAGGAATACCAACTTATGGAGTCATTACACAGTATAGGGATTACAAACAAGAGGTTAACAACAGCGCTGGAGTACATTTATAAAATAAGACAGAAAGCTAAATACCATGTGCTACTGAACTTGTGCTACAAAAGATACAGTGTAAACCTATAAAATCGTGTATACAAAGTTTTCATGGAGCAGGCTTGGATTCAGGTATTGAGTATGTAGTGCAAGGAGGGGCACTTGTGAGGAAGGGGGAGAAACTCAGGAATGAGAGCAAAACTGCAGGGGTGCCTGAGTGGGTTTAGATCACCAGGGGCAGGTGGCAATGGTTATAAAGCTAGGTACAATACACCAGGAACAGGGACAGAAGGTGACGTGCCAGGAAGTGTAATATTAGTAGATGCTGGGATGACTCAGAGAGGAGACTCCAACTTAGATTGGGTGGACCTATCAGGTGGGGTAGAAATAGACATAGACATACTGAGTATTTGGGGGGGCAGGAGTACCAAAATGGAAGGCTCCTGACCAGACTAGAAACTGAATCTGGGGGGGGTGGACACTGGGAGGCTGTGACACCAGGGAAAGCAGTTACAGGATTCCTTGAATGAACGAGAATATAGTGCTTTGCAGGCTGATAGTTTGATTGGGAATGCCAGTCACAAGGTTTTTTGCAGGTTGTTCCATAGTGCGAGTAGAACGTGATTAATGGCAGACTTACAAAAGTGTGACGTAGACTTAGGTACTGCAAGCGAGATGTAAGTAGAACTCCTTAGGCCATACTTACCAACCGCATTTAAAGGAAGACAGTCCAAGATATATTGGGGCAGCAATTTAGTAATAGCCCTGTAGGTCCAGAGGGCTGCATTTCTCTGGCTTCTGTACCCGATGGAGGAGCAACCTACTGCAACATAGAGGGAGCAGTGATGAGTAGAATAAGGAAGTCCAGTAATGAATTTCAGAGCTCTAAGGTATAGCGTGTTGAGTTTGGCCAGAGCAATGGCAATGCTTTGTCTATAAAGGAAGTCTGCATAATCCAATAACGTGAGGAAAGTGGTCTGGACTAGTCTCTTTTTTGCCTCCAATGTTAGTAGGTTTTTGATCCTGTAGAAGAGGCCAATACATGTGTCTTGTGGGCAGCACCATCACTGATGTCGACCCCCTAGTTGTAAGCTACAAAAGATTTTGGTCCTGCAGGGTCCTAGTGCCTCTGGTACAGACCCAGAAGTGTGAATAAGTGGTTAAAATATTCTGGAAGATCAACAATTACAGTGAGTATGACATTTTCATTTATATGCCATGTGTGTCCCCAGTAACATGTCGACTGGTGGACCCTTTTAAAGAGTAGCTGACACCTTCAAGAGAACTTTAACAAAACATAATATTTAAATAAAGTTCAGCTTGTATTTCACATTAGTTCTTTATTCCTCCTCCCCATTATTAATTGCTGAGGTCATTTACATGAAAACAGGTGTTTTGCTCCTGAAGAGTTCATCTATTGCTGTAGCTGTCTCCGTGCCTGAGGTCATAATGCACTGCTTGTGACATCACAGTTTCTCTCATGGCAACAGATTGTGATGTCACAACAGAGCATTATGACTTGAAGTTGGGAGTAAGATATAGAGGCAGATTAACTTTAAAGTAACTGCAAGCAATAAAAATAATGTAGTCATGCACATTTTCTCAGTAATAAATAATGGGAAGGAGAAATCTTGAATATATATTGAATGCAAGCAGAATTTTACCTAGTTGTTATGTTTTTCAAAGTTTTCTTTGAGGTGTAAGTAGCTCTTTAAAAATAATGTGTGGTGAGATTGTTTTTTCTGCATTTTTTCTGCATATTGACATATGTCAGGAGAAACCCAGCACCGAGACTAAAATCTTTAAAGATTTCAATTTACTGGCTCCACAACTCTTGGCCACTCCACACCAGGGTGTCTTTCAAATGTCAGTGGATGCCATTTTTACCTCGTAGTGAGACTGGACCATGAATCCTTAACATACACCTCTGTATAAGTCACTATAAGACCCATTTTGGGTCTAATGGGTGCCTGGTGTCCCCCTGCTATGCTGCTGTTGTGGGCTAGACCAAGGACAGTATCTTCAACACAGAGAATGGAAGTTGAGCAACAGAGATTTATGAATCAGCCTGCAGTTGCAGCCAAACAGAACAGAAGGGTTACTGTCAATGGAATGTTTAAGTAGCCTTGTGCTTACACTTTTTTGACTTTTGCTGGTCAGTGATTAATGGTTCCCAGAGGGAAGTTGTAGAGGCTAGTGGAAGGTTAGCTCAGTGGGACCTCAATGCGCATATCTGGGTACAGTCTTCTGAGAAGGAATAAGGTGCAAAGAAAGGCTGGAGTGTGCAAATGTGGAGGGGGGAGAGATTTTCTTAAGGAAATAAGGAGCAAACAGGTATGACGGGCAAATCCTGGGCTAATTTCAGTCCAGTTATGAAGAGCCCCACTTACAGCTGAGCTGAAAGTGGTGGAGGCCTCAAATACTGGAGCCATGTCCCTCAGGTACAAATGAGTTCCAGAGCTGTGAGCACAGTAAAAGAGAGAAAGAAAGAGGGGATGAAGCAGGATGGGTGATGCAGTCAGGAGCCATGGCTCAAAATTTAAGAAAGAACTATTGGAACCTTAGGAATCCTGGGGAGGCAGCAGGCACTATATGTGGCAGGGTGCACACTTTTACAGATTTCCTTACCTTAACAGAGAATAGAATGACAGCAAGTGACACAAAACACTGTTATGGATCCTTGTCAAACTTCTGCCAGATAGCAGCACCCAGAGTGATAGAGATTTTGGAGATGGAAACTGAACAGAGAGCAAGGTCAGGTTCCCAGCTACGTATCTAGAGTACAGAAGTTCAGTAGTGGTAAATAAAAGTTTAGGAAGGTAGGGGTCCCAGTGGAGAGTCACACCATTGTACCCGATTGGGTACTCATACACATCTGTGTAGCACACCTGGGGTTCCCTTAGTAAAGGGTGTTCCTGCAGCTCAGTGGGGTCTCCAAAGCATCACAAGAGCCCATTGAAAAGAACTGTAAAGATCTTAAAGAAAACTAGAAAAAAATAGTACCAAAAGTGAAAGGCAAGAAAAAGAAAGGCAGTGTGTGGGAAGAAAATGATGGTATTGTGATGGAAATAAACTCTGCTTTCGGTCACACCAGGCCTGCCTTATAGTCCACATTATAACTCAGATTCACTAGCACTTGTTTGGGCTATACCTTTCTATCCCCAACAGAAACAATTGTGCCTTAAGGCAGGGTCCTTTTAATATTGTGCAGTTTAAGAAAGAAACTGCAATGCTTGACTCAACTCAATGTGTGGACACCAGCAGTTATGAAAAGGACCGTTAATGTGTTTTAACAAAGATTTCATTGTTTCCATACATGGACTGAATTTTCATCTCTATGTGGGGGGGGGGGTGAGGGGCTCACCAGCTAACCCTCTCTCTCTAGGGGAACCCTCCAGTAATGCTTGTAAATATATGGCATATAAACAGGGACTTGGGGTCACTGTGAAGTTGTGAGGATGAAAAATAGTTGTAAAGGGTTTTTATTCTAATATTTTGCTCTGCACCTCTGGTCCTTTGATACACTCCATTCCCACCATCAATCTTCTCATGGACTTATTGGTTATCCACCACTTTGCTAGGACCACATATGGTGGTGGGTGATCTGTCATGTTTGTCTTGTGTGGGCCTGTGAGGCGTGCTGGAATTGGACTTCCCCCAAGGGTGATGGAATACAACAATGTGTTTGGTGCCCAGTGGTAGTCCATTCATTACAATGAACACTCAACTGTTCTATTTTCTGGGTCTGTCAGGAAACAGTTGAACAATAAGATGGCATGGTCCCCGAACTGAGTGTGGAGAACTATCCCTGGAATACTCAGTCATCTGTCATCCAACCTGCCTCAGAAGACCCGATCAATCCTCTATCATCTGACCTGCCCCAAATGACCCAAGTGCATTCCAAAATCTGGGTTATCAGTATTCCAAGTGGTAGAAATATTGCTGCAGCAATGGTCTGGCTGCAATAAACTGTGTTATTAACTGTGAACTGTAAACAAGTTGCCTAACCATGCTGATCAACAGAACATGTCTTGGAACCAATATACATGTGCACAAACAAGTTGCACGTGTGCTTTGAATCCTACCAAGAATAGTTGAATTTGCAACAGGCACATGACTGGCCATGAACCTGGAAAAGAGACAGGACTATAATATGTCTGCCTTAAAGAGGGGACTGCCTAGCTAGGTGGAAGAGAACAGGGCATGTGGATGTAGACAGAGCTGTTGTTTACTGCACAAGAATATAAAGGCAGGTACATTTGTGTGTAACTAAATACAGGGACCTACAGTATCAGTCTTCCAAAGCCCTACCAATACACCCAGCAAGATTCTTCACCCACCTGTTCCCTGAAACTGCTGCAGAAGAACTAGATGGGCAGAATCAGTTCTGCATTCCAGAAGCCCCAGTGCAAGCAACAGGGTCAGGATAAAGTGCAACAAAGCTCAAAGGGGCATTAATAAAAGCAGCAGGAACTGCTACATTAAAGATAAATATAAACCAACATGGCAGGTGCCATGCACTAGGAAGAATGTTGACCCAAAAGGAAGGCTGAGAAGAGGGTATATGCATATGGAACTTTTGCTTAGAGACAGGACTGACCAATCCTGTGCTCAGTGTTTGCAGATAGCAAGCAGGCAAACATGGTTCAGCCAGCTTCATGTCTTAGTTGCATGATTTGCAGCACAACTTTCTGCTAATTAGAGTTCAACCGTGGAACTTTATATAAGGACTCAGATACAGAAATCTGGGCTCAGTTATGCAGTTACTCATCCTATAATGTTAGGAATAGATAGTTATTGAGAAGGCAGTGACTGACAGAGCTCCAAGGAGTCTGGTAGGCTGGGAAGTGTACTTTCATCTGAACTCTGTTTCTGCCGAAACACTGAAGGAGAAAGGCATGTGTTGTAGAAGGCTAGTGCTTCTGTGATGCAATTGAATCCACACTGGCAGTGCAGAGTGATGAGCTCCAGCAGGACTTCAGAAATGTCCTGCACTGGTTCCAATAGATCCAACTCTAGATCAATGCTAAAAAAAGGCAATGTCCATGACCTTTGGTACCAGTCAGACGCTGGTCAGATTCATGCCACCACCCCCCCCCTCAGTTTTCATCATGCTAGATGGCACACTCCTGAAGTGGTGCAATCCTTGAAGTACCTCTGTGTGAGGCACGACAGTAAGTTTGGCTTCTCTGCCCACACTGATGCCATCCATCCTATGCTTGGTACCCTGTACCATAACAAAGGCTGCTTACCTCTGCAGGTCTGCAAGTAGCTTGTTACCAAAATGGTGCTCCCTGTCTGCAACTACAGGGATGTAGTCAATGGCTTTTAACCCTCCACTTCTCTTGCTAGACTGGATACCCTCTGCAACTTATTCAGCTGCTTTGCTACAGACTCCCCCATCATACACACCACTGCTCCCACTATTCTTTCCTTTCCATCATCTCTCTGCCCTTATGTCACCAGGCTCACTATACCTCCTTCATATCCAAATACTGGTTTGGTTCCCTTCCCTCCTACCTTTCATCTCTCCTCTCCCAGTTACTCCTTGCCTCCTGCTCCTTCTGTTCCAGGGCTCATCAAACTTTCTCCACGCCTTACTCTTGTTTCTCTGCTGGGTAATCTGTCTTCTCCTCTGGATTTCCCTTACTCTGGAATAAACTCCTCTTCCTTCTACCTCTTCTCTTGGTTCCCTCACACACCAGTTGAAACTCCAACCACACCTCACCTTCTCCAGTTACACTTCCTCTTAACTCCCCGTAATGCCTCAACCATCCATGGATGGGTCTCATGGGGGTCTCCTCTACCTACCTACTGACTGTACTACTTCATCACCACTGCTTTTTCATCTTCACTGGGTTAGGCATAAGCACGTTTTCTTGTCTCTTGCATGTCAGTTAGTGACTGAATGACAGTTTGACATTTTCCTTTTCACTTGGATATGGAGTATCTTTTTGTACTGGGACTGCACTTTACTTGTCAGTATAATCTTATTTTTGTACCTTCTCATTTTTGTACAAATATATTACCAAATGCAGGACTGTTGACTTTTTTCATGTATTGAACTGGTCTTATCCCCCTCCCCTTCTCTGGGTTGCACCTAGAAATAAGCCTCAACTCAGTTTGCCTCTTCCCATTACCAACTTTCAAATATGTAAATAAATAAGTAAATAAAAGGCCTCAGGACAAAGTCCAAAGATAGGCTTCTTTGGGAGTGAATGTTCAGCAAAGCATGACTGCATATCATCCTTTGCAGTACTGAGACAGAGCTCATCTAGTGATGGGGGGGCTATATTTGGAGTCAGGAACAAAGCTCAGCCAAGTGATGGCAGCAGTGAGTAACCACCAGGGCTCTGATCTCAAGGCACATCTTTTATTCAGGCAGTTTTAGACAAAGGGTTTTGGCAGACCTTGACAGGACATTGCCATGTAATTTGATAGAACCAGGCAGAAACCCATGAATTATCTCTGAGCTCAGTGCCCGATTTTGGATTACAAATAGAGACCTGTTTAATTTGTGTTTCTTATATGCAAATCATTTTCTACAAGTGCCCCTATGCATTATGGACTTGCTAGGTACCAGCAATCAAATGAGGTATACAACACTATAAATTAAGAGACACAAAAAAGTGAACCTGTACAGTATATAGAATGGGACTCCCAAACGAGCAATTTCTAGTTACTGTTTCAGAGGGTTATGAAACTCCCTTATACACTTCAACCTAATGTCCTTTCTCTGTGCCCTGATATCCTAATCATTGCTGAATCCTGTCTGAAGCCCCATAATCTGGATGCAGAATTCTCAATCCCTGGCTACTCCTTCAATCAGCAGGACTGTCAGGGTAAAAAGAGGGGTGGAGGCACTGCCATGTTCATCTTCTCCAGGCTACAGTTTACCCCAATCTGGCTTTCTGTGCCCACGCAGCCTATAGACTCCCTGTTCATTAAAATCTCACTCCCTCACACAAATCCCCTTTATGTAGCAGGGTCCTATTGCTCCCCCGATACCCTACTGTCCAACGTCCTGAACATCTTGTGCACTCTAAAATCCCTTGCGGCTGGTGGAGAGCTGGCATACTTGGCGATTTCAACCTGAACTGGCTCTCCAGTACTAGCTCCAAAACATGCAGCCAAGTGAATGCCTTAAACCTATTCCAGCAAATAATGGAACCCACTCACCTGAACCATAAATCCAAGAACCATACACTATTGGACTGGGCCCAACCTCACACACACATCGTATACTTGCCGCTGGTCTTCTACCAGACTCTCTCAGCAATCACCACATGATTTATATGGTGCGGAAAATTTTCAAACCAAAGGCTCTGCCCAGCTGTATTCTGCTCACTAGCTCTGATAAATCCCTGGATCTGACAGCACTCCTAACTGACTTGCATAACGTTGATTGGTCCTTCATCCCACATACACCCAACATCGACATTGCCCTTGAATTTTTATTGGCTAGATTCCTCGCTATCTGGGATTACCATGCCCCACTCAGACAGTCTGGAGTAAGGGGAGACCACTTGCCTGGGTGACTGCCAATATAATTGATCGACTTTGATTCAGGGACCATGCCTGGAAAACCTATAAGGCATCAGGTTCCCAAGATGCTCTACAACACTACCGGTCACTGCGGAATGCTGCACAAGGCTTATCCATCAGGTCAAAGCAAACTGCTTTAAGGCATCCTTCAACACCAACTTCAAGCACCCAACAAAGTTTTGGAAGTCAATTAAATCTCTCTCCTCCCCACCAGTCCAACCCCCTACACCAGCCCTCAACATAGCAGGCAACATTGTCACTGCACCGAGCATGATGGCCACTGAGTTATACTCCTTTTTCACAAGCTGTGCTTCTGCCCCCTTGTCCTCTCTTCCGCTCCACCACTTGCAGCCATCTGTTTCAACACCAGCCACACCCCCATCCTCAAATTTCTCCTTTCACTTAGTTACACCTTCAGAGGTATAAAAAGCCCTAGGGCTCCTCAGCCCCACCAAAGGTAAATGCCCCCTGGGTCTTGATTCCAAAATGCTTCTCATATCTGCCCCAGCCATTGCCTCTCCTTCATGCATTGTTCACTCCCATCTTCTTGGAAACATGCTACAGTTGTCCCCCTCCATAAAGGCAGACACCACTCCTCCCCGGGCAACTACCACCCTATCTCTCTTCTCCCCATCCTAGCCAAAATACAGGAGCACCTTGTCCTCTCTCAGCTCTCCGCATTTCTTGACTCCACCTCCTTCTTCACTCTGTACCAGGCTGGTTTTAAGAAATCACACTCCATCATCACCTCTCTCCTAAGACTCACCAACTCCATCCTCATGGGAATGGATAATGGGGAAATTACCTCAGCCATTTTCATCAAACTTGCTAAGGCCTTCAACACAGTCTCTCACTCCCTGCTACTATCCAAGCTCTCTCCTAGCCAGCCAATCAGGTTCTGCCACCAGTTGGTTCAATTCATACCTGGCAGGCAGTTCCCAAGTGGTCTGAATTGGCTTTTTCACCTCCTCACCCCTCCCTGTCACTACAGGGGTTCCCCACAGCTTCATCCTTGGCCCAATGCTATTCTCCATCTTCCTGAATGATCTGCCTTTGGCCTGCCCAGATACTTCCATTCACATGTATGCAGATGGTACAGTACTGTATGCCTCAGGCTCATCCCCCTCTGAAGTAGCAACCAGGCTTCAGCAGGACTTTAAAAATGTCCAGCCAGCCCAGTGGCACATAGGGCTGAGGCACTGGTGCCTTACCTCAGCCCACGCCAGCGAACCAAGTTCGGGAATGGACTCGGGTTGTCAGGGGCTGGCAGGGGCAGGAAAGGATCGAGCGTCCGGAGGACTGCTCTCCTCTCCTGGGGGTGGGCAGTGGGAGCCTGCTGCACTGCAGCTGCTCCTGGTGGAGACCAGGAGCACTGCTGATGCACGCAAGATGGAGGGAATACCAGAAAAGTGGAAATACCACTTTGCGGTAGCCGGATGACGGCCGCCCGGTGCCCTGAGGCCATCGGTTCGACTGAGCTCCCCACCTCAGCAGCATCCCTGGGGCTAAAGAAATAGTAGCTCTGGCTTCCCCCTGACCAGTGCCTTCCCCCTCGGAGGAGGGGGACCCACCCGGTGAAAGGGTTATGCCGGGTCACCCTGGGGACCGGCTGCGATCTGAGGCAGGAGGAGTCTCAGAAGAACGGATGGATCAGGGGACTGCCTTGGCAAGCCTGAAGGAGTGGCTGCCGAGGAGCACGTAGGAGGGAGAAAAAGATTACTCAAAAAAAAAAATGTCCAAATTTGGTTTCATTCAAATCAACTCTTTCTTAATCCTAGGAAAACTGTCTCTCTCACATTCAGCATGAGGGCTAAACTCTCCAGACTCCCCTCCACCCTTATCTTTCACACCTTTGATGGCTCCCCCTAGAGTTTTGTACAACCTTCAGATATCTTGATCAGCATCTTGACTTTTCAGTGCATATTGATGCTATCCACAAGAAACTGCACCCTATGCTGGGTGCTTTATACTGCCGCCACAAATGTTGCTTCCCCCTGCCAACATGCTCAGCAACTGTCCAAAAAATGATCCTCCCAATACTGGACTATGGGGATGTGGTCTACAGTGCAGCTCCCAAGTCCTCCCTAGCCAGACTACCGATCATATTTTCCACTCCTTATGTCATTTCACCCTAGATTGCCCCCCCAACCCATCACTGTGACCTTTACCAGTCTTTGGACCTCCCTGCCCTCCATGATCAGAGACTGATACATTGTGCTAGGACCACAGCTACATTTTGGGCACTGACCCACCCCCCTTACCTTGCAGCAGCCCTAGCAGCCCTTCCACCAGCAGCTTACTCACTCAGGAACATTGATTCCCAGCTAGTCCACATCCTGCACATGTCCACTGCCACTGGCCTGGCTGCCTTTAAATATCGTATACCAAAGATTTGGAAGTCCTTGCTGGTTATCATTAGACACACCTCTAGCCCACACTACATATCAACTCCCTCCTCAAGATGCACTTCTCCTCTACTTGCTCATACAACTTGCACTGCTGAGGTCCTAGCATCATGCCTGTTCTACTATGCAGCTCTACTCCACACTTGATGTTCACAGACCCCTATCACTGCCACTACACAATGTTACTTTCTTACAACCCAGGCAGACATATGCTGCCATGCATTCAAGCACCTTAGGTAGTAGCTAGGGGTCTGCTTTCTGTCCTACTGAATCTCTGATACTGGTTGCATTATTTGTCTTTCTCCTCAAGGCAATCTAAATGTAGGTGTTCATATTCTAAATTTTACTCCATCATATTTTTTTTCTTCTTTCACTAGCTGCACAGTTGTTTGTATTTGCTATTTGTATTTCTGTAATTCTGTATTTGTATTTCTGTATTTTTCTCCCTATCCCCTCCTCCCCCAGGGCACATCTGGAATTAAGCGGTACTCTGCTCAGTATGCCTACCTGGTAAAATGCTTAAATAAATAAATAAATTATGGTGAAATGAAGTGGTGGGGAAAGAGACCATACAGCAGAAAGATCATCTTGAAGACACACTCAAAACTGAGATCATGAGGAAGGGGAGAGCAGATGGTGACATGTTGCTGTCCTTTGTTTTTAAAGAGGAGATTCTGGCTAAATATCTTATGATTGGCAGAGCTTTTAAGCAGGTATTCCATATATGTCAATGGGAATCTTTATATAGATATTGCTGGTAGCTTTTGACTGTGCTACCTTGAGTCAGAGAGAAGAGAATGTTGAAAGTGGTGATGTGCTGCATTAAACTGGAGATAGAGTGGAGAGGTGAGCTGAAAAAGCTTTTGCAGAGTGGAGTCAGTAAGAGTTGAACCATGGGCAAAGTGGGAGACTGAGGACTGAAGATCATGACAACAGGAAGGGAAATGGAGAGGCAGAGGTGCATTCCAGAGAAAATATGACTACTTGTGTAGTAGATTAACTTACAAAAGAAAGGAGCATTGGCGTGGCAACCATTTCACAAGCTAGATGCCTCAAATAACCGTAAAAAAACTAGCAAAACTAGAAAATGAGTGCACTCAAGATTCTAGATCCAACAAATATCCTTCATTGAAAACTAATATAAGATAAAATATGGCTTTACAGTACCTTTCTGTGTATGAAATTGATGAAGAAAATAAAAAATAACAAAAAATACCTTTTAAACTGAGTGTAGAATATCAAGCTGACTCTGACACTACTAAAAAATCCCTTTTCAGTTGTTGCAATGTTTAGCAGATACTGTATTAAATATGTGGCCTTTTCTGTTTTTATAATATTGTTCATTGGTTAATCATATCTTTATATATTAAAATAATCAGAAATATTTTATTTGTAATTTTTTTTCATTAATCTTTTAGCTCCTGATGTTAGACGTGCACCAATATATTTACAGCCCATATTGTTGGAATGGCAGTGAGCTCATGCATATCATAAAGCTTGGTCTAGAGCTAGAGCTACTAAAGATCGAACAGACTTTCAAACATATAGGTTTTTAAGAAATAGATGTACATCAGAAAAAAGCAAAACGTTTTTATTATTTTACTCAGTTTCAAGACTCTTCAAATAATCCTAGTAAAACATAGACTAATTCAAAAAAAATACAGGGTAATGTCCATAGCCTATCACTTCCTAATTCATTAACTTATTTGGTTGTAACCATGTCTAACCCTATGGACAAGTCTCAGCTTTTAATAATTTCTTTACTGAAGCAAGCCTAGCATTTGATAGGGCATATCCAAGTTACCCACCAGCCACTGTACCTTAGACTCCAGTTTCTCTTTGATTGGAACTGAAGCCCTCTTCTTCATCTCAAACATCAAGAAAGTTGATGTGTATGAAGAGTAAGTAAAGATAAATGTTAAAAAAGGTGCTGGTTGTGATAACATTAATCCTATTTTTCTCAACAGTGGAGCCAAGATTTTGGCAAAGTATTTAACTTATTTGTAAAATTTTTCTTTAAGAATCTCACAGATTTCACTTAATAGGAACTTATCACATATAACACTGATCTTTAAGGTTGATGATGTAACTGAGTCTAGTTGCTATGTCCCATATCAATACTTTTATCTGTAATAAACATTTTTGAAGGATTAATTCATAGCAACTTTAATCATACCTTAAAAAACTGGATATACTAACAGATTACCAGGATTTCTGGAAGGGTTACAATACCACTTATGCAGTTTAAATAGTAACTAAATATATATTCAACTCTTTTGATAATGGGTATATTTCACCTGCAAATTTTCTTGACTCATTAAAAGCATTTGATATGGTAGATCATAACATATTATTGAATAGGTTAAAATCTTGAGGCCTTAGTGTTAACACACTACTCTGGTGTTCTTATTATTTATCATTCTAGCAACAATGTGTTAAGGCAGGAGAGTACTGCTCTGAAATAGCTGTGGTTAATAGGGGGGTGCCGCAAGGGTCAGTACTGGTTCCCCATCTGTTTTTGATTTATATCAATGAACTTCCAAAACACAGTTTCTATCTATCAAATGTATTCTTATACGCTGCTGACACTATTTTGTATATCAATCGCAAAGTACCTAAAACAGCAATAGAAATATTACAAAAAGACTTCAGTGCTATACAAATAGTGCTAAAGGACTGGAGGTTGCTTCTTAATGCTAAACATTCCAATGGATGCTATTTGGTAACAGAAATTGTGAAAATCTGAAACAGTTGTCCCTTAGTACAGCTGATGGTACAGTAATCAAATCAAATCAACTTTATTTTTATAGCTCCTTTCAAAACCAAGGCACTGTACATAAAACCAAATATATCAAATATAAATAAAATTAAAAACAGAAACATTAAAACAGATCATCCAAAACTAGAGAAGGTTAAATTAAATAAATAAGCTTTTAACTCAGTTTTAAATCTACCGACAGTCAGGTATTCTCTTAACCGTCAAGATAGAGAATTCCACAGGGTTGGAGCTGAAATTGGAGCTGAAAAAGAGAAGGCACGAGAACCAGATGTCTTCCGTCATACCCTGGGAATCTCCAGCAATCCCTCATCGGTGGATCGGAGAGGACGGAGGGGGCAGTAGGGTACCTAGAGATCTTGCAGCTAACTGGGTCCCTGATCATGTAGGGCTTTAAAGGTTAGCAAGCCAACGTTA
The DNA here is from genome assembly GCA_016271365.2 of Neoceratodus forsteri. NCBI lineage: Eukaryota > Metazoa > Chordata > Ceratodontiformes > Ceratodontidae > Neoceratodus > Neoceratodus forsteri. Next base: position 878,300,014 of record CM057458.1, on the reverse strand, counting down.
AAGGTGATATGCCACTGAACAGGCAGCCAGTGTAGATCGCAGGGCACAGGCGTAATATGACTGGTTCTAGAAGTTCCAGTCAAAAACCTGGCCACCGCATTCTGCACCAGCTAACAATGACAGACTCATATAAATACCTGAGTATAATTTTGGATAACTGTTAACATTTAACTTTCACATCCAATGTCTATCAGCCAAGATAAAATGATGATTAGCTTTTTTAAAAGAACAAAGTTCATTTCAATTTTTCAATTCATAAATAACTGATAAATTTACTTTTTATGTGAAGAATTGATTATGGAGACTGTGTATATGGTAAAACCACAGGTTCTATATTAAGTGCATTGGATCCATTGTAATATAGTGCTCTTAGATTTATCACTGGCCTACCTTGGAAAACCTTCCACTGTAAATTACAGTGTATGCAGTGGTTGGTTGGGTCTCCTTAGCAGCCAGAAGACAGCTTCACTGGAAATAATTTGTTTACAAATTTGTATTAGGTCTAGTTCCTTCTTATCTATTGAATATGTTGCAGTCAAACCCATATAACAATCACAGACTTAGATCAGGTGCTTTTTTAATTATTTAGCACCAAAATGTCATATAAAATACAATGAGCTGACACTTACTGCATCTGTTCCTTCAAGTTGAGGAGGCAGTATAGCACAGTGGTTTAAGGCTCTGAGCTGCAAACCTGGAGACATGGGTTTGAATCCAACAGACCCCACTTGCATACTGTGTGACCCTGAGCAAGTCACTTAACTTCCTTGTTCTCCCAGGTCACACCTGTAAAAAAGCTTTCAGCTTAGTGTGTCTCTCCTGGTAAAATAAAAAAATAAAAAAGTTGGGTTAACTTACAAAAAAGGTTAACACTGACTACTCTAGTAACTATGACTTGTGTTAAAATTATGTGTGATTCATAGCTCAATGCTTGTGCTACGTACTTTAGCTGAATAATGTAGGTTGTGCTTTGGATGCAGAGGCCAGACCAGTAAGTAGGACAATACTTACATGGTATGAAATGATTAGTGCTTTGATACTTTAGCATTGAATGAGCAAGTCAGTGATTATAGTACATGTGAACTGGCTAGTATTTGCAAGGTGCTTAGATGCTTGAACTGATGAGTAACTTGTTATGACTTGATGTTTTGGCCTTTCTCTGCATCCCACCATAGGAAGGATGCTTAGTTGAGTAGGATGAGACCCCCACAAAAGAAATAATGATTATCAGTATGATTATCTCTTCCAACTCTGCAGAGTGTAGCCATTAGCATGCAGGAGAGGACCCCCGCCTTGGGGGGAAACCTCTGAGGACCCATGGCTACTGACCTTCCCATCCTTCTGGGCATACTAAAGGAGAGTAATCCTAAATTGAACATATTAGGTGGTCAGCTAATATGAAGTCCACTAATTGTAAATCCTGAATCCAATAAAAACAGGAAAGCTGGAATTAGAGCTCTGATGATTAGAGTTCGTTGAGAGATGGCAGCACATCTTTCTAGGGAATTCCAAGTCCAATAGATATCTATGTCCAGGGTAAGAATCTGATACGATTAAGTTCAAATCCACAGGCGAGTATAAACAATCTGAAAGGGTCGAGTGAACCGGTCAAGGCAATCCAGCAAGTGAGGAATTCATTCTGAGGAGGACTTAAGCTTGAACACATGACTCTATGACCCAGAATAGGAGGATTTGTGGTCCAGGATTTGATGGCAAGCTATATAAGGACAAGGTCCTTGGTGAAGCAAGAAAGATAGATGCAGACTATAAGGCTGGGGGCAGAGTGGTTGGAATCTCTGGGCAAGGCATTTAGGAGTAAATTTGTGCAATAGAACTCGAGATATGAGTAGATGGAGAGTCGAAAGACTTTCAGGCCCGGACGGGTGAAGCAGGTCTTGTAAGCAGGCATGATACTCTCAATGAACCTCCAGGCCCTGAGGGCAAAGCAGGTACATGTTAGTACTAGAAGTTCAATAGACCTCTGGCCCCATAGGTGCGCATTTCATTCAAAGCGCGATATAGTGACACCTCCAGTTCCGTGGACAAGGCAGGTTGTAGAGCAGTGGTAGAGTGCAGCAGTAATCCCAGAGGCCAAAGCCGAGGATGGTGGTAGGTATGAACAATTATTGCATAAGCAAGAGTAGACCTGCACGTAGATCATTAGTAGTAGTAGCAATTGATGAACCTGCATGCAATGCAGAAGTAGTAGCAAAGGAGTAACTGAATGGATGGTATATGGTACTGTGAAGACCATGAAGGGCATGTGAGTAAGCAAATAAGTAAATAGCCTCCTGTTAGCTAAGCAGATATCCCTGTATGAGCAGTATGTACATAAGTACAGGCAGGAGCCATGACGAGGCGGCTAGCAAACAATTCTGAACAAATGTTGTGCTTCTGATGGTCAAAGTATGGCAGAAGAATACAGTGAGAGGGCTGAATTGAATAAGTTGGTAACCTAAACAGATGGAATAAGTCTCGTGGCGCTGGAGTAGGTTAATGTCTTAGGCATAAGTATGAGATAGAATGACTCTAATGGATTGAGTTTGGCTGAGAGTGCTGGCAGAAAGGGGAGTTATAGGACATCCATACGAACTGAAGCAGCATGGTAAGAAGCATTCAAGGGAATTTATAGGCACTGTCCTGAGTTGTAATCTAGATGGAAGTCCACATGAATATGGAGGATCCTTGATGAATCAAGTAGGTGCGAGCAGGTGAGTTGAGGCTGCAGTATCCAGACCCTAGAAGTGTGACTGAAGGCAAGAATCACTGGCAATGCATCCAATCTTGATGAAAGTTGATATGATTGAGTGAAACAAGGAATCCAGTAATGATGTAGAGGGTCCAGCGAAGATGGTAGCAGATTTTTGAGCAAGGTTCCAGACCAAAGTCAACGTTCAGGAGACATAGCGATAGACAGGCATTCAGAATCTAGGTGAAGGCATAGGCAAACTTGAAGTGAAGGTCTGAGTTCCAAGAGATGAGGTGATGGAGCAGAAGTATTGAAGGTGAGGCAAACAAGCTGGATGTAGTCGGAAAGCCGAAGAAGGTAGATCAAGGAACCCGTGGTCCTGAGTGGGTGAAGCAGTAAGTGGACAATAATCTGGACAGCTCCAAAATCCTCCAATCATCCGGTGAAGCAAGTATGAGAAGGTACAGAAACTGCATGCTGCTAGCTGGGCAAAGCAGGTGTAATAAAAATGTGAACCTCCAGGCCCCAATGCTGGGTGAAGCAGGTGTAATGGAAATAGTCATACCTCCCGGCCCTGATGCTGGGCGAGCAGGTGGAGTAGAAGAGCTAAAGCAGGTGAGCAGCTGAATGAGTACCAAATTGAGGAGCATAATGAGCACTGAGTGGTGACACCCTGGAAGAGTGAATGGGGTATTGAGTGCAGCAGAATCCAAGAAGCTAGGCCCAGGGACTGGTAGTAAGAATGAAATGACAATTTGTGGTAGTAATGAGCAACGAGTTCGGAGGCAAGCGTGGACCTGCACATAGGTCAGTAAAACAGTGTAGGAATAAGTGGACTAGCGTGAGGTCTGCATAACAGAGTAGCAATATTATTTGAATCACCATGCCCTGAATCTGCAAGGCAGGCACAGAAGATAAGGAGTGCATGGCAGGAAGTCCAGGGCTGAAGGCAATGAAGCAGCTAGGCCCATACGTGGGGTAGGATGAGTGGCCAGACCACACGTAGGTCTGCTGGAGGAAGATGTAAAGAGTGGCATCTAGGCCCCATGAAGGCTAGCAGAACCGCAAACCCTCCAGCAGAGTAGCATAGGAGAGTGAACACTTGCCATGTGAGGCCCTCGCGTGGCCAGCAGTATGGCCAAACTCCATGTAGATCAAGTGGAAAGGAGGAGAGCAAGTCAAGCTAATCACCATGGCTAGAATGACTAGATGTGCCACCACGGAGGGCTGCTCAGTGCAGCAGACATGGCAGTGTAGTCATTGAAGGAGAGAAGTAAGCATGTACTTTGAAAATCCCAGAATATAATCCCGGATTGTCCTGTAGATACTGTATCAGTACAGCCTGAGAAAACTGAATACACATATGTCCTGTGGAATAATAAAAGTCCAGAGGAATAGATGTCCTGTAGAAGCCTCCAAGCCTGCAAAATACAGGAGATACCAGATTAGGGAGCCCTGCTGAAGTTGTACCTTTGCTAGTGTGAAAGGTATTGGGATGCTGCAGTGAACACTGACGTAGAAAAATGAGTGATATGAATGTGAAATAACAGGTCAAACACAGAAATGCACCCCCAATAATAAGGCTCAGCCATTGTTGGAGCCGACAGCCCATACCAGAAGTCCCAGCAGAATAGAAACTCAGGTGAATGGCTGATGATAGCCGGCAATGAATCAAGGGCAAGGTTAAAGGCAGGAAGCCAAAATACAGCCATTGGAGCTGCACAGTTGATGAAGTTGAGTAAGCAAGTGGCACAACTGGAGAAGTCCAGAAGGACACATGGAGGAAGGGAAATTACATCCAAGCTGAAGGGAAGGTGATGGATCCGCAGCAGGCATGAACCAGCACCTAAGTAGAGGCAGTCCTGGAAGAAGTACCAGCCGAGGAATGGAGGAAGCCCACCTCAGCGCTGGTGGTAGGCGGCCAGAGGTATGCTGGCTAGGTAGGCTGCAAGTGCATGAACTATGGCAGAACATGGAGCGGTGGCTGCTCAGGAAAAATTGAAGGCTAGGAGGGAGAAAAGAATAAAATGAAAATGAGCAAGCAACAGTATTACAGGAGCCAAGCAGAGAGAGAGAGAGAGAGAGAGAGAGAGAGAGACAGTTGAAAACAAGGCCCAGTAGGGAAGTAAGAATGTGGAATCCCCCCCCCCCCAAAGAAGCAACACAAATGAAGGAGTGGGACACAAAACCAAGACAAGGAATGAAACACGAGAGGGAAACGGGGTTGGGGGTGGGACAAGCCAATGAGGGAGCGAGTGCTGCTAGGCTTACTAACCAATGATGGAGTGAGAGGGAATGTGGGCGGGCAATAGGTGTATTTAATCAGTGGAAGGGGTGGCTGGGAGGGCTGAAAATCCTTCTATGAGACACTTGAATTTTGCTTAGTTGCAGCTAAATCTATTTGTAAAAAGCACCAGGCAGCAAATGCAGGGGGAAAATGTCCTGGCCAATCGGAGCGAGTTTGATGGAAAGGCCTGTGTTCTGATTGGCTGCGCTGTCACCATACCTTCCAAAGAGCTGCAGATGGGTGTCCTGGTCTTAGTTGGCTGGGTACCATCCGACCGTAGGGGAGCTGAAGCAGCCCTGTTCAAGGGCAGGCAGCTGGAGAGAAGAAAAATAGCAGGGGTTATATTACGTAGAGGCAGGACAGGTTTAGATTGAGCAATTTAGCAAGACAAAGGAGAGTGAGACTTTTTGGCGCCAAGGCAGAGTGCTTGAATGGGGGCTGTAAGCACTTTAAAACAGTAGTATAAATTACAATCCAGCTAATACGGTTGAAATCCGCCCGTGTTCCGATAGGCTGTGCAGTTGCCATACTTTCCAAGGAGCTGCAGGCAGGCGTCCTGGTCTCGGTCGGCTGGGTGCCATCCTACTGTGGGGGAGCTGAAGCAGCTCTCTTCAAGGGCAGGCAGCTGGAGAGAAGAAAAATAGCAGGGGTTAAATAGCATAGATTCAGGACAGGTTTAGATTGAGCAATTTAGCAAGACAAAGGAGAGTGAGACTTTTCGGCACCAAGGTACTATAATGATGTTCTCAGCTCTGTTCCAGCTTCAATGTGCACTGTGCATTTTTACTTTCTCCCATGGTTGCCCTTCTTCCATCTGTGCGGTATAAATGCTAGTTTATACTATGCTTATCTAATTTCTTGCCACCTCTGTATGTTTGATTGTATCCTTATTTTGTATTTTTATATTTTTGTGCTTTGGAATGCAAACAGCATCTGTTTTACAAGTTGTTTCCCCCCACATTTCCATTCCACGGGTTGCCTTAGAAATGAGCCTTGGCTCCGTGTGCCTTTCCTGGATAACAAATTTTAAATAAAAAAAAAATGGGTTGATACAATGGTGATCCATTTAAGAGACTGGTGCAGCATGTTTAGGAAGGACCTCAGGGAGAGTCTAGTGGAACACAGTGTCACATGGCTGATATGTCACCTCTAAAGGTGGATATCCTTGGACTCAAATTGGGGTATTGTAGAGGAGTTCAGGCTTACCCCTTGCTGCGTCACAGACTGATATATCAATCCAGAATTCCTATGCATTCTAATTCTGTCAGCAGCCTACGGCTTAAGCCCATTATCAGTTACTAGGTCACAACATGGAACAAACTGACCCAATGTGAAGGAATTCGTTTAGTCAGTAGTGCCCTGTATCTGATGCTGCAATGATGTTTTACCTCATTTGCGAAATTCTGGCAAAGTCACTGATTAACTTTGACTTCTCAAAGCACTTCATGAAGTTGACAAGTTTGTGGCAGTTTTGACTTTGAAAAACTTTGCCCGCACCTCACATGTGATTTCACCCTTAGACTTTGCTTCATGGTAAATTCAGGCAAAGATTTCTCAGAAAAATCTCTAGGTCACATTCAACAGTTCCTGCAGGTCACATGATGCAGTTCTATGTACAAAGTGTCTTTCAGTTTTACTTTGCGGTCTCTGTGAGTGAGTGAGTGAAGGGTGCAGATCTGCTCCCTTTTGAGCATTGAAAAGTCATTTAAAAATAACCTTTCTTCAGCTTTTCATTTGTATTTTATACATTTTCTCTTTGCTTAGTAGTTTGTTAGGAAGGTTTTTCCATGGTGAAGGTCTTATTTTCCTTATACTGTATTTCTGAATATTTGTCTGTGGCCTTTGACCAGTATTTTCCATTTAAATCTGTGTTCAGACACTCTGGTTCTATGAATTCTTTTTGCTTGAATTTCCAGAAGGCTTCAAGCCTAAGTAATGTATTTTTTCATATTTGATGTTGAATGCTTTAGTGATTTATTCTTACAATAATGATGTTCTCAGCTCTGTCCCAGCCTCAGAATAAACTGTGCATTTTTACTTTCTTCCATGGTTGCCCTTCTTCCATCTATGCTATATAAATGCTGGTTTATACTATGCTTATCTAATTTCCTGCCACCTCTGTATATTTGATTGTATCCCTAAATTGTGTTTTTGTATTTATGTGTTTTGGAATGCAAGCCGCATCTGTTTTATAAGTTGTTTCCACCCACATTTCTCTTCTCCGGGTTGCCCTGGAAATGAGCCTTGGCTTAGTGTGCCTTTCCCAGATAATACATTTTAATAAATAAATAATGGGTTGGTACAATGGTGATCCATTTAAGAGAATGTGTGCAGCATGTTCAGGAAGACCTCAGGGAGAGTCTAGTGGAGCACAGTGCACATGGCTGATATGTCACCTCTAAAGGTGGATATCCTTGAACTCAAATTGAGGTATTGTAGAGGAGTTGAGGCTCACCCCTTACTATGCCACAGACTGATATATCAATCCAGAATTCTTATGCAGCATAGTGGTTAAGCCCATTATCAGTTACTAGGTCCCGGCATGGAGCAAAAGGAATTTGCTTAGTCAGTAGGGTCCTGTATCTGATGCTGCAGTGAAGTTTTACCTCATTTGCGAAGTTCTGGCAAAGTTATTGACTTTGGCTTCTCAAGGCACTTCATGAAGTTGGCAAATCTATGGCAACTTTGACTTGGAAAAACGTTGCCCGCACCTCACTTGTAACTTTACACGTAGAAGTTGCTTTACGGTGAATTCAGGCAAGATTTTCTCAGAAAATGGCTCTAGGCCACATTCAACAGTTCCTGCAGGTCACGGGACACAGCTGTATGTACACAGTGTCTTTCAGTTTCACTTTGCACTCTGTGTGCATGAGTGAAGGGTGCAGATTTGCTCCTTTTCGAGCATTGAAATGCCATTTAAAAATTAACCCTTTTCAGCATTGCTTTTGTATTTTATACATCTTCTCTTTGCTTAGTAGTTTGTTAGGAAGGTTTTTCTGTGGTTTATGTCATATTTTCTTTATATTTCTAAACATTTTCCTATGGCCTTCTACCAGTATTTTCCCTTTATATCTGTGTTCAGACAATCTAGTTCTGTGAATTCTTGTTTAGTTATTATTTATAGTTAGTTTTTTCCCCATTTTTTGCCTTTTCAAAATTCATTTTCTTTATTTTATTTTTACTTTTCATACCTTTTTATTTGAAATAAAAATGAGTGGAGATGGAGAGGAGAGTGGGAGGCGTGGAGCTCAGAGGGAGTAGACAGGGACAGTCACATGGTCAACAGATGGGTCACATCATCCCATCTGTTTGAACAGGAAACCTTTATGGGTGGTACCAACAGCACCAGTTGTTGAAAGGCCAGCAAGAAACCTGTAATAGTAATGGCTTCCTTGTCTGTAGGAACCACCCCACCCACAGTGCAGCAGCAGTGAGTATCAGCTGTTTTTCCAGCCGAAGAACATGCAAGTGATAAACCCCATCTGTTCCCCTTACCTGTGGTACCTCTGCCAGCACTGGCTAATCCATGAAAGAGGAGCCCCCAAGATCATACATCTTTGGCCTTCCCCTAGGCAGTAGTATAAGTCCCTAGTCTGGGATTTTTTTTTTATTCAGACCTCACCACCAACAGTGTTGTGATACGTAAAATGTGATAGACAGTTCTTTGGTGTGATAAACAGGGCAACCACTTGGGCACTGGTGGGCAGTACACCCACCTTAAAGTGAGACACCGCTGTGGGTGGGACACATAGAAACATAGATAATGATACCAGAAAAAGACCAAAGGTCCATCCAGTCTGTCTGAGTTTCATATTTAGCCCTGGGGACTACTGTTCCTTCAGGGTCCCAAACCTCCCAACCCCTCCATTTTCCTTCCCTATTCTGATACCCTGATCACCCACTATACCCTCAGTTCTGTCCCAGCCATGCTTATTACAGTTTTTGCACCTTTCAATTCAGCTAGCAGCCTGTTCCATGGCTCCACCACCCATTCTGTAAAATAGTGTTTTCTCACATCCCTCTTTAACCTTCCTTCTGTTAGCTTCCACTCATGACCACATGACAGTGAGATGGTATTGAAGTTACATAGTTCCCCACAGTTAATCTTGTTAATCCCTTTTAAGAATTTGAAGGTTTCTATGATATCTTTCCTCTCCATTCTGGTCTCAAGTGAGTACGTGTTCAAGTTAAGTTCAAATATCTGCAGAAATTAATCGAATTACACGGGAGTAGAAGAGGAAAGTAGAACTCCAAGAGTACAGAGGACATTCAGAAAAGACTAACAAAACATCTACAGGAATAAGTAGAATTCAAAAAGCAAAAACCAAAAATTTAAAAAGATTGAAAGGAACATACTGGATAACAAGGACAACAAGGTATACACTTACCACCTCAAACCAAGAACTTTCAATAGGAATATATAATTTATTTTGGACATAGATTGTAGGGACAGCATAGTGACAACTGCCTAAAGAACTACTATACATGCCTATTCAGGAGGGAGGTGGAAGAGGTGGAAGAGTAGGGCAAGGAGGTAACAGGGGTGGGCACAGGAGGTGCCAGAGCAGACCATGATTTTTAACATTACTGAGAGAACAATAACTAGGGTAGAAGAGAGTGTGTTAAGGAAAAGTTTATCATTTGTACCTTCAAAATACATGTACACATGTGACCTTACAGTGGCCCTTCAGAAATTCTACAGAAAAGTGTCTGAAGAGGTCATGGGTATGAAAATGGAGGAATTACTCTCTAACAGAGTAAGAAATAATGTTGGAGACAGGATGGTCATCTAAACTCTGTATGATAAGGTCAGTCTAAGAATCATGAACATTTTAAATAAAAATTGGCATGTCCTGCAACTAGGTAGCACTATCAATAGGAGGTTGAGGAATTATTCACATTTCATTTCCAGAAAAGCCCTGCTCTTAGAAACAGACTAGTTCACACAGAATATACCACACCTGGTGAAAGGGATAATCAGAGGTACCAGTTACTTTGGGTCCCTTAACCAATGGAAACTTTTCTTGTGGAATGTGCTTTCATTGTGGTAATACATCAAGAAAAACACACTGTGAACAACCATACAAAAATGTAGGACATGAAATCCAAAAACATATTATGTGTAAATCAGACCATGTCATATATATTTTCAATGTCTGTGCAACAAATTATATGTTGGAAAAACAAAGAGATAATTGTGTGTACATATCACTGAATGTAAAAGTGATATCAGGAGGCATGTAAAAACTCAACAATGGCATGACAATACAATATTGCCATACACTCTGTTGCAGCTGTCAGATTTTGGGGACTCGCTAGAGTACAAAAAACAGAGAGGTATGAGGACTGGGTCTTGGCCTTGCTAAAGAGGAAAGTGCTCTGGATCCACAAAATGAATATTTTGAATCCTGGAACAGGACAGAATAAAGAATGCAACTGGTCCTTAGGTTGGTGACCTTTTATTTTGGATTCAGGAATCACATGACTGAGAACAAACTAAATAAATGGAAGAGATTTGTTGGCAATGTGCTGGTACTGGACGTTGAATACATGGTTACCAGTTTGGTCAGATATAAAAGTTGTGTATTTTATAAAACAAAGAAAGAGTGTTAAGGGTGGGGGGATATAAGATTATATGAAGTCTATATGTGAAAAACAACTTTATTATCTGCCAAATGTCCAAAGGACTTGGAAATTTGCTGCAGGAGTGCTCTTTGTTATTATAAAATTCTATAAAATAGTGGATAAAGCTCTAAAAATATTAAGTGGTAGACAATTCTACTAGGTTACATTCTATAGTTAGTACTGCTGCCATTGGTCATGGATTGATGTAGAAACACATACTGAATATTCAACAGGGCTACATTACTAATATTTAAATTGTGTACACTGGCCCAGATATTCAAACTGCGCCAGGCTGTGGCACAAGCCTGGGCGCAGCGCAACTTGGCTGCGCAGGGGCATTGACTGGGTGATATTCAACAGAGCTGCGCCATGGCACAGCAATCGTTGATATATGGCAGCCACCGCGGTGTGCATAGTGCAGACCAGCCAGAGTGGCCAGAGTGGAGCAGGGGATGCGCTAGCGTAAGTTCCATGGCACTATGCGCAACAACCACAATATTCAAAAGTGCACATGCAAATGGGGCCATAATGTATACAAGGTGCAAATGGGGCCATTTGCATGTCATTATAGCCCCATTTGCATGCAGGTGAGCTGATCCCCGGTGACTTGTGCCTGGCACCCTGCCAGACAGCAGCCGTCAGGGACCGATGCCCCTGCACATCACGGCAATGTGCCCCACAGCCCGATCGTGGGCTTCAGTAAATATAAATTGTGTCCTATATCCCTGGTGGTCCAGTGGACTGCTGTCAGCCCGATCACGGGCATTTGTACTAATGAATTTAAGTCCAATATCCCTGATAGTCCCGTGGATCACGCGCAGCCCGATCATGGGCTTAAATACAAAAAACCAAAGTCCTATATCCCTGGTGGTCCAGTGGAAGGCTGTTACTTATTCTCTTAATTCAGAAGTACTGGCTAGTCAATGGAACATCAGTTTTTAAGAACTAATAGAGACAGTTGTTCACTGTTTACAAATTTGGAGAACTAATAATATGAATGAATATATACTTAGATTTCTAGATTGGATACTGCACTTTTAAATGTTCTTATATACATGGGGAAGACTGATTCAAGACTTGACTATGACAGCATATACTGTAAGGTAACATTTGATGCAGGAAGCATGTTCAGTGATTGGTGATGGTGGCACTGGTTTTTAAATGATTCACTAGATTTTTGTATTAATTTTTGTATATATTTTCTGTAAATACAGGTAACACAGCATTCTAAGAGGCTGCGATGAAGTAGCAGTGGGCTATGACATGTTACCCAGATTTGTCATGTGTTAAGTAGAAAACTAAAAATAAGAAGATACTATATTTTGTGCAGTGGTGTTCATCAAATACATACTTTGAGTTTGTGGTTGTCCATCAAGACTTTAAAAATACTTATATGATATGTGCAGGCAATCTGGACACTGTCATTTGCTGTTCTTATATAGGTCCGACAAATCGTGGTCCAGTGGACTAATTAAAGTGACACTGCTGAAGTGTCTTCTTATGAATTCCAGTGCATTCCTTCCTCAGCTCACAGCCCTGTTCCCTGCTGTACCTAGTGGGTAGCCTCCGTTGTGACCCCAACACCCATTCAGATTGTAGAGAGAGTAATGGATACATTTTTGGATCTTACATACCATCCCAGGACTATTCATCATAGCTGCCTCATAAGATACACTAGTTAAATGTATATGATGACCAGAGTTACCAACACATAGGGAATATAAATACAGGAACAGAACCCTTTCAAGAACTTCATCAACAGGCAGAGAATACTTTCATTGAAAAGAATTTCACTAGTGAAGAACAACAGCAAAGATTATGTCTTTTAAAACAAGATAAGATTTGGTCAGACACAGGCAGCAACAACATTATACTAAATATGATGGCTCACTTAGAATAGCGTGACATTAGACTTGAGTGGCAAGCACTGTCCTTAGCAGAATACATAGAAGAATAAGTGAATGCCCAGACGTTTAAGACAATTAGTGGAACCCAATTTGGGCTTTATGACTACTGAACTATCAGAAAAATGTATGGGCATTGGTAATAAGTGTTGTATGGATTTTATGGTGTCTTTAATAGAAGCTATCATATGAGCAATGAATAGATAAGTTGCAGAAATTACTCAGGATAAGGATGAATATAAGTGGAAAGTAGAACTCCAAGAGTACACATGGCATTTGAAAAAGATTAAGAAAAGTCTACTCTAATATGAAGATTTTAACAAGCAATACAAATTGAAAAGGTACAAAAGGAACATAGTGGATTACAAGGATGGCAAAGTGTATTCTTACCACTTCACACCAAGAAGTTTCAATAGGAATATACAATACAATTCAGAGACATATAGTGGGGACAGGATAGTAACAACTGCCTACAGACCTACTAGACAGGCCTATACAGATGATGATTTTTTAGAAGAGGAATGACCAGGCACAAGTGGGCAACAACTGAATACAGGAACAGAGTAACAGGGACAGAGGTACAAATTGAGGAGGAGGGGACAATGCCAAGAAGGCAAATATGGGGGGGGGGGGCACATGATGTAGCTAAGCTAGATGCAGCCTGGCTCTTGAGGCTGTGCTTTGTTGGTGCTAAAATCTCTGATCCGCGTCCTACAAGTGCTTCCTTGTTGTGTTCTTTTCAGCTTTTCTGGTTATTTGATAGCCTGCTATGGCAGAGGAAGAAACTCTGGAGTCTTTAGCTGCTAAAAACATAAATTATCAGCATCTCCCATTAGCCCTGCAGATGACGCAAGTGAGATGGCCTAACTGAAGTATGAGTGGGAGACAGATGCAGCCCTGCTAGCCTGGGAATTGTGTGGGATTAAATCTTTTATGAGCAGTATCTGTTCTGGATAAAATCACGGTCAACTTGGCAGCCGTTAAGGTCTTGGTTGAGGCTTTGGGAAGCAGAGTTGAGCATAATGAGACTATAATTGACCAGTTGGAGGATTGGACCCTCCCAGCAGAGTGGTGTCTGGCTTTGATTGAATGGGAAGTGTGCCAAATGTGGGACTGTATGGAATATCAAGGGTCCGGGAACTGCCACAATAATGTTTGGCTATTTGGTCTACCAGAAGGGGCAGAGGGTGCAGACCTGACCGATTTCTTACAACGCATGCTGCCACAGTTAATTAACTATTATTGGGGTGCCTCTGTTGAGATTGATAGAGCCTATCAGGTCCCCTCTGGTTCCCCATCCTCCATTACTTTTGACCGGCCCCAGCCCATTGTCTTTCAGCTCCTCTGTTATCAGGACTGAAAGCATATCTTGCAAAAAGCTTGGGCTGTCAAGGATCTTTTGTGGCAGAGTCATAGGCTATCTCTTAGACCTGGCTTCCCCAAAATAGTTATCAATTGATGGAAAGCTTTTGATTGAGTTTGGGACATGATTAAAGAAAAAGGACTAAGGTGCTATTTGTGACCTCCAGCTGTTCTGTTGCTTTTTCTGGGCAATAGGGTTGAGACCTTTACCTGTGCTAAGGAATCACAGCAATTTTTTTTTGATCCTGCTAACTTTTCCCCATTGGAGTCACAACCTGGCAATTACTGTCACTTGGAGATGAAACCACAGCGAACCTCCTCTGCTTCTACCACCAAGATAGCTTCTTCTAGCTTGGGTCCTCATAAGTTAGTGTCTCTGTCTTGCTCATCAGTGAAGGAGTGTATGGACTGCTTACCATTGACAGTGGCCTGAGGTGGTTTCTTCTCCCTGTCTTGAACTGCTTTCAGTGTACAGTACTCTGTTACTGGGTCAGTAGACAGTCAGAGCTTACTTCTCTCAACTTGGAGCAGCTCTACTAGTGATAAGGCTTAATTTTATTTTTGTCATTCTGTTTTTTTGGTTTTTCTTTTCTGTCTATCATTTACTGTTATCTTTCTTAGCTATATTTGTTATTTCAGTACCAGACCTCCAAGTGGCTGATGTAAACACCGGGGTGGGGAGTAGCTCAGTTATTTACTGTCTTGGCATGTTACTGCAGGACAATATGAAAATAGTTTTTTTTGCTTTGCTGGACTGTCCCATTCTATTGGGCTCTTGTCATTCCTCTCAGCCTATTAAATATTATATCTTGTATCTCTGTGTCATCTGGAGGGGTTTTGGCTGGTTGGGGTGTGCGTTTTTTGTTTATTGCTCTTCTTCTTTTCATGGCACAAGGTGAGTGGGGGGATATAATATGCTATGAGGGGTTTGTTGCCTTGTCAGTAAAATGACATTCTGCTACAGCGTGCTGCATTGTTGTGTCAGTTTCTTTGCTTCGGAGATCCCTCACTCCTCTGCACCAGTCATATTTAGTTTTATGTTGCTTGTAGTGTGTATGACTGTATTTGTGTGGAAATTCTACACCTTTTTCTTGTTTTGTTGTGTTTTCTTGGGTCCATCCATTAGTAGAGTTTGTTAGTGTGTTAGGATTAAAATGTAATGGTTTTAGTAGGGACTGCCATTTTAGGATTGCCATTGCATTCTGTTGTAAGGCAGCAGTGAGAATGTAAGATTATTTATTATTTCACTGCTGCCACTATATTCTTGTTTTGTACACTGCTATGGTGAGAGATCTTTTAGTGGAGTTGCAGAACTTTTTTATTCCAGTGCTTTATACTGGGTGGGTGTTGTGGCCTCCAGCACAGCCACTGATTGTGATCATAGATGTCCTGTTATTTGTCTTATAGTTTACCCATATTCTATTTTAGTCTCTGTATTTCTTGTTACTGAGACATGTATAGTTGTACTTGTTTCTCTTTTTTCCTTTTGGTCTACAGCACTGTTGGCTGTTTTGCCGCTGCCTGGGACCTGGGGGGGGGGCAGGTTGGGCTGGGGGATTATGATACTTAGCCAGAATGATTTAGAAGGTGGTCTCATGGAATGCTGGGGGAATGAACAGCTCCATCAAATGTAAAAGTGTTTTCTCCCATATTAAAAAAATAGGTCAAATTATTTTCCTCCAGGAAACACATCTATTGAAACAAAAGGTGGACAAGATGCATAGAGGGTGAAAAGGGCAGCTTTATGAATCCTCTTTTATAAATAAAAGAAGAGGGCTGATGATCTTGTGCACTAAAGAAGTCAGATCATTGGCACATTAGATGGTTCACCGATGACTTTGGTCTTGTCTTATGGCCCAAATAAAGATGGCTCCTCCTTTTTCCACCTCCTTTCCAGACCCTTGTGGATGTTACACAGGGAGATATTATTTTTGGAGGGGATCTAAATGAAGTGCCAGACACCCTTTGTGATCATAGCGGCCAGCCTACTCATTTGGATTCTCCTGGTTCTAAGGCTCTGAGCTGACTAATAGAGGATCATGGCTTGCAAGATATCTGGAGATTAAGCCATCGTTCTGACCAGAATTATACTTATTATTATTCTTCTGTCCATAAGTCTTATAACAGAATTGAACTGTTTCTAATCTCTCTCAATATAGCTCAGGGTATTCTTGCCTCAGCCATTGAACCCATCCTTATTTTGCATTACTCTTCTATCACTTTTGTCTTTCAGCAGGGAGGGTCGGACCTGGAGATTAAGCACTGGTGTTGCAATGTTAGCTTATTGGGGGACCCCAGGTTTAAAGAATGGCTTAGGTAAGAGGTGCATGATTGCCTAGCACTTAACTATACTGGGGTGACAGCTACAACATGGGTGTGGGAAGGCCTAAAGACCTACTTGCGCAATAAGATCATTGCTTACACCTCAGCATGGAAAAAAGATAGGAGTGCCAGCTCCGCTATTTGGAGCAACAGCTAGAATATTTTGAAAAGCAGCACAAGGCTGGTAGGGCTGATTCCTCCCTGCTTCATACCGGTAGGCAAGTGAGGTATTAAATTGATATGCATAATACCTAACAAGCCGAATTTGGTCTTTATAGAACTCAGCTTATGTATTGGGAAGAGGGAGAAAAGGCAGGGCTATTTCTTGCTTATTGTCTTAAGCAAATGGAGGCAAATGGTAAAATCCTGGCCATTAAGTGGGGGGGGATGTTTTGGTTACCAACCCAGTGGACATTAACATAGCTTTTTGTGATTTCTAAATTTATTTATTTATTTATTTTATCTTGGATTATAGTACCTTTTGAGCTAATAGCCCTTTTACAAAGGTTACATGTCAGTGACTAGTACAAAGAAGCATAAAGGCAAAAGCAGTAGCATTACAAAATGAGGTCGACAGTCTACCAAACTGTACAGATCAGTAATCCAATAAACAGTACACTGAAACTTGTAATCATTTAAAAAAAAACAGAGTGGAGTGAGCTTAATAGTTAGACAAGGGAATGTAATACAGTGTAGAGAAACAGCCAGACAGCCTTGTAAAAGGGAAATGAAAAGGGGGTAGAAAGATGGATATTTAGGGAGGTCAGGTGAGGAAGGGGTGATGGGGTGTGGGTATGGTAGAGGGTTAGCAGGGTAGAGTAAGAGCTATATGAGAGAGCGGAGATAAGATCTAGGGAAATGGCTATGCATAGGGTGGAGGGGAGGGTTATAATGGGGTAGGAAATGCTACTAAGTGCATTGTAGGACTTGCACGAGTAATCAGCAGGACTCAAATAAAGGAAGGTTGTGTCAGAAGTGGAATGTGGATCTTTATGCTTCAAGAAGGTGAGTTGGTGTCCCCCAGGATGATTTACAGTATTTATTGGGGTACATTACTCTGTCTTACTTGACAGATGAATAGAGGAGGGGGCTGGATGGTCCTCTTTCTCCTTAGGAAATTCAATCTTCTATATCTCACATGTCTGGTGGAAAAGCACTGAGGCCGGAAGGGTTTCTAGTGGAAGTCTATAAAGCCATTGGTGACCTAGTGAGTCCTCAACTGGCAGATATTTTACAAGGAGCATGGCTGCAAGGTGAACTCCCTTCAACCATGAATGATGCTACCGTTACAGTTTTAATGAAAAAAGGTAAGAACTCTTTTCAATGCTCCAGTTATCGTCCCATCTTGTTACTGAATGTGGACAATAAAATCATGGCCAAGGTGCTGGCAACCCAGCTTGCAAATGTTGTGTCTTTATTAGTCCACCCAGATCAATCAGGGTTTGTGTCTGGTGGAGATGGTGCAGACCACATCTGGAGGTTGGTTGGTTTGATGTGGGTTTTCAGTATCCTCATCAGATGCTGGGGCAACTATTGCTTTAGATACCAAAAAAAAAGGCATTTGACTCTGTCAAATGGCCTTATCTTCTGGCAGATCTTCAGAAATTTGGCTTAGGGACAGCTTTATTCACTGGGTTTGGCATATTTACTCCATGCCCCAGGCTGTAGTTCTCATGAATGGGAGAACCTCTTTTCCTTTAAAGTTAGGTAGGGATACAAGAGAGGGGTGCCCCCTGTCCCCCATGTTATTTGTGCTTGAAATTGAGACTTTAGCCCACAAATTACAAGAGTGCTGGTCTATTCAAGTGCTTGTGGTGGGTAGCCGTACCTATAAAACCATGCTGTTTGTGGATGATATTCTTTTGACAATAAAAAACCTGGCCACCTCCATTCCAGCTATCATTGATCTTTTGGATTATTTTTCCTCCCTTTCTGGTCTCCACAATAATTGTGGAAAAACTGAGCTTCTTCTCCTAAATAGTCATTGCACTATCTCTGTTAGCAAGTATTGACCTCTGATGGGTGACTCAACCTATCAAGCAATTGGCAACAGTGGTCAACCTTAAATTTTACCCCACTCCTTAAGAAATTTAGGAAGGATGTTTCTAGATGGAAAAATCTTCACTTGTCTCTTTGGGGGAAGGTGCAAACCTTACAAATGATGGTTCTCCCTAAGTTTCTTTATATGATCCGCTATTTGACTTTTAGGTTGTCAGATTCTATTTCGAAACAAGTATCTGCTATTGTCTCTGATTTTCTTTGGGAGGGTGGTACGGCTTGTTTCTTTGCACTGTGGATGATTGCCTCTCACACTAAAGGGGTCTTTTAGCCCATCTTATTTAAGTGGTATTATCTGGCCTTAGGTGTGTGTCAGATCTGGATGTAGCCCAATTTGGAGACAGCCTGGGTTGCAGCTAGATGGCTGGACTTTAAGAGAGATATTGTTGGGGGGCCTTCACCAGAAGAAATCCTCTGGGACACATCTCTTTGGACACATTGCATTCCAACTCAGGAGTTTGCTTTACATGTTTGGTCAACAGTCCACTCTATTTTAGGATCAACCCTGGGCATCCCTATTTCTTGCTGGCCTCTGTGCTCTAACTCACGGTTGAAGGTGGGGGCCAGCTTCTACACTGTCCTATATGGTCACATGGTTGACTGGTGTGGGTAGGGGATCTCTTCTGTCTTAGTACTCAGTATCTTAAGTCTTTCTCTGATCTCCAACAGGAAGCCTCCTTTCTGGCCTCACATCATTGGAGGTATCTGCAACTTCGCCACTTGTTATCTCAGATAGTTGGTACCCAGTTTTGGTTACTGGGTAGGGGTAAATGTTAAGAAATTATGGGGACCTACCTAGTGTGAAACATTGCATTTTTCCTCCTTATACAGAGTGTATTTACAGGGCTTTTTTAGAGGAATACACTTCAGCTAGAGGAAGGTAGAGTTACAGATTAGAGGCACAGCTACACTTCCAACCACAAGTTAGACATCTTTGGAACTGCACTCTTGCATTAAGGCAGAGTAAAAAGAGGAGAGAGAAGAAAAGTGAACAATAGTCATGTTGGGAGTTGTGCAATTCAGTGGCTGTGGGATGGAAGTCTTCAGGGAAATGTTCTGGAGACTACATTGCTGCTCCTTCTGCAGCCACCTCTCTGGGTTGAGGGAGGAGGTTGCTTGTCTACATGCCAAGTTGGCTAGGGTTTGGGAGGCCTCCACCCCTCCCAGGGACCACCAAATCCACACCGGCTGCCTCAAAAGATACCAGGAATGAGGGTCGGTTGGACAAACGTGAGTGCAGGGAGGGTGAGGGAGGGACGTGGGGCAGAAGCACATCCAACCTGAGGTTCCAATCCACAACTCCTATGCTGTTTTGGCAGGGCAGGACTGCCTCAGTGAGCCACCCACACTGGTGGACAAGGTGGATGCAGGGATCCTATACAGTGGAGACCCACGGGGGATGGCATGAAACCGCAGAGGAGAAGAAAGCAACTCCTTATAGGGGACTCAATTATTAGGTGGGTAGTCCTGGGGGCAGGAAAAGGGGAGGCCAGTTGCCTTCCAGGCATCACAGCTTGGAGGGAGCAGAAGCAAATCCAAAGGATTGCTGGGGCAGCAAGACATGAGGGTGAGCTACATGACATTGTTCACCTGGGGACAAATGACCTGGCTGGGGAAAAGGTGAAGGCAGAGCAGAGGGAGTTTACAGAGTTGGGAAGGGGTCTTAGACAGGTGGCAGGCACAGTAACATTCTCAAAAATACTACCAGTTTATGGCATGGGGGAAGCGAGAGTACTCCAGACCAGGGGATTCAATGAATGGCTGAAGAGCTGGTGCAGAGTTGAGGGATTTGGCTTCATTGGGGACTGGGGGACAACCTGGAGAGATATAAGGTTGTACGGGAGGGATGGCCTGCATTCATCTGTGGGGGGGGCGAGATCATTGGTGAGAGGTTTACATGTTTCATTGGCAATCATTTAAATTAGCCAAGGCGGAGGGTGGAATTAAGCAAGGAAAACCCAACTCCCCCCCCCACAGGCTAAGGTAGAGAGACAGATAGTAGAGACAAGCAAGGAACATTTAAACAGCCAAGGGGAAAGGCGGAATTAAGCAGGAAAAAAACAATGCCCCCCCACACAGTGAAGTAGACAAACAGACAGATACCAGGGCTGTGGAAGCAACATAAATAAACACAATGGAAGGAAGTAGCAGGGCCGGCATGGAGGGAGGACATAGAGATTGGGATGGGGGGAGCTGGTACAGGAGGGGGACCAAAACATGGAATGCCACATGTACGAATGCCGGCAGCCTGCCAAACAAGTTTCCAGACCTAACAGCCTTGATGGTGGAGGAAGACCTAGACATTATCGCAGTAACTGAAACACCAGGGACACAATCTTCAGGAGAGACAGGGAGGGCAAAAGGAGTGTCTATATACATCAGAGATGGGATCAAGGCAATGGAGATAGTGGGAAGACAGGAAGGGAAAGAAGCTCTATAGGTGACATTAGAGCTGGGAAATGGCACCACCATCCACACTGGAGTTGTCTACAGACCTCCAACACAAGGAGAAGAAATATACAGGGTATTAGTGGAAACCATACACAAAATGGCAGGGAAAGGGGAGGTGTTGCTGGTGCGGAACATAAACATGCCAGATGTTTCATCTTTTGGCCTGTAGTTAATGGAGCAGATTTAAGCTCTGGTCAGATACTCAGATGGTGTTCAATATAGAGAATGTTATACTTGTATGTGGAAAAATCCTCAATAAAGTATTAATTATAAAAAAAAAGATGGAAAATACAGGGACCCTCAAATGTAGTACAGAGGAGGAGGGGTGGAGGAGGTGGAACAGGAGGGCACAGATGGGAGAGGGAAGGGTCCAGGTGGTACCAGAGCAGATGATGATTTTTAATATTTGTGAGGAAATACTAACTGAGGAAGAAGAGAGTATTTCGCTTTACCGTGGAGCTGCAGAAATTCTACAGGAAATTGAGATGGTAGATACATATTGAAATAAACCAGTGGAATCAGCTACTAGAAAACAGGACTTAAATTAGCTGTAGGCATCAAATCAACCTTTCATCCAGCCAAGGTCTCAGAAATAAAGAGAACTGCATCCAGTTGTTTGAAAGAGATTTGAATGTATTAGTTAAAAATAGAGAAATGGGACATGTTAATACAAATTTGATGAAAAGGGAGACAGAGGCATTTAAGGAGTTAGAAGATGATGAGTTTATTATTATCAAATTGGTGGATGGTGGTGGTGGTGCAGTACTGTGAAAGAAAACTGAGAGAAGAGACACAGTAATGAAGACTGACAGAGATCCCGTCCCAGAAATAAAAGAATTAGAAGAATTGTTAGAGATGGGTGTAGATATGGATTGGCTTGCCAACAGAGAGAAAGGGATGCTAAGTAGTCAGAACCCAAGGAATCCTATATTGTATGCACTCCCCAAGGTCCACAAGGACCCTTCGAACCCCCCAGGAATTCCCATCTTGTCAGGCATCGGATCTGTTCTCAAACCTATGTCCAAATATGTAAAATTTTATTTACAACCTAAGGTACTGTACTAAAGATGTCTACATACATAGCAGACTCAGGACATGTGATAACATTTTTAAGGAAATTGGACCTCCCAAACATTGATATAGGGAATGTAACATGTGTTATGTTATGCAGTAAAGATCTGTACACAAGTAGCCCCCAAGATTCGGGATAACTACAAGGTTGGATACATTTAAGGGAAGCGGGATGAGGAAATTCTTCCTGATGAATTTTTGACTCAGTTAAGTGAAATTCTATTTAAACATAAATATTTCACAGTTGAAGGATTGTGTTACATGCAGGTGATGGTAATGGCCATGAGCAGCACAATGGTCCCTGACTTTA
The DNA here is from genome assembly GCA_016271365.2 of Neoceratodus forsteri. Classification (NCBI taxonomy): domain Eukaryota; kingdom Metazoa; phylum Chordata; order Ceratodontiformes; family Ceratodontidae; genus Neoceratodus; species Neoceratodus forsteri. The sequence continues at coordinate 878,277,935 of CM057458.1, read as the reverse complement.
CAAATTTGTGCATATACAACTTTGAAAGAACACTTGTGATAGACCAGAACAGGAATCTTTTTTACAAAAACATTCATTACAAACACTTTAGTGATAAAATTTTTATTTTACAAACAGGGGAAGTGGAAACACTTGAAAGATTTAAGAACTTTTTGAACAGTAGGATGGAATACCTAACCATCAATATGGATGATAGTGATAAAGATATAGCTTTGTAACCCCCATGGGGCTTACATTATTTTAACCCCCATGTCTCCCATTGCTCCTGTTTGCCTCCTGGTGTCCCCTGATTTCCCAGTGCTTGCACTGATGCCTGGCCTGAGTCCCTTTTAGTCACAAAAGCCTCTGTCCGACCACTGCATATTTTATTTGCCCAGACTGGGGCCAGAGGAGTTGGATCGAGGGGCTGCTGTTTTTTGTTCTGCTCTTTTGAGTAGGCGGTGACCACACATATGCAGAAGCGTGTTTCATATTCTGACCACAATGCAGTCAAATAAATTGCTTTCCTGTGGTCCCGGTCCCAGTAAAGGGCAAAGTGGGTACCAGTGACCTAAACAAGGGCTAAGAAAGCCTTCTGTATAATGTAAATATAGAGCGCCAATAGTGAGCATTTCAGGGCTCATGATTATTAAATAGGAGCCCATTATTATTAAAAGTGAAGCCTGCCTAGTGCCCAGGGACCTTAAATAGTAACACTAGTGACAGGCTAAGGACTGAGTTAAAATACAGAACATGGGCAGTGCTTAAGAGGGCACAAGAGTGGCTATGGAACTGTGGGGCTATAAACTAAATAAAATGCTTAACCTGGCTGCACCAGAACTTTGAATTTGGTACATTGATGGACTTGATATGGAACTGTATAAAATGCAGCCATATCCGCAGCCTTTGACCATTATGGAGCCAATCAGAAAGCCAAGATGTTGGGCAAAGTCTTTTGGGACTATACCAGAAACTTGTGGGGGAAAAGCAGGGACCAAATTTAGGCACCCAAACAGAGAACCTATCCAGCATCAAAGGAGCCTTATGAATATTTATTTTCATAAAAGACAATTGAATCAGCCAATCAGGAGTTGCAGAGAGCTGCTCCCAAAACCCAGCAGACTTTTCAGGTTGGGTTTATTTTGGCATTAGCCTCTCCACAGAGAGGAGGGGGCTCTAGCCCTTTGCCAGAGAGAATGGGCCTGCAAGTCAGTTCTGTGGAGACCCTTCCACAGGGTAGAGGGTTCTGGCCTAAGCTAAGAGAAATGTGGCTTCAAGGAATTGGAATTAATGCCCTGGAGGTTGCCAGATATTGGCCCCCAGGGCTAGCATTTGCCTTCCCACATTTAAGAAGATAATGTGGGATAATTTAGAATTGTTCTTCAGCTGTGAGAGAGCTGCACAAATTCCTGCTAGCAGTTGTAAGGGGGCTGCATGAAGGTCTGCCTCAGCAGTGAGAGTGCTGATGAAGCCTGTGATTCAGATAATGGAAAGCCACATGCTTGACCTGAGAGAGTAAATGTCTACCTACAAGTATAAGTTATTTGGAGACCTGCTTGAGGCTGAGAAGCCCAGAAAACCAAGAGGCAGTTGAGTTCTGTCTGCACCCTGCCTTTGATCAATGCCAAGGATAGAGTGGACATCTGTTGCAAGTGACCGAAGAAGGGCCCTGTGTTTGTGAAATGCCTATTGTGACTGTTTAAGGTGCCTACAGGAATGGACAGGAAAGTATCCTAAGGTCAGAGCTTGTCCTGGAATTGCCTGTGAGAACTTTGCGACTTGATGTTCTGTTTGGAGCTGCAAGACACCAGTTGGCCATGGAACTGTTTATTCTGCTTTTGAGGATCTTGAAAAAGTATAAGTGAATTATCTGCAATGCTTGTAAGAAGTTTGAGAGAGTAAAGTGAATTGTTTGCAATTTTGAATGTGCTTGCCTCTGGTAGAGAGGGGAAACTGTTTCTCCAAAAGACTGTGGCTTCTGAGAGAGCCATAGCAGTTGTGCTAACCATATGAATGGGAAAAAGCCAAGTGTAATAAATGTGCTGAACAGCTGTCTGAGAAAAGTGAAAGAGACTGTGTCCTGTGATCAGCAGTGGGAGCCATGCCTTACAAATTAGTCATTCACTCTGTGGAGGAGTATGGGTCTTCCCTAAAATCTCTGGGATGCACCCCTGGTTTTGAGACTCTGACCTGACTAGCAAAAAGATCATGTCTGCCACATTGGCTGAAAGATTAAAATGCCTAAGATGATTAAATAATCAACATGCTTGGCTTTGAATGTCTGAGAGTATCTGAATTGTCAGAAACTGTAAGAGACTGTATTTAAGATTGGTCTGGAACTTTTTACCCTTCTGTCGATCCAGTGATTGGGGTCTCAGTTGGTGTAAGTACTTGATTTGTCAAGCCTCTTTTTTGTGTGGTTTTCTTTTTTTTTTTTTTTTTTAGTCCAGTGTTTCCTTTTTTCTATATCGCTGGCGTGGAAGAGCCATGGGACAGGGTGGGGCTGGGGTTGGGAGGGTTGTATGTACCTTCATTGCTTCTAGCTATAACTCACATCCCCAAGGGGTTTGTTCTTTACTGTTGTTTAGTTTGTGTATTTCTCATTATGCACTTGTACTTAGTATTACATGATTTTATAGTGGGATATTCTTTTCTTTGTTTATTGTTGTTGTCACTATTGTTGTTAAAAAAAAACTCAAAAAAGTACATTTAACAAAAAAAGACTGGTCTGGGAGTCAGTCTGATAGTGTGCCACCAGGTTTAGCATTGCCATATGCTTCTCCCCCAGAGGGACATAGCCTCGACGTGGGGGTTTGAGGCATGCAGGCCCTGGTCCCAGCCTGGTCTGTTTTCTAGAAAGAAACTAGAATACGACTTCAAGACCAGAGAAAGGTGGCATCTACCTAGATGTTGAGAAATCTCCAGCCTGCAACCTGCAAGAACCTGTTTAGAAGAGGGGATCAGCACAAACCCATGCCTGCATCTCAGACAATGCTACTTGTATGAATTATGTCTACCCGAAAGAACTTTCTGCACCTAATAATGACTACCATACCATGAGTAAGCAGATTCTGGTCTGCGCAAATTCTGAAGGGGACTGTAATTAGTTGCTTTGTGTGTGCCGAGTTCAGCATCCAAAGACCAAGCTACCACAGTGTGGGAATTACCTGTTTACCTAAAGGGTTAAAATTTAAAATTCATCTAAGGGATCGAGAGTCTAATCTGATTTTTCATTTAAGGGCCCAAATGTCGACCAGCCAGCTGCACCTTATCAGGCCTGCATCTAAGACCTCAGTACTGGCTACCCAGGTTTAAAGTGTAGAATTGTGGGATTTTATAGTGGTCTGGAAACTGGTACCAGTGTGGGCATTTGTTGGGTGTTTACAATCTAAAGCATCTAGATACTGTAGCTAGCTAGAGAAAAAATATCCTGAATTCATCAGAAGGTTGGTGGGAGGCCAAATATGATAAAGGGCTGAATGGAAAATGGAAAAATGATTACTGAGATTTTCATGTCAATCTGAAATGCCAGTTGATATCTGTTGTTTAACCTCTATATCCAATCCACCCATTCCTAACCCTCACCCCTTGTAAATAAATGTTGGCTAACTGTTTTTATAAATCTTGGTGTGTGAGTATATTATTAGAGAGAGTCTTTAATTCTAAAATGTTGAAATGTGGGGTTTTGGTGGTTAATCCATGTGTGGGATGACAATATGGTATTGTGAGTGGGTACAGCATCCAAGAGGGCTGTACCAGGTTCATTTTAAACCCACTAAAAGTACATTCTGGGTGGAGGCCCTGCACAATAATGTTATTTATGGGAAAGAACCAGTTTTAAATCAGAAATAGGAACCCAGGCCCCTCAGCCTTGGTCTGGCTAGCAAGGCAGGAGTAAGTTGCCCATTGGAAGGTGGCACCCAGGTTACAGCTTATATGGACTTATTCGTCTATAAAGAGAATAACCATCTAAAATCTACTTTGTACCCAAAAGGAACAAATAGGAATACCACATTACACTTTAAATGTTTTCATGCTCCAAAACTAATAAACAGCACACCAAAAGCACAATTTTTATGATCCAAGAGGAACTGTAGTGAGTCCTGGGAATATGACAGGGTAAGGGAGAAATGGCTGGGAGGTTTAGAAACAGAGGATACCAGGAACCATAGATCAGGAAAGTGTCTGAAGATGTCACCACTATGATAATGGAGTAATTACTCTCTAATAGAGTAAGAGATAATGTGGGTCTCAGGATAGTCTTCTCAATGGCACACAGACAGTTCAGTGGAAGAATCAGGAACATTTTAAATAAAAACTGGCGTGTTCTGCAGGTAGGTAACACTATCAATAGCAGGATCAGGAACTACTCACATTTCACTTCCAATGGGGCAAGGGGGAGACCCTGGAGGCCCCACCTAGTGAGTAAGCCAGGGGGAACACCAGGTAGTGACTGGCCCCCGGTGAAGTGGGCCATGGCTCATTGTTGGACTGATGGGGGATGCCGTCCTTGACCCAAAAAACATACTAAAAAGCCAATAAATAAATAAATAAATATTACTCTTAAACACAGACTAGTTCAGACAAAATATACCATACATGGGGAAAGGGATAACCAGAGGAGCCAGTCACTTTTGGGTCCCCAAAACAATGGGAACTTTCCCTCTGGAACTGGCTTCCAATGTGGAGATACATCAAGAAAAACACACTATAAACATCCATACAAAAATGAAAGACAAGAAATCAGACATCACATTATGAGTAAATCAGATCATGTCATATACTTTTTACAGTGTCTATGTGATAAATTATATGCCAGAAAAACAAAGAGAGAAATAAATGTATGTATCAGGGAACACAACAGTGCTATCAGGAGGTCTGAAAAACTCAGCAGTAGTAAGACACTGCAATACATCTGGATGCTCTGTTGCATCTCTCAGATTTTGGGGACTCAGAAGGGTACAAAAATGAAAGAGTTGTGAGCACTGGAACATGGCCTTGCTGAAGAGAGACGTGTTCTGGAACCACAGGATGAAAACTGTGAATCCTGAAATTGGACTGAATAAAGTATGCGGCTGGTCCTTAAATTAATTAACTTGTATTATTGATTCCAGCATCACATGACTTGGGATCAAACTAGATACATGACAGACATTTTTTAACACTGTACTGGTACTGGCACTGGATCCATGGTTACCAGTTTAGTCAACTATAACTGCTGTATATTTCGTAAAACAAAGAAATTGGGGGAAGAGTGGGAGATGTGAGATAATCTGAAGTCTGCAGATGAAAAACAGCTTTATTATCTACCAAAGGCTCCAAGAACTTGGGAATATATAGTGGGACTGTTTTAAGTTCTGCTATTTTTTATTATAAAATTCTATGTGTAACCCCCCCTTTGTGGGGCTTATCTGGAATCCTCCCATTTTTCTGCCACCTCGGGCATCCTCCCAATTTCCCCCCTTCCAGGTTTCCCTCTGCTGTGGCTCCTTGTCTTGTTGAGCCCTGCAGGGCTAATGGAGCACCTTTGCCAGTGGCTGGCATGTTAGAAATGCCTCTGGTGCTCACATGTTTGAAAGGGATGTGCGCACGAAGTTCTGACTGCCAGTTGCAGTTCAAATCAGAAGTTACCTGTGTTCAATTTAGTTACTATAGGCACCGGGGACACAGTAAAGCCAGGAAAGGGTTTTAAAATAAAGAAATAGGCAGACGTCAACAACACTGCCTCTGGGGTACCAGAGTTAAAGGGCAAATGTCAGGCCCGTGCATGCCCTCAGAAATATTAATGAACCACTGCCTTGATTTCCAGGCACTAAGTGTTTAAAAGGTAGCAACTGAGTTCTGGGGCACAATTAATGTAAATAAATAAATGTGTGCAGGAGGGAAATGTTAGGGCTACATCACAAAGGAAATAATTTGTTAATATAATCTTTATTCTGGCTGCACCAGAACACTTAACTTGGGACTGCCTGTAAAATGTACATTGGGACTATGCTTTAGCCACCATCGTGCAGCCCTGCAGCCAGTCAGAGACCTGGACCTTTACACAGATACTTGTGGAGGATAAATAAAGGTTTATGGGGAAAATAAGAGGAACTTTTCTAGGCACCAAAAGTGGACAAAATTAGCAGGTTGGAACTGTTCAGGACTGTCTGGCAGCCAATAAAATTTCTGGACCTAAGCCAATATAAATGGGGGGCTGCTAAAGAAAAAGGCAGATTTTCCCTGGAGCTCAGCTTGCGTGCCTCTAGGGAGCCAACCAGCTATCAGAGGTTAGGCTTGGTAGGCCTAGACTTTTTTTAGCAGTTTAGTCCGTTTGTTCACAGTGTCCAGCTGGTGCAGCTGTGGCTCGCAGCAGCAGGGGATCTAGTCTACAGCTAGCAAAAGTGAATCAGCCTGCAACCTGCCTGGAAGGACCAGAGAAGGACAAGCCTTACGTATAAATGTGCATAGCTTGCAGAAGTGTTTGCGCGGACAGTCAGTTAGAGGCATTCAGCTGTTTGTTCCTGCATCACCCAACCAGCTTCTTGATGAGGACAGCAAGGGAAATCATCCTCCAGCTTCACGAAACACAAGAACCAGATCTCATTTCATTGGATCATCTTTCAGTCTGGCTTCAGTGAGTAGCAATTGGGGTAGCTCCCTGCAACATATTTGAATTGTCATTGTGGTGCCACTTGAGTTCAGCTTCACCATTGGCTTATTGGTTTATGGGTTCAAGAGACTGGGCCATCTGGCCCTGGAATACAAATAATTCAATTGTGCATGGCAAGTTATTTATTTTTCCATCAAGGGCCTCAATGACAGCTGCAATCCCAGACACCGTTAGGCTAGCCTGTTCTTCATTTGGGTACCCAGCATGTTTATGGGACTGCAAAATGGTACTGTATGCTATTATTCTGGCTCAAATCAGTACTAACTAATAATTTAAAAACATTTCCCCTTCCCTTGTTATGCTCTCCCTAAATAAATCTGATTGTTGCTTCAATGTTATGCTGCCTCACGCATGCTTTACTGGTGATCTAATTGTTACAGTGTTTGTGATATTTCTGGATGTGCATGGCCATTACTGTTGTTTTGCAGGGAGTTTCTGGAGGTCTTACTGAAGCCCAGACCTCATTAAGTGGTTAGCTTGTGAGCATATTGTTTAGCTGGGGAGAAAACTGTATGGTGACTACTGCAAGTGATAACTGTTCATGCTAAGGTATTGGGCCATTAGGTGGGGGGTGGTTATAGCATTCTGGAGGGCTATACCAGAGCAGTTAAGCTACCCCAATACCATTCCTCCAGGTGAAGGCACCCGTTTACAGAACTCAGGCCCCTCAACCTGTGCATAGCCGCAAAGGCAGGGGTAGTAGCCCTTAGAATAGCACCACCTAGGGGTTACATCTTTGAAGGCACTGTTGGGAATAGCTCCTCCTAGTGGCCAAAACAAAAAAATTGCAAAACAAATATTAAAATGAGCACTGGCATCAAAATGGAACACATTTCTGATCCGGGAGTTGGAACTGCTAAAACTAATATGTCTGTACAGTATTTACTTAATTGGTGTGAGGCAAATGAGGTAAACCCCCACAAGGCATTAATACTTTTGGACATTCCCAGGTGCACAAGTAAGGACACCATTGAGGGAGCTTTGAGTCCCATAAAATGCCTTGGTAAAGCTGTAGTGAGGGCTCATCTGGTGGGCAGGACTAATCAAACTGTAATGGCACTGGTGCAATGTTGTCTTCCCATAGATCCCTCCAAAGTGCCCCCTGAAGTTGTGTTGGAGGAACCTAAAATGGGAAAAAACTGTTTGACTCTCCCAAGATACCCCCTCCCCAGAGTCATCCTCAGCACTTGTGTCTGTTGGTGCCTCTATGCCAGCACCTGTGCCCATATCTACTTTTGCATCTGCCCAGTAGTGACACCCTTCTCAGCTCCAGCTCCTGCTCCACTTTATATGTCAGCAATCAGCAATGAATCTTATCGCAGGCCACAAATATTTTTGAGCACCCTCCTCCCGTCAAATGGAGAAGATGATTTAGAGACCTGGATGGACTCTGTTACTACCCTAGTGCAAGACTGGCAATGCTCTGAAGCTGAAAAAGGAAAACGCTTAGAGGAAAGCATCTGGGAACCTCTTTAGATGTTATTAGTTCTTTGAGGGCCACTTACCCAAATGTCAGTGCCCAAGAGCACCTGACTACTTTGGAGTGTTTCTTTGGGAGCACTGACATTATTGAGGAATTAATATGGAAATGTGAGGCTGTTAGACAAAGAAAAGGTGAACCTCTGTCAGCTTATCTCACCCGAGTAGAAATGTTACTGCAAAAAACCTTCAGGAAGGGAGGTGTGTCCCCAAGTGAGCTAGACCTAGTAAGACTGGACCACATACTCAAGTCTGCTAAGCATTCAAGCTGGGTATTACTTAAGTTGCAATTACATGATTGGAGAGCTAACCCTCATCCCTACTAGGTGCTGGTAAAAGAAGTTCAGGAAGCCGAGGAGGAGAGAGACTCAGGGGACCCCTGTGCTACTGTGGCCACTGTCACCTCTATTCCAAACAGAGGGATCATCCATGATGGTGCTGGATTCCAAGAAATTCTTAAAGAACTTTGAGACTTGAAAGCTGGAGTTATGGTAAACACTACTTCTGATGCTGCCCAGAATGCATGGAGCAATGCATCGGCCATGGGAGTGGGCACCTGTGCCCAAGCCCCTTCTACAGCTTGCAGTTTACAGACTCAGCTAAGTAAATTGTCAGCAATGGTGAAGGAATTGATGGGGCATAATGCACCTGCTCAACTAGAACTCACCACTGCAAGAGCTCCTGTTCAAGCTACCAAAATGCATCCACTTCCACCTTCTAATCAGGAATCTCAGCCAAACTGTGACATGTCAACACAGCTGAGGTAGCCCAGAGAAACTGTATTTTGCTATAAATGTGGTAAAGATGGTCACATGAAGTGGCAGTGTCATTCCCAGAGATGACCCTGCCAGGGTAAGAGAGAGATTCCTAGCAGAGAGGCATTCAAGGCAAGGGGGTACACATTGAAATCCTGCCCAGTCACATCAAAATACCTATATCACAAGGACAGCAGTTCAAGTTCCTCACAGTTCCTCCTTGAACTGGTCAGACTTGGTATGCCCATCTATGGAGACTACAGTAAATGTGAACAAGATTCCAGTGCAAGTCATCCTAAATAGCGGGTCTTATGTCACAATAATTTTTAAAGACTGGTATGACGAGCACCTTTCCAACCATCCCATTCAGCTTCTTGAAGGACTGCATGTATAGGAGTTAAGTGAAATGTCCTACCCCTATCTTAGTTACTTGAACAAATGGCTCTCATTCTCCTCATCTGTAGTGAGCGTTGGAGATCCGGAGGAGACCTTGGCTTTGATAAGTACTCCTTCTGGATTGCACCATGGAGTTCCTGTACTAACTGATACAAACACACACATGTTCGGCTGTCTCGCTCAGTTATGCCAGGAAAAGCAGCAAAACACACCTGGAAAAGCTCTGAATATCTGCACACTAGTCCAAAAAACATATACCGAAAAGCAATCTGAACCAAAAGATCAGGATGAGCCTGTCAGGATTGTCTGTAAAAATGACCCTTCTGCCATAGTCCTCCCTCCAAATGCTGAATGTATCATCAGTGATGAAGTACGGCTACATAAGGATGTGACAAAAAAAAAATACTAATGTTGGATGCCCCAGAAGAAGGAAAGCTGCCTGCAGGGCTACTGGTCAAGCCTAGTGTGCTACCTGTACACGTACATGCCTGTTGAAGAAAAGTGGTAGTACAGCTACAAAATGTCATGTACTGAGAAGTCAAGGTGAACCGAAGTTGCACACTGACAAAAGTAGACTGTGCTGACACCACTGTGCTGCCATCCAAATGCTCATCTAATGCTACACGTGAACTCTTGCCTGATATGTTAGATTTTTGGGAGTAACCAGTACCAACTAGCTGGAAAAAAACAGGATTAGTGAGAAACTGGCTCAAAGAACTCAAGTATTCTCCCTCCGAGAGTGGGATGACGGATGTGTTGAGGGTGCTAAACACCACATCAGGCTTCATAATGACAGGCCCTTTGGGGAAAGATCTCAATGACTGGCCCCTCTAGACATCGACGATGTCAGATGACATTTCCAGAAAATCCTCACTGCAGGTATCATACAAGAGTCCCGCAGCCCTTATCCATCCCCAATTGTGGTGGTCCGGAAAAAGAACAGCGCTGTGCAAATTTGCATTGACTACAGAACACTAAACCGAAGAACCATTCTTGATCAATACACCATGCCTTGTATTCAGGATGCCCTAGATTGTCTGAATGGAAGCAAGTGGTTTTCCGTACTGAATCTCTGGAGTGGATACTATCAAATTCTGATGGCACCAGAAGACAGGGAAAAAACAGCCTTCATCTGTTCCTTGGGCTTCTATGAATTTCTGCGTATGCCCCAGGGGATATCCAGAGTGCCAACCGCCTTCCAGAGGCTCATGGAGCAGGTTGTAGGGGACATGAACCTCCTCGAATGTTTGGTCTACCTGGATGATGTAATAGTTTATAAGACCCTGGAAGAACATGAGGCTCGCCTGTTCAAAGTCTTAGACCATCTGGAAGAATTCAGTCTCAAGCTGTCCATTGACAAATGCCAGTTTTTCCAGAAATCAGTGAAGTACATGGGGCACATCGTATCTTCAGAGGGCATACAAACAGACCCCAATAAAGTCGAAGCACTCACCATCTGGCCGAGACCTGCTAACCTTAAAGAACTCCAAAGATTCTTGGAATTCTGTGGCTATTAAGGAGATTTGTTAAAGACTATACCAAAGTAATCAGGCCTTTGTTAAACTTCTTAACCCAAGGTTACCCTCCTACCAGCCACAAGTACAGAAAAAATACTGTCAAAGAGGGAGGCAAGGTTTACTTCAGACCAAATGACCCGTTGGAAACAGGTGGACTCCAGAATGTGACATAGCTTTCTACAACATCATCCACTTGCTCACACATGCGCCAGTCTTGGCCTATGCAGATCCCACCAAGCCTTATGTGCTACTCACTGATGTCAGCTTGAGTGGCCTTGGAGCTGTGCTATACCAAGAATATGAGGAAGGACTGCACCCAGTGGCATTTGCTAGTTGGAGCCTAACACCTTCAGAGAAAAACTACTCTGTGTACAGGCTCGAATTCCTAATTTTAAAGTGGGCTGTAGTCGACAAATTTCATGAGTACTTGTATGGGGTGAAAGTTCTAGTAAAGGCTGATAACAACCTCCTTACGTATGTTCAAACATCAGCTAAATTTGATGCCACAGGTCACAGGTGGCTCTCAGCACTGTCAACTTACGACTACTCAATCGAATGCTACCCTGGGCTAAACCACACAGATGCGGATACTTTATCTCGGAGACCAGCTGCCAAGACTAAATGTTTAAAATGTCTGAAAATCAGTCCAAGCTTTTTGCCAAAAGTTTGATCATGAAGAACAGCCTTCTACTACTACAGTGAACTGCTTAGCTGACTGTCTGGGACCACCTGAAACTTGTATTCCAATTGCTTACTGTAACTTTGCAGCTCTGGATCGCAACACTTTGCCGCAGCTCACCAAAGTTGATGTCATGAGAGAACAGTATAATGATCCTATGATTAGGCCTGTAATGAAAGCCATAAGCAATGAAAAGATGTATCAAAACTGAGATCTACTGACCCAAGGACTGCCTTACTATACTGTGAGTGCCCCAGGCTTAAACTAAAAGATGTCCTACTGCACAGAGAAGTCACAGCGGGACAAGGTAAAGTTATGAGAACACAATTGGTCCTTCCCAGCAAGTTCAAGCAAATAGTACTAATGGCCTTACATGACCAAATGTGCCACTTAGGCAGTGAAAGAACCATAGGCCTTGCAAAAGCTTGTTTTTACTGGCCAAAATTGACAGCAGATGTAGAATAGTACATCAAAACCTGCAGTGGGTGCTTACAGAGAAAGGTGCAGCCACAAAAAGCTGCCCAGCTGGTAAACATTTCAACTAGAGCACCAATGGAACTTGTCTGCATAGATTTTCTGTGATTAAAGCCTGATTCTAAAAGCATAAGCAATATTCTGGGAGTTACTGATCATTTTACTCACTATGCTTAGGCCTATCCTACTAAAGATCAAAATGCATCCACAGTAGAAAAGGTGCTTGTAGAAAAGTTCTTTGAGCATTATGGAACACCTCCGCACATCCACCCCAACCAAGGGAGAGACTTCGAAAGGAGGTTGATTAAGGAAATGCTATCATTGTGGGGAGTGAGAAAGTCTAGAATCACCCCTTACCATCCACAAGGTGATCCACAGCCTGAGCATTTTAACCACACACTACTATATATGCTGGGAACCCTTCATCCCAAAGATAAACCTAAGTGGAGTCAGCAAGTAAGTGCACTGGTATATGCTCAAAACTGCACATGCAATGATGCCACTGGGTTCTCACCTTATAAGTTAATGTTTGGAAGTGAAGCTCTGTTACCAGTTGACATATGCTTCGGAGTATCGCCAGATGGAACACAAGCTGACAACTACCTCCAGTGCTTGCAAAAACTCAAAGATCAACTACATCATGCATTTCAGTTAGCCCAGACCATGGCTGCTAAAAGAAATCTTGCAAACAAAATCAGGTATGACAAAAAGATAAAGGCACAAGTTACAACCAGGAAACTGGGTAATTGTGAGAAACTTGGGCCTGCAAGGAAAGCACAAAATCGCTGACTGGTGGAGCCACATCCCTTATGTAGTCATCAGTAAATTGGATGACCTGCCAGTATATAAAATAAGGTCAGAAGGAAATCCTGCAGGAGTAAAGACAATGCACCGTAATCAACTGCTACCAACTGGTTAAGTGATAGTGGGCACAGCACCTTGAAATGATACGCCAGATGGGCCTACTAGCAGATCTGCATCAGAAAAGCAGCAGTCAAATCAGTCGCCTTTTCCTCAGCAGCCTAAGCCTTTGACTAGTGGTGCAGCTATTAATGAAGACACTAACTCTGAATCTGCGGAAAGCAAACTTGGTCCTGAGTATTACCCTTCTTTTGAGTTGTCACAGCTGTTTCAAGGAATCGCTGCTGTTAACAAAGGAAATGACCCTGAAAGTTCAGAATTATCTGGTAACTCAGCCCTGTCAGTCATTCCTGAGCCTCAAGAAACTGATGCATCAAGTATAGCTTCAGATATGGCAGACTCCCTTTGCCTGGTGGAATTATCTGAAGTCAGCATGCCTGAACCAGAGGTGGAAAGTAGTGAATCAGTGCCTACTCCTGGAAGTGATGTTGGGTTAAGCGAGTTAAGTGAACTGTTTAAATCTCAAAATGTAGCTGCTCCTGAAAATTCCAGCAATATTTTGGATTACTCAAATTTTGAAGAGATTCCTCTCCTAGAAGAGAATGAGCCTAAGTAATCAGAAAGCAATAGCACTGTTCAAGTTACAGAGCAAAAGAGAGACAATGGTACTTAAGCAAGAGTTCCTGAAACTAGTAATAACCAACAAAAAAGTGCAATGGAACCCATGTCTATGGAAGCTGTTTCATTGCTAGAGTTGTGTGAAATTGAAAAATTTTACCTAGCAAAATATTTCTTGTAATTCGTACATTACGAGAAATATTTTGCAGGGTGAAATGCAAAATTTCACCCCCCAAGTGAGCATAATTTTGCCCACAAACCGGCAACATTTCACACCCGTGGGTGTAATTTTGCATCTGCTGTCAAAATTTCACCACCTGCAAGTGAAATTTAGCCACTGGCAGGTGAAATTTACAGTTTCTAAAGTTCTCCCTTTTGTCTAATGGTCCCCCCGGCCAATCACTGGCCGTAATTGCATAAAGCCCCCACAGTTACCCTGGCCCCCTCATGTCCTTTTTTAATAAAAAAAAATAAATGCACACTCCCTGGTGTCTAGTGGTCCCCCATGGCCTCTCATTGCCCAAATTATTCTCACTGGTGTCTAGTGGCCCCTTCCAGGCCAATCACCATCTGTAATTGAATAAAGTCCCCCTGCCACCAGTTACCCTGGCCTCCTCATTTCCTATTATTAAAAAAAAAAAAACACACTCCCTGACTTGTAGTGGACCCCCCACCCTGTCATCATGAGCCAGTGCCCACCATGCTCCCCCCCCAGTACCCTGATCGGGCCACTGGCACAGCCCTCCACTCACCTGCATGGCTGGCAGCCCGACTGAGCACTTGAATGAATGAATGTGTGCTTCACGTGCTCATTCATTAAAGCATGCAGTTGGGCTGATGGCAGTGGAGGCGAGTGGAGGGCTGTGCCCGTAGCCCTATTGGGGTAAGAGGGGAGTGGGGTGGCTGGTAGCTCATGATGACAGAGTGGGGGGTCCACTAGACACCAGGGAGTGTGGGTTTTATTTATTTATTTTTTAATAAAAAGAAATGTGGGGACCAAGGTAACTAGTGGTGGGGATGACTTTATTCAATTATGGCTGGTTATCAGCTGGGGGGGGCAATAGACACCAAGGAGAATAATTTTGACCATGAGAGGCCCATGGGGGGACCACTAGTCACCAGGGAGTGTGGGTTTCATTTGTTTTTTTTTTTATTAAAAAGGACATGAGGTGGCCAGGGTAACTGGGTGGGGGGACTTTATTCAATTACAGACGGTGTTCAGCGGGGGGCACTAGACACCAGGGAGAATACTTTGGGTTGGTGAGTGGCCGGGGGGAGGTATGGGGACCACTAGACACCAGAAAGAGTTTTACATTGGGAATGGCAGGGTGGGAAATTGCGAAAAAACTTTACAAAACATTTTGCTCAGTGAAATTCCAATTTCAAGGCAATTTCACCAGCGAAATTTAATTTTGCAACATCTCTAATCATTGCTGGACAGTGAACAGGGAGTAGCTCACCCGAATGCTGAAGTAGAAATGCCAGTTCCCGTGCCCAATTTACAATGTTGCTCAGAAAGGTTTGTAAAGCAAAGAACCAAGCTCACATACAGTATAATACTTTGGGTACACCTGTCAATTTTCCTGTGAATGTCGTCCACAAAGGAGTGTAGGTCACAAACAATTCCTTGCCCAAAATAATGGTCACTTCTGCCTCTAGCCCCACATTAAGACCTCCACCCAGTATAAAAAGGGGCCCACAGGTATAACAAGGAGTATAAGGTGAAATAAAAAGGTACACTGTTTGATAAATGGTAAACTGATCTGTCAGATAAATGCAAAAAGTATATGATTCAGCTTCTGATGATATTTCTAAACTGATGATTAATACTATGATATGTGGTGCAGCAGTAAAATTGTATAACAAAGTGTCTAGACCATGTATATAGGGTATACATGTGATGATTATGGTATACCATTCTGTAAAAAGGTAATAAGTCTGATTAGACCTGTATATATTAAAAGAAAACTGCACCCTCATATATTCTAAGTGTTATTTGTTTCCATGTCAACGGACAACTCTTTTCATGTAGCTGTTAAAGATGTATGCAGCTGCTTCAGTTAGTTTTCACACTTCATACTATGCCCTGTCACTGTCCTAGGAGGGTCCATTTCATGGTTGTTGAAATCTCATTGTCCCCTGAGAGCTGCATTAGCATATGAGAACATGGTGTCAGATCAACCATTTACAGTATATCATGTACTGTATCTCTATGCTGAAAGAACAAATACCCTGCAAAAACTCTCTGGAAACTCATAAACCGAATGGAGTTTAAAGGGGAAAAACCTGCATTACAACTCAGATAGCTTGTAAAACACTGAATGTAAATGTGGTATTTCACACCTTCTTGCAGCTTGTTTCTTTTAAAACTACTTAAGCAGACAGGCATACTGGGGAGTTTAAAGGTTGATTATGCATCACATCCTCATATGCTAATGCAGCTCTCAGGGACCATGAGATTTCAACAGTCATGAAATGGACCCTCCCAGGACAGTGGCAAGGCCTAGTATGAAGTGTGAAAACTAAATGAAGCAACTGCATACATCTTTAACAGCTACATGAAAATAGTTGTCTGTTGACATGGAAACAAATGACATTTAGAATATATGAGGGTGCAGTTTTCCTTTAAAATGTAAATGTGTTCTTGGACCCCAAGTGTAATAATAGACTTAGTGAGGACACCAAGCATTTCAGGTAGGGGAGAGATACAACCCCTCTTCTGGGGACTTACCTGGAATCCTTCCATATTCCTGCCATCTCGGGCATCCTCCCAAACCTCCTCCCTTCCAGGTTTCTCTCTGCTGTGGCTTCTTTGTCTTGTTGAGCCCTGCGGAGCTCGTGGAGCATCTCTGAGAGTGGCCAGCATGTTACAAATGCCACCAGTGCTCACACATTCAAGAGGGATGTGCACACTAAGTCCTGACCATCAGTTGTGGTTCAAATCAGAAGTTCCTGGTGTCCGATTTAGTTACTGTAGGCACCGGGGACACAGTAAGGCCAGAAAATGGTTTAAAGTAAATAAATAGGCAGACGCTGTTAACGCTGCCTCTGGAGCACCAGAGTTAAAGGGCAAAGGTCAGGGCAGTGAATGCCCTCAGGAATATTAATGAACCACTGCCTTGTTTTCCTTGGGCTAAGTATTTAAATGGTAGTGACCCAGCTCTGGGGCACAATTAATGTAAATAAATAAAAGTGTGCAGGAGGGAAATGTTGGGGCTACAGCACAAAGGAAAAAAATGTGTAAATGTAATCTTTATTCTGACTGCACCAGAACGCTTAACCTGGGACTGCTTGTAAAATGTATGTTGGGACTATGCTTTAGCTGCCATTGTGCAGCCCTGTAGCCAATCAGAGACCTGGACCTTTACCCAGAGACTTGGGGGAAACAATAAAGGTTTATGGGGAAAATGAGAGGAACTTTTCTAGGCACTAAAAAGTGGACCAATTAGCAGGTTGGAACTGTTCCAGGCAGTTTTGGCAGCCAATTAGATTTCTGAACTTAAACCCCATATAAATGAGGGGACAGCCAAAGAAAGGTCAGATTTGCCCAGGAGTTCCGTGTGCATGCCTTTGGGGAACCAAACAACTCTCATAGCTGAGGCCTGGTAGGTCTAAACTTTTTTTGGCTGTTTAGTCCGCAGGTCCAAAGCATCCAGCCGGTGCAGCTGTGGCTCACAGAAGCAGGGGATCCAGTCTACAGCCAGCAAAAGTGGACCAGCCTGCATCCTGCCTGGAAAGACTAGAGAAAGACAAGCCTTACATATAAATGTGATTAGTTTGCAGAAGTGTTTGGGTGGATGGTCAAGTTTCGAGGCGTTCAGCTGTTTGTTACTGCATCACCAGACCAGCTTCTCGATGAGGACCATGAGGGAACTCATCCTCCAGCTTCACGAAGCAGCAGCACCAGGTCTCATTTTGTCTGATCATCTTTTGGTCTGGGAACAGTGAGTAGCAATCAAGGTAGCTCCCTAAAACATATTTAAATTGTCATTGTGGTACCACTTGAATTCAACTTCACCACTGGCTTATCGGTTTATGGATTCAAGAGACTGGGCCATCTGGCCCCGGAATACAAATAATTCAGTTGTGCATGGCAAGTTATCATTTATTTTTCCATCAAGGGCCCCAACAACAGCTGCAACCTTGGGCACTGTTAGGCTACCCTGTTCTTCATCTGGGTACACAGCATGTTTATGGGACTTCAAAGTGGGACTGTATGCTTGCCATTATTCTGGCTCAAACCAGTACTAACTAATAATTTAAACAGATTTCCCCCTCCCTTGTTATGCTCCCCCTAAATAAATCTGATTGTTGTTTCAAGGTTATACTGCCTCGCGCATGCTTTACTGGTGGTCTAATTGTTACAGTGTTTGTGATATTTCTGAATGTGCATGCCGATTACTTTTGTTTTGCAGGGGGTTCCCAGAGGTTTTACTGAAGTCCAGACCTCGGTAAGTGGTAAGCTTGTGAGCATATTGTTTATCTGGGGAGAAAACTGCATGGTGACTACTGCAAGTGATAACTGTTCATGCCAAGGCATCGGGACACTAGATGGGGGGGAGGTGGTGGTTATAGCATCCCGAAGGTCTATACCAGAGCAGTTAAGCTAACCTGATACCATTCCTCCAGGTGGAGGCACACGTTTACAGAACTCAGGCCCCTCAACCTGTGCATTGCCACACAGGCAGGGGTAGTAGCCCATAGAATAGCACCACCTCGGGGTTACATATGTAATTTTGGTTAACACCAAGAGTGTTACATGTTAGAAGATTTTACTCAATATCGTAGGTTCCACTCTACAGTTAATACTGCTGCCATTGACCATGGAGTGATGTAGTAATACATAATGAATATTCAATAGGACTACATTACTAATATTTAAATTGTGTAAATGGTGTTACTTTTAATGGAGGTTGATATGGTAAAAGAAAAAAGTTAAGGAAGTGATTTAAGAACTAAACTCATTGCTTTATTAGAAGGAAAAACATACTATATATCACAGTATGCTTTGATTTACTCTGGGCCTTCACAGCATATACTGTATTAATATATCAAGATGGTGCAAAATTAAGCTAGTAGTGCTTAATTACATTTAATGAATATTTAAGACCAATATTTTAATCTTGAAGACAATGACACAAGGGGAGTGCAGTAAACCACTATGTTTTGTAGTCTGGAATATTCAGGGATCTCCACCATAGTTTTGGATCCCTCATGAGCTACCTGAGACTGCAGTGGCTTGGCAAGAAAGCGCCTATGGCAAAACTGATGGGTGGGATTACTCCGGGGCATTATATGATGTCAATCCTCCACTGTAATGGAGTATAAATATAACAACTGCATGCAGCCCTGACTGCTCCCATTTTCCTGAGCGAGCCAACTGGGTGCAGTTGTTTCCCCAAAATGTGAAAATTAGTGTAATTTTCTACAGTATGAAATGGATTCTGTTTAGCAGAACCAGAAATATACCCCTAATTATACACAGAGGGATGGGGCACTCCAGCCTTGCTAGGGACTATATCTTGAGAGGTATGATAACATGAATGGGAAAATAGTTTGCAATATAAAAAATTATTTTTTGTACATAACATTAACTACAGACAGAGGAAGTTGTGATATGTGGATGAATGAATTCCCTGGACACCAATTGTCTGGCCAGATTCTAAACTGACCTCAAACAGCACCTCATGACACTCTCTAAGTACACTTGTACCTAGGTGACTGACCTCACGAATCTCACCTCCTGGCCCCTTATGCGGCCATCGAAGCACTTGGCCATGACATGGCATTTTCCACTTGTCCTCCAATTACCCCTACCAAGGACAACAATCCCCCTCCACCCAATCCATTGACAAGGCCTGTTAGGGTTGCACTAGTTTTTGCTACCACTACTATACCTTTGTTCTTGTATTAACACTGTTTGTTACTGCACACTGGGTGTATCATATATTTGCTCTTATGTGTTGAAACATTGATGTCTACTGTGTAACTTACCTTCATTTCTATGACAGGGAACATTTGTAAAAGAGAAACAAAGAAACATAGACTTTGACGGCAGATAAGGACTGCTTGGCCCCCCTAGTCTGCCCATTTCCCTATCTAGAAGATAAGCTGCAGATCCTATTTAACCAACAGCCTAGTTCTTCCTACCTCCCACAAAAATTGCCTTACAATATGTCTGTCCCATGCATTCTTGAATTCACCCACAGTTTTAGACCCCACAACCTCCTCAAGAAGGCTGTTCCATGTCTCCACCACTCTTTCTGTGAAAAAATACTTCCTTACATTACCCCGAAGCTGTCCCCCTCTATCTTCAAATTGTGTCCCTTGTTTGTGCACATCTCTTTTTCTGAAAGATGCTATCCTCTTGGACTTTGTTGATTCCACTGAGGTACTTAAATGTTTCTATCATGTCCCCCCTCTCCCTCCTTTCCTCAAGGTTATACATATTAAGCTCCTTTAGTCTCTTCTCATATGGCTTCTCTTGCAGACCCTGCACCATTTTAGTTGCCCTCCTCTGAACTGCCTCCATCCTGTCTATGTCCTTGCCGAGATGGGGTCTCCAGAACTAGATGCAGTGCTCCAGATGGGGTCTCACCAACTTCTGTACAGGGGGATAACAACTTCCTGTTTTCTGCTGGTGATGCCTCTCCCTATACAGCCCAGTGTCCCCCCAGCCATCCCTACCACCTTCTCACATTGCTTGCCAACCTTAAGGTCATCTGATATGATTACCCCCTGGTCCCTTTCCATTTTTGTTGTTGTTACTACCCCCCTATTGTGTAATCTTCCCCTGGGTTTTTGTTTCCCAGGTGCATTATTTTTCACTTCTTTGCATTGAATCCAAGCTGCCATACTTCTGACCATTCCTCCAACCTTGCCAAGTCCCTTCTTATCCTTTCTACACCTCCCTGTGTATCAACCCTGTTGCAGATCTTTGTGTCATCTGCAAAGAGGCATACTTTTCCTTCCAGTCCCTCTGCAATGTCACTTACAAAGACATTAAAAAGTACTGGACCCAGTACTGAACACTGCGGTACCCCACTAGTAACCCATCTTTCTTCAGAGTGAACTCCATTTACAATTACCTTCTGTGTCCTGTTGTCCAGCCAATGTTTTACCTAGGCTACCACCCTGGGACCCACTCCCAGGCTGGTTAATTTGACTATTGATATTTTGTGTGGGACTGTGTTAAATGCCTTCCTAAAGTCTAGGTAGGCCATGTCCACTGCCCCTCCCTGGTCTACTACTTTGGTCACCCAGTCAAAGAAATCAATTAGACTTATCTGACATGACCTTCCCACTGTGAACCCATGCAGCCTTGGGTCCTGTGCCCCCCTAGCCTCTAGGTATTCAACAATTCTTTCCTTCAGAAGTGATTCCATCACTTTCTCTACCACAGAGGTCAAACTGATAGGTCTGTAGTTTTCTGCCTCTGTCTTGGTCCCACTTTTGTGAAGGGGAATCACATCTGCCTTCCTCCTGTCCTCAGGTACCACACCATCCTCCCATAATTTGTTAAAAAGGGTAGTCAGTGGTGTCACTAGTTCTCTACTTAATTCTTTTAGAATTCTGGGGTGAATTCCATCTGGCCCCATTGCTTTGTCCACCTTCAGTTTTAAGAGTTCTTTCAGAACCCTTTCTTCTTTGAAAGGACTGGGATCGACCCCCCTATCCAGAGTGCTTCTGTTAATTGGATTAGGCACCTCCCTCACATCCTTTTTAGTGAATACTGAACAGAAGTATTCATTCAGTATCCCTGCTTTTTCACTGTCCCTCTCTGCCCACCCACCGTTCATTCTATTCAGCCTCACTATCCCTCCCTTTGTCTTTCTACGCTCCCTGATATACCTATAAAAGGTTTTATCCCCCTTCTTAACCAAGTTGGCTACCTTTTCCTCAGTTTGGGCCTTTGCTATTCTGACTACCCTCTCTGCATCCTTCTGCCTTAACTGGTACAGTTCTCTGTCCTTCTCCTTCTGTGTTTCCTTATACTTCCTAAATGCTACCTTTTTCTCCCTAACCTTCACTGCCACCTCTTTTGAGAACCATAGTGGCTTTTTCTTTCATTTTGATTTGTTTATTTGCTTCACACAAAGGCTTGTTGCCTCTATGATGGCAGTTTTAATATTTCCCCATTGTTGCTCCACCCCTCCTTCAAGCCTGTTTGCTAGTGCTTTTCTAAGGCACTCTCCCATCTTGCCAAAGTCAGCCTTCCTGAAGTCAACCTTCAGTTTTGTATGGCTTGACTCTGTAGCTGAGTTTATCGTGAACCACACTGTTCGGTGGTCACTTGCTCCCAGATGGCTACCCACTTCTAGATCTGAGATCCTCTCACTGTTCTTATTTGAGAGTACGAGGTCTAAGATTGCTCCCTCATGAGTAGGTTCCAAAACTAACTGTCTGAGGCATGCCACCTGAAGGGCATCGAGAATGGCCCTGCTTTTGGATGTAGCTGCAGCAAAGGTGCTCCAGTTAACATCTGGCATATTAAGGTCCCCCATCAACAGTATATCCCCTTTCTCTGCCATCCTAAGTATGCCTTCTATCATATCCTTGTCCATTCCCTCCCCCTTACATGGGGGTCTGTATACAACCCCTTTGCGGATTGTTGTGCCATTTCCAGTCTCTAAGGTAACCCACAGTGCCTTCTCTCCTCCTTGTTTACTCTTTTGTTCAGTTGCTTTTATCTCTTCCCTTACATAGAGAGCTACTCTGCCCTCTCTTCTCCCTTCCCTGTCTCTCCTGTAGGTTGTGTACCCTGGCATGTCAACATCCCAGTCATGTTTCTCTGTGTACCATGTTTCTGTGACTGCTACAATATACAGGCATCCCTCTTCCATCAAAGCTACCAGTTCAGGGGAGCTTGCTGCCCAGACCACAGGCATTGGTACTCATTACCCTCCATTTCTTGATGGCCTTACCCCCTTTTGCCCCATCCCTGTCCTTATTGTGTTTGTCACTTTCTCCATTTACCCCAGTGCTTCTCCCTGTTGACATCTCTATGTTGGTGTCTACCTCACTTAGTAACCTGATTTTTTGGGGGGCTAGGATTTCCCTGCTCCTCTCCAGTGCCTCCCCCCTTGGCTAGTTTAAATGCTTGCCAATGAAACATTTAAACCTATCACCTAGGATCCTGGTTCCCCCTCCTGGACAGATGCAGACCATCATGCCAGTATAGGCCTGTATCCCTCCAGGTGGACCCCCAGTCCTCAGTGAAGCCAAATCCCTGAGTTCTGCACCAGTTTTTCAACCACTGATTGAATCCCATGGTGTGGAGCACCCTAGCCTCACCCGTGCCATGGACAGACAGCACCTCAGAGAAGGTTACCATGCTTGCTATTTGTCTAAGGCCCCCCCATCTCCACAAATACTTCTTGCACTGCTCTGATCCCTTTCATAGCCAGGTCATTTGTCCCTGGGTGGACAATGACATCCAGCTCCCTCCCCTGTGCAGCTGCTCCTGTGATCTTGAGGATTCGCTCCTTGTCCCTCCAAGCCATGGTGCCAGGCAGGCACCTTACCTCCCTTTCCCCTTCCTCCCCAGTTCTACCTTCCTAACAATGGAGTCCCCCACCAGGAGTTGTTTCCTTCCCCTGTGGGGTCCCATGCCACCCTCCTGTGGGTCTCCTTTGTGGAGGTTCCTAGCATCCTCCTTGGTCTCCACTGTGTGTGCCTCCATAGAGGAACCACACTTTTCCAGAATGGCATAGAAATTGCGGAGAGGTACAACTGGAGGGATGTGCCTCTGTTCCACCACCCTCACCATTCCTGAGTCCACTGTGGTCCAACCACTCCTCTTTCTTGGCAATCTCTGAGGCAATGGCAGTGAGCCTGGTGGTTCCTGGGTTTGAGAAGAGGTCCCACAAATGCTGGCCAACTCAGCCTGGAGATGAGCAACCTCACCCCTCAGTCCAGAGAGATGCCTGCAGATGGGACAACACTACATCCTCCAGAACGTCTCCCAGAAGACTGCTGCTCCACAGCCTCTGCAGTGCACCACTACCATCATGTCTTATTTATGGTACCCTAACTGTTGTTTGGAATGCTTACTCTTTCCTCTGTTTTTTTTCTCTCCCTACTTATTTACTGCCTCTGTGCCCTTTTAGCACCTGATCTTCCTGTTCTGAGGCAAGAAGTTCCTATATTTCTCAGTAATCTCCTCACTTGCTCAGAGTCAGATCTCTGGCAGCTGTGGGGGGGGGCGGAGAGCTACTCTTGCCTTCTAGGATGGTGAGTCTTTGGTGGCTCTGTGATCACTCACTTCCTGCTCCCAAATAGGAAGTTCTTGTTGTCAGTCAAGTTCTGTGCCTATAAAATTAGAACTGTCTTAGGGTGGGGGTGGTGGAGGGGAGGGAGGAAGGGCAATATAGTCCCAGTAGAGAAGTTTAGTTATACCAGCATCTCCTTCCTCCTGGTGCTCTGCCAGAAACCATCAAGGGCAGTGTTTAAATTTGGATTTAACCTGGCTCCTTCTAGCTAAGCTACTCCCCCTACTTTGCAAGTCTTTCTACACTTAGTTAATTTCACAGATAACAATTCCCTTCAGCCTCCTGTGACATACACCTAGATAACTACACAGATAACACAGATAGCAGATACACAGATAACAATTTACTTCAACTAACTCTGGCAAACACACTAACTTTTTTTTACCCTAAATTGAAGGTCCCAGTACAAGAGTTCTAGTTCTTAGTCCCAGTAGAGACATTTAGTTATACCAGCAGCTGCTTCTTCCTGGTGCTCTGCCAGAAGCATGTGCTCAAAGGTATTTTTCTGAATCAACAATAAATAAATAACAAATGTGTGATTTAAATGTGTACACAGGTATTTGACTTTGATGTGCACCTGCAAAGACATTAAAAAGGTTGGAAAAAATATGACGGTTCTTAAGACCTACTGGTTATGCATTTCTGACTTAAATGCTGCATTATGCACTTTTTCTATGTTCAAAAGAACTGACTAGTGAATTGAACATTAGTTTTCAAGAACGAATATAGACAGTTATTCAGTATTTATGCATTTAGGGAGCTAATAATATGAATTAATACATTCTTATGATTTCTAAGTTGGATATTGTATTTTTAATTGCCCTTGAGTACATGGGGGAATGTTGATGCATGGCTTACCTATGACAGCGTATGCTGTAAAATAACATTCGGTGCAAGGAGCATGTTTAGTGATTGAAGATGATGATCCTTGTTTTTAAATGATTTGCTAGATTTTTGTATTAATTTTGGTATATATTGTCTGTAAATACAGGAAACACAGCATTCTAAGGTGGTCTGATGAAGTAGTGGTGGGCTACGAAACATAACTGTATTTGTCATGTGTTAAGTGGAATATTAAAAATGAGAAGATACTTTTTTCATGGAGTGGTGTTTATCCAGCTTTCAGTTTGTGATTGTCCTGCGGACGACCCAGGACCAAAACTTTAACCATACTTATATAATAAGTGCAGGCAACCTGGACACTGATGTTTGCTGACTGCAGAGTGTGAACTCACCCAATGTTTGGAGAACACTCATTTACATCTTTGTTGCTTCTCTTAGAAAGAAACAACCCTCGCTAAATTAACTCCCTTTCTAGGGACTACACAGCTATGCTGCAAGCATCGTGTGATGGCAGTGATGTGGTAATGTCACCAATGACATGACATCACAAGTTTAATGTGTGATGGTCTGTGTTACCTGGACCCCTAGGGGAAGCTCACAAAAGTCTACAAAAGCAGCTTCTTGCACAGAATGCAGATGTAAGCCCAGCATGATGTGATGCCTCTCATATGCATTGCAGTTCTATGTAATAATCTCTCAACTCTTGTGGGTTAAACTACCACACACATTTCACATGTTATAAATTGATGCTAGGAGGAATATAAATGTTCTTTATCACTTTAAATTTAAATACACATCATCAATAACATTATATTAATGATGAAGTGTCATGTTTGTAAGGGGACCTGGACCAGGGAGTTATGTACAGTGGGCACAGATAGGAACAACATTTAATCCTAGACCTCCCCCCCACACACTTTAGATCCCAACCGTGAACATCAATAGAAAATGATTTACACAAAATTATACAATGGCAAGAAAAATTCTGAACTCTGATTGGTCAGTCTTGTGCTGGACCCGTGATGTTATCCCAGCATAACATCACGGGTGTGATGTTATCCAGCATAACATCACAGGTCTAGTCTCAGCCTCACTGTGAACCTGCAGATGAGCATTTTATGGATCCTTCCATTGATTGTTTTATGGAGCCTTCCATTGATTGTTTTATGGAGCCTTCCACTGATTGTTTCATCTTCTCTTAAAAAAACAAAAACATTTTTCAACACAAAAACATCTTTAAAATTATTTTTTTTATTCTGTATAACAATGAGCCATTGTATAATAGGAATAATGCACTCCAGGGTGTGTGTCATGCTGGGATAACATCACTTCTGGGGTGATTAGTCGCACATGGCTTGCGGCCTCGTTCCTAATCACCCCAAGCATGATGTTATCCCAGCACGACACACACCCTG
This sequence comes from Neoceratodus forsteri, assembly GCA_016271365.2. Taxonomy (NCBI): domain Eukaryota; kingdom Metazoa; phylum Chordata; order Ceratodontiformes; family Ceratodontidae; genus Neoceratodus; species Neoceratodus forsteri. Next base: position 878,251,993 of record CM057458.1, on the reverse strand, counting down.
TCATGCATTATTCCTTTATTAACCCACTCTATTTCCTTAGTCATGTCATGGTTTTATTTAGGCTATCCAGCCCATCAATTCACAAAATCTCTCTCTTGTGTATGGCTCTGTCCCAGTCTCTCTTCTTTTTGGTTTGCCCACTTGGTCAAAAGCAAAAAAAAACTTCAATGTTGTTATTTGGGGTATATCCTCTTTAAAATGGTGAACCACTGCTGACTTTTTGTCACCTGACCAAACAGCACTCTTACACTCACTAATTTGAAGTTTTAGAGCTCTTTTGATATTGTCCACCTGTATCAGCCCACATGGGCATTTGATTCCATACATGACACTGACAGTGTCACATGTCAGCAAATGCTTAATTTGAAACTTTTCATTCCTGCTTATGTTAGTGAACTCTTTAGTTTTAATTTTATTTCAGTGATTTTTAATGTCACTTGTTACTGCCTGAATAGAAAAGTGCACACACATACTGTCAAAATCCATGTTCTTTTGATGTACACCTATAAATGATTGCTTGCTGAGTAAAAGCAGGTTTACTATTACTATTTTGCTTGCTTTTATAAAAAAAAACACTCCTAGCTGTTCTTCCTAGAAACACTTACAAATGTCACACATTAGTGTATAAATATGATCCTCCCTAGTTTTTGGTTTAGCAAGGGAACAAAATCTGTCAAGATACTTGCTTTTTGGCTAATTTTAAGAAGTGAATGGGACGTACATAGCTCTTTCACAGTAACTCAGCTGTCTCTTTCTTGCCTGCTGTCTCTGCAAGTGGTGGGTCACATAAGCTGTTTTTAGTGAGCTACCAAAGTGGCCCCTGACTGTGCAGAAAGTCTCAGGAGATCTCGAAGTGTCACACACTGTTAAGGTAGCCAAATAATGCATAACAAAGAACAAATAATGAATAAGTGGGCCCCTGAATATGAATATTTTGTAGAATATTAAAAATATATTTACACACCCCTAGAATTTTATTCAATATTAGCTGAATCTCCTTATTCAGGAGACAAAGTCTAAATACAGGAAGGGGATAGTTAGCCAGTGCAAACATATAAACAAGCTTTGTAGTGCTAATTAAGATCAAATAGAAGCTGAATCAAAGCTGTTTGAAGCAGTCTTGTTTTACTGTTTGTTTAATAGCAGAAGGAATATTCTGTGAAGAATTCAAAACATTTAAGTTAAATAATGTGGCATGATGCCTTTGTGTCTATTGAGACATGAGTTAAGGGTGTTAAGGTTTTCAATTAATTTTACTTTTCAGGCACTTGATTCTGTTTGTGATTTAAACTTAAATGCTGCCATTTCCATGTCTTCTGAACTGTCTTGAGTAGGAGAAATAATCAGCAACTGTTGTGTCTGTAGAGGTTTTTACACTACTGGATCTTCACCAGTGTCAGTGGTACAGATCAGTTGCACCAGTGCATAGCTGGCAGTGTAAAGAGCTGCCAGAGTGCTGCAAGCCACTCTCTTGTGGTAAAATGTGTTCCCTAGTTTGTTGGGAATGCAGAGTGGAGGACATCGGTGCAGGCATTTTTATGCAAGTGTGTCAAAACACTGTTTCACCTGCACTGGTGCCACTCATATTCATTAACTTCTCACCAGAAATGTCCTCAAAAAGTCAGAAGGCCCTCAGGAATACTGTACAGCCACAGCATGTAAAAGACCAGCTCTGATCAGAGGTGATAGGGCTGCAGAAGAGAAATCTGGGTTAAAATTATTTCTAATTATTTTTTTTTTGTATTTTTACACAAAATTTTCAACACAGCCTTATTATGACCCTGACTCATAATGAAGGGCAGAGAAAATATTTAACTCTTGGCCTAAAGGTGATGTCATACAGGGACTGCAAAATCAACTTTTGGGCTACAAGCATAAATTGTTTGCAGGATCTTAAAATTGGCAGCTTTAACATTCATGAGCTGCTGTACTGAAATGGCTATGTTGAAAATTTGCAGTAAAAATATTGAATATTACCAAAGTTATGAGCCTGGAAATGCAAAATTCAACATAGCCGCATAACTTAATAGGTGAACATATAAGAATCATAGAATACAAGAATGTGGAAAGTATAAAACCACCCTATATTACATTTATTCAAGGCCAGGGAATGCATTGCTAGTCTTTTTTTGGCATTGAAAAGTTTCACTTGGTGCACGGGGAGGAAATCTGGATAGCTTTACTTAATTAAGCCATAAATATCATGATATCTGGGCAGAAAGGGGGTTAGGGTGCACATGGATGGAAGTGAGGATAAGTTCAAGACATTTTTTGTGGTACTGTACTCTATAAAGAGCCTGCCAAAATAATGCAACATGTATGTCAAGCAGAGAAACACCAGCTTGGCACAGATGCTGAATTCTTTGGTGCGGTCTTATACTGTAGCAAGTTAAACTGTGTCGGTAATCATTTTTGAGTGGGGGATTGTGAGAAATGTCAGATAGTTGTCAATTCCGACCAACCTTTTTTCCCCTTGATAACTAAACTGCTTTAAGAAAACGGGCTCTGTAGATCATTATGATCCATCATATTTTTATTAACCCCAACTTTTTACACCCTGTGAGTCACTGTCCCACAAAGGAAACTTGACCTTCTCACTCCTCTCTGAGTGCAGACCAAGCCCCTTTTTTATGTTGACAAATGTTCTCCCTGTCTGCCACTTGCTTAGCGGCAATGAATTTATGTAGCATGTTTTAGTTCTGCATATCTATGCAGTCGCATAAAATGAGTACTGGAATCCTTTGTAAGCTTCCATTTATCAGTTTCTTCGTACCTCCTCCAGTGTTTACATTTACTGCAGCAGTAAAGAGAATGTGTTCAGTACTAAAAATAAAAACACATTTGATGGTGGGCTTTCTGTTTAGATATCACTGTTAAGGAGAAGCTGCATTACCAAAACAGTAATACCTGAAAGGATCTAACAGATAATATCCTCATTTATGTTTAATAGTGTACTAGTGTTTACTGTCTTCTCCCTGTAGAACAGCAGACTGAGATGGGACATGATCTCAGTCTTCCCATTCTCAGGAGTTTTGACAGGATTGAACAAATGGATATGTTCTCCAGCTGGACACAGGGACATACTCTGAAGGTAAGGATGGCAAGTTTAGGGGGGTAACATTGGTAAGCATATTTTGTCCCAGAACATGGTGGCCTTCTAAAATTATCTGCCAGTCGAGACTGTGGACATGAAAACAGTAGAGCTGTCCCCAATGTTGCCCATCTCTTAGCTTTTGCCAACACTGAAACCATCAGTGTGAGAACCCTGCAATGTCCCTGGCCCTTGCTGCACTTACTTTATTTATTTTACTTTCATTTTATTCTTTGTTAACTGAGTAAGGCTTACTAGGCACAAGTGCCTGTTTTCCGGTGGAGACTCAGGAGCACTGGGTGGCTAAGTGACTTGCTCAGAATCACTCAGTATGCAAGTGGAGGTTGTGGGAATGAAACTCAGGTCTGCTGGATGTACCAAGCTCATTCACAGCTCATTACTCTAACCTCTAGGCTATACTGCCAAGCCATGTGGATAAACAGAGGGCTTCAGCCTCTAGTGCTGTCAGTCTGCCACCTTTCATCAGCATTATATTTATCACAGTGTGGAAACCATGGACTGTCTGTTCTACACTGCATCTACCCCAGTGGATTTATAGAGGGATTCAGTTTCCAGTGGTGCCAGTCCCTTACTGTTCACCAGTCACACACTGTACCTGTTACTGTAGATAAACAAAAGGCTTTAGTCCCCAGTTCTAGCAGTCCTTCATCATTCACCAGGACTAAATGCAAACAGTGTGGAAAATGAGCTCTGTCCCTGCCACCACACTGTAGATGTCTCTGTGGATTACCAGAGAGTTTAAAGCTCAAGTGGTGTCAGTTCCTCACCTCTTACCAGCACTAAAGCCATCACAGTGTGAGTAAGTTTGCACTGAGCCTGCCCCACATGGTACCTGTGGATAATCTGAGGGTTTTATCCAGTTTTTACCAGCACTAAATTCTTCACAGTGGGTGAGTAGGCAAGGGGAAGCCTGCAATGTACATGTTCCTGTGGAAAACAAAGAGTTTTAGTTTACTGTCCAGTGATGTTTGAGCTGCACCTTTTATGATCATTAAATACATCAGGGTGGAAAAGTCAGCAGTGAAACTGATTCTGTGGATAACCAGAGGAGCTGTAAGCCTCCATCTTTCACTAGCAGCACTGGATAGCAAATATACAAAGGCTGAATAGAAAAAATATAAAAAACAGAAGCAAATGGTCTCAGATCCCAATAAATGACCATAGGAACAATGGTCAAAACTTAGTTTGTCTGTAATGGGGGAGGGAGTGATTGAGTAAAGCTGGAACTGGACTTTCTGTAATTTGACACTGTAGTCTGCTTAATGAGACCCTGCCTGCTTCAGCACTTCAATAAGGGAAAATCCAGTATGCAAGAGATAATGAGTTAACCCCCAGGCTGCTGAAAGAACTAGAATGAATATATTTGATTGAGCTGGACAGATGCTACAGTCTGCAGCACTGCAAGAGTTAAATTGAGAGGCTACAAACAGCAGCTTTAAAAGTGTTTTTGTGTGTATCTCCTGAGAAGTTTGCAGACACAATAGCATCCCCCTCCCTTTCAATGCTTTTAAGACAGAGCAGCAAATAACTCCACACTATTTTGCAGTTGTGGATGGATACTTCCAAAAGTCCAAAACAGAAGTTCCATGGTAAGCTCATTTTAGAGTTAATGTAAGAGGGTTGTAGGCTCCGCCTACCTGCAGCCCTAAAAAGGGTAGTGGCATAAGCAGAGCAGAGCAAGTCGATTCAAGATGGCAACCTTCCAAGTAAAGTGTAATGTAAAAGCGACTTGTGACTTGATGTCTAATTTTGAAGCACTGAAGATGCATTCTTTTCCAGGAGTCTGCCCTGTCTCACCCACATAGTGATGTGAGTTTTGGCATTAGACACACACAAATAGAATAATGGAGAGGGGATTATGTATTACAAGGTTATAATACCATTGCTAGATTCTGGGGACATGTTAATCCTGACAGCAAAGTTCAAGAGGTTCCAACATGTCCTCAGGATGGTATGACATCTGAGTAATCACAGAACTCCATCTTTTATTTATTTTAATATATGGATCCAAGGACTTTCAAATAGTCAGAGTCACTGAGGGTGCTGCACTATAAAGATGAAAGGCAGACATATGCTTAATAAAATGTCAGTCTCTCCCTGGCTCTGTGAGCTGCTGTTTCATAGCTAGCACTGTTACTGTTTAAGGGTCAAGAGGGGCACCATAGAACAGGGCTGTCCTTCATCCGCACCTCCTCAGCACCACCAGATAAGGAGACTGCATTCACTCAGTGTCAGTTGTAGCTCAGCTTGCCAATTTGCCCCACTAGAAGCCTCCTCATATTGCATGGCAGAGTTAGGAAAGGTACAGGCAATAGGGAATGTGGGGTTCACCACTGAACGGTGTAACACAAGTCTGGTGTACACTTAGCAGAGGAGCACTAAAAACAAGGAGCACATCCAGACAAAGTGGCACAGTAATAGAATATGTAATCTTCACTCTGTGTGTGTGTTCAACACAATCAAAATATGCTTACTTAAAGCAAAAAGAAATCTCCAGATTTATTAGTGACATGGTATGATACAACTCCACATAGCTAAAAAGTGCAAAGTGCTGATAGATGCAATTGAACTAATTTGATCAAATGTAAAATCAAGTTTACCACCGGCACCAGTACTGGTGATTGCATTTAAGAAACTGACAATGTGGTTGAAAGAGCAGCATGCAGACATGTGGGTGCATTAACAGATGCTGATACTTTGGCATAAAGCCTTCCTCAGTGCTAATTGGCCCATGCTGTGTAACCTCCTAAATAGTCATATACCATGCATATGTATGAGGGGGCTTGGTGCTTTGCTGGAAAGTGTTCATTCAGCTCCATAAACAAATCATCAAGTAAATTATGTATTTAAAACACTGTAAAAAACAGGCATTCATAAATGTATACACAACAAAATATAATTCAAAAGAGGACAAACATAATAAAACATAGAATAATAAAATGGGAGATGAAATATGTGAAATTGAATGAGGTGAACATGAGGGAAGGGGAAGAGCAAAAGAGGTGGATGGAGGGCAGGAAGAAGAACAAGAAAAAAAATCAGAAAGACACAGACCCGATAAAATTAATCTATAAAAAGCAATTCAGTGGAAGTTCATCATACAGACCTAGAGGTCTTAAAGTTTGCAATGTATATATCCTATAGTATTCTCTCTGGGATAACTTTGTTATCAAATCTCCACCTCTTGGCTCCAGTGTAACTCTTTCTATTCCTGTAAACTTCAAATTTACAGGGGATCCATGTTGCCTTTCCACAAAGTGCCTTCCCATAGGATTAGTGAGCACTTTATTTTTAATTGACAATTTATGTTTATTTATTTATTAGAAATGTCAGATTTACAACCTTTGAGTCATGGACTCATTTACAAAGGAACCTCATCGGGGGGGGAATAGACAGCATTACATAATGTGGTTACAACAGTGAGAACAGTACAAGTGCAGAACATTAAACATAGAATACACTTAGGTTACATAATAATGTTACTTACAATAGGTTACAGTTATATACAAGGTACCCAAGGGTTACATTGGGGGTACAGCCCTGGAAATACCTAGATAATACCTGGAGAGGGTGGAGGTAGGGGTGGGGAGTGGGGTGGAAGGGACGGGGAGAGGATAGGCTGTCCAGAGGACGTTGTTTAGTCAGGGAGGCCTGATACAAGGATCCCACAGTGGAATTAATTAGATGCATCTACAGGAACAAGCTGTTCACAGATCTATTCTTTCAATAGTCTTTTAATTTGTCCAAAATTACTGAGCTGACACTGGCATGTCAACAAATAAATTACCAAGATAGTGGAACAGTTTACAAATGATTTAATATAAAATCTTTTTCCAAAATGTGGATGTTTAAATATTTTTAAATCAACTTGCACAATGTTCACATCTGAAATTGTCATAGTAACCTCAGGTAACCATGTTTAATTTGGGACTGGTTTGTATAGACTGTGAACCAAAGTATCGTTCAAGTTTTTTCCCCTCTGACACATAATCTTAGGACTTTTGTGTACCTCATCTCTAAATACAGGCTCACACTGCAGCACATGCCAATGTCTGTTGGTTATAACAGCTATCAGATTTGCCTCATTACAGTAAGTAATAACAAAGGAAATAGGTTGCAGTCTCTCATCTGCCTGTTTGAATGTCAACAGGGAAGATCTGTTTACCCTGTCAGCTGTTTCCAAACCACTTTGGATCACTTCTGGCTGTTAGCCTCCCTGTACCCTGTACACATCTTCTTGCCTTAATTTTTAATTGTTTTCATACTCCTCTTCCAATCAACGCAGTCTTTTTACATGCATACCTGACCAAGTGGAATGTTATCAATCAAAGATCTCTGATGGTTACTGGTAAAATGTGGAAGACAGTTCCTGTTCTATGGGCCTCGGATAAGTGGTAGTGCTAAGCATATGACTCTGTTTAAAAATTGTTAAACCCAAAAAAGTCAACTGATTCCATATCACTAGTAAAAATAAATCTTAAATTCAGATCTGTTTTATTAATATACATTTTAAATTGCTCAATATCATCCTCTGTGCCCTCCCACAAAAGCAAACAGACTTCTTTTTTTTCAAATTGTTTAACCAGGTGAGACACACTAAGCTGAAAGCTTGTTTAAAGGTGCAACCTGGGAGCACAGGGAAGTTAAGTGACTTGATCAGGGTCACACAGTATGCAAGTGGGGGCTGTGGGATTCAAACCCATGTCTCCAGACTTGCAGCTCAGAGCCTTAAACCACTGTATTATACTGCCTCAAACATCAATAAATCATTTCCACAAGATCTTATTTCTGAATTCTGTGTTGCCATATATAAACTGTTTCTCCCATTTTCCACTTATACATTAGCCAGGCTAAGTGCACATTTTGTGCCAGTGGCTGTTCCTTTACAATGTAAATAAAACTTACTTTTGCACATAAAATAATTTAAGCATAAAACCATGTCAGCCACATAAACCACAAAGTGGTAGTGGGTTCCACATTCTGGCCTCTTGTATCCAAATAATATTTGATCACTTCTAATCCCCCTTAATGGGGAATGTTAGAATAAAGAGTTTCAATATCGAGTGTAACCAAGATACTAGTATCAGTAATCAGAATATCCTGAATTATTCATATAACATCATCACTATCCTGTAAATGTGATGGCAAAGTACTAACATGTAGTCTCAGGAAACAGTCCACAATTTGTGCGAAGGGTTCCATAGATGAACCAATACTAGACACTATTGGTCAACTTGAAGGGTTTTCTGGATCTTTATGTAGCTCTGGTAATAAGTAAATACATTTTCTGACAGGATGATTAACACTCAGATATTCACATTCTTGCACTTTAAGCTGTCCACTCAACTGACACTGATTACTAAAACTCAACGCACAATCATTTAGCATATCAGTAGGATCATGAGTTATTCTTTTATATTACTCAATATTACACAATTGTCTTTCCATCTCCTGTTCATACTTATTAATACCCCACAAAACTATGGAATCACCTTTGTCAGCTGGTTTTATTATTTTCATTGCATTTCATTTCATTTTTTTACCCTTGTAAGTCTGATGAGCAAACTGCCTGTTTTCAGAGATGACAAGCAATACATAAAACAAAAAACAATAACAAATACAATGTAAAAATACAATTCACATATACACATTTAGCAAGTGCATTCTTGAGTACACTGTAGGTACTTTTTCAACTTTGATTTGAAAGAGAATACAGAATTGCAGATTAATATGTCACATGGGAGTGAATTAAAATAACTTGGTCCCCTATACAACAATGAATGTTGTCCTGAGGTTCTCTTAAAGAATGGAACATTAAATGTAAACTTTGACTGAGTTCTGGTTCAATTTGGGTTGACATATTTAGAAAAGAGTTAGGTAACAGACCAGCTTTGATTTTGAATAGAAACAAATAAATTTTAAACTGAATTCTTATAAGAGAGAGGCAGTGGAAGACTTTAACAACAAACAATGGTGAGTTTGAGCAGGAGCAAGCATCAATCTCAATATAGAATTATATGTTACTGTCAATTTTCCCAGAAGTTTGGAGCTTGAAGGGACATATACCACCAACCCATAATCCAAGACAGAAAAAAGGAAACTATGTGCTAACAACCTCCTGGATTCAGTTGTTAGATAGTGCTTAACTCTATAAAGGCATCCAAGTCTTTGATGTACTTTTTCATAATGGAAAACACATGCTGTTAAAAAGTGAGATTAACATCAAAAATGATCCCTAAATATTTAAATGTGTTAACAGATTCAATGGTGGTTCCCTTAATGTCACAGACAGGTGGAAGTTCAGACAAATTAATCTTTTTGTTTGAAAAAAGCATAGTTTTTGTCTTTACTGAATTAAGAACAAGGGAATTGGCAAACAACCAAGTTTGGAATGAATCAAAACTAACTTGAAGTGTATCTAAAGTCTCCTTAAGGTTAAAACTTTCTTCATAAATAACTGCATCATCCACAACATTATAACAGAACTAGATGGACATGAGGATGGAGCACCATTCAGGAGAAGAGAAAAAAACAAGTGGGCACAGGATGGAACAATGGGGGGCACCACATTTAATGGCATTAGAGGAGGACAAACGACCTTCAATTGTTGTTACATGTGACCTGTCTGCAAGGTAATGGGAAAACCATTTAATCACTTCACTGGAAAAGCACATTTCTTCCATAATACGAGGAAGCACATTATGCTCCACCAAATCAAAGGCCTTGGTGGTGTCCACAAAAAGATCAGCAACCAAGTGCCCTTTATCTAGTGCTCTCTGGATGCTGTTAGTGAACCTCACCAAGGTCGTTTCAGTATTATGCCCTAATTTGAAGCCATGCTGACAGGGAGTTAATAAATCACTTTTGTTAAAATACTCCAAAATCTGGTCCAAAATAATTTTCTGAAGAATCTTTGAAAAAGGTGGAAGGAGAGCTATCAGATGATGATTAAAAACCAATGAAGGGTTACTGGCTTTGTGTATTGGTCTAATGATTGTATGTTTCCATTGCTTTAAAAAGATACAGTGAATAATTGAAAAATTAAATATAGTGGTTAACAGAAGAGAAAATGTATCAATGGCCAGTCTCAGAATATGAATGTCTAAAGAATCAGTTAACAGGAACGGTTTATGATCATTACTAAGTATGTATTCCCTAACTGTCTCAGGTGTCACTTCACTAAGTACACATTTAGGAACCAATTCAACATCAGCTTCAAATTTAGTAACAGTTTCGTAAAGTATATTGGGACCAGGAACCCTTTCCTTCTCAAGGTCTCCAAAATAATTATTGAAACTTTCTGCCACCAAATTAGGACTAGAGATATGCAAGTCATCATTTTGAAGAGACATTGATTGGTCTTTTTCCCCCCTGCCCATCAAGTTATTTAATATCTGCCAGGTATGTCTTGGATTACCAAGTTCTTTTTTCTGTCATCCCAAGAAAAAATTTACTTTAGATTTTCTAATTTCTGATATACACCTATTTCTTAGCACTTTACAAGCCAAAAGAGAATCAACATCTTTATTACATTTGTAGTGTTTCCAAATCCGATTTCTTAATTTCTTAAGATTTAACAACTGTTTCGTAATTCATTCATGCTTGGTAGAACACATACACATTTTTTTCAAAGGTGCCAATTTATCTAACAAGGTTGAATACAAAGTAATAAAAGTATCTAACATGACATTGATGTCCTGAATAGGCTTAAGCTGTGACCAATCTGTAGCTTTGCTGGCTATGGCTATACCCTCTGTGGTCAGGGAAGAAATTCTCCTAAATTCAATATACCTGGGGGCTTGTTTAGCATATTTAACAGACCAGTCACACACCACTGGACAATGGTCACTAATATTATTGGACAAAACCTTTGCACTAGTAATCCTATCAGGCTTAGTTACTAAAACCCAATCAAGGATTGAGCCCAAATTAGCTTTATGGTTATGTCTGGTAATATCGTGAATCATTTGATGAAGGCCTAAATCAATCAGTAGCTCATGAGTGCCATCTCTTTCATTAACTTTCCAATTATTGTTAAAGTCTCCCAACAATATCCACTCTCCTTTAAGGGGAGAGTGAGATTTTAAGTGAGAAACCAAATCAATACTGAATTTAAATTTCCCAGGCACAATGTAAATAGAAATAATAACTAATTATTAAATCAGAATCCTCCTGTAGCTGTTTTAGTGCATTATGTTCTTTTTTAGTGATATTCAAATATTTTTGTCAGCAGAAAAGGACAATCTTGGCCCACCAAGTTTGCCCATTCCCATCCTCTTTACTTGCCCCCCCTCCAGGGATCCCCCATCCACTCCCTAGCCAACCCCATGTGTTTGTCCCATGCCCTTTTGAATCCCTGCACTGTTCCATCCCTCATCACTGCTTCCGGCACACTGTTCCAAGGCTCCACCAACCTCTCTGTGAAGTAATTTCCTCTCTTGTTCCCTTTATACCTATCCCCATCCACCCTCAGTCTATGTCTTCTAGTTTTAGCGCCTTCCTTCCCTGTGAGTAAGCTCCTCCATATTAATCCCATTCACGTACTTAAACATTTCAATCATGTACCTCCTCTCCCTGAGGAGCTCCACTGAGTACAAATCCAGCACCCTCAACCTCTCTTCTTATGGCTTTCCACCTAACCCATGAAGCATCTTAGTGGCCCTTTTCTGCACTCTCTCCATGCCATCTATGTACTTGCATAGGTGTGGTCTCCTGGACTGAACCCCATGCTCCAGATGGGGCCTCAACATGAACTTGTAGAGTGGCATCAGTACGTCATGCCTTCTGCTAGTTATCCCTCTCCTTATACACACCGGCATTCTATTTGTTTTGCCAACTGCCTTGCTGCATTGGTCCCCAACTTTAAGGTTGTTTGTGATTATGATTCCTAGATCCTTCTCCTGATTAGTTGCATTCATTTACTCACTACCCCCAGTGTGTATATTGCCTGTGGGTTTTTCTGCTCCATGTGCATCACTGTCCATTTCTTGGCATTTAATTTTATCTGCTATGTTTCCGACCACCCTTCCAGCATCCTTATATCCTCCCTCATCGTCTCCATTCCCTCTATGGTGTTCACCCTAATGCAGACATTTGCGTCATCTGCAAAAGGCAGACCTTTCCATGCAGCCCCTCCGCTGTGTCACTGATGTAGATCTTTGACAGGATGGGCCTCAGCACTGACCCCTGAGGTACCACACTCACCACCCCTACCTCCCTGGCATGCATCCTATTTACCAACACCCTCTGAATTCTACCGATCAGCCAGTTCCACAAACCTTGTTATTTTCTGTCCCACCCCTAGAATCTCTAATTTATTAACCAATCTGCTGTGAGACAGAGTGTCGAAGGCTTTCCTGAAGTCCAGACATGCCATGTCCACTGTCCCCCCATCAACCACCCTCATTACCCAATCAAAGAACTTGATAAGGTTCATCTGACATGACCTCCCCTGTGTGAAGCCATGTCGAAGGATATCCTGCAGCCCACTATCCTCCAGGTAGCTAACAAACTTCTCTTTCAATGTCGCCTCCATCATCTTACCCACCATTGATGTGAGGCTGACCAGGTGATAAATGCCCATCTCCTCCCTGCTGCCACTTTTATGAAGTGGCACCATGTCTGCCCTCTTCCAGTCTTCTGGCACCTGCTTGTATCTAGCAACCAGTTGAACAACCTCACTAGTGGTGCCGCCAGCTCCTCCCTTAGCTCCTGGAGCACCCTGGGATACAGAGCATCTGGACCCATAGCCTTATCTACCCTCAACTTACCCAATTTCTCCTTGACCCTGTAGTCACTGATTGGGCTAGGATCCACCTCTATGTCTAACCTTTCCTTCTCCTCTAACACCAGTTCCCTACTGTCTCCATCTATTGTGAAGACTGAGCCAAAGTACTTATTTAGCACCTCTACCTTCTTGAAGTCCCCCTCCACTGTAACTCCCCCTTCCTTCACTCTTACTATCCCCTGCCTTGCTTTCCTTTTCTCCCTTATACACCAAAAAAATGTTTTAGCACCCCTTTTGGCCTGCCACTCAATTTGCTCCTTTGTTTCTGTTTTTCTCCTTTCTAATCCTCTGCACCACCACCCTCATCTTCTTCTTGTAACTTTCCCTGTCCTTCTTTCCCTGAGTCCTCTGATATTGTCTGAACTCCCTTGGTTTCTCCCCATTGCCCCCCTCATTTCCCTGTTGAACCAAAGTGGTCTCTTCCTTCTGTTGCTCTTCCTCACCTTCCTTATAAAGCTCTCTGTGGCTTTTTCTATCCCCCCTTATCTCATGTCATAGGTTACCCCCATCCTCTCCTTCCCCTCCATGTCATTCCAGAAAATCTCCTTCATTCTAGGAAAATCTGTCCAACTGAAGTCCAGGACCTTCGTGATGGTTCAATGTTCACTCTAACCCTGATGCTGACTGTGGCATAGTTGCTTGCTCCTAGACTTACCCCCAGCCCCACTCACTCTACACTATCCTCATTGATGAGGAACAAGTCCAGTAAGTTATCCCCCTGGTGGGATCCCTGACCAGTTGCTGCAGGAAAGCTCCCTGGAGGGACTTGAGGATTACCCTGTTCCTGGATGACTATGCTAATGTGATATCCAAATCTATATCTGGGAGTTTAAGGTCATCCACCAGCAGTATCTTCCCCTTAAGTGCCATCCATTGAACCACCTGCATCATCTGCATGTCCACTTCCTCACTCTGCAAGGGGAGTCTGTAGACCACTCCCAGCCTTACTGATGCCCCAGCCTGCTTCTCTATTATGACCCAAAAGATTTCTGCTTCCCCTTGCTCCTCCTTCCCTTCTGTAGCCTTTATTTCCTCCCTGATGTACAGTGCAATCCCCACTTCCTGCCAGCCCTATCCTTCCTGAATAATCTGTACCCAGGATCCCTACTTTCAAGGTCTGATACTTGGATCACCATGTCTCTGTTATGGCTACAATATCTAGGCCCTCCACCACCATTATTTCTTCTAAGTCAACCATCTTGCTCCCCAGGCTTCTTGCGTTCATGCAAAGTCCTCTCAACCAAATACCTCCCCTCCCCTACCATCCCTCTCTTCCATGCCTGTTCCATACCCTGCTCCCTTTTTTGGGAGTAGTATGTGCTAGTCCATTCTCTTTTCCCATTGAGCCCTCTTACCAGTTTAACCCCTAAAACCTTATCAATGTACCTGGTAGACCTCCCTCAGTACTTTCCCCTTTCACTTAGATGTAGTCTATCCTTCCAACATAAGTCCTCATCCTCCCATGTGTCCCCCCACTCCCCAATACAGGTAAAACCTTCATTCTAGCACTATTCCCAGGGCCATTCATTAAATGTCCTTATTCTTTTCTGCCTAGCTGTGCTGGCACAGGGGACTGGCAGTATTTCTGAGAATGCCAAGGATCTTGCCTCATCCATACATTCCCTTGCCAGTGTATTAAACCTCCTCTGTACCTCCTCCACTTAATTTCCTGCCAGATTGTTCATCCCCAAAAGTATGATTAGATGTGGTTTCCCCACTAACCTAGCACACTTCCTGATTTTTTGCATTGCCCTTCCTGCCTCCATCCCCAGTTCGCAAATGGCCGACCTCTGCCTGTATGTAGGCCCCCTTCAGATCCAATGTATCCCCTTAATGATGGAGACCACAAATACCATGGCATTCTCCACCTCAACAACTGGTGGATATGGTCTTGTTCCTGGTGGTCCTCCCATCCTGGCCCTTTACCTCCTAACTACAACCTCCTGCCTTTAGCTGTCTACACGACCCTGTTGGGTTCCTCCCTGGTTCCCCTCTTGTACCTCCCCTGGTGTGAGGTTCTGGTCTGTTCTCTACCAGTTCCCCCTCTAGTCCCTGAACTCTATCCACCTTGCCTTCTCTGCTTACCTGTATCCCTTGCTTGCCTCTTGCCTCCCTCTCTACCACCTTTTCCCCATCTCCTCTCCTTGCTTTTCTTCCTTGCCTCCCCTCTCCCCTCTCCCCCTCTGCATCTTCTGCTTCACCTCCTTACTCATCTCCCCCTCTGCTGCACCCATTGTGTTTTTATCCTGTCCCTTCAAGCCTCCCACTTCCACCCCATTCTCATGGTCCACCTTCCTACCCATACTTCTTTCCCTGCCTTCCCTCTGCCCCTCCCCTGCCCCATAATTGCTAGTTTCCTGGATCCTTTAGAAAGTACTCCACCAATTCTATCTTCCAAAGGTATGAACCTGTTGGACACCATAATCCCCCAGGGTACATTTCATTTCCCCCTACTGCTGAGGTTTGTGTCCTTTCTTGAGCCCTTGGATTCCTCCTCCCCTTACTCTGCACTTCTTGCCAGCCATTATTACCTCCACCACCTGGTCTTGGTCTCATATAACCCTGCCCCTTTCATTGTGCCTTATTGCTCCATTTCCCCAGCTGCTTCCACCCCCTTTAAGTTCCAGTAGCCCCCCACCTCCCCCTGCTGCCACTGTAGTTATAGTTACCCCATGTGCTCCCACCTCCTTACCATTCCCCCCTTAAATTACTTAACTCAGCTTCTATTTGTCCTAATCTGATACAAATTGGACAACATCCCAACCTCCACGGTGTTTCCTTGAACACCACTAAACCACACCTGTTGCAACCCACTATTCTGCCTGCAGTCCTTACTTCCTTAGTGCTTCCCTCCCCATCCAAAAAGACCCATGGCCTTGCTCTCTCCACCATCCTGTGTAATTAATTTTAGTCCTAAACAGTACCTACAAATTCAGTAGTTAAGATGCAAAAAAAGCTCAGTATATACCTCTATCTGTCCCTCCTATATATTGCCTACCATGCAGAACTTTAAATAAAGCAATTTCCCTCGAACCTCTCAAGTCTCACTGCAGTTTCCTCTATGACCTATCTGAAGCAGTTCCCTTACAGAAATATAGGTGTGTTGTGTACATGCAGAATGCATGCCACATGCTTAATTTTGCAATGTTTGCTTGCAGTTCACATATACAAAGTGATCTTAAGCAAACCAGGTCTAAAAAGCAAATCAGGTTTGTATGCTGCAATCTTAACATGTGTGCAGCAGGTAAGCTGGTGTGAACATCTTCTAAAAATTACATCAGGTTCATGTGCTGCATGCTTGACATTGAGTGCAGAAGTTAAGCTGGTGTGAACATCATTTAATCATCACATCAGGTTCACATGCTGCATGCTTGCCATGTGTGGAATAGCTAAGCTTTTTCAAATCTCATCTGAAAAACACAGTTTCTATTTCTTATACTACTGCTAGCAATTAGAGTCATGAAAATACATTTGTATTTGGATTCCCATAAAAATTAGGTAAACTCATTAATTCTGATCATTTTGCAATTTGTGTAATGGCTTTTGATTTTTGTCATTATATTGCCATTCATTTGTAAAGTATTGTTTGTTTACTGCATTAAATGCTTAGGATATAGCCAGTCAACATCCCCCATTCCAGATGTACGAAGAAGGGCCTCTGTGTTGTGAAGCCTATCATTTTTGTTTTGGACCATGCAAATCCCTTATGCATATTTAGTGCTACAAAAGTGTTTCTCCATGACTGTTTCATCTCACTTACTTTCCCTTTGTCATTCTGTATTGAGCATATACACTATGGCCATGCTCAGCACTCTTTATGCTGAGTAGGGTCTTGGAAGCATGCACCATACCTAACATGTTGATACTGAAATGAGGGACATGGACACTCAAAATTAAGGACAATGAGGGACACTAACCCACATGATGATCAGCACACATCATGAAACATGGAGATACAGTACCTCAGAACACAGTGGAAACCATTGCATTAGCACCTGAGAATACATTTCTACTATTAAGCATTGGTGCCATTTAGGTAGGGGAGAGGCAGTTGCACCCCTCCTGGTATTTGTGTCCATTTGTACCCTATCCACTACAGTGTGTGTGCATGGGGGGACTGGCCATGTGGGGGTGTCTCAAGTTATTGCTACTTCTGTGGTTGCACCATTGTCTGTTTGTGAGGAAGTATGCGAAACTATGGAGAGAAAAGAGTAGGAATACAGACCCTGCAGAAGTAATTGGGTGGTTTTGTGGGTAGGATTGTATATTGGGGTGGGAAAAACCACAAGTGCCTCCATTGGTATGTGTGCTACAGTTCAACTGTGAAACTGAAATGGGTAAGAAAAGAAAACTGAAAAGCAAAACAGTGGCTACAAGCATGCCACATATGTGCAGCTGTAGTAAGATACAGTACATACTGAAATACAAGTGTGGCATATGTGTGCAGACAGTATTGCTTAGTTGTTAAAGGCACTGAACTGTAACAAAGAGACTTGGAGGCATGACGACCTGGGTTTGAATCTCATCAACCCCTACTTGTGCGTGGTGTGATCCTGAGCAAGTCACTTATCTTTGACATGTGCAGTTATCAGTGACTACTTGCTTTTTGCATGTTTGTCACATGCATGCAGTCTTTCCCAATTTAACATAACAATCATGGTTTCCACCCTTGCTTGCTGCACGCATGCCATATGCATGCAATCGGATCCAATTTAACATTTAAATCATACTTGCAGCACGCATATCACTTGGGTAGTTTTATGTGTGCAGCATGAAAACATTTCATATAATTATTTCTGTAAGGGTACCTGCAATTTCAGAAAATTAGACTAAATGCCCCACCATTTGCAGTACTTTACAATATTAACAATAGTGACAATGCAATTTTGTCCTAAAAAGCTCATCAAATTCCTCTAATACAGTATGGGAAGTATTAGTAAACAATAATCATGGTGCCAAAATTTCAATAGTGGGGTTCCCAGAATTTGCCCTGCTCACAAATAGTGTAAGGAGTACTGGGACACAGAATTTCTGCTACTGACCACTTCCCTCCCTCTGCAGAACACTTTCCACCTTCTCTCCTCCTCTGTTGGTCGTAGCCTCCCCTGAGTGTATCCTCAGTGAGGCTGCCCAATAACTGGCAGTGGCAGGGAGGGAGGGAGGGATGGTGGGATAAATTTTAGTTCGGCTGAAGTCTGTTGGTCTCTGCTTTTATAGCAGAGACCCGATGGCAGCTTAAAATCATCACATTTTCCTCTGGCACCTCTGTATTGGCTCCCCTTAGCCCAGTTCCTTCTCACTGATATGGCTGCCCTGAATCTCTGCAGCTATAGCCACCCCAAGTCTCCGTGGCTATGGCTGCCAAGGTGCTCTGTGGCTATTTCCACCCAAGTCTCTAGTAGTGCCTGTGTTTTTGCTTAAGCAATCTATCCACCTCAGAATCTACCAAGGCAGGAAAAGTATTAACAATGTGATCACTCAGAGTCAGAGGATTAAAAGGTGACTTTTTCTTTAATTTTATAGTTTCAGGGTGTGACTTAAGAGAATACACAATTGTATCATGAGGTGTATGTATATTTGTACATTGTGAATCATTGGTCCACAGTACATTCTGTCAGTGGAGCTGCCAATAAAATTTGTCCAGTTTGTCCCCCAGTTGAAATGGGTTAACACAAGCTGCTGGGACAAATAAAAGGCCTTTCTGCAACACAGAAATCTGTTCATTAGAAATCTGTTTAGTGGTAAGTTTATGACTGCCATTTGTTATGTCATGTTGACTACCTCAGTGGCTCCATAGGCTGCTAATAATGTCTGCCTCTTCCTCTTGCCCCACCCCATCCTCATCCTTTTTCTTCCCTTACTTTATGAAAGTATTAGAGTGCTGCATTATTTCTCTGAGTTCTTTGTTTTGTTAATACTGGGATTTAGCTGGGGTTGATTGTCTCATTGGGTATCCTTTGGTCACCCTTGTTTCCTTAAAAAAACTTCCTTTTTAGTTTTTGCACCTTCCCCATCACTTTCTACTGATGATTCAAAGTTAGATAAACAAAATCTATGGTGGTCCTTGTTTTTGTATGGCTGTCTTCTATCAGTACCCTACCAATTATAAACAGTTTTTTGGACATAATCCCTTGCATCTTGTTCATGTTTGTTAAGTTTGTATTTTTGAGAGATCCTATTGAAATTTATTCAAATTAGCAGAAATATTCGAGAACACCTGTTTTGCATCATTAGTAGCAACGTTTTTTTTCATATTTCAAATTCCATTTTTTCAGTTTCTTATAGTGTGCAAGCACAGTTTCTGTGTGCTTTTTTTAACCAAAGCTAAGATAAGGTAATTGGATGCTTTGTTAAGAATTGATTCCCACTTGGTCATTGGTAGTTTGTCATCCAAACCATATGCAGATGTTTTTTTAATTCATAACCCCCCCATGGAATCCATTTATCTCTCCAATATTGTGAGAGAGATAAGGCATGCATGTATATTCTAGCGGCCATTTTTCTTTAAACGTTCATGCACAATTCATCATGTTGCAGAACTATAGTGTTAGTACTGACTACTGGAGTGAACACAGCAGCACAGACCACCTGGATGATGGCAATTGCTGCTGTTTCCTTATCTGTGTAAACCCAGAGAAGTTAGTATTTGTAAGTATAAGCCTCACTACCTTATTTCATCATTTTAAACTCCAAGCATCAATCAGAAAATGCATTTGCTACCACAGTTTTCTAAATATTTATGATAACAAGCAGACCTGGAGTAAACCTCAAATTGTGGACCTCTCAGTAACTGCACTCTAAAATGGCACAGGCAAAAGGTAATAAGGGGCTTGCCTCTAAACACTATAACACGGGTCTGGTGCAGACTTAGCAGAGGAGCACTAAAAACAGCAAGGATGACGTCTAGATGCAGTGGCACAATAACAGAATATATAATCTTCACACTGTGGATGTTCAACAAAATCAAAACACACTTACCTAGAGCAGAAAGAACTCCACATAGCAAAAAAAGTGCAAAGTGCTGATATAGGTGATGGAACTCATTCGAGAAAATACAAAAACAAATTCACCACTGGCACCAATATTGGTGCTCGCATTCGAGTAAGCAACCAGGCAACTGAAAGAGCAACATGCAGGCACATAGGTGCACACACAGAAGCTAACATTTTGGTATAAAGCCTTCCTCAGAGCTAATTGTCTCACACTACATAACCTCATTAATAGTAATATGCTAGACATATGTATAAGGTGGCATGGTGCTAGGCTGCAAAGTGTTCTACTCCATAAAAAAGTACTTTATATATTAAAAACACTGTAAAAACAACCATTCATAAATGTACAGTATACATAAGAAAATATAATACAAAAGAGGATAAACAAAAAAAAAACAAAAAAATTAAAACAGGAGATGCAAAATAGGAAATTAAAAGAAAGGAAAATGGTGGGAAGGGTGAGAGCAAAGGAGGTGGAAGGAAGAAAGGGAGAAGAACAGGATAACAGAGCAGAAAGACAACACAGATCCAACCAAAGTAATCTATGATAAGCAATTCAATTGAAGTGTATTATTCAAATGCAAAGGGCTTTACATTTGTAATGTATAAATCCAACAGCATTTTCTCTTGAATAACTTCTTTGCCAAATCTCCACTTCTTGGCACTACTGTAACTCTAGTTGTACTTTGTTAGCTATGTGGAATAGTATCACACTGTGTCACTAATACATTTGGAGATTTCTTTCCACTTTAGGTAAGCATGCTTTGACTTTGTTGAACACACACTGTGTAAAGATTGTATATTCTGTTACAGAGCCACTTTACTTGGATGTGGCCCTTGCTGCTTTTAGTGTTACCACAGGCTTGTCTCCTGTGTCACAGATTATCCTGTTGGGAGGTGGGTACAATGTTTCAGAATTGTGATGAAATGCAGAGAGAGATGTAAAAATGATAGTCTCTCTCTGTCTCTGGAGTTGCTTTACTTCATTGACTTCTAGAAGCACTGCTGCTGAATGGTTGAGAGGGGCTGCACACAATAGGACTATGCTTCCCCAGCACCATCACATTGCCACTC
Organism: Neoceratodus forsteri; assembly: GCA_016271365.2. Classification (NCBI taxonomy): domain Eukaryota; kingdom Metazoa; phylum Chordata; order Ceratodontiformes; family Ceratodontidae; genus Neoceratodus; species Neoceratodus forsteri. Next base: position 878,231,028 of record CM057458.1, on the reverse strand, counting down.
TCATTCTGTTTAATCATGTGGGGTCAGAAGCAAGTCGGATATTAATGTACACAGCATTTACAATAGATATCAGCTTGGACTGAGCACTAGGAATTAATCATTGTGCAGTCCTGCTTATATCTTGTAATAATATAATTGAAAGTTCAGAATAATAACAGTATGTATACTATGCACCATACCGTCTGTTGTTTGCATATCTGCCTGTAACTAAGCCATTCAAATTGTACAGAATGTTTTTTAAAAATAGGCAGTTCAAACAAAGCAAAGTCCTTCCTTCGAGGGCATCTTTAATTCTAAGTTTGTCTCTCTCTCTCAAATGATTGCTCTCTTTTTATGAAAGTCTTTGGCTAGCAATTAATTTCTGCATCCTGACCTCATTAACAGATATCCTGTTTTTCTTAAAATCTATCAGCATTCTTGTCAGTTTCTTTCCTTCATGTGAACAAAACTGAACATGATGTCCTAAAAGTAATCTTTTTTTGACAGCTCTGCAGAACAGTTTGTGGAGATCAAACCACATCTCAAAGTTAACCCCTTGAGTTCCATATAACTTTTTGCAATCATTTCAACAGTATAACTATACACATTTTTAAACCAAAGTATTCAAGTTTCACAAAAAGATTCACATATATTTTTATAACCACAGATATGCAAGGGGGAAGAAAACACAGAAACAGCAAGTGAAGACAGGGAGATAGTGAGAGGGAGAGAATCGCAAGACCATTGGAGTGTTCAGTTCCTAGGTTTTACAAGGAAATTTGATTGTGCAATCAGACAGACAAGAGACAGAAAAGGGAAGGACAGAACAGATCCTTGCTTTTAACTCCTTCTGCATAGAAAAATGGGACAGGGCCTTTTTCAACCCTCTTACAATTGTCAATGGGTAGTCATAATTACTGGGTAGTGTGCACCACTACTAGGGGAAATGGCACATCCCAAAGGCTGAATCAGCTTAGAATGTTGGGCACATGAGCATTCAGACAGGAGCAACTCTCCAGTGACCATAGTCCATGCAGTGCCTCTAAATATGTAAATAAATATTATACCAGTTAATGACACAAAAAAAAACAACATCAAAAACAGCTGTCTATAAAGATATGACTTTAGTCAGAGTAAAATACAGTAAACAGTGGTCAATCTCGACAAAGGATGAAAAATGATTGATCAAGGCTCAACTTCCAAATGTTTACAGTATGTCTTGGTAGGTCCTGAAGAACTGAATCAACTGTAAAAAACTTATTAAAAGGCAAATAACTGTATGCATTGTAAGTATTCACCTGCAAAAAGGAGGCATCCTTGGTTAACATCAAATTTGAACCTGTTAAAACTGCATGCTAGCAACCAACAGTCTGATGAAGAACTGCTCTTTTTTTTTTTTGCATATCTATATAAACACAAGCACAGTAGGTAAATTATAAAGGGATGTCCAGACAAGCTTGCAATTAGTGTTTACAACAGAAACATGAACATCCTGGTGCTGGCATACCAGACAATATTCTCCCACAGGAGCAAGGCTCCCAGGTGGGCCCAATTGACAATGTAGGAGCTAACAGAAAAGGAAATTACTTTAAGTATGAAGAAACTTCTTCTTTCTGTAGCACTTCACATTATCAGTGGGTTATGATAATAGCTAGGTTCTAAGAAGCAGTATCTATAAAATAACTGGGTGGGAGGAATATTGTCCCATTACACCAACCACCCATATGAAAGGAATTTACCTGCAAATTGACACCTGCAAAACTCTGCAACCAAAGGCTATATCAGCAGAGCTTTGAACATCCAATCTGTAGTGCTTTGTGAATGTGTGGACAGAGGATCACATAGCTGCCTTGCACAATTCTAAAGCAGATGCCTCACCTCTCTCCACCCAGGATGTAGCAATAGCCCTAGTGGAGATGGCCTTGATGAGAGTTGAAGGCCTCTTCTTTTCTGTGAGATAAGCCTTGGCAATGCATTCTATTGCCCACTTAGGTAGGGTTCCTTGGAGGCTTTTTGCCCCTTCTTGATTGCCCTGAAAATAATGAACAACCTATCTGCTTTCCAAAACTCTGCAGTCTATCTAAGGTATGTCCTTATGGCCCATCAGAAATCTAACTTGTGTAACTCCTTCTCTTTTGGGTGAGTTGGATGCAGACAGAACAATGGGCAATGAATTTCCTGATTCACTTGGAAGGCTGAGAGAACCTTTGCAATGAAAGACAGAACTGTGTTAAGCATCACCTTGTCCTTATGCATGAAAAGATAATGTTCTTTGTGAGACAAAGCCTGAAGCTCACCAATCCTCCTGGCTGTGCACATGGTAACTAAGAAACAGACCCTGTAAGACAGCACATCCAACGGTACTAACAAAAGTGGTTCAAAAGGCTCCTTTCAAAGAGCATTCAAAACCAGATTCAGATTCAGTGGGAGAACAGGAGATTAGAACAGAGGTCAACTCCTGCTGACAGCATGCAGAAAGTGAATAACCTCTCAGTTAGTTCCTAGGGATGAAGCCACGAAGGCTCCAAGGGCCAACACCTGACCACTCAAGGTGCTCAATGGCAAACCTTTCTCCACTTCTTCCTGCAGGAAATCCAAAATCTGCAGAACCATAGCTTTTAAAAGCCTGATTTTTTTTCCCTGGCTCAAGCCAAAAAGGTGGTCCATACATGAGGATACTGTAAGTGGCTGACATGGAATTCTTCCTGGCAGCCATCACAGTGTCCACCACTTTCTTAGAGAAATCCTGTTTCAGGAGTCTCCTCTTTTCAGAAGTCAGGCCTTGACTGTATTGCTTCGAGATTTGGATGCAGAATGGTGTCTTGGGAGAGAAGGTCCCCTGCAAAGGAATGTGAAATAATGCATATAAAGCTAGGTTCACTAAATCCAAGAATCAGTCTTCAATGCACTCAGGAGCTATTAGAGGAAAGCTTCCTCTTAAGTGCCTTATTTTATGTATGACCTTGGAAGGACAGGCAGAGGAGGGAAGGCATATTCCCTATTAAAATTTCATGTTTGTGATAGGGTATCTACCGCCTCAATCTGTGGACACTGGTAGAGGCTGAAGGATAGTTGAACCTGAGCATTGTGGTTGGAGGCAAACAGGTAAACCTGAGGACAACCAAACCTTTGACACAGAAGGTCAAACACCTCTGGGTTCAATATCCACTCCCCTGGATGAACATTTTTACAGCTTAGTATATCAGCCTGAACATTCAACTCCACCACAAAGAGGACTGCTGACAGAGAAAAGATTCTCCTCTGCCCATAGCAGGAGATCAATGGATTATTTCAGCATCTCCCTTCTCTTTTGGCCCCCTTGATTGTTTATGGACACCACTGCGACTGCATTGTCTGACCCTATATCCACGGCTTTTGCCTGCAATTGACTTTGAAAATGAATCTGAGAGAGGATCACATTCATCATATCCAGAATGTTTATGTGCAGATGCTTTTCCTCTGCTGACTGAGTTCCCTGAATGGTGATGTGATCTATGACTACCCCCCAGCCTGGCAGGCAGCCATACAATGTCAGAATTAACTCTGGAGCAGCTTCCAAGGGAGACCATTTGTTCAGAGTCTCCAAACTCACCCACCAAATCAGAGACTGCAGCAGGCAAGGATAAATTTGGTTCCTGGCCTGAGGCTGGATACCAGACTGACAGTAACTTGATCTGTTGGGGCCACATATGGAAGCAAGCCCACTGAACTAGTTCTATCACCATCATCATGAGGTGTAGAATTTGCAGAAGGTGGTGAGCTGAAGTGGACAATTGACACCTCAGCAACTGAACCTCTCTCATCAGGGTCTATTTCCTGGCTGGTGAGAGGAAGACCTTCCCCTCATCCATCTTGAACAACTATCCTAGTTGCTCCAGGATCCGTGATGGCTCAAGAGAGCTCTTCTTCGAACTGACCACCCACCTGTGGAACTCCAACATTTCCAGAGTCTTGGTCACTGATTTCCTTGCCAAGGGTGCAGATGGGGCTCGAATGAACAGATCGTCCAGGTAGGGGTAGACATGATGTCTCTTCTGTCGGAATTGAGCCACCAGGACTATGAGCACTTTCAAGAAAACCATGGGGGCTCTTGCTAGAATAAATGGGTCACCCAATACTGAAAATGCTGTCCCAGGACAATTAACCTGAGGAATCTCTGATGAGACTGTTGGAAGGAGATGTGGAGATACATATCCCTCAAATCTATGGAAGCTAGATAATCCCCCAGCTGTACAGCTTGGATAACTGAATGCAGGGACTCCATCTGGAAGGTCATGTGGCACACAAACTTGTTCAGGTGCTTCAGATTCAGAATAGGCCTGAAACCCTGCTTGAGAACTACAAAGTAGATCGAATGGAACCCCTGGCCTTGCTCACTGGGAGACACCATTACAGTCACCCAAATTTGAGTGAGGTGATCCAGGGTCTGTGACACCGCTTATCTCTTCATGAGGTCCTTTGGAACTAGGGATGGCAGAAAGCACCCCTTTGAGAGAATTTTAGAAAATTCTATTGAATAACCTAAAGCTTGAATTTCTCAGATCCAAGCATCTGATGTTAACTGGGCCCATCTTGTGTAAAAATTGTGCAGTCTTCTACCAAGGGAAGGGGAGGAGAGATTGGTCTATGTACCATCATTATGAAGTGCCTGCTTTTTGCCCTGGTCCTCCATTGAATCTTTGGGCAAGGGTGCCTTTGTTACTATTGTTCTTGCAACCAGAAAAGGCTCTTTTATGCAATAGTTGCTCTTTTACTAGTCTGGTTCCCAAAGTTCTGAAAGAGATGAAAAACCCCACAATATTGTTTCTGTCAGCTACCTCCTTGAACCTTTGGAGTTGAACTGGCCTTCTGCTGTTGCTTTAAAACTGGAAGGTTGCACTATTTATCCTGAATATCTTTCAAATTATCATCCAAGCTTGTCCCAAACAATAAGCCTCCATCGAAAGCTAAGTTAAACAGCTTGTACCTCAAAGCATGATCAGTGATCCAATGTCCAAGTCACACTCCTCACATAGCAGACACAATGTGGTAAGCGGAGCAAGCCAATATGTGCAAATTCTCTAAAAAGGTGGAGGCCATGGATACCAGTTGCAAAATGCTCACCATCTCCAAATCTGGGGGAACAAAGCTTCCCATGGTCGTGACCCACAAGTTTAAAGGTCTGGCAACAATAAAGGAGACATAGGAAGTTCGGAGGTTTGCACCATTGGAAGCAAAGATTCTTCTGCATGTAGAATCCACCCGCTTGTTTTGCAACTCTTTTAAGGCCAAGGATCCCTTCAACAGCAATAGTGGTGTGCCTGACAGAATTATAAGCTACCTTATCTGCTAGAGGAGTAGTTTCCTATTTACAAGAATTTTCTTACAGAAAACAGAAACAACACAACTTAGGTTTCAGCAGGTATTTTCTTTTGTCTGAACCTGCCCATTCCTGTTCAATAATTTGGCCACAGTAAATAAAGTTTGGAAAACACTTTGGAGTATGGAAGGACCCAGACAGAAGAGGATAGACATCCATTTCCTCCATGAATTGCACCTCCTTGAGCTGTAATGATCTACATGCCTCAGTTATGAAAAAGGACAAAGACTTGAAATCAAACAGATGAGAAATTGGAATCCACCTCTTTGGCTCTGTCCACTCCCCTTCCTCCTCTTCCTCAGAGGGCTCATTCTCATCATCATCAAGTAGCTCCCTAGGGTCAGGATTTTCTGCAAGATGTTCACTATCCTCATCCTGTCCCTCTATCTGGTCAGGATCATGGTCTGCCTGCAGAGCTGCAATAGCAGCTCAGTCCTGCAGGCAACACACCTAGACATTCCTGTGTGGGTCCCCTTTGACCTGACGGGCCCGGTTTCGGATTGGGTGTATCCAATGGGATGTCCTGCAGAACATTATGTCCAAAAAGCTCTCCTAAGAGTAACAAGAAGGATTTATGCAATTCTACTTTGCCACTGCCAACTGTTACACCAGGTGCACCCCCCAACTCAAAGGAGTGACCGGGGGGAGCTTAAGAGACATATTAGCTTGAATAACACAATGGGGGCAATAGGAACCCATAGGTGAGGGTCTCATTACTCTTTGCAGGTCTTACATCTCTTGAAAATAAGAGGTCTCTGATATGCCATAGTGCCAAGGGAAAAAGCCTGGCAGGTGTCCAAGCATAAAGTACTAATGTTGATGTTGATAGGTAATATAGAGCAATGTTGCCATAACCCCAAGCACTAAACGAGTGGTGATGTATACATGGTAAGAGGGCACAGTGGGTGTGCTTCTTCTCAATATTTTAAAGAATGTGTTTAAAAAAGTAAGTGCAGCTGTCAGGAACTTTGCAAAGTCTTTGTGATGTGCAAAGTTCCTAACTTTACACCAGCTTCACTGGTAAAAGTTAAACTTTGTAAAATCTCTAACTGTCATCAAATAAGGCAAAACAAACTCCACACTACTGATATATGATTATGTTTTGGAGCACTCATAGGAATAACTGATTCACTATTCTTCACTTTCCCTTTTTTATCCTCCCTATCTTGATATTCTGATTTTCACTTCTGCTCTCACTTAACAGTCCTGTGACTTTATTCTTACTCCAGTGATTACTACCACATTATTCAACTATCTCATTCTCACCAACTTCTATAATTATTTTTTGTGTTAGTACTAGAGATACTGCGAAATTAAATTCTTCAGGTGAAATTCCTGCAAAATTTGTGTAATTCTGCCATTCCACAAAATATTTTGGGGGTGCAAAGCTGCAACATTTCACTACCAAAATGTAAAATTTCACCTGAAAAATGGCAAAATTTCACCCACAAGTGGTAAATTTCTCCATTTGCAGCAAAATTTCACACTCCACTGCCAAATTCTGCATTTTGCTTCTGCAAAAAATGTCAGGAAATGGACAAATTACACAAAATATTTCACGTAATGAAATTCAGCAGTTTTGCACATCTCTAGTGAGAAATAATTGTATATATGTCCTAGGCATCTTACCACCTCTGAATGTTGTGGTTTGATTGCTACAACAGCTGCTTCCTTAAAAGCAATAATGTTGTGCCTCTTTCCCACTGCAATAACTGACTGTCAATGCATCAATGTTATCCTCTAAAGAAGATCGATCAGGATATGATAGTCCAACAGATTTTTTTCCACTACTGTTGCCTTCAGCTTTTTGTGTAGGAGCACTATAGAAATTCTGCAAATTAAAACTTCATTGACAAAGTCACAACCAAGTGTCCTTTTTTGCTGGAAGAATCTTTGCCACGTTTTTGGCATTACACCAAAATTCATGCTTCTTGACTTTGCCAGTGTTAAAACAATAACAACAACACAAAACCTAAAATATAAAATAAAAAACTCCTCCAAAGCTGCATCCCACCATCCTCCTGCCAACAGTGACACAAATCTAATAGTTACCCTTCTTTCACCCTAGTCGCACCCTTTTCTCCCTCATCCTTCTTATCTAATCATGGCAGTAGTGTAAGCAATAAACAATAATCAAACTCATCAAGAGAATTCACTCACCCCCTTGTCCCTCATTCATAGCACCCATTTCCCCATCTCCTTCTAGAGGGAGGAGGTGTGATAGGTGCAGGATGGTTGAGGAAGGATAAATTATACATTAATTTAATTCCTGCTGTGCTTGGGTGAGAGGGTGCAGGGTAGCATGTGTGCATATAGGGTGTAGGGAAGGTGTTTTCATGTTTGAATAAAATGCTATAAACGAGTACTTTGAAAAGTGCCATTTTGTAAAGTTTTACTCTTGTTAAGTTGTCACTTAGCAAGGGAGGTTATGCAAGGTACCCACTTTGTAGATGAAGAGCTCCTTTGTTTAGTTTGCTTCTCATAAGGTGTCCACTGTGCTTCCTGGAAAACTATGCAAAGCACTTTGTGAATGGCAAAAACAATGTGAATTCTATGCACAATGTGATGTTTAGCCACTTCTCTCACATTAGAGCATGAGCAGATTCAGATTTAAATATGCCACTTACCATAGTCATATGTAAGGCACCTTTCCATTTGTGTTAGAAATACTCAAGGGACTATACTAAATTATAATTCTAACTATGGCATGCACAGTGCACAATAGCCTACTAATCTAATGAATGAAATACACTGTCTCAGGGTATGACTGAAACTGACTTTGCTGAGATGATATGGTGGCAACAGGACTTTTAGGGAACATCAAAACTGACTAACAAATTATTAGCACAGCCATAGAGTTGGATGTATGCAAAGACTCATGCCGAGTGATGCACTGGTTGGTGATGTGACTGATACTGTCATGGCTAAGATACTGGTGTGGCACAAGGACTTTTAGGACACCAAACTTGACAAAAAAAATTATTAACACTGCTATGGAGTACCCTGTGTTCAAAGGCCCACTCCTCCCACCTTGACTGACAACCAAACTAGACTGGCCAATGAGTTACATTAAATTTGTATACAAAGAAAATTATGAGTACATGTTGAAACTATGAAAATGAATACTGTATCAATTCAAGTTAGAGATGTGTCTAATGTATTAGCACTGGTTAGAGATGCATGCCCAGATAATACTTTTTTTGACTAAAAATTAAGCCCACACAAAAATAAAAATGCATAATCAAAATAAGAAATTGTATGAGAACTTTAGCATAAGGTAGTACTTTTTTCTAAACTGACTCGAATAGATGATTCAATAACAGATTATGATGTACTGTAGCCTATCCTGCCTCTTGTTGCCTACTAAGCTACACAATACTGGAAAACAGCCTTCAAAATATTTTCCCACTCTAGTTTCTGACATATGCTAGCAAATTACAGGAGAAAGAACGTGTTTTCAGTGTAAGCCTTTACCTTGCCTTTATAATTAACCCTGGTTAAAGATGGATACAGATTATATGGCTGGAAATTTCAGCAACACAGACTACATGTCCAAAATGGCTAAACCTTGCTCTTACTTTTGGTCTCTCATAGTTGTTTAAATTAAATCCTTAAAAAATAATAAAGAAGAAGAAGAAGAAAAATGTATGTATTCTTACTAGATCTCATGCAAATGTTTGCATAACTGCTAAACCATCTACTGTAACTTTATTAAAGATTATTTTTCTGATGTCCTGATTTTAGTGAGACAGGTTGACAGAGACCCTGCTCACCGTGACACTGTTCCTTTAATCTGCAACAAATTCATCCAGAGAATGCTAGGCATATTATACCAGTTCAGCAGGTCATGTGTCTTAGCTTAGAAGTTTGCATTTTTACCTATAATCAGTTGGGGATTTTTGCATAGAACCCCTCATTTTGTCATAATACTGTATTTCCCTCTTTTTGCATTTTTCAGTAAACAGTATTGATTTTGTCTAATTTTCATTTTTGCAGGAAAAAAATATGCACATGTGTGAGTCAATATTGCCCAGCCCTAATTGTAATACTATACATAAAAAATAACTAAATACATAAAATAATAATACATTTTAACTGACATGTAGGTTAAAAGTTCACACACAGGTCCTTGGACTATTGATAGTTGCTGTCATTGAAGAGGTATTATTCTGTTTCTCTTGTGAACTTCAGAAGTTAATAAAACAGCAGTTTCTAATACAGTTTGCAATAGATGTTTTATAGCATAGTTCAATAAAATTTGGATGACAACTTAACTGGTTACACCATCACCTGACATGTTTTGATCAATCTGTTACTGATGGCTCATGTAAAGTGTATGATAAAGGTTTATGAGAGCAGAGTAAAGGGTTTACATATGTAACCTTCAAGCAACGCTAAAAAGGGCATCAAACCTATTACAGTTTTTAATGAAATACAATTTTATGAAATGCTAAGTGATTTTCATCAGAGCTGCAGTGCAGACCATAGATGTGTTGATATTTATGCACAAAAAAGTTTCAGATTTATTCAAACTGCTGAGAACTTTAAGTACAGTATTTACCTTTCTTATAACCAATCGATAGGATTTGCCCTTTTTCAATGTCTTTCAGACAATTAAATTTCAAGTGATCCCTGACATGGGAACATTGCATAAAAACATTATGCTGGCTGACCTTTTGATGTTAGGTCATGGCTAGAGATAAAATTACTCATTGTCTTGCCCTTTCAAGTGTTCAATGAAAACTACCAATCGGGAGACTTTTTGTCTGTTTCTGTAAATCAAACCAAAAAGAAGTTTTTTGATGCCTGTTTATTTTGTTTTTAGTTCTTGTACTATACAACCCACTATTTGCTCCTTAGTAATTCATTACCATGATGTACTTATTCATAATTTTGTAGTGGATTTCTGTACCAATATTTACTGTGTACTCAGTGTTATCCTTTTTATTCTGCCACTCTCCTGGACATAACTGGACACAAGCTGATCACAGCTCTGTGTGCTTTGGGTGGGAGCTAACCCTTATGTATTGTAAGTACTCAAAAGCTGTTTTGTGTTATTTGCAAATACAAATATATAACATGATAATATATATATATATATATATATATATATATATATATATATATATATATATATATATATATAATCTATATTTCTGTATTACCTATTGTTTGTTTTTGATTCTTTTTAGTAAGCCACTTATTAAATATTTCAGTTAGTCCTACTGAAATCCAATGAGGGCATTACAGAGATCATTATGACTGTGTCCAAATTTCAGCATCCAATCCAATCAAAACCATTATAGAAATAAATAAATTTCATATTGATGTTATCTCAAAGTAAATCTTGTTGTAAATAGCACTTCTATATTTGTGTCAAATAGATTTTTTCCCACTGAAAATAACAACTGTTCTTAATATGATTTTCAAACTTAGTAATTTTTCATCAGTGCCACAAGGTGAATAACTAGTGCTGTCTTATATTTTTTTCTGTATCATTTATGTATCATTGTTGTATATTGCTCTATTGTAAATTGCAAAATTGTGCATTTGAGTATGTTGTAAAAGGGACCTCCTTGTAAATGAGCGTGCTCAATGGAGTTCATCCCTTCATAATAAACTGAACAGATCTGAACTGAAGTAGCACAAAGCCTACAACAAAAGTGCTCCTTGAGCTCAATTTTCAAAGTCTCAAGAATGCCACAAGCCCATGCTGCACCAATCATTTGGTGCACGGGGCTTGTGGCATTCTTCTGGCCAGCGACTGGGATTTTTAATCCCAAATGTCAAATGCTGCAAGTTAGACCAGCGTTTCCCTGGTCTAGATTGTGGCATTCAGGGAACCCTTTTTACAAGTCTTATGACATTTTTGGTGCATGTTGTTGTAATATGAAGAAGCTGTCACAACTGAGCCTAACAATATAATAGGAGTGCAGTTTTGGAAAGGAGTTTGTTGCAGCTGTGTCAAAACATGGCGTCGATACAGGGCTTGACACAAGCCCTAGATCAACCTTTGAAAATCAAACCCGTAGTCTGTAATTCATTTTGTGCTTCATTTCTGATTTGTACCTGGGAGGCCTAGATGTAAAGTAAATATAGGATTTCTTATTGTTTTACATTTTTAAACTAATATGGGCTACCACAAATTTACAGATAGAGATAACTTCTGGTTAAACACCTATTTTATAACTTAAAGTGCTAAATCTGGCTTGAGTTCCCTCTTTGGGCATATTTTATCCAACTTCGTATTGGGATGTCTTTTTCGCTTTACACTGTTTCCAGTTCTTAAAGAATGATATGAAAAGTTTCATTTAGTAAGTATGTCTAAATTGCACTTTGTAGGAGTGATGCAAACAAATGTTGCTTATCTTTTGTCTTTTATGGTGAGCAAATACCCGTCTGTGTTTTCCCAGGTACATGATATGAGGAAGCATGGGTTCACATGGGGAAGCTCTTGCCAGACAAAGCTGATTGAGTTATTTGACTGGGTGACCAGGAAAGTGGATTGGGGAGGGGTAGTGGATGTGGTCTACCTGGATTTCAGTAAGGCCTACAATACAGTTCTATACAGAAGACTGGTAAACAAGCTGGGCAGCCTAGGAGTGAGTCCCAAAGTAGTAAAATGAGTTTGAAGTTGGCTAAGAGACAGGAGTCAGAGATCTGTGGTAAATGGGGTTCACTCAGAAGAAGGCACAGTAAGCAATGGGGTCCCTCAGGGGTTAATACTGTGCCCAATCCTCTTGTCTTTATTAGTAACATTACAAGAGGGCTGAAAGATTGGAGTCAAGTGGTGTTCCTGCTATAGGGTGGAAGCTTCCCCTCCCACTCCAGTCTTTCAAGTTACTATTTTACTTTTTTTTTATATATATATTTTGGTCCAGTACCTAGCCTGCTTTTGATTTCCCCCAACTCATGATCACCTATGGAAATAGGTTCATAGGTGCACAGGAAATGATTGGAACACTTACCTGGTGGCAGGATGGATTCTAGCCCTTTTACATCATACCCCTCCACAGACTCCAGAGAAGGTCAGGGTCTCAAATGGTTCAAAGAGGATGCCTCTGGCAAAGTCAGTCCTTCACCTGCCATGGAAGTTTTAATGGTAGCCCTGTTCTTGCAGCAGCTCATCCTTCTGTGGGACTCCATTATGTCTCTTTCTGAAAACATTAAAGCTATTCACCTAACTATGGAGGAGCTGTAGAGGAGAGTCGGTGATTTAGAAGCTCAGGTAAGATCTATTGAGGACACTTAAAAATGTGTAAACCCTGAGTTGACATCACTGTGGAAGAAAGTTATACAACTTCAGCAACACATTAAAGATTTAGAGAGGTGCAGTTGCCAAAATAATTTAGTTATAGCAGGCTTACTGGAACAACCCAAGGGTGCCAATTGCATCTCTTTTGTGCAGAAGCTATTTGAAAATTTAGCAAGAACCTCTCCAAATGGGGCTGTGCATGTTGTCAAATGTGCCCACAGAGCATTGTGCCCAATGCCACTAGATTCAGACCCACCACACATTATTGTACATTTTCTCAATTTTTTGGACAAGCAGAACATTCTTGTGATGGACCAGTCCCTGCAAAAGGTGTCCTGGGAAGGCGAGCATCTAAGGATCTTTTAGGATCTGCATCCAGAAGTGCAGGTTCATCAGGCAGCTTATCATCCCTTAATTTCTAAAATGGGCATTGCTCACATCAAATTCCAAATGCTCTATCCTACCAAGCTATGAGTTTGGACAAATTATACTTCCACTACCTTTTAAATGGCTCAGTAGGCTCACCCAGACTTGCTGAAATTGTTCCCAGACCTATTCTCTAAGGGCTGATTCAGTGAACCATCACCACCATTCTGGATGTTGGTCCTATTAGGTGGATTGTTTGGAGTTTTCCCTGCATGTTTGACTTGGACTTTATTTAATTGGACTTCTTTTATTCAAATTAATGCCATGGTCTCAGCACTCTTCTTTTGTTTCAAGTTATAATATTATATGTACTGGCTGCCCGTTTCCTTAGTTTTCTCAAAGTGTGATCAGCTTGAAAGGGATTTTCCTCTTATATGCATTTAATTGGTAGACAATAAAGCCCACTCACCCAGTAATGTATTAATATGATTATTCTTTTATTATAGAAAGATAGTTTCTTCTTAATTTTCTTTCAAAGACAATGTACAGTGTACTGTATTAAACAAACATTTCAAGCAACTGCTGTTCATCATTGTAATACACTGTATCAGTAAATTATATATATATATATATATATATATATATACATATACATATATATAGTAAATATTATTTCATACTAGATATGTGTCCACCATTCAGTTATACACTAATTTAATTAATATGGCATTCCATCTTATCTATGTCCTCCCTTATTTTGCCTAATTTCTCAAATACGCCAAACCTTACACGGTTAATTTATGTCTTCTAGATACTCTGTAAAAATATTCAAACACACATTCTGTAACATCAACTCATTTAAATGAGGCATAAATTTGGTCAAAACAGAAATGCAGGGGCTCACTCATTTATTCTTAACTAAATATCATGATATTACTGTGCTTATCGTGCTACAGCACACCAAATCAAGAAATAATCAATACAGTAATGAACTTAATCTGTGTAGTCAATTAACAAAATAGATAGCAAAAAATAAACAAGCATTAAGGCTTCCACCTTCAATATGTCACTCGATACACATACCTCTATTTATTTAAGGGTTTCTGCATGCTGTAGGAGCTGGAAAAATGTATCATATAGTAAATGAGCCTATTAAGTTTGTCATACATTCCACTTTTAAATAAAACCCCAGCTAATGATCCAAAAATATCACCTTCCAATGTTACCTTACAAACGTCATGTAACTTATAAAAATACACATATCTCTTATCTTTTAAGCTGGCCATTAAACCATATTTTTTTAAGTAACGGTTAAACAAATAGACATCTCAGTTTGTTTATGCACACAGGAACATACCTGTTCCTGGAGCGGCAATCTGTGTAAAAATCATTTTCTGTAGAAAACAAATATTTTAAAATACTAATTAATCCTCTCAATGGAACCAAAATGTAACAGTGAACATTAAATTATATATAGTCTGACTTACTTAAGGTTCACAAAATATGCCTGCTGTGCATAGGTTGGTGTGTATTGGTGTTCCCATGGAGAAAATCTAAGTGTACTGGAGTAAAAGTTTAGGCTTTCTACACACTTTTAAATAAGGAGTTCAAAATGACTCTGTTGAGAATTGGGCACAACAATAGGTGAGATCTGGTCACATGTGCCATACTCTCAACACCTGTGCACCCAACCTGCTACAAAGCAGCACCTAGCCAACGCATCCATTTTGGGTCCATATACTTTCCTACAATATAATTTGGTGGTATCTTTTGTTAGGAAATATATAAATTACCCCCAATCACCCCATCTTTCTTTTTCTTTGTATATTACTTGGGTGGGGTTTTGGGTGTGCTGGACTACTTGAGTATTTGTTACCTAAAGCATTCAGTTGTAAGCTGTTAGGGCTCTCCTTCCTCTCAGCAGCAGTTTGACGTATCCCCCCCCTCCCCCCACTACCTCAATAAGGTGTTTTCCATTTTCATTTTACTGGGGGAGACTCCTAGTTTATGCTTGTGACATCACAGGGTTTCTACCCATTCTCAATTTATCTTTCCTTTCCATTACTGGCTCTCTAGGCCAGTCTTTTGCCAGGCCAGTATGATTATTTAATGCTTTTATGGTGCTTCTGTTAGTAATCATAGTTCTTCCAGTTATCAGACCTTTCTTTTTTCTCCCTCTTTATTCACTAGTGTCCATTAGAGGGTCTCGTTTGTTTCTCCAAGAGCTGTTTGCTGCCTGCTGCCTTACTTGTGCTGCCAGGGGAGAAATGTTCTCATTTTGATAAACTCTGCTAAAGGATGGGAGTATGTGTTGTACTTGAGGGTTTGTTCAACGTGGTATATTTTTGTTCAGGAGTAGGGGGCGCACTTTTTGGGTTAGAGTTCATTATGGACCATAACAGTTTTGGTACTCAGTCTTAAGCACTAGGGGTTTGCTGTTGGCCTTGTGTGTTTGTTTTTTTCTTATATTTGTTGTGTTTGTAATTTATTTGTTGTGTTTGTATTTTATATTGTGTGAGCTTTTCTGGGGGGGGGTTCTGGAGTGCTTTCCTTTATATGAAAATAATGAGATGGCTTGTTGCTTTTTGTGTAATACTGGCAATCTTTGATGGGTAGTAAGGTTGAGTTTGTGACTTGGAACATTAAGGGGGCCCAAGAAAGACATAAACAGTATGTGATTCTCCATCTCTTAAAGCAAATTACATTCAGGGTTGTGTTTCTATAGAAAACACAAATGAAGTGTGAGTTGATCCATCTTTTCAGGAGGGAATGGGACGGCCAGGCTTATGGAGCAGGCTGTAGCAGTAAACATGGTTGGGTAGTGATTCTTATTGCCTGTAGTATTACATTTTCCTTATTAAATGAGATTTGGAATCCAGAAGGCAGTTATCTCTTTTTACATGGATGGTTAAGCCCACACAAAGTGTTGTTGGGTACTATTTATGTCCCCAGTGTAGATTCCCCAAGATTTTTCACTGCTCTTGCTCCCCTACTTGCCACATACATCCATATTCCCATTTTATTGGGTGGGGACTAGAACTAGCCTCTCCAGGTGGAGTTGGATAGATTGGGTAATGTTCAGTGGGACCTGCCCCCAGGTCAGCACGGGCTTTAGCACTCATAGATGAATAAGGGTTAGTTATCCCCTGGCATCTCCTCTACCTGATGGACAGTAAATATATCTTTCACTCTCTCCCTTATGACACATATTCTAGAATTGACTATTTCCTGATTAATCAAGAGAGTTTCCTTGACCTTTTTTTTGAGACATACAACCATTGGTGATTTTGGACCATGCCTCTGTTCATATGTGACTTGCTGTCAGTGGGAGGGGAGAATAGAAACAGGATATGGAGGTTGTGGGATCTATTGCATGAGATCCATGCCCATGAAACATGACTTTCCCCGAATTCCAAAGAGGAGGTTTGGTTCAAGTTAAACTCATTTAGGGCCCAGTATACAAGTATTCTTTGTGGAAAAAGCTGAATTGGCACTCATTCATGCAAAGACTCACTACTTTGATTCGGGGGAATGGGCTGGTAAGATATTAGCACTTTGTCTCCTCCACATGGAGGCCTCTAAGACTATTAGAGGTATCCATGCATGGTCTGGTTTGGATCTGATTACTAATTTTCAGTATATAGCAGCAATATTTAAGGATTTCTATTGCTCATTATACTCTAAGGATCAAGATGACCCCTGGGCAGAGAAAATTGAAGCCTATCTGGACCAAATAGCCCTCCCTTCCTTGACACCTCACAAACAAGAAATGTGCCAACAACCTATTTCTTTATCCTGGTTATCCAGCAGCTCCAACATGACAAGGCCCTGGGACAGGATGGCTTTTCAAATGATTTCTATAAGGTCTTAGTTGAAGAACTGGCTCCCTTTTTGACTGAGATGTTTAACTCCTTGATTTTGGCCTCTCTGAGCACTCCTTGGCAGAAGCTTGTATCACTTTCTTACTAAAACTGAAAAAAAATGACACCCTGCCAGGCAGTTATCATCCCATCTCTTTGATTAATACCAATTTTAAAATGCTTGTCAAAGTCCTGGACAATAGGCTTCTTCAGGACTGGGAAGCCTTGACTGGACCTGAACAGGTGGGCTTCATGAGGGGGAGGTTTCAGCTGATCACCTCCATAAACTTCACTACTTGGCTTCTGAGGTGAGGGAGGCAGGACCCCAGTGGCCCTGGTGTCCTTGGATGATGAAAAAGTATTTGATCAGGTCGAGACCCTACCTTTTCACCACTCTCAAGAAATGTTGTTTTCTGAGGGAATTTCTCAAGTGGATCTAAATATTATATCAACTTCCTATTGCCTGTATTTGGTTTAATGGTGTGCTTTCTGACCCCATTAGTTTGTAGAGGTGGTAGAGGCAGGGATGTTCCTTATCCCCTTTCCTTTTTACTTTTTACATTGAGCCCCTTATTAGCAGGCTCCACAGTAACCCAGCAGTTAATGGGATAATGGTTGTGGGGGCAGGCTATAAGTTATCTGCTTATGGTGACAATCTCCTCCTTCATGTGGAGGGCCCCCTTGTTTCGATCACCACCGCCCTGTCTGAAATTCAGACATTTTCTGACCTCTCAGCTTATAAACTTAATTTGAATAAGACAAAGATACTGTCCCTTAACCATTTGTATAGTAAAAGGGAGATGTCCAACACGGGATTGATTTGGAGCCCCATATGTTAACGTATTTTGGTATTAAGATTTCTAGATTCTCCTCAGATTTTCATAAGAATAATTTATTACCCATTTTTCATACAATCAAATCTGATTTACGTCACTGATCATCTCTCCCCCTTACTCTTTGGGGATGCATTAGTGCCCATAAAATGAATATCTTTTCCCATATCCTATACCTTCTTAGGATGCTGTGTATTTACAGTATCTCTCCAAAGCCTTGTTTCTGCAGCTCCAATCCATACTTACTGGTTTTCTCTGGCAGGATGTTGTGATTCAGCAGGCATACTTTAAATTAACTTTCCCAAAACATCTGGTGGGCTTGTGACTCACACATTTTTTTCTATACAGCTGTGCCCTGCATTCTAGCAAATATCTTAGATTGGGCACAGACCCTGGAAGATGCCACTGAGATGGGCTGTAGCCCTTCCTGATTATCTATTGAATGAAGCTTGTGTCGGTTGTTGGGGCTCCACCTCAGTAGCCTCCTTTATATTAAACCATCTCAGCTTTCATCCCCCTTAAAATTAACCCCTCTGTTCAGTTCACTTAATACCCATATACAGCTTGGATCAGATCTTGGAGTTTCATGGTTAAAAAGCTTACAGCAACCTTTACAGGCAATCCTAATATTCAGATCAGTTCCCACTCAATAATTTTGGCTTTCTGTCAACACTTGAAATTTTAATTGGGTGGATGATCTTTTAAAGGAGATCAGATTGCCTCCATTTGTCCACTTTAGGAAATGCTTTCACCTTCCCTCCTCATTCTTTTTTAAATATCTTTGATTATCCTGAGCTATTTCCACACACTTTGGTTCAGGCCCCTGGAATACAGACAGGGAAAACTTGATTTAGATACTTTAATATGTATTGCTGCCAAACCCCACCCAGTATCTGGTTTATAAAATGCCCTTAAGACTATAGACCCTGTTAATTTGTATGGGATTTATTACTATTGGCAACAGACCTTGGACTTGCAGTGGGACTAAGTTCAATGGCAACTACTATGGAAGAATTTATCAAAGTTTATTAAACAAGATAGTTACCAATTGATTCAATACAAAGTTTTGCATAATATGTATTATACCCCCCTTAAACATTTTCTTTTTTTTCCTGTTAATAATGTTTATTAATTTTTCAGTTTACACACAAAAACACATAGCAAATACAGGGTATGATATAGCAGCAGAGAAGGATCTTACAGCATATGTCCATAAACTTCATCATACAAAGCAAATAATACAAACAGTACACTTATAATGGACTTCAGAAGGGGTAGGAGAGGGAAGCCCTCAGTTCTCTGCTCTGAATGATCCCCTTAAACTTTTTCAAATGGGTAAGTCTGCATCATCTCAATGATTTAGGTGTGAGGAAGTTGAGGGTTCCCTTAAACATATCCTATGTGACTGCCCTAAAGTGACTTCTTCCTGGAACGCAATTAGAAGATTTTTGGATTCCTTTCTTGGTTTACATGAGTTTTTTGATCTTGAGGTGTGTTTAATTAGTTGCCATCCACTTCAGCTTTTTGGTTCCCGTAAAGATCAGATGGTCTTAATTGCAAAAGCAGCGAAAACAGTTATCCTTCATCATTGGAAGGACAATGTAATTGTGTCCCGTAAAGAAGGTAGGTATTGCTGGCTTTACAGGTTAAAAACTAAATTGCTTCACTCGGGCATCATCTTAATCTTTTTCATTCTAGATGGAAACCATTAAGTGCTTTTTTGTCCTCAGAAGCACCTGGAACAGACCAGTAGTTGATAAGCTACTGCATTGGGACTTTAAGTGATGGGGTTTCTCTCTCTTTTTATTCCTTTTTTGTTCCTTTCTGGTTCTCCTATGGATAGTTTCCCTGCCTTCTCTATTGAGTTGTCCTTGGTCTAAAACTCCTTGCACTCCAGGAAGGGTGGATTGGGGTGAGGAGGGTTTTAGGTTTATTAATATTCTCTTTGTATTTAGGTTGGTGTAATGGTTTCTTAGTATTCCACAGTTTCACATCTGGTTGATTGTTGTTCTTTTTTATACCGCTGTGAGTTTGTTTGTTTCATGTTGTTTGTCCTTAAAATGTTACTAAAGATTATTAAATTAACAAAGGAGGGCTGAAAGAGAAAGTATGCCTGTTTGTGGGTGACACAAAAATCTGCAACATAGAGGACGCAATTGGGGGGGATTAGGGATGATGTGAAAAAGCTGAAAGACTGGGAAAGGGTTTGGCAACTGGTCTTCAATGCCAAAAAGTGCAAAATTATGAACATGGGGCACATAAATCCAAGGCCAACATAACAACTGGGGGGGGTGGGGTGTACTGACAACTAGAGATATATGAAGTCAAGACAATTCGCTCCACAAAAAATGTTGCAGATTACGCTCATTTCAAGAAACACAATCCACAAAATTCACAGATCATGGAGTGCAGGATCAAATGAGAAGTGTGGAATTTTGAGGGCAAAATTCCACACTTCATGCACAAACTTGCCCAATACATATAAATCTCTGGTATCTAGTGGTTCCCACCCCCCACCCCTGCTGATCACCAGCCACCCTACCACCACCACCATCGCTAGCCAGTCAGCCACAATGTTAAAAAAAATATATTTTTTAATTAAGTTCCTTGTGGCCCCCCCACCAATCGTGGGCCACAGTTCAAATAAAGAAACTCCCCCAAGGCCATCCCACACACACCAGCTGATTACTGGCCAGTCAGCCCCAATAAAAATATCAAATACATTTTGTTAATTCAGTCCCTGCTGTCTAATGGACCCCAACCCCCACACCATCAGGGAGTACCCCAGCAAACCACCCTACTCCTCCCATCCCCATCCCCATCCACCCCAACCAGGCTACTGACACAGACCTCCACTCACCTCCATGGGTCCATAACACCATTCCCCTATCCCACCACCCACACTGGGGCCTGAAGCAGCCCCCTCCCATTATCTGCCCCCCATAATCTCCTTAAAAAGCTGCTGTCAATGAACGTGCACATGCTTGTACTAGCATGCGCTCATTCATTAAGAGCTCAGACAGGCTGCCATCCAAAAGGTGTGAGGAGGTTGTGCCGGTGGCCTGGCCAGAGTGGGATCAGGATGAGGGGGAGCAGGGTAGTGTGGTGGGGTACTCCCTGACATAGTGGGAGGGTCTCCTAGACACCAGGAATTGAATTTAACAAAATGCCTTTGATATTTTTATTGAGGCCAACTGGCTAGCAATTGGCCAGTCTGTGGGAGGGGCCTGGGGGAGTTTCTTTATTTGAACTGTGGCCTACTATTGGTGGGGGGGTACAAGAGACTTAATTAAAAAAACATACATTTTTTTTTACATTGTGGCCAACTGGCCAGCAATGGGGTGGGGTGCAGCTGGCGATCAGTGAGGGGGGGCACTAGACACCAGGGATTTGGGATACCTAAGTTTTTCTTGATTTGTTCTTGTTTTAACTGCAATTTACATTAAAAAAAAAAAAAACAAAGCAAGGCAAAGTAACATTTTGCAAATTTCCAGGTAAAGTAGAAAATTTAGCAAAATGATCTGCGAATGCGAAATCTGTGACTTAGCTGGAAATTAAACTTCACTGCATCTCTATTAATAACCAGAAAACAGGACTGAGACTGGGGGAGTCATCATATCTGATGACCTGAAGGTAACAAAGCAGTGTGATAAGGTAGTGGGAAAAAACACTAGAATGCTTGTGTGCATAGGGAGGGGTATCACCAGCAGAAAGATGGACATAATATCACCCCGTATAGATCAATTGTGAGGCCCCACCTAGAATACTGTGTCCAGTACTAGAGACCCCATCTCCAGGAAATCATAGATCTCATGGAAGTGGTACAGAAGAGTGCAACCTAAATGGTGCATGGCCTGCATCAGAAGCCGTATGAGGAAAGACTCAAGGAATTAAATATGTACTCTCTTGAGGTAAGGAGGGAAAGGGGGAACATGATAGAAACCTTCAGATCCTCAAAGGTATTACTAAGGTACAGGGTGGTAGCATTTTACATAGAAAAAGGTTCTCAAGGGCAAGGGGTCATGATATGAAACTGGAGGGGGAGGCTCAGAGAAGATGTGAGGAAATACTTCTTCCCAGAAAGGGTGTTGGACATCTGGAACAGTCTCCCAGTGGAAGTGATGGGTACTAAAATTGTAGCAGAATTCAAGCATGCATTTGATAGACACACGTGGACCATAGTAATAGGGCTAAGGGGTGCTAAGGCCTGAGATCCCATAGGGTCTGTAGTAGTACAGTAGGTAAGGAAATTAGGGTAGACTAGATGGGCCAATAAGTCCTTATCTGCTGAAAGCTTTTATGTTTCTTTGTTTCTATGTTAGGAATGCCATTCTCTAAATGCCTTACCTTGTGTCTTACAGGTAGTGCTGAATAAAGAGATGATGCATGTGATACTGGCACAGCAACACCGAACTGAAATTTGCAGTTATTGGCTAAATCTGATAGTTCTATCTTTTGGCAAGTTGTTGCAGTCTTTGTTATACTGGTCATAATCTTGTATCACAATGCCCCCACCTTTTAAATTGGCTATCATTGGTACTATCAACATCTTTCAGATGCGTCTATTATTTTGGGATACCTTGATTCCCACCTCGGCATCATCTTCCACTGACTTTCCACTTAATGTAGGTAGGATGCTTGGTTTTCATCTGCATGGACTTCTCATCTCTGTTCATGGGGATAAAGCCAGTATATGATTATTTTGGACTACATATCCATTGGTTAGCAATTCAATTTTATGAAATGTCATTGCAAAAAACTAAGCAACTATACCCTAGATAAATATTTGAACAATGAATATTTTGTGTGTCTCTACCCTGCTATTTGGCCTTAGCAAATAATTGCACTTGATGCAGTTCAGTGGGGTCAGCTTTAACTGCAAGTTAGGAGTAAAGCATGTTGTCAGTTACCATGGTAATGCATTCTGACATCACAGGCATGTGTGTTGTTTGTGGTGACATCACATATATTAGCTCTCAATTCAGCACTGCTTACAAGGCACAAGTACTTAATGGCATTTGAAGAACAACAGTCCTGCCCCTAGGAACACATACTAACATACTAATAAGCTAGCAGAGTAGGCCCTATGGTCTATCGAGTCTGCTCAGAGGTCACTGCCCATTCAGGGCCCTGTCTGCTGCCTGCCACCTGCCTCCTCGAGGTCCCCTCTACCCTCCCCTTCCCCTGACTGGGCCCCCCAGTTGCTGACCTTGTTACGATGTACCCTCCCTTTATACCTATCCCAGCCCCTCTTAAACCCCTCCACAGTGTCCATCACCACCAGCTTCAGTGGCAGGGTGTTCCAGGGTTCCACCACCCTTTCAGTGAAGTAGTATTTCCTTATCTCCCCCTTCAGTCTTCCATCCACCAGCCTCATTTGGTGCCCCCTGGTTGCCCCCTCATCCTTCAGCTGGAACACCCTATCCTGGCTTACCCCTATTGATCCCCTTAAGATACTTGAAGACCCCAATCATGTCTCCCCCATTTCTCCTCTCCCCCAGAGAGTACAGGTTGAGCTCCCTGAGTCTCTCCCCATATGACTTCTCCTCCAGCCCCCGCATCATCCTGGTTGCCCTCCTCTGGACCCTCTCCAGGAGTGCAATATCCCTTTTTAAGTATGGATGCCAAAACTGCACACAGTATTCCAGGTGCAGTCTAATCAGGCAATTACATCGTGGCAGAAGTACTTACCAGCTTCTTGAGGTTATCCTCCTGGCTATGCACCCCAACATTTTCTTCACTCTTGATGCAGCTCTTCTACACTGCTGTGAGTTGTTCAGTTTGGCATCCACTACAACCCCGAGGTCCCTCTCCCAACCTGAGACTTGCAGGGCCACCCCTCCCAAGGTGTACCCATAAGCTGGGTTCCTGGCCCCCAGGTGTAGGACTCTGCACTTTTCTACATTAAACCTCAGCTTCCATGTATGTGACCACCCCTCCAGGGCCTCCCGGTCTGCCTTTTGGGTAAACCTACCCTCCTCCCCATCTACCACAAACCCCAGCTTGGAGTCATCAGCAAAGAGGTTCATCTCACTCTTGATACAGTCTCTGATATCTGAGATATAAGCATTAAACAGGAGAAGCCCCATCACTGATCCCTGTGGGACCCCACTAATGATCCCCCTGGAAGAAGAAACCTCCCACCCAACTACTACCCTCTGAGAATGCACCCCTAGCCAGTTCCCAATCCATCTGACCATCTGCTGCCCCACCCCCATGCCTCTCAGCTTCTCTAGCAGCCCAGGATGAGGCACCGAGTCAAACACCTTGCAGAAGTCTGAAAAGAGGACATCCACTGGCTTGCTGTGGTCCAGCACTTTAATAACCCAATTACAGAACTCCACAAGGTTGGTCTGACACAATCTGCCCTGGACAAAGCCATACTGGTGAGCATCCAGATAGCCCCTTGCCTCCAGAACCCTGTCAGCCCTCCTTTAGGATGACCTCTATTACTTTGTCTACCACCAATGTCAGGCTTAATGGCCTGTAGTTTTCTGGCTCCTCTCGCAAGCTGCCTTTGTGGATAGGTATGATACTGGCTGTCCTTCAATCCTGGGGAACCTATCCCATCCGGAGGGAGGAGCTAAAGAGGTTTGCCAGCAGTATGACCTGGACATCTGCCAGCTCCCTCAGCACTCTGGCATGAAGGCCATCAAGTCCTGGTGCCTTCTCCACTCTTAGGGCCTTAAGGGCTTCCCACACTCTACAAATGGGGATTTCATCATCCATGCCATCCCCCTCATCCACTGGACCATACGGACCCACCTCATGTGGTGCTGCCCTACCATCCTCCCTAGTAAAGACTGAGGCAAAGTAGTCATGTAGTACCTCTTCCTGCTCCCCTGCCTCCTCCACCCACCTGCTCCCCGACGTCAGTCTACTAATCTGACCCTTCCCTTTTCTTCTTTCCCTGATAACCTGAAGAACCCTTTTTCACCTCTGCTAATCCACTGAGCCAGTCTCCACTCCATCCTTGCTTTGTCCGACCTCACCACCTTGGTAACCTTCCTGGTAAGTTCATTGTATTCCCCCTTGTTTATAACTCGACGTAAATGCCTATATCTGCTGTAAGTGGCCTTCTTTTCCCTTACTGCCTCCTGGAACTCCATAGTCCACCAGCTTGGCTTTTAGGCTGTTGGTTAACTAGGATCTGCAGCTTATCAGTTAGATAGGGAAATGGCAGAATAGGTGGTCCAAGTGGCCCTTATCTGCCATCAGATTCTATGTTTCTATGTTTCTACCAAACTTGCATCTCTCCTTTGTGTATACCTTGGTAGCTTCCAGGAGTTCATTTTTAATGACTTCTCACTGACTCCTATTGTCCATGCCTGGCCTGATTCCATCTAAATAACCACTTAGGACCCACTCCGTACCCTTGAAGTCTGCACTGTTGTTCTTGTGTAATCCACTCCTCCCCCATGTCCAGAGAAAACCAGACCATTGCGTCATCCAATCACAAGGTCCCTGGTGAGGTCTTAGTCAGATAGGACCATGTCCAGGATGTGACCCTTCCTTGTTGTATCAGTCACCAGCTGGGTAAGGAACACATCCTGGTTGGCATCCAGCAGATGCTGTTTCCTGGCTGATGAGGATGCCATGGTTCCCCAGTCAGTCCCTGGCATATTTAGGTCACCCAGCACCACCATCCCACCTATCCACCACTAACAATGGCCCTTAAGATTTGCCACTAGAATTTTCTCCAGGTCCTCTCCCTGCATGGGTGGCCTATATACCACTCCAACTTCATCCTCTTGCCTCCAGGAGCTTGCAAGGTGACCCATAACACTTATATGTGCCCCTCTGCTTCCTCCACCTTGCATATCCTTATGCCCTCCTTAACAATGGAGGGGAATTTGCTCAGCATAAAAGCCTAAAGGTGAGCATCATTTGTTCAATCCGCTCCTACAAAGTGCAGTTTAGACCTACTTACTGAATGAAATTGTTCATATCATTCATTAAAGACTGGAAACTATATAAAGGGAAAAAAGGCATCCCATCAAGAAGTTGGATAAAAGTTACCCAGAAGGAAACTCACACCAACTAGAGCACTAGAGCATTTTTAGTTGCAAAGAAAGTATTTAACCAGAAGATATATTTTTCTGCAAATTATGGCTGAATATATTAGCTTAAAAATTAGAATAAAAAAAGTTCTATATTTGCATTACATCTAGGCTGTCATGGGCATAAATAAAAAAGTGCAGCCCAAAATGAATTAAAGATAAAGAGTACTTTCATTGTAAGTTTTATGCTACTGTATTTACTTTTTTATACACGTTGAGCTGTTGAGATGTTACTTAGTTGGAAAAACATATTAAGGACTGTTTTAATTTTAAGTTGAAAGAATCTTTTTTGACACAAAATTAAAACTTCAGTTTACAACAGGATTTATTTTCTGCGCTAACATCAGTATGAACTATATTTTTTCCATACTGGTTTTGATTGGTGTGGATGTGGGAATTTGGATGCATTCATAATAAGCTCTATTATGCCCTTATTAGATTTCAAGATGGTTAGCTAAAATATTTAATAACCTGCTTATGCAGTTCTCATGTGGTTCCATTCTTTTCTCACAGGCAGGACTCAGAGGGTGGTATCATGACTTTTTTCTTCGGCCCCCTTCGACCTGCCTTGTGGAGTGTCGCGGGGTTCCGTGCTGTCCCCCATGTTGTTCATGATGTACATGTTGCTGTAGGAGACATTATAAGGTGGTATGGGCTGAGTTTTCACTGCTATGCAGATGATACTTAGCTCTACATGTCCTTCGAACCGAACAGAATAGTGCGATCTTGGTCTTTAACAACTGCCTCGCTGAGATTCAAGACTGGATGAGTGCTAACTGGTTGAAACTAAATCTGGACAAGACTGAGGTGTTGGTGGTGGACCCAGGTCAGCGGGTAGAGAAGTTGACTCCTGGGCAACCATCTGGCATTGTGTTAAGGGGTGACCAATTAAGACCTTCTGAACGGGTGTGGAATCTGGGTGTTGCGCTTGATAATGAACTGACACTAAAAATACAGGTGTCAGTAGTAGTCAAGTCCTCATTTTACCATCTGAGGACCATCACCCAGATAAAGTACCTTGTTCTGCATGATGACCTTCCTATATTGGTTCACGTCTTTGTGTCCCCTTGTCTTGATTACTGCGATGCTCTATACCTAGGGTTACCGGGTGGATCTCTGTTGCCTGCAGCTGGTACAAAACGCTGTGGCCAGGTTGTTGACAGGATTGTCAAGAACTTGCCATGTTACGCTTGTGCTGCATGAACTGTACTGGCTGCCAGTGCAGTGGAGGATCACCTTCAAGGTTATGTTGCTGACCTATAAGACCCAACATGGACAGTTACCAGATTACTTGCAAGACCTTCTTTGGCCTTACTGCCCCCTGTCCTCTCTGCTCCACTGACAAGGGATTGCTAGAGGTTCCGTCTTCAGACATCAGGTGCTAGGGCTTTTGCTTTTGTAGCCCTGACCCTGTGGAACTCTACCTCATTGGATTAGAGAGTGCCTGTCGACTGAGATGTTGAAATCCTCATTAAAAACATTTACTTGGCCTGGCATGTGGGGATGATGTTTAGTTTTATTATTGCTGCCTTTTTATTTTTACATGTTTTATTTGATTAATAGTTTGTTTTTATATTGTATATGTGATTTGGCTCTGGAAAAGCACTTTAGAAATAAAAATGTGATTGATTGATTAATGATTGAAAGAGGCAAAATATAAATTACTTAAATTG
Source organism: Neoceratodus forsteri (assembly GCA_016271365.2). NCBI lineage: Eukaryota > Metazoa > Chordata > Ceratodontiformes > Ceratodontidae > Neoceratodus > Neoceratodus forsteri. The sequence continues at coordinate 878,203,643 of CM057458.1, read as the reverse complement.
CAAAAAGACCACTGACGTTGACTCCACAGACCGCTGGTGCCACAACAAACAAGTAACAAGAAAAGCAGGTAAAAGTCAGGCAACACGGTGACTGAAAAATAAATAAAAATTACCTCAACTAGGGTGAAAGTTTAAAAACTATTTATTAGGTACTTTGAGAAAGCACATGTTACAAGCACAAAGTTGTTGTATGGCTGTCGTGGTGGGGCTAATATTCTGCTTTTTTATCTTTTAACTAATAAATAGTTTTTAAAATTTCACCCTAGTTGGGATTGTTTTTCTTTTTATTTTTTTTAACTAATTACTTAATAGAAAATAGAGATTTAAATGATATTATTTGTATTTATAAATGGCAGAACACTGCTTTTGAGTATTTACAAAAGCTTAATAATAATATATCAATTAGTAGATTTATGGAATTCATACTTCATATTTATTGTGCATATTTTTGATTTTATTAGACCATACAAATCCTGTAGAAGCTTTTTAAAGCAAAAGATCTATACAACTGCATGCTCTGTTAATTTTGCTAACTTGAAAAGGAAAAAAAAATGAACTGATAAAAAAATTCATTTATCTGAAATATTGGGTGAGTTAGTCTATCTGTTCAAATTTTGGGTAATTGCAGATATAAATATAACATTCTAAGTATCTGTAGGGGTGACACAAAATCTGCCAGTGAATATACTGAACTCTATAACAGTAATGATTTGAACCTTAACTTTACTGTCACTGTTGCAAGAATGCCATTACTTTCCTTGACATTCAGTTTCACACCATGCCTCTTTAGGTTATACAATTGGAGAGTTATAGAAAACCCAGCTGCTGTAACTTCCTTCTTCAGATCCATAGTCCTCATTCACAGTACCTCAAAGAGGCCATATGTTATAATCAATTCTTCCATTTTAGCAGAATTTGCTCAACAGTTAAGAAGTTTGTCCTACATGCTAGAGATCTCAGTGATCATTTTCATGTCAGGGGCTATTGCTTCTCATCATCACAGAGACCAGAAATAGAGCTAGGAGATTAAACAGCACTGACCTGTTTCAACCCAGAAAGTGACCCGAGCAACATTTAAGAAAATAAACCTGAACATATTCATTTTGTGACAAAATTCAATTAATCAGCCACTTTCCATATGGAAAAGAAATATATTTTAGATATATTCTAAAAGTATGTTTGAAAAATATGTTTGATAATATGTTTGACGTATACTCAAAATATTTCAAATTGGCTGGTTTTAAAACACAGTATCTGATTTATTTGCAGAATATATGTGATAGATATATTTAAGATACATCATAAATATATTTCCATGATATATTTATTATAAGTGCATGATACATATTATATATATATATATAGATATATATATATATCTATATATATGTTACAAATTTTGAATATTTAATAGATATACTTGTTTATGTAGCTTACATATATCTAAAATATTTTTTAAATATATGCATTGCAAAATTATCTTAAAATACCCAGACACTAGATTAATCTTGATGTAACATATCTTTTACTGTACATTTGGAATTTCTCTTATTAGTAACCATTTAGATATCTATAGAATTATCATTTATTATTGCACCATTACCACAGACTTATAGACTTTCCACTTGATATAACAACATATAAATGCTCAAATTGGTATTTTTACTACCCCTGTTTGGTTCCATTTTATGTTGGGGTGAATTCCTATATGTTCTTGTGTTTTTTTTTTCTCTATACCTTTCCTTCTGTTCTGTAAGCTAATGCTGTTAATTCAAAATTATTTTAAAATAGAAATTACCATGATTTTGGTTGATAAACTGTATGTTTAAAATATGCAAATTAGTTATGCAAATTTGAACCACATCAGGCATTTGCAAAAATACATATGACATTTACACAAATATGTATTCAGCATATATTCTACACATACTGTACCTTGCAAGCAAACAAGATTCATATTTTATTCACAGCAGAAATTAGGTACATATGCACACTGGACCAGTAGCTCCAGAAGGCACTTCTTGGATTTTCCATCACAAAATGTATTTGTACAGTAAAGAAACAATTGTAAGACTAAAGCCAAAAGTAGCAATAGTAAAACATAGACATCCCTACATGACCCTTTGCACTGTTCTTGAAAAAGCACGAGGACAGTGCAAAAAGGCAATCCTGTGAGAAGGTCTGATTTTTACTATTGCTACTTTTGACTTTGGTTTCACATTTTATTTTTTATACAAATAAATGCTGTGCTGGAAAATCTAAGAACTGTCTTCTGAAGTTCTTGATTCAGTGTATGTGCTTAACTTTTACAGTGAGTGCTGACTACATTTATGTTCTGAGCACCACTACATTATGGAGCTGCCTTCTTTGCTTGTGTACATATTTTGCTATAAGAATATATGTAGAAATAGTACATTCAATACATATTTACAGAATGTAGTGTATATAGATATACATATATATATATATATATATATATAAACACTACTGTCTGTTGCTATAGCACTGCACGCTCACGCTACCTTCGGCTGTTCTGAAGCTGCTGACTCGCTTTCTCTATTTTTGGTACAGTCAGCAGCTTCTTCTGCAGAAATTCACTGAACATTACCAAAGAGACAGATTTTTTTGAAGTTACCTCATGCAGACTGCTTTAGTGAGATGGTCTGGAAGCATATTATGGGAGTATGTTGCTACTACTGCTCAGTCATGCTACATTTCTGGGGGAAACTGAAAGTATTATGAGGCTTTCCAAAGTGCAGAGTGGCAAGATCAACCAGATAAGTGTTTTAAATTATTATATATCTAAGAAAATACGACAGGATCAACCAGATAACAGATGCACATGTGTATGTGTGTGTGGGAGGTGCATGTACTATAGACAGCATCTCACAATGGAAAGTGAAATACTTTCATTTTCTTTTGTGTGACATATAGAAATGTAGAGATATCACCATGATGTATAGGAACATGGAGATATCACTATGACGTATAGGAACATGCAAATACCGCTGATATCTTCACTGCTTGACTGGGATACTAGTTTTTATCACTAGATTTATCACAAAATACATGTTGTATAAGTATATATATATATATATATATATATATATAAATATATACAGGTAGATATATATATATATATATATATATATATATATATATATATATATATATATATATATATATATTTAATTAATATGCTTCCCTTTTTCCCATAAGGAAACTGTGGTGTAATCTGCCATGATAAAGGCGTGTTTATTACAGCAAACACATGCACAGTTTCCCTCACACTGCACATGTGTCCACTGGACTTTGCCCCTTCCCAACCATGGTGATCACTCGTTCATGCCTTCCACCACTACAGTCAACCTTCAGAGGAAATCGGAGGTAAGTTATTTAAAAAAAAAAGCTAATTTAAATATCATGAGGGCAAAAACAATGTTTCAAAAATGCTGAAATAAAAATTTTAACTACCGGCCGAAAATGAAAATGGAGCATGGTCACATCGGAGCCTATCATATTTTATATAATTGCTGTGGTGAAAAAGGTAAACCCAGTAGTTATATAAAATATGGGTTGGTGAGTGTAAAGTCAAAGTTTACACACACTCTCGGGGTTAGATGCTATTCATACACATCTTGAGCTTTGTACTTGGGGTTTATGTAGCATCTAACCCTCGGGTGTGTGTAAAGTTCTTACACACACCAACCCATGCTTTATTGTATTTATAATATATATGTGTGTGTGTGTGTGTGTGTGTGTGTGTGTGTGTGTGTGTGTGTAAATATATATTCTTCCGGGGCCAGATATTCAAAGGGGTTGCACCTGATGCAACCCCAGAGACGTACCCTGGGGCAATATTCCAAGGCGGGACTTGTGCAGCGCAAGTCCCAATGTGCCAGAGAGCAATGATAATGTATGTAGCGCATCCCAAGGGAGTGTACCCATTCATATGTTGCACATCCTGATATTCAGCCCAGGATGTGTGGCGCATATGCCTGCACAACCCTGGAATGCGCCACATACCAATGACCACAGTTCAGTCTGAAGAATATGGATTAAAAAAATGGCTGCCGGGCTGGGCATGCTATTGTTTGCTTCATAAGATATATGCTGCAGTGAGCATTTTTATTTTGATTTTAATGCTCCAATATATTATTTTTGTAGTATCATTTCAGTCGTTTTGTTTTAAATTTAGTTTTATTTGTTCATCAGTGCTGGACTGTTGGCTTTCTGTCCCTGGATTTGGGCATTTTGTGGAGGACTTGTGGGCTGTTGTGAAGTGGGCTGCCTTCCTCTCTTTCCTGACTGTGGTTTAGTATTGACTCCATAACATCTCCTTCAGGAACCCTGTCAGGTGATTTGCGTACTGACTGGTATGACTGTGGTTCCTGGTGTCAATGTCAGATTTTCTCTCTTTAGGAATGTAGGACAGGCGGTTTGTTTTTCCGTCTGTTTGCCAGATGCTCATGGGTCCAGTGATTCTTGACTCCACACGAGAAGGATTTTGTGTGCTGCTAGTGTTGGACTTTTTGGACTTCCTGGATTTCTTTTCTATCTGGTGTCATGACTACTGTTGGCTGGGGTCTGCATTTGATACTGGCCTTACTTTTGGTTTCTATGCCCTAAGTCTATGTTATTTCTGGAGGGGCTGCTGAATTTAATGAAGGTGGAATCTTTTTGAGTCGTACTCCCAGTGGTAGTTTTCAGACTACTTCGTGGGTTTTCATTTAGATTTAGGGACTTTGGAGCCTAATTTTCCTGCTATTATTGCCCCATTTGGTGAATTCTGGCTTCCCAGACTGTAGCGGTGTAGGGGTTGGGCCTCCACTGCTGGGGAGTCAGCGGGTGGTGGTCGTTTCCTCTAGGGAACCCCCGAGAACCTAACTTAGTTGGGTTCTGCCGGGGTCTCGTAGCAACTGCTATAGGTCGGTGGTAGGCTAGGGTTTTACTTTTTGGGTTTTAGTTCTGGGAATGAAGCTAGTCCCAAAGATGTTTTAGTGACTTTTTCAGTGGACAAACTGCTCTATGATATAAAACTCCCATCTGAACAGTGAGAGTGTTTCTGGGGTTTTTATCCACCTGTTAATGTGCTGAGTTTTTGGTTTAGTTGTTCTTCATTATCAACTTACTTTTGTACGGAGAATCCCTGTGCCTTCTGGAAGTTTTGGCAGTGAGAGTGCCCAGGATTGGAGATTTTCTGACATCTTTTCAGTGACTTCATCATAAATATTTTGTGTTAATTTTGACTTTTTAAGTTCTGTTATTGTTTATTTCATGTTCATATTATTCTCTACAATTACATATGGTAGTGAGAGTACCATCCAGTTTATCCAGGCTTCCATAGTGAGAGTATTGTGTAGCCTGCAGTTTTATTTTATTTCATTTTGTTTTATTTGGTTTATTAGGTTTATTTTATTTAGTAATCCTTAGATAAGGGTTGTTTTTATAATAAATATGCTGTTCTTCTGATTTAGGTGGGTGTCCAAAATAAATAATACATAGCATGTAGAAATAAATAACAAGTTTACTTTGTAACGTTATGCAATTAGAGTCTAAAGGTAGTCGTGTTAAAGTGGACATTCTCTACTAAGTTGTAATTGTATTAACAATCTATCATGTTGTTTAACGATTTCCCAATGCTTTGCTGTAATTAGTTAATTTTAACTTTAATCATTAACCAGATACCTTCTATATTGTGACTATAATAGTCAATTATAGATTAAATACCTGATGAATGAAGGTACTAATTAATTAATGGATAAGCATTTTTTTAAATGCTACGCTTGAAAATAAATGAAGGAATGTATGATGTTTTAATTGTTGTGGTTAAAATTGTATGTGTTTTTAGCACTATATAAGTAACTTAATAAGAGTGTTATTTATCTCTGATGAAGCCTGGTGTTTAGCCTTGCGAAATGTTAAGATGTTTTTTGTGTCTGTCAGCATTATGCTTCAAGAACCGGTATGTTTGCACTGATGCACTTGGTCAAATAAATATTTTATACTTGTATTTGGCTTGGACTGGGTGCTGATTTTTTTGAATTTATTGTATTTGGAACACCAGCTAGTGAGAGTTCCTGGTGCCCAAGGATTTTATTTTATTTTTTATTGTTCTGTTTATAGTTTGTTTTCATTTATATTTTATTTTGTTTTGGTTTTGGGATTTTGGGGTGATGTGGTTTGTTTTGTATTTTGTTTTTAATTTTTAAGTCTTTCAGGAGCTTTTCATTTTATGTTTAGACTGCAACTTTATCTTTAATTGTTTTAGGAAATTAGGATTCTTTGTGTTGTTTTGCCACAGTTTGGTGGCATTTTGTGTAATGTGCCTACTTGTTCCCCCAGTCCTGTGCTATTTGGCCTCCTCTCTCTGTGCCCTCCACCCATTCTCTCCCCTTGTCTCCACTTACCAGCACTGTCGGGCACTAGGGATTGCTCAAGAGGGGTGGGGCGGGCAGGCAGGGGCATGGACATTGGAGCTCCAATTAGCAGTTCTCTCCCATAGGGGTCGTTAGGACTAGAAGATGCCCTGGGGCAAAATGGTGTCTGGAACGTGGTGATCCATGTCTAGTCCACATACCCAAGGCACCTCCTTTTTGGGTGGGCAAGTAGTCGGGATGGCTCACAAACATTGTCCAACTCAGGCATTGTTATGCAATGCCAGAGCCATTAAGAACAAAACTGCACTTATAGCAGATTTTGTTGGAACAGCAGATCTGGTTTGCATCACTGAGACTTGGTTAGATGGAAATGCTGCCCAAATTTTGGAGGAAGCTATTCCTCCTGGGTACTCGGTGATGCATCGCCTGAGATTGGATCGTGGGTGGGGATAGCGGTCTGTTTCAAGACTGAATTGGGCTTCACTGGTGTACCAGTTGAGGAGGCCAAATCATTTGAGTGCACTGTGGTAACTGGTGTGAGTGCAAGATAACTCTCATTTACTGTCCACCAGGGGATGAAAAGCTGTTTCTGCAGGAAGTAGCAGACTTCTCCACCGACATGGCATTGGAGTCACCCAGACTGATGGTTCTGGGCTATTTCAATGCCTGGGTCAATGACAAATCCTTGCTTGTTGGACAACATTTCCTCCAGTTGATGATATCACTGGGCTTCACACAGGTTGTTTCCTCAGCTACCCATAATGGTGGTCACTCTCTTGATCTGGTCTTTCTCCTGGGGATTGAGGCCTCTGATTTGTGGAAGGAACCTGTTGGTTGGTCCGATCACTACACTGTGAAGTTCAAGTTTTCTGCCCCCCTGGGTAGGTCTGCCACTGTGAAGATGGTCAGTTTCCACCCTTTACAGGACATGGTCCCTGAAAACATGGTGGCGGTGATTGACCTCTCGATGTTCATTGAGACCAGCACAGGTTCAGAACTGTTAGTCGTGTCCTATAATAAGGCTATTTCTTCAGCTCTTGATCTGTTTGCTCCTGTCTGTGTTCACCCCTTCTGCTTTGCCCTTGGGTCCTGTGGTCTAATGGGTCTCTGAGGGAGCTGCGGAGATTGGGATGTAGGTTAGAACATCATTGGCAGAAATATGCCTTGGATGCTGACTATCTTATTTTGTTAGAGCATTATCAACTCTATCAATCAGCAATTTCCCATAAGAAGGCAGAATTCCTGTCCAGAGAAATTGCTGTTGCTAGGAATCGACTGGCACAACTCTTCCAAAATGTGGACAGGCTGTGCAACCCAGCCTGTCTGCAGCTCCGTTGATTTTTTTCACAAATGGAGTGTTATGAGATCACTCATTTCTTTGTGAATAAGGTGGTCGACATCAGGCAGAAGATCTGTCAGGTCCGTTCTATGGGGGATACTGTTGGTCAGTGCTCGGTCATGATGTCCTGTGTTTCCTGGAGTACCTTTGACCTGCTGGAGTTCATTGACATTATGAAGACTGTCCAGGAGATGCACCCCATGTGCTGTATTCTAGACCTGGGCCCTACTTCCCTGATTTTGGGTTGTAGTGACATCGTTGGCCTGGTCTTAGCTTAGATTGTCTGGGGCTCCTTAGAATTGGGTGAGTTTCCAAGCTTCCTGAAGGAGGCGGTGGTGACACCTCTTCTGAAGAAAGCTTCTTTGGACCCGGATACTCTAGCAAACTACAAACCCATCTCAAACCTTCCTTTTGTGGGAAAGGTTATCGAGAAAGTTGTGGCAACTCAGCTGGAGAACCATTTAACCATTCATAATTTATATGAATCTCTCCAACTGGGCTTTCATAAGAGGCATAGTACCGAGACTGCTCTGGTTCAGATGCTCAATGATCTCCTGATGGCAAGAGATCGGAGAAACCATTCCATCCTGGTACTCCTTCTTCTGTCTTCAGGTTTTGACACTGTAGACTATGGGGTCCTGCTTGAGCACCTGAGGTCCACCTGTGGGCTGACTGGTACAGAGCTCAGATGGTTTTCATCTATCTTCACCGGTAGACCTCAGAGAGTTGTCTCGGGAATATTTTCTTCTGAGTCCTTCTCTCTGCCTTGTGGGGTGCCTCAGGGCTCAGTGCTGTCCCCCATGTTGTTTGCAGTGTATATGCTGCCCCTTGGAGACATTGTAAGATGGTATGGGCTGAGGTTTCACTGCTATGCTGATGATACCCAGCTCTACCTGTCTTTTGCCCCCTACAAGGTTAGTGCTCTCTTGGTATTTAACAGCTGCCTCACAGAAATCCAAGACTGGATGAATTCCAGCAGGTTAAAGTTGAACACAGGAAGACTGAGGTTTGGGTGGTGGACCTGGGTCACAGGACAGGGGGGTTGAGGACTGATCTGCCCTCTGGTTTATCTTTGGAGGGCACTCAGATCCTTGCCTCTGAATGGGTGCACGATCTGGGAGTGATACTTGACGATGGGCTGACCCTTCATCATCAGGTGTCGGCAGTCATCAAATTAGCCTTTTACCAACTCAGGAACATTGCCAGGATCAAGCACCTTGTTCTGTCCAGTGATTTGCCCATTTTGGTCGACACCTTTGTGACCTTGTACCTTGACTACTGTAACTCCCTTTACTTAGGGCTTCCAGGGATTGACATCCACAGCATGCAACTAGTGCAGAACGCTGCTGCACATTTATTGACTGGGGTATCAAGGAGATCTGATATCACCCCAGTGCTGCACAATCTGCACTGGCTGCCAGTTCAGTGGTGGATCACCTTTAAGGTAGGCTTATTAACCTACAAAGCCCTACACAGACTTGGTCCGACTACTTGAAAGAGCTTCTGACTCCTTACAACCCTTTGTGTGACAGCTCCACTCGGCTGACGAGAGGTTGCTGGAGATTCTGAGGGGTCAGCCTAAATTCATCTGGGGCTCATGCGTCTATGTTTGCTGCCCCAACACTCTGGAATTCTCTGCCCCATCAGCTACAGAGTGCAGGTCAGTGGGGAGCTTTAAGTGGGCACTGAAGACATTTTTATGAAGCAAAACTTTTCCTGATTTTACATGATTTTATCTATATTTATTGAATTTATTGAATTTTGTATGTACCTGTGAAGCGCCTTGATATTATGAAAGGCGCTCTATCAAATAAAGTTATTATTATTATTATTATTAAATGATGGTGACACTCAGGTGAGCTGCTGTACTGCACGGTGCAACACAGCAGCCATCAGCCATGGGTGGCTACTGCCCACCCAGAACACCATCCTTAATCACCCATATGGTCCCTTGTAGTCTAGTCACTAGACTCTAGTGGTACTCCCCTCCCTCCCCATTGCTGTGATCACTAGACCCAAAGGGTACATTATCCCTAGTAGTTCAGTGGTACCTCCTCCCTCCCTCCCTCCCCAGAGTGGCAATCACTAGGAATAAAGGTTAAATGATCCCTGGTAGTCTAATGGAACCTCCCTCCCTTCTGATGCACTGAATGCACTGAAATAACACAGAATACCTACCCTGGTAGTCTAGTGGACCCTCCTCCCTGCCCATAGCTGTGATGCCCCTACATTGCTAGGTACTATTCCCTGGTAGTCTAGCGGTAACCCCCACCTTGCAGTGCATACCATACTAGTCATTCACAAATATGTGAATGAATGACTTCATTCATATATTTGTGAATGACTAGTACAGTATGTACTGCAAGCCCATTGGTACACATTGTGGACCAATTGGATTACAGACCGTACTGTAGCTGTCAGTCAGTGGGCTGCCGCAGAGGTATGTGGGTGGGTATAGTGCTGCCCACTGCTGACCGGGGGGAGATGGGTGGAACGGGGGTCCTGTGTGGGTGAGGGAGTGCCACTGGACCACCAGGGTACTATTTACAGTGCACGTCCTGGTGATTGGGGATAAAGGTGGAGTGGGGGTTACCGCTAGACTACCAGGGAATAGTACCTAGCAATGTACAGGCACCACAGCTACCGGTGGGGAGGGGGCACTATGAGACTACCTGGGTGAGTGTTCTGTGTTATTTTAGTGCACTTGGTGCATTGGGAGGGAGGGGGTTCTATTAGACTACCAGGGAGGGTGCTATGTGCTATTTGAGGGTGATCAGTGCATTAGGAGGCATGGGGTGCCGCTAGACTACCAGGGATCATTCAACCTATTATTCCTAGCAATCACTGATATGGGGAGGGAAGGGGGTACAACTGGACTACCAGGGATAATTTCAACTGCTATCACTAGCGATCAAGGCTACGGGGAGGGTGGGGGGGATACCGCTAGACCCCCACTGGAAGCACCACATGCAGTGTAGGGCATCATGTGCATTTTGCTGGCCTGCCCTGCACATCTCATGCAAATGGGGCCATAATGGATCAATGACAGGTGTTCAACGAAGTTTTTTTCGAATGCCCCGACAGTGAAACCATCAAGTCGACCGCATTGTGCAGTCGGCTGCCAGTTTCCACTGGTATTAAGTGTTTTCTTTGGGGGACTGCACCCCTGCACCCCCCATTTAGGATTACCAACTCCAAGTCAGAGCTGGTTTGGGGGTTCAGGACCCCCGACAGACAGTGCCGGGTTCCAGCGGGTTCCATAGAGTGACGTGGCACTGTAGTCACTATAGTGGGATCTCACTGTCAAAAAGTCACTGCCGGGTGGGATTACCAGTCATAATGATACGCAAATGGCCCCATTTGAGCCTTGCATACATAATGGCTACATTTGCATACTGCCGGCTGAATATCAGGAATTTGCACACAGTGTAACTCTGTTGCGCTGGTGCAGTTACAATTTCTGGTATTCAGCCCTGTCAGGGGGGTATGTGCCAGCACTTGGTATTTGCACAGTGTGCATTACCTGTTGTATTCAGAGGAGATGCCCCATTGCTCATCTTCATTGAATATCTCCCTGAATTGGACCAGTGCATCATAGTTGCATTGTGCCTCCACTTGAGCCATTGCCGAGTGCAATTCTGAATATCGATGCCTATATGTGTGTGTGTATATATCTATATATATATATCTATATATATAGATATATATATATATATATATATATATATATATATATATAACCATAGTTAGGGTTGAGGATCCATTTACATGTTAAACCTAAAATTTTTCACCTTAACAACTTTGCAACCATTTGACGGATTTGCCTGCAATTTGGAATACACAATCAAGAACCATATATCTTGGGATCTAGCAACTTTTGTACTGTTTGGACATACGGCTGTGGAGTTATTAAGCGTGATTTGCGTGCATTTACACTTTTTTGGAATTCTTTGCTCATCTCTACAGGTCACACGGTTTGTTCGACCGGTCCAAAATCTTCCGGGAATGTGCAGCCGGGGTCCCCGATGTGCCTTTTGAAGATTACATGAAAAAATGTTAAATGGTTTAAAAGTTATTCAAAAAACAATTTCCCATTATAAGTCAATGGGAAAAGTTAACAAAAAGTTTGAACGTGTTGCAAATGCAGTTTTTGCTTTCGCAAATGGCCCTTTTACTGTTGCAAATTCACCATTTTGTTTTTGATTGGTGATCAGAAAAATGCTTGGCATTTAAATTTGGGACCCTCTAGCAACCTAATTCTTTTTGTATTCACCTAGTCATACCCTGAGGATGCGAGGCATGTCTTTATTTTTGGGAAAAACACCCCAGAAATATGTTTTTCAAATTTCTGGAATAAGTACTTTCACAAAGTAGTGTCGCACTGGCGACACTCTCAAATGAATTTGCGAAAGCTTCGACAGTACTTTTCCAGGCTGTGGGAAAATGGCAGCAATTCTTTGCCACCCTGCTGCAAAAGAAAGGTTTGGTGTTTTGAGCTGAAATTTGGAGGGAGCACAGCCAACATCCGACAAATGTGTCTTTCAGTATTTCTGTGAAAAATATTACACGGCGGCAAAGTAAAGGCACTCCAAAGTTGATGCTTTTTCCCATAGGATAACATTACAGCGTCCGCTGCATTACTGGAATCATTTGCCGCCCTGCTGCAAAATAACGGTTTGGTCTTTTGGGATGAAATTTGGAGGGAAGAAAGGCAACATCCAACAGATGTGCCTTTAGTGGTTTGGTGAAAAAATATTTCTGGTAGGGAAAGTTATGGCACTGTGAATTTGTCTTTTTTTCCCATAGGAAAAGATTATGGCGTTTGCCACGCCATTCAGGGCCCGTATCTCGGAAATGGTGCGAGATACGGACTTTTCATCTGAAAAAAAAAACTAGCCAGGAAAGTGATAATTCATATGACTTTTAATTTTTTTTTCTATGTCATACGGTTCCTGAGGTATAAGGTGTCAGCGTGGCTCAGTTAGTAGCACATCCGCCTCGGGACCAAAAGGTGATGGGTTCTCGTCCCACACCGGGATTGGACTTGCACTTAAAAATCACTAGCATCCGAGTGCAGTATTGGGAGGTGCTGTACTGCTGGGGTGTGCCATCCTTCAGATGAGATGTTAAACTGAGGTCCCTTCTGCCCATCCTGGTGTTGTCCTAGTGAGTGTCCAGGTGGAAGTAAAAGAACCCAGAGCACTCTTCGCAAAGAGCAGGGAACATTTATGGTGTCCTGGCCAACATTCCTCTTCCCATAAACCAGTTCATGCAATTATCCAGGCTGTGTGTGGTTGATGATGTGCGCTATGGCTGCCACCACACATTCAGTCACTTCACTACCAGTTTAGCATTGCTTGTGAAGCGCTTTGGGATACTGTGTATGAAAAGTGCTACATAAATGCTGATTCTTCTTCTTCTTCTAAGCAATTTAGCATTCCAAGTCCTCATTTTCTGTTCCGAGAGCCATTATTATGCATACATTCTTCGTACTCACTGTCCTTCTATATGCAGCTTTTGGGGAAAACTATTGTGTGCATTTACATAACTGTTACCCTTAACATTTCTGCTTGTGGTTCTGTACCTGTTTCACTTTCTTTTCCTGTCTATGCCACCTTGTGCGTTACCCTTTGCATTTTAATTTGCTCTTGTGTTTCTGTAATTTTAACCATTTGTGTGTACAGTACTGTTTATCTTTGTGTTTCGCTTTGCGTCACTATGCACATTACCATTTGTGTTTGTGGGCACTGCGTCACTATGTGACAAGACATGATGTGGTGGGAGTGCAGGGCCCAAAAGGCCCTGTGCTCCCATTGCTGTATTACATTCACCATTTCTCAGTACTGTTTATCTTTGTGTTTCACTTTGTGTTTCCATGCGCATTACCATTTACGTTTGCTGGCAATGTGTTACTATGTGACAAGACATGATCGGGCCCCATGCTCCCATTGCTGTATTACATTCACTATTTTGCAGTACTGTTTATATTTGTGTTTCACTTTGTGTTACCATGCGCATTACCATTTGCATTTTCTGGCACTGTGTTACTATGTGGCAGGACATGATGTGGTGGGAGTGTGGGGCCCACTCCCATCACTGTATTACATTCACCATTTCTCAGTACTGTTTATCTTTGTGTTTCACTTTGTGTTACCATATGCATTACCATTTGCATTTGCTGGTACTGTGTTACTATGTTACAAGACATGACGTGGTGGAAGCGCGCTTATGGGCACTGTGTTAGTATGTGAAAAGACATCACATGGCAGGATCACAGGGCCCACGCTCCTGCTGCTGTATTACATTCAATATTTGACAGAGTAATTCTCAAAAAGATGGAAAATTAGAGAGAAACACTCTGTTTACTGCATCTGTTAGTGTTGTTCCACAGTGACAGAAGTGAGGAAATTCTGTGTTAGGGTCCAAAAGCATAAATGAGCATTCACCCCTACCCCCATGAGCACCACTGGCACACAGAGACACACACACACACTCACATGGAAGTAGGGGGGGAGAACCAAGGCAACATAACCAATCACAGACAATCAGCAGAAGGTGTCAGAAATAATATACAACTAGTCTACATACTGCATACTGAATGGAGAGCCACAGCAAAAATACGCCTATGGACATGGATAGTGTAGCTCTATTATTGCAGCTGTAGAGAAGTTAGCACATTTAGGAGTGTCATTGCAGATGTACAGAAGTTAGTACACTTAGGAGTTGCACAGTCTCATGGGGTAGGGGCTACACCTCCAGACCACTTGCTGCATGTTAAGTGAAGAGCCACAGGCAAAGAAGGATGATGCTGATCACTTGTACACTTCTCTGATTACAGGTACAGTGTAGTTAGCACAATTATCACTTAATGGTCTCAGCCAGGCAATGCCTTTCCAAACTGTGACACCAAGTACTGTATCCTCAGCAGAGACCCACAGAACAGCTGAGGGTATGGACATCAATGATAGATGTCAGTGATTGCAGAGACACTCAAGTTGGCATAGTTAGTGTTTGTGGGGTGGTCAGACAGGTAATGCCCCCCAAAAAATTCATACTGCTTCATGAGTACTGATGCACAGCAAGACTGAGGCAATGGACATCAATGGTAACCCTGTGTATTTGTTGGTTGACACAGGTTTGCACAGTTAGGATTTGTATGGGCTCACCCAGGTAATTTTCTCACGCATACCAGTTACTGATTGTGACTATACAGCCACAGCTTCATGGACTTAGTTAGCAATGTCACATGTCTCTCTACACCAGCTACTGCACTCTGACTGCAGACTCAGAGGAAAAGTAAGGGTGGTAAATATCAGTTAATTTAGTTAGGAATTACAGGAGCTGTGGCAGGTAATGTCCAAACCCCTAGCCCACATACTGCATTCTGAGTGGAGAGTACAGAACAAAAAAGCCCATGGAGATGAACAGTGTCATGGGTAAACTGCACTTGCAGACCACCTGCTGCATCCTGAGTGAACAGCCACAGGAAAAGATAGCCAATGTACATTAGTTGTACAGCTCCCTGATTACAGGAACAGTCCAGTTAGTACAGTTATCACTTGAATGGATTCAGGCAGGCAGTGTGTCTCAAACGTGACAACAGGTACTGCATTGTCAGTGGAGATACACAACACAGGTGAGGGTATGGACATCAATGGTAGACATCACTGATTGCAGAGATACTGAAGATAGCTCAGTTAGGATTTGCATGGATTTAGGCAGCTAATGCTGCTCCTCCCCCCAAATTTGTACTGCATCATGAGTGGTGATCCAGAGGAACGATAAGGCACTGGAGATCAGCGGCACATCTCTGTAATTGTAGGCACAGTGAATTTAGCACAGTTAAGAGTTGCATAGGCTCAGCCAGGGAATTATAGCACACATAGCAGTTACTGCATCCTGAGTGTGTAGCCACAGCTGCATAGTGTTAGATAGTGATGTGCCACTCCTCGCTACAGCAGCTACTGCCTGCTGACTGAAGAGGCACAGGAAAACTAAGGGCAGTACAGACTACTTAACACACTTAGGAATTATAGGAACTGTGTCAGGCAATGTGCCACACCCTAGCCCATGTGGTGGATACTGAGTGGAAAGCCATAGCAAAAAATAAGCCCATCGACACGTATGTGTGGTATTATTACTTCCAGTTGATTTGCATGCTTAAAAGGAACAACAGTTACATTCTAATGTTATTATGTTATGGTTCAGTAAAGACTCAACATAGGTGGTTAAGTTTAAAAAAGATTTATTGCCAACTGGTGAAACTTAGAAAGGGCTAATTAAGATTTACATTTTTTTTACACAATCAGTCTCACAATACAATCCTTGCATGTGTGTAATCATTGCTTGGTATATATCTAAATGTGTGCCATGCATAGTAAGTAGATGATATGAATTGGAATAAGTAGGCACATATGGAAATACAACATAGAAAGAAGGCAGTAGAAGAAGGCAATTTGGTCTATTAAGTATGCTCATATCGCACGGTCCACATCTTGAGCTAATGTTTCTGTTATCCCTGCACAGTCCTCCCATCTTCCCTAGGCATGATTCTTCTCTTCTCCCTATTCATATACCTACTGTTTTATAGCTGGTCACTGTCTTAAACGAGGTGACCTCTTCTAGCAGTGCAGTGTAAGTGTTCACTACTCTTTGTGGGAAGAAGTGCTTTCTGACATTCCTCCTAAACCTCCCACCATCAAGCTGAAGACTGTGCCCCTTCATGATATGTTTGCCACTCAGTTTGAAGAGACTTCGGTTATCAGTATTATTTATACCTTTTAAGTAGTTGAATGTTCTGATCATGTCTCGTCCCTTTGTTCTGTCCTACATTAATGAAGGTGTCAGGAGCTTCTAAGCAGTGATTACACACATGAAACAGTAATGATTTGTTATTATTGTGTGACTGATAATGTGTATGTTCCTGGGGTGGGAGAAAAAACAGATGCTAAGTGTTCAAGCAATAGAATACAAAAATGTTATGATTTCAGAGACATTATATAACTTGTATGTTCAGTTAAATATTTTAAGATATCACTGACTAGGTGCACATGGAAAATTCCCACCCGACCCCTCAATAGAGGCGATCATAAACATTGTCAGGAACAGGTATGAAGTGTGTTGTGATCAGTTAAAGTGTCTGATTTCCAATTTCCAGTATTATTAACATAGATTACATTTACTTGCATGACAAGTACAACAGATTTCATATTATTACAGGTACAATATACATTTCTTTCAATGGTTACATTAGTTACTATATCAGTTCTGAACTGGTAAATAACAAATGTGTGTAGCATGTTGTTTTTATGAAAGATGCGGGTCACTGAACTTAATCACTATAGTATTCTATTATGTGTTAAGGAGAAATTGTTACTTGACTCTTATAGTAACACTTTTACTAGAACAATTAAACTAGTTAACAACAATGGTGAGACTAAATGAGAATGTAAATAATATTTACATGTCATTACATAGGTATGCAAGAGTCATTTGATAATAAGCTGCAATACTTCAGTATTCACATTTGCTTCATTTCACTTGCTTTATTATGACTAAATAGTTTTATATTCACATATGTACAGTTTCAGTGTAACAAATACATCAAGCATAGTTCAACACTGTTGCATGGTGAAAGAATGATGCTGTTGTCAAGATGTCAACAGATAATAGACAAAAAAAATGGTGATAGAAAACTTGTGACAGAGTGTTCTCTTTTTTGAATGAGACATGTGTTGCACACTTATTTAAAATGATAAGGGACAACTTTTGTGTCTCTGCAGAGGCAAAAAGTTAGCAACTGGCAACAACATCTTGTTAAGTATGGGTATGATACACCTACAAGAAAAGATATGTACAGAACAGGAGAGCCAGAAAGGACTCTGTTTTGACATGTACAATCTTCGATAGACATGTAAGTATGGTTTCTCTAATGACTGTGAATACTGTTAGCAACAATTGCAGCCACTACAACAATTTCCATGTTGTCACTGATCCACACAAGATCTTAGATGTCATAGTGCATGAAATGTCTCTGCCAGTATATCATTTTGTTGATATGCTATGGTTAATTGAGAGTCGTAGATTAGAAACAATTGTACTGCCCTACGACTGATTCTGTCACAAAGTAGTCATTAAAAAATGCCACATTTTGTTTGCTATTCTTCTGAAATATGAAGGTCATCATAATTCTTCAATATTAGAAGATATGCATTTTTTAACTGACATGGCAGTCTTTGTTTAAAACTGCTTGTAGAGTCGTCACACTCTACCCATCCACTTCTGTACCTTAGCAAACAGGTGTAATGGCCAGAATGCATAGATTGACCATGGTGATAGATTACACTGTTAGTGTCAAACACTGATTGGTTACAAACTATTCTACCAGCTGTGTAATCTGTGATGGGAGAGTCAACTCTGAGCTCGTTGGAGTCAAATCAGTGCAATATAAGCAATAGATATTGAGATGAACTCCTGAGACATATGGACTGAGTATATCTGCCTCCACACCTTTTACAGGAGTGACCACATTGAGCATTGGTAAATAGCTGTAAAAATTTGACACTTTTGGATTGAGGAACAAAAAGAGTAATCCACAGCATGTCTTCTGTGGTTTCACACTGTGAATGACCACATGATACACATACATATTTGGTTACATATGACACAGTGAAGTACTGTTGTCAAAGACTGGCACAGCAGCTACACCAACTGATTTCTGATGAACAGCTGGCTAGGAATGTTTAGTTGATATTGTGACCTTTGTTGAACTCTTTAGAGTTGAACCGCTTGTGGAAGCTCATGCCTGTTTGCTGACATGTGTAGATATGACTGTACAATGTGAGACAGCCAGATATGTAGGCAGTGGTATTAAAGACATTTGTGGCTGATGGAGAGTACATAACCTGTTGTACTCAACAATACATTGCTTGTCAGCTCGTATCTTCTGAGGTGCAAGAGTTATAATGTGCAACCCAGAAAGACTACGAACACGTGAAAGTGCCACGTAGCTCATGCCATCCTTGAAAATGTCTGTACCTATGTCCACCATTGCTGAATCCAAACTCAAGCCCTGAGATTTGTGAATAGAAACAGCATATGCAACACATAGTGGAAACTGTTTCCTGTTTACATAGATATCCTTAAATACCTGAAATTTCACACAGGAACATTCTATCTGTACAGGCTGTTCCATGTTGTCAAAGTGAACTACAAGTGTCTCGATATATGTCATCTGGACATTGTAGACAAAGTCAGTGATGTTTCCCATGGTGCCATTTACCATGCATTGTTCAACATAAAGATTACTTCATAGCATGATACGTGCATTCCTACAAACTGTAAGAACAGCTTAAAGGCCAGCTGCGCATGAAACATCTGACTTCAGTTCAGTGAGTCATTCAGTCATCTTTGCTACTAGGTTGCTACTGAGAGTGACACCATCAACTGGATCAACAGCATGCAGAGTTAGAATTTCTTGGTTTTCTGTCAGCAGCATGACATTGTTGAACTCAGTGCATTTCTTTAGTCATGGCATAAGACACACTATGTGTGTGCCTGTAGAGTACACATCACTGAAAACATTACGTGCTGTTTCTATGGATGTAGTATCTACTCTGATTCTCTGATCGTTTAACACAGCAACATGTTCTGGTGACAGAGAACCTGTACGAGCTTGATCTAAAAGTGATCTGTAAGACAGATCACCACTTTGGTGCAAGTTCTTATACAACTCAGCATAGGTGGATAACTCCCAAATGTTATAACCTGCAATGCAGCAGAGTATGTTCTTAGCTTGCTTGGTAGTCAGAGTTGCAAACACATGCTCTGCATTAACTGGTACAAGCTGTAAAAGGTACCCCAATACAACAATACTTTTGTCACCAAATGGTACTCCATCGTCAGTACCTCAGATCTCCTGTAGACGTAGGTGTATACAGGCAAGCATTACATTGCAGACCATGCTGATTTTATCAATGATAAGTAACTTCATCTTTGTGAACATGGAATGGAGCTGAGATGCAACCTCAAATGACAGTTTACAATGCTCTCCTGTTTTGCCATGTTCCACTGGCAACATAAAGAGATGGTGTAATGTAACTCCACCAATGTTGTATGCAGCTAGTCCTGTGGGAGCTGTAACAGCAACAGGCATTGATGACCCCGTCAGACTCCATATTTCAGCAGTGACGGCTTCAATAAGGAAACTCTTTCCTGTGCCAGCTGAACCACTAACAAAATCAGTAATGGTTTATGGTCAAGACAGTCACATTTTTTGTTTCATGTAGTAGGCCATGTCGAACAGTGTCAATGACTTGAGAGTGAACTACATGCTGCTGCTGATTCAGTCTTTCTCTCAAGTCAGCTGGGTTGACAGTGGAGTGTGTTCCATGTTCCATGGCAGTCTCAACTTCTGAGATTAACACTTGTGGGGGCATTTAAAATCAGAGGTTCACCTAGAACAGCTTGTCCTTCTGGATCAAGATTGTCTGGTGAGCTAACAGGAGTGTCTTCCTGAAGCTGCTTCTCTGCCTTCTCAAGCTGTTCTTTCTCAGCCTCCAGTCTCTGTATGTATGTCTCTGAGTATTCAGTTTTGAAAGTCTCATAACTGAGATTGAATTCTTCCTCGAGTGTATCACAGTCACCTCTTAATTCAGACTCATTCCTCCAGGGTCTAAATAGGAATAGGAGAGCAAAGTAGTAATGTTCTTTGCTCTCCAATGTGCCTAGATGTAATTTACAGTGGTCTATGAGTCATGGCTTGTGTCTCTTTACGAGACAGACATCACCCAGTTCACTTTGTAAATGTGCAGTGTTGAGTCTGATGATATATCTGCCTTGTAGTCATACCACTTAGCCACGTGAAAGAGACACATATCATCCATGTCATCGTGTCTACAGGGGTAGTATGTGTCTATCAGGTTATTCATCAAGATATGTTTTGAAGAAGGTCAATTGGCAGTGAGTTCCTCAATCTCAGCATGGGGAATCAGTACACATTTGCATTTCTCTTTGTAGTTCACACTGAGGAACCGGACAGCATCAGACTTCCCGTACAGATGTGTACCCATTAAATGGACACTGGCTTCATAAGCTCCACATTCTCTGTGTGAAAGGGTCTTCAAGCCCAATGACCACAGCTGAGATGTCAGGCTCTTGCTTGAACTGGCAATATCTTCTCAAAGATCTTGCAAGCTAGACTGCTCATGCTTGGTTATGTATGAAGTCATATAATGCACCAGGGCCAATGAGTTGTCAGCCACAAACTGAACATCTATGTTTGCTTGCTACATTAGGAGAGCAGTTGGGTTGTAGTCATTGATGTACACCTCTTTCTCATCTCTGGGTAACTTGTATACCCTCTTGGTTGATTTTGCCTTCAAGTAGTGTCGCATTGCTGAAAAAAGTTCATTCATGGAACCATCCTGACAAACTAGTCTAGGGAATCCAAAGCGACATCGTGTGTACCAATTGTTTTTTTTTTTTTTAATTCATCTTTATTTTTAAAAGGCGCTTTTCTTAAAATCAAAGCACCTGTACAAATTCACAAAACAATAAATACAGTAAAGTTAAAAACTAATATAAGTCCTTAAAAGCTATACTAAAAAGGTGGGTTTTTAAAGCTCCCTTAAAACTAAGGACGGTCAGGCAATCTCGCACCTGACGAGGTAGAGAATTCCACAGGGTAGGTGCCATAAAACTAAACGATCTAGCCCCGGATGTTTTCAAATGAACCCTGGGAATCTCTAGCAATCCCTCATCAGTGGATCGGAGGGAGCGGGAGGGATTGTAAGAGCAAAGGAGCTCTTTCAGGTAGGTAGGTCCCAGATCATGTAGGGCTTTATGGTCAGTAAACCGACCTTGAAGGTGATTCGCCAAAACACTGGCAGCAGTGCAACCACCACGAAGCCTAGGCATTATATGGCTGGATCTAGAAGATCCAGTCAACAACCTGGCTGCCGCATTCTGCACTAGCTGCAGACGGTGAAGTTCAACCCCCGCTAGCCCTAGGTATAAGGAATTACAGTAGTCAAGACGGGAGGTAACGAAGGCGTGGATCAATGTTGGACGGTCCTCTGGAGGAACCAGGTGCTTCACCCTGGCAATATTCCTCAGATGAAAAAAGGAAGTTTTGATGACCGCTGACACCTGAGATTTAAGTGTCAGACGGTCGTCAATTATTACGCCAAGATTCTTCACCTGATCTGAGGTCGTCAGTTGAACACCTCTGCTTCATGCCTGGAGGGTGATCCCTCCGGCAGACCACCACAGCGACCTTTGTCCCGACCAACACCTCAGTTTTCTCTGGGTTTAACTCACCCAACTCCCATTCATCCAGTCTTGGATTTCTTCAAGGCAGTTATTAAATACCGACAAGGCAGCGCCCTGGCAGGCATAAAAAGACATATACAGCTGGGTATCATCTACTAGCAGTGAAAACCCAAACCGTATCATCTAATAATTGCCCCTAACGGTAGCATATACACCAAAAACAACATAGGTGCTAAAATAGAACCCTGTGGTACCCCGCATGGTAGGGAGAATGATGCTGAGGAAAAAATTCCCGACACCACTCTCTGAGTCCTACCCTCGAGGTAAGATTGAAACCATCTGAGGACTGTACCAGACAGTCCACAGACTAACCGCAGATGCTCCAACAGCACGCCATGGTCAACGGTGTCAAACGCTGCAGAGAGAACAAGTAGTACCAAGATAGATCGGGTCCTATGATCTCTCACTATTAGGAGGTCATTTAGTACCTGTACGAGCGCTGTCTCGGTACTATGCCTTTTCCTAAATCCAGACTGGAGAGAATCATAGATATTGTTGTTGTTGGTCAGATGATCCTCCAACTGCACTGCGACCACTTTCTCAATAACTTTATCCATGAAGGGTAAGTTAGAGACTGGCCTGTAATTTGCTAGACAATCTGGATCTAAGGAGGATTTCTTTAATAGAGGCTTAACTATAGCCTCTTTAAGGGGATCTGGAAAAATCCCCCTCTCCAAAGACTTCCAGACGATCAAAGCTAGGACTAGGCCGATCTTATCCACACAACCCACTAAAAGGCGTGTGGGCCAGGGTCCAAATCACAGCAAGTGATTGCGCAGTGCCGAATGATCATCACAACATCCTCGATTGTGGGAAGGCTGAAGTCAGACCAACAAAACTGGGTGTTCACATCTCCTGCCGACCACCGCCGCTCCCATTGGGAGGGAAGAGCAATTCCGATCTGATTTTGACAACCTTATCTGCAAAGAAGAGAGCAAGCTCCTTACACCATTCTTGAGATAAAGCTCTTCTGGGCTGAAGACAGACTGGATTGCACAGTCTGTCCACAGTCCGAAAGAGCTGAGCTGGTCTATTCTGTGCAGCCGCTATCTCTCTGGACAGGAACTCTGCCTTCTACGAGATTGCGGATTGATAGGCCAAATAATGGTCCATCAAACTAAGCCTGTCATCATCAAGACCGGACCTTTGCCAACACCTCTCCAGCCTTCGTCCAACCCTCCTCAACTCCCTCATGGTCTCATCAAACCAAGGAGACCTGGGGCGAGGAGTAAGAGGATGAACATGAACTGGTGCAATAGAATCCAGGGCCCCTGTTACTGCCTCATTATAAGCATGTACCAGGTCACCTGGATCTAAGCAATCTATCGGTAGGCTTGATAGGTCCAACACTGCCATCAGGTCATCTGGGGATACTCCCCTCAAAGGGCGGTATCGGACCATCTCCATAGGGGCAGACCTAACTAGGGTGGCCTCAAAACTGAACCTAATGGAGTGATGGTCAGACCATCTGACCGGTTCCACCACCAAGTCAGATATCCCCATCCCCAGAAGGAACACCAGGTCCAATGAGTGTCCACCAACATGAGTTGAGGAGGGAACCACCTGTGTGAAGCCCAGTGATATCATCAACTGGAGGAAGTCTTGACCAAATCGAGAGAGTTCATCATTGACCCAAGCATTGAAATCCCCCAGAACCAACCATCTGGGGGACCCCAACGTTAGGTTGACAATGAAGTCTGCGACTTCCTGCAGGAAGACATTCTCGCCACCTGGTGGACGGCATACAAGAAGTATCCTGCACCCCACACCCTCGCCCACCATACACTCAAAGGATCTGGTGACTCCCGCTGGTACCTCCACCAGACCCAGTTCTGACTTAAAACATATGGCAACACCCCCGCCCCTACGATCCTGCCCTGGGTGGTGTATCACCGAGTACCCAGCTGGAATTGCTGCGGCTAAAACTGGCCCAGCGTTTTCATCCAGCCAAGTCTCGGTGATGCACACCAGGTCAGATGACCCGACAAGATCGGCTATAACAGCCGTCTTGTTTTTAATAGACCTGGCATTGCATAACACCGCCCGAGTAGGACAAACCTCCGATAATGACCACCCTACCCGCTGATCCAAATCAGAACCCTTGGGTATGGGCACAAGACAGGGAGGACCCCTCTCCTGTGCCCATTTCACCCCAGGGTGTCTCCTTGACCCCACTATCCCAATCTGCCCACTCCTTTCCATTCCCCCCCATGCCCAGCACCAACCCTCCATCTCCCTCTCGCAATCCCCAGAGTCCTACATTTTCTATAGACTTCCGGTGACAAAGGGGAACAGGAGAAAGGACAGAGGACCCTGAGCATAGAGGGGGAATAATACCCGACTGCCTTATTATCATTCCAGCACACAGTTCACACCACAATTAACAATAATCAACACTACTCAACTTATATAAAACAGATTTAAATAAACTTATATAAAACAAAATTCCAAGTAAAACTAAAAATAAAACACTAAATAATCATAATACAATACAAAATCTATTAATCAATTCTAGTGCTGTCAAATTATCAAAACATATTATATTTCTACTCCACCCACAGTACTCTCACCACTGCGGGGACAGGAGCATACCACCTAAAACCACAAAAAAAATGGCCCTTTACTTTAAAACTCATCCATCAGTACCCTCATTTAACTCAAAAAACAGAGTTCAAAGTTTTTTTGTTGTATAGTCACACTTCTGTGCTCTCACCACACTGTATGGCTCCAACATTAATCAGACTCCTCTCACGAGACTGATAGTTCAAGATGAACTCAGTTATAGTTAAATATCATGTTGGTCTCCCATAGTCTCCTAGTAATTAAAACTCAACAGTTACAGCAAGAAATGATTCAGGAATACTTCACCAAATCCAACCCACACTGCTCTAAGTTCTGTCACAGTCCCAAAATTCCCAGTAGCGAAATCCTGGAAGCAGCAGACGCAGCATATAACAGATAGCACCAACAACTCCTCCACCTCCACAGATATTAACCACAGGCTCAGCTCACTCGACCCTCGCTATGATGAGGCAGGCAGAACCACCACTCAATAGCGCCCCTGCCTCACCCAGGGAGCAAAGCAAGCCCCACCACCCTCCGGAGGCAGGACAAACCAGCCCCCCCGTCGGGACCAGGGAACCAAACCTCCAGGTTATGTGGACAACTATCCCTCAATCTTCACAGCCATTCTTCTGCCTTCCACTTCCTTGTCGAATAGTCCCACACACACGAGAGCTGACAGTCTCTTTCCCCCGGTCCGGCGAAGATTTTGTCCCCAAACAGAAACTGCAGTTCACCTTGCTGAGTTCCGAACGAGCGTTCTCTGCAGTTCCCGAAATGTGCTCTGTGTGTGCCCAGCAAAAGGAAGAGCCTTCACCAAGCCTCCAGGCTACAAACCACCAACATCTCCAAAAAACATCCAGGTAGACCGACACCAAGCACAACACCCAAACGAACCGCTTACGACCAGGTCAGTCTCTCCAACGCATCACTGACTTTAAATAACAAAAACATAAATAGTTGCAATATTAAATGACTGCTAGCAATTATATAGCGGGTGGTACTGTAATTCAAACAGCAACGTTATATAGCGGGTGGTACTGTAATTCAAATGACAACATTAAATAGCATAAAATAACAAAAAAATCGGGCCAAAAATCAGAACTTCTGAACACTCATAGATGGCAGCCCAGCGTGGCCGCCATCTTGCCAATGACCAATATTTATTGGCCAATGCCAATGAAGATTTGTTCTTTACTACTCACTAGCAGTATTTTGCACAAATATGTTGCTGAAATTTTGTATCAACTTCCATAGTGTAGGACTGTCATACTTGTCTGGAATGTGACAAGTGATATATTGCTTGATGAATACTAGCATTTGTGCTGCTTCATGTTCACTATGCGTGGTGCATCCTTGATACACAATAACATATGAATATGAGGTGCACCCCATGCTTGATATTCTGTCCTCCAAAAGTAATTATCCACAGTAACAAGAGGTGGATTGTCCTTTTGACAATATGAAAGTCAGAATGCCATGGAACCGCTTGTGAAAATGTCTTGTG
The DNA here is from genome assembly GCA_016271365.2 of Neoceratodus forsteri. NCBI lineage: Eukaryota > Metazoa > Chordata > Ceratodontiformes > Ceratodontidae > Neoceratodus > Neoceratodus forsteri. Next base: position 878,177,524 of record CM057458.1, on the reverse strand, counting down.
ACAGACACAGGATCAAGTGAACACATTTCTCCGACAGTCATTGATGAAATGCCGTCAACATCAGAATTTGCCCACTTCAACAGTTCAATGAGCTTGTCTCAGCATATTCAGCACAATTAAGTGTGACAAACCATGTGGCTGCACCATATTCTTGCAGAATTGTCATCACTTCGGAGTGTCTGCGATACCAATATTCTTTGGTGCCACATAGACTTAAAAGTATGGAAGACAGATTCACTTGCACATTTTCATCTTTCTGCTTTAATTTCTCTAGAAATTGAGCAGCTGTTATTCCATCTAGTGGACTTGTGAGATGAATAGTATGTGCAATAGACGCAGACAGAATGCTAAGTTCACTCTCCCAGAGGAGATGAAACAGGTACTGTATGTTATGTCTGAATTTGCCATCTTTACTGAGTACATGGCTAGTGCAGTACTCAGCAACCTGTACATGCACTTCCCTTTCATCTAGCCATCCACCTGACCCTTTTGGGAATACGTCTGTGAAACAGCGTGATTCTAGTGTTGCCTCCCAAATGCTGACAGGCTCACCTTCCATCTGTTTCATTTAATAGAGATCAATGTTGTCTCCTACTAGATCTCTGCCATGTAGTGGGTGAATTGTGTACTTTTCGTACACATTGTCACTTGTCTGTCCACTGACCTGCTCAATCATTGGCTTAGTTGTTTCTAAGAGTTCATATTGAACAGAGAGACTAGTCATATGATTTGTGTCAAGGTCTGCATAAAAGGGATTGTTACTCTTTAAATAACTAAGAGCAAGCTTTACCTTCTGTACATTGACAACATCTTGCCAGATGACCTTGGACTTAGTTGGAACACCATTTACAAGAATCACCAAACTATTTTCCATAGAGATTGCCTCCACATTTTCCTGTAGAGGAAGTGGGAGATATATCAGGGAAATCTTTAGTGATCTAATGAGTTCTTTCTGTGGAATGTTCCGTTTCTTTGTGTTCAGACTTAGAATGGTTTGAAATGATTTCATTGTCTAAATTAGAATGTTTTCAAACATATTCAGTGTCGCAGTCTCACTTAGTGTAACATGTGCCTCCATATTATTCAACAGTGACATTGGTTGCAGAATGTTGGACTTTAGTTTGGAGAAACAGTGTTTGCACAGCAGAATGGTGATCTGTAACTGAAAGTCAGATTTCATCAGCAAAAATGCTGAGAGACGGAACCACATGTCATTGTATGGTGACAAGGTTTTAAGGTTCACTGTGACTGCTGTATCACAGACAGTCACATGACACACATACAGAGTCAAACTTCTGAGACTTTGCCAGCTCAAATTTTGCAATTTTTTTGCCGTACTGTTTCAGTATGTCAGTTTCTAATACAAAAACAGATGTTTCAGCAGAACTTGTTGACTGATAAATAGTTGTGTCTGGTACAGAAGTCACATATTGCAGCTGTTTGAGAAATGTGATGGCACCCTGCATGTCACCAGAATGCAATAAGTCATTTAAACAAGTGTACTGATTGACAACTCATTGGACTTCATATACCTTGTATACAAAGTTTCACATGCCTGTTTGATGCACTCCCAGCATCCACATGTTGTGAAAGACACTGTCACAAACATCACTATTGAGGCATGCTAGTGAGTGACCCATAAGTCCAGTACATGGATGAATTTCACAAAGGTCAATCTTGTTAAACAGTTTATATCTTTCTTTGCAATCTGTTATCACAAATAGGTTGACAAACTGTTCAACTTTTTCAAATGACAATTGCCTACGGTGTCAGGTTTCATCACATGGCCATGAGAGACAGTGCCATTTATGGGACACAGTGGTTGCATCACAGTCATAATTTGTGTCCATTGCTTTTTCATCAGAAATACTGAGCACATTGACCAGCTTACTGGACTCATCAATGGTGAACTTGCTTTCTTTTTCTGTGAATAATAAGATTTTTTCCAAGCAACATGCCTCTGAGTGCTGTGTGTGCATCCAGTGACCTGTGAATACATCACAGAAATTGTGGACAGTCAAAGTAGGATACTGTTGTAGCCTTTTTTTGATGTCATATACAGCTTTCTGAATAGTTCAAGCACATGAGACATCTCACGGCATAAACATTGAAGAACAAATACTGCTCTATTAACAAATTTGCATACTTTGAGACACAATTTCATCAAAGTCAGATGACTCTTTGTTTTTTGTGCTCATGTCTCATCACAGCAGCAATAAGCCTATCGATCTTAGCTTTACTTGCTAACGATCGGAAATACTTTTGCTTTCTCAGATGAAAATCAACAGCTGTGAGTTTACGGTGCTGTTTAGAAGGTCTGTTAATTGTTGCTGTAGCAATAGTTGCATTTCATCTGAGAGATCTACACAACTGTTGCTCAGGTAAACATTTTTTACTTGCTGTTGAGCAAGTATGTGGTTTTGTTGTTGAGTGAGTTACTGTAGAGCTCACTATTGCAGTAGAACTCTGTATTATTTTACATCTTGAACTCACATCACTGTTTTTTTATCATTCTTAAGCAACAGTGAAGTACTATGATACCTGTTTCATCTTTCTATACAAGCATGTCTGTATTTACTAGGCATCTTTCAATCTGTTAGTTCACAGTAGCAGTCAGCAATGTTACAGAAGTATCAGACACCTGCATAAAAGACACAGAAAAAAGAAAATATGAGTATATGCTTGTGGTGATCACTTCTAACATTGACACAGATGATTTATCTATAAAGTATTACAAAAAAAGTTCAGAAAATGCTTTAATCAGATTGGTTGTTCAAATTGTGACAGTCTTATTTTGATTCATGTTACACTGTCCTGTATAGCGTTATCACCATGCCACATAGATTTTTTTTGTACTATTTCACTGTTCAGCAATGCAGAATCACTGCAATTCTGTATAGTGATTTTGACCTAGTATTGTTAAACTGCTGGTCAAACAACTACTTGATTTAAAATCTTTCTGTAAATGAGTAAAAGATTAATAAAGTCAACTTCAAAAACTTAACTTTTGAATATTAATTGTCATGATAGCCATAAGGCATTCACAAGAATCACATTGACAGTTATTTAATTATGTCTTTGGGGCAATATAACACTTGGCTCTATCTTGTGTCACATTACATCTCTAGGGAGTGCTTAAGATATTGTTAAGCCAAGCTCTGTTCATGTGTTATTGCTAAGACAAATAATCACAATTATTGATTAGGAATGAATATCGAGGTCACTTGTGCAGTGACAGAAAACAATGAAATGCGAAAATGTAGCTTCAGCAATTACATAGTTGTTCAGGTAGAGTTACGATTTCAGAATAAGTACGTGAAATTGTGTGAACTTATGCATTTGTACATTAGGTAAGAAGCAGGAAACTTTTCCCTTCAGTAATCATCATTTTTGGAAAAAATCATCAAATTATGTTGTAAATTCAAAGTTTCGAAAAAGCAGTGTTGTGTGCATGAAAGTGTCACAACATATAGTGTCATGCATTTGAAAGTGTCATAAAAGTGTCGTGTGTGCAAAAGTGTCTACAATTTAGCTTGGGAGTGACAACTGTATTCATTATCGAATCATATCTGATTGCTATTTAACTGATAGCTCGTTCTGCCAGTGTTATGCTACATTTCTCCGCCATGTGAGACAACCAATCAGAGATGGAGAACACTGAAGAAGAAGTCAACAGCAGCCATCTTAGCCTACACTGAGACACACCACATTTATAACTGTAAGTACATTATATTTTATAAAGCATTTTTCTAGTATGATAAAAAGTGTTAGTAACAGGTAAATAGTATTAATCAAAATGTTTTTCACTGCTCTATTTGACTATGTTGCTAGAAACAACCTATAATGCTGCATTATTTAGGCAAAAGTGTTTAAAGTCAGACAGTAATTTGGTACTTACACAGACACAGCTGCAAAATGGAGGGAGATAGCAAGTCCACATGTACCCAAAACAGAAGAGAACCAATCAGACATGTTTCTGCAGTTGTAACTGTTTAAAACTGCCTATCAAAAGGATGCATTTTTCCACTTTTAAATTTTAGCACATTTTAGCTGTAGCAGAAGTGCAGTGATGGTCAGTGCATAGACTACATTGGTTAATGAAGGCACAGTAGTAGCCAATGATTTGTTGTATTTGTGTGTCATGGATCAGCCACTGAAGCTGGGTTGAAGTTAGGAGGGAAAATAGCAGTTTTACTTTCACTACTGCTTAGGTACTGCAGGGTGATCACTGACTTTTTTGGTAGCTCTCTGTCCACTTCTAAGTTTAAAAACTGAGAATGGCAGAAAACAGCAAAAGGACTTTGTGTATTGTTAGAAGCAGTATAGTGAGACGTGCATCTGAGTATGCTCAGAATAGTGATTTTGGGAGAAATCTGCAGCTCCCAAATTGCTATGTTAAGTGGATTGGTAGGGGTGGAATGAGGTAGGAGCACCTCATGCCAACCATGCACAGACTTTTGAGTACTCAGGCTCATCCAGACATATTGCTGATACATCTTGGAGGCAATGATTTGGGAACCAAACGCTGGGTAGATTTAGTAACAGAAGCAAAATTGGACCTCACTTCTATTATGAGTATGTTGCCTGCCTGTAAAATACATTTTTGGGGTATTACAGAACATAGGGTCTGGCAAGCAGAACACCATATGTACATGATTGACAGAGCCCAAAGAAAAGTCAACATACAGATATCTGCATTTCTACGCATGTCTGGAATGTACAACATACGTCAAACAGAAATTAAGTATTGTTATGACTGGCTATACCCACCAGATGGTGTACACTTCTCGTATGCTGACAATTGCCATTTTCTGGGAAACCTTCGAGATGCAATCCTCAAAGTCCTCTAAGAATGTCAGACTGTTTGAACAAATAGCAAAGTGCAAACAAAGGTTCTCTTCAGAACCAAAAAATGTTGGTCAAAAAATAGAATAGCTGCATACATCACTCACACAGATGTAACACATGGGTCAGGAATATTCAGACTGTGCCAGGCTGTGGAACAAACCTGGCAAAGTGCAACTGCAATGCAGCAGGTTGTTGTCAGGGATATTTTACAGTGATGTGCCATGGTCAGCAGTGTTAAATATTTTAGTCTGGCAACCTGCATTGTGCATGTTACTCTGGTATTGCACCAGTGTAAGTGGCCAGAGAAGAGTAGAGGGATATAGCACTGAAGTGCAGTGGTGGTAGGTTCAAGTATGACAGTATTTAGTACTGTATATGCATATTGAGCCATAATGCTTACAAGGTGTTGATGTACCTATTTGGATATCATTATGGCATCATTAGTATGCAGGTGTTCCGATCATCAGTAACTTGTCCTTGGTACTGTGTGAGGCAGTACCTGTTGGCTACTGATGCCCCCCAGTTGCTTTGTGGTAATGTATCTCAAAGCTAGGTCTTGATTTTTCAATAAAAAAATACTACTGGTAGTACAGTGGACTCTACCATTTTACCTTATCATGGGTTAACTGTATAAAATATACCCCTCATGGCCCTGTTCACTCTACTTCCTTGTTTGATTGGGCTGGAGTGGGAGCTGCACTACAACACAATGTTTACTTTTAAACAGAAAGCCCACAATTGGATGAGGGGGTGGTGTACAGTGGACCACCATGGATATATTTTTCATAGCAAACTCACAGTTGGTGAGGAAGGGATGATGCCAACACACGGTAGCTCTGGAGCTTGGGTGGTCACCCACAGCTGTTGGCTGCCATGTTGTACTGTGCAATACTGCAGGTACACTGTGGTTGTCATTTTTTAATTTTTTTTTTTGTTTGGGGGCCTCAACAGTGTGTAGCAGAAGTACAGGTTGTGGTTGCAGATGCTCACATATTCTGGGATCAATACCAGGATGTGTCAAGCATGCATAGAGTGTTACTGTACCACAATACAACCCATGTGAAAAATAATTTCTGTGTGAAGTGGTATGGCAGGGCTGTAATGAGGTGGGAGCACCTCATGCCAACAATGGACAGACTTCTGAGTAGTCAACCTCACTCAGAGATAGTTGTAATACATCTTGGCCAGGATGATTTAGGCATCAAGCATTGGGTAGATTCCGTGGCAGAAGCAAAATTGGAGCTTGTTTCTATTATCAGTATGTTGCCAGCTTGTAAAATCATTTTTTTCAGATATAGAGTGTAGGGTCTGGCAAGAAGAACACCATGTGTACTTGCTCGACAGAGCATGGAGAAAGGTGAACATACAAATGTCTACATATCTACTCATGTGTGTAATGGACACCATATGTCACCCTGAAATTAAGTTTTCTTATGATTGGTTATACCTACCTAGCTGTGTGCACTTCTCACATGCTGGCAATTGCTGTTTCCTGGGAGCTTTGAGATGGAATCCTCAAAGTACTTTCATAATGTCAGACTTTTGTATACCTAAAGACACAGGCAGAAGGGGATAGTGAGAAGTACCAGGAGAAGCAAAGGAGGCAGGGAGGTCAGTAAGGGAAGCCAAAGCTCAGACAGAAGAACACATTGCAAAATCAGTGGGTAGATGGGACAAAACCTTTTACAGGTACATAAGTGAAAAAAGAAAGGCAAAGGGAGGGATAGTGAGACCGAAGGGGGAGTATGGGGGCTGTGTGGAGTATGACAACAGTAAAGCTGACATATTGAACAGGTATTTCTGCTCAGTCTTTACCGAGGAAAAGGAGGGTAATGGGTCTGAACGGAGTACAAGGGGTGAGAATGGTGCAGAAATAGACACAAGTCCCTTTACATAAGAAAGGGTCCTGAAGGAACTGGAAGTAATAAGAGTTGATAAAGCAATGGGGCCAGATGGGGTGCACCACAGGGTCCTTAAAGAACTAAGAGAGGTGGTGGCTGAACCTCTGGCTATCCTGTTTAGCCGATCACTGGAAACAGGGGAGGTACCCAAAGACTGGAGGATAGCAGATGTAATCCCCTTATACAAAAGTGGGAACAAAGAGGAAGCAGAGAACTACAGACCAGTCAGCCTCACCTCAGTAGTGGGGAAGATCATGGAAGCACTACTGAAGGAGATTGGTGGAACATCTGGTCAATGGACTACAGGATCCAAGGCAGCATGGTTTCACCAGAGGGAGGCCATGTCAGACCAACCTCATTGAATTTTTTGACTGGGTGACTAGGGAAGTGGATCAGGGGAGGGCAGTGGGTGTGGCCTATCTGGACTTCAGCAAGGCCTTTGACACTGTGCCACATAGAAGATTATTCACAAACTGGGGAATATGGGTGTGGGCAGGACAGTAGTGTGGTGGGTAGGTAACTGGCTGGGCAGCAGGACACAGAGGGTGGTGGTAAATGGCTGTCACTCCACAGAGGGAAGAGTGACCAGTGGGGAACCACAGGGATCGATGCTGGGACCGGTCCTATTCAATATCTTCATCAGTGACGTTGCGCGGGGCGTGAAGGCAAGAATTTACTGTTCACTGATGACACAAAGCTCTGTAACAGAGTAGACACACCAGAGGTGTAGACAGAATGAAAGGGACCTGCAGAAACTTGAAGAATGGTCAGGGTTTGGCAGTTGAAATTCAATGCAAGGAAGTGCAAGATAATGCATATGATGCACAAAACCCTGGCACAATATATCAGTTGGGGGTGAGGATATAGCATGCACCAAGCAGGAAAGGGATCTTGGGGTTATCATCTCTGATGACCTCAAGGCAGGGAAACAGTGTGACAAGGCAACAGGTAAAGCAAATAGGATGCTGGGATGCATAGGCAGGGGCATCACCAGCAGGAAAAGGGAGGTCATAATTCCACTATACAAAACACTAGTGAGGCCCCACCTGGAGTACACTGTACAGTTCTGGAGACCTTACCTGCGTAAGGACATAGACAGGGTAGAGAAGGTTCAGAGGAGGGCAACAAAGATGATGCATGGATTGCTTCACAAGTCCTATGAGGACAGGTTGAAGGAACTGAACATGTAATCCCTGGAGGTGAGGAGGGAGAGAGGAGATATGATAGACATACAAGTATCTTACTGGGAGGAACAGGGTGCTGGAATACACTATTTTTAAGTGAAAAAGATGTTCCAGGACTAGAGGGCATGGGTTGAAGTTGGAGGGAGGATGATTTAGAGGAAACGTGAGGAAGAATTTCTTCACAGAACGGGTGATGGACAAGTGGAACACCCTGCCAGAGGAAGTGGTGGGGGCTGAAACAATCATGGGATTTAAGAATGCATGGGATAGACATAAAGGAATTCTGGAGGTCAGGGGTAAGGGGCAACAGACTCTTGGAAAACATAAACTGAACTTACAAGCTCAAATGGGCAGACTGGGTGGGCCATAGGCCCTTATCTGCCGACACTGTCTATGTATCTCTGTATCTATTGAGCTGTAAAAAAAAAAAAAAAGTTATTTTAAGAACCAAACATGTTGGTCAAAAAATAGAATAGGTATATAGAGCACTCACACAGGAGTAACACATAGTTGGTGATATTCACAGTGAATTGCAGGGCTGGTAACAATTGATGGATGCACAACAGATGTTGCCTGGGTGATATTTTATGGTGTCATGGCATGGGTCAGGTGTGTTGAAATATGTAACTGTGGCAGTTGCATATTATATGGTTCTGTGTCATAGTGCCAGGGCAAGTGCCCACAGAGGAGCACCAGTGTGTACCAGTGTGACAGTGCTTCTCCTACATGTGACTACTGTGATGTCCACTTATAGTTATGAAAAATGCTGCAAGAAACATCAGAGCACTGTTTTCATTTATAGAGGTTTTTTTGTCATGCTACAGTGAGCTGCTGAGCATAACAACTGACTGTGTGTGTGTGTTGGTGATTGGTCTAGCCAATGGAGAATTGGGCACCCATGTCAAGAAAACAGGAAAGGGGATGCATGTGGTGATGCGGTGATGGGTATCCCCCTTGTCAAACAAGGAAAGGGGGAACACAAATCAAGCAGTTTATCATACCCTTGGCAAGCAAAAAAAAGGTGAGTGGGTTATATTATGCTAATGGTCACTAGGTACCTCATAAACACACAATAAATGGGTGTGTTCATAAGCAACACCAGCACTCAGTGCTGCTTATGTTACAGGGTATATCTTCTCTGAAATTACTGTATTACAGGTGGAGCTTACATTTTTGTGACTTTTTTATCATTGGGCTAAGCAAAATTACTGTTTGACACTGTGTTTTATTTTATTCTTGTTTGTTGAAAAGGTTTGTTGTCTCAGAGGTGTTTCAGTCTCCTTCTCACATTGAAGGAGCTAATTGCTTTTCCTCCCACAGCTCTTCCAAAGGATTAGGTGTGTATGTGGGGGTGGAGCTGGCAAACTGTCAGTAATTTCCAACAGAAAGAAGGGTTAAAAAGTCAGGTTAGTTGATAACTTGGAGGTAGAAGACTTGGTTTGCTGGCCAAGGCACCTAGCTTCACCTGAGCTCTTTCCTTCTAAGACTGCTTGAAAGGCAGAGTAGAGAAACTTACCAGAGCAAGGGAGAAGGATTAAGACTTAGTTTGGCTAAGCAGATTTACTGTGTGGTGGTGTTTTAATTTTTTACTCACAGGGATTGCTACTATTTGTTGCTAACATTTCATTGCTTTATTTTTTCTCTGATTCAAATTGTTGTTTCTGGTATACCTTCTTCTGCATTATTACAAGGTGTGCCTACAGGTGTGTGCTAACAGATTGCTGCTGTAATCTTCTGATTCAAATTGTCTTTTGCAAGGTATATCTTCTGTTACTGCTTTATTTTTCTCTGGAGCAAAGTGTTTCTTACAGGGTATATCTTCTCTGAAATTATTACAGGTGGTGCTTTACAGGTTTACATTTTATCTAACATTAGGATAAGCTTTCAGGGTTACTGCATTTGTTGTTGATTGATTGTTTCTGCTCTTACCTCCTTGTTCTTTCGTCCGTGGTTCTTCTTTTTAGGCAGGGGAAGGGCCCAGCCACCCACCCCCATCCCCAACCACCCCACGCTACACTCCTTTTATAGGGTACCACAGTTGTGACATTTCCTGTGGCAGAGCAGGAAGGGGCGGATCAGTGGGGCCTCCACAAGTGGGTGTGATGTCATTTACAGGGCACTAGTAATTTAACTTGTTATAACAAGTTAAACAAAGCACAATTAAACCATTACTTGCATTTTTTTTTTCCTTCTAATTACTCTGACTAGGTTACAAACCCAGCAACTTATTTGGAATGGTTTCATTAACTGCAGGTACTGTGGAACAATTTTCAGAAGGACAGTCTTACAGGATTTAGGACACTGTCCTACATGCTGGGCCTTTGGAGATCTTAGGTCTCAGCTCCGGGCAGCATGGGCAGAGATTGCACGCCTCAAATTTCATATTGAAGAGGAAATACATTATAAGAACCACCCGCCATTTCCCCAGCATCCAACAGAAAACCTCGACCGCAGAGGTAGTTGGTCCAGGAGGTTGGCAGGTGGTTAGGAGGAACAAATCAGGTGCCCCATCACTCTCTGCTCTCCAACACTTACCTCCAAAAACCATATAAACACTACAAACAGGTATCTGCCTCTATCTCTGAAATCAAATAAAGAGGCAGAAGACACTGCAGAGCAGGACACTGCAGCACAGGAGCTAGCACAACAATACTCACCCAAATCAGGAACCAAAACTAAACAAGCACAAAGGAAATCCAAAAACTTCTGATCATAGGAGACTCCATGATTCGGGAGTTGATACCCATCTCCAGCCAGGGTGATGGTCAGATGTCTCCCAGGTACATCAGCATGGAGAGACACTGACCGCATAAAACTGTTCACAAAGCAGGAGAAAACATTGATGTCCTAGTACACATAGGGACTAATGATCTCGCCAGCCGGTCAGTTGTGGAGACCAAGGAACACCTGACTAAGCTGGGTGACAAACTATCATCTATTTCGTCCGGCATCTCCTTCTCTGAGATCCTGCCAGTCTGGGAGAAGGGAGCAGATGGACAGAAGGTCAGAGAAGGGGAGATAGGGGAGCTAAACATGTGGCTCAAGGACTGGTGCCAGGAAAAGGACACAGATTTGTAGGAACTGGCAACAGTTCTGGGAGCGAAAGTTCTTTAAATTTGATGGACTGCATCTGACTAAAGAGGAGTCAGTGCATTGGGGCAGAAGTTTGACATCTTTGCAGAATATTTAAACTAGCAAATGGGAGAGGGTGCAGCACCCCATAGGTCGAATGGGAAGAACACCCTCCCCTCAGCTAGTGGTCAAACAGGAATTCAGCGTGTTTGCCGTTCATTTGCATCACCAGTGTAAAAAGGTTTGTCTCCCATATGATGCACAGCGGTAATGCCAAACTTCACCCAACAACTAACACACCAAAATCTGGCCAATGGAAAATCATGTACACAAATGCTCACAGCCTGGGAAATAAGATCCCAGACCTGCAGGCAATAATGTCAGAGGCTAAACTGGACATAGTAGCTATTAGTGAGACGTGGTTTACCAGTAACCACACTTGGGAGACTTCAGTACCTGGCTATGTATTGTTCAGAAGAGACCGAGGTGCAAAGGGGGAGGAGTGGCCCTGTATGTTAATGAAAATATCAAAGCTACAGAAATTCAGAATACACATAAGGAGCCAGAAGAACTGTGGGTCACCCTGGAAACAGGAAATGGGACAGCCATAAGAACTGGGGTTGTCTACAGGCCCCAGACCAGAGGGAGGACATAGACACATTACTGTTAGAAGATATACAAAACATGACAGCTAAAGGAGGTTCTGATAATGGGAGACTCAACATGCCAGATACAGATTGGTCAATACCAGCAGGAACATCTGACAGAACTAGACTCATAGTGGATTCCTGCAGGGGAGGGCCTCAAACAACTGGTACAGCAACCCACAAGAGACAGGGCTATCCTAGATCTAGTACTGACTAACAAAGAAGGGATCACAGATCTCAGGTGAGAAGGTCACCTGGGGCCAGTGACCATCACATGGTATGGTTCAATTTGGCTACTACATCTAAATCATCCCATTCCAAGACAAAATATGGGACTTCAGAGGAGCTGACTTTGATAAGATGGCCAACAGAGTTAAGCTAGCCCTGGCAAAAGAAACACAGGTGAGGAGGTACAGGCAAAGTGGGCAAGCATTAGGATACAATGCTTGAAGCAACATCCCATTGTGTTAGACAGAAAGGAAGTGCAAGAAGAAGGAAACCACTTTGGTTCTCAAATACAGTAGCAGAAAGGTCAGAGCCAAAGGCTGGCCTTCAGGAAATATAAGGAACACAGCGGGATGAAGATAGGGAGGCATACCAAATTGCCCTAAGGGAAGCAGGTAAGGCAGTAAGGCAGGCAAAGTCCCAAACTGAGGAAACACTAGCACGAACAGTAAAGAAGGTGACAAGACTTTCTATAGATACATTAGTGAAAGGAGAAAGTCCAGAGGGGGTATTGCTAAGCTTAATGGAGAAAAGGGAGCATTTGAGGAGGAGGACCCTGTAAAGGCATCTATCCTAAATAGATACTTTTGCTCAGTATTTACTGAAGAGAAGGTAGGGCAGGGCCCAAAGCTCAGCATCATTGACACAGGGGGGAGGGAGGTGAGCACTACTCCCTTCACAAAAGAATGGGTCCTACAAGAGCTTGCTAAGCTCAGGGTGGATAAGGCAATGGGACCTGATGGCATACATCCCAGGGTACTTAAGGATCTAAAGGAGGAACTAGCAGAGCCATTAGCAGAATTGTTTAGTGAGTCTCTGAGCACAGGAGAGGTCCCAGAAGACTGGAGAAGGGCTCATGTGATCCCGCTCCACAAGAGTGGTAGCAGGGAGGAGGCAGGGAACTACAGACCAGTCAGTCTTACCTCAGTAGTGGGCAAGATTATGGAGGCACTCCTTAAGGAAAGGATAGTGCAACACCTGGAATCCATAGGGGCACAGGATCCAAGACAGCATGGGTTTACAAAAGGAAGGTCCTGTCAAACTAATCTCATAGATTTCTTTGACTGGGTAACCAGAGTGGTGGACCAAAGGGGAGCAGTTGATGTCGCCTACCTTGACTTCAGCAAAGCTTTTGACACTGTTCCACATAGAAGATTGATAAATAAGCTAGGTAGGCTCGGGGTGGGTCAGAAGTTGGTCAACTGGGTGGCAAACTGGTTGACTGGCAGAAAACAGAGAGTGGTGGTAAATGGTATACAGTCAGAAGAGATGCAAGTCACAAGTGGGGTACCTCAGGGATCAGTCCTGGGGCCAGTCCTATTCAACATCTTCATTAGTGACCTCACAGATGGACTGAGGGTAAGCTTGTCTGTTTGCAGATGACACCAAGATCTGCAAAAGAGTAGATGATCCAGATGGGGTGGGCAGAATGAGAAGAGATCTGATAAACTAGCAAAATAGTCAGAAGAGTGGCAACTGGGATTTAATGCAAAGAAGTGCAAAATAATGCACATAGGGAAGAGAAACCCTGAAGCCACTTATAGGCTGGGAGGAGTTGCTAGCAGTCACAAAGGAAGAAAGAGACTTGGGCATCATCATCACTGATGACCTAAAATCATCCAAGCAGACCTCTAAAGCAGTAGGTAAGGCTAGGGGGTGTTAAGGTGTATTAGTAGGGGTATCACAAGTCGTAAGAGGAGGTAATAATCCCTCTGTACAAGACATTGGTTGAGGCCCCATCTGGAGTACTGAGTGCAGTATTGAGGCCACACCTTCACAAGGACATTAACAAATTGAGGCAGTCCAGAGAAGGGCAACCAAAATGGTGCAGGGACTGCATCAGAAGACATATGAGGACAGATTAACGGAGCTCAATATGTATACCCTTGAGCAAAGGAGGGAGAGGTGATATGATCGAGACATTTAAACACCTTAAGGGCATAAACAAGGTGAAAGAGTCTAACATGTTTAAATATAAGAATAGCAGGACAAGAGGACACAGCATGAGATTAGAGGGAGGCCGATTAAGGGGAATGTGAGGAAATTCTTTTCACAGAAAGGGTGGTAGATGCATGGAATAGCTTACCACAAGAAGTGGTGGCTATGAATACAGTGCAGGGCTTCAAACAGGCATGGGATAGGCATAAGGGAGCAATACAAATGACTATGAATAGATAGGTCACTGACAGAGCAAAGACCGATATCACATTTATAAGGTAGGAAAAGAAATGGGCAGACTGGATGGGCCTTGCGGTCCTTATCTGCCGTCAACTTCTATGTTTCTATGTTTCTATGTTTCTATGTTAGGTGCATGTAGGGAGAGGCTTGTTATGGTAACACTGTGTGAGACCTTTGCTCTCATTATACTTTAACTTTTCTCTGATGTCATCACCTAATTAGGTAGGCAGGGTTGTGGCAACTGCTGTTGGGGAATGTGGAACACACCTACTGTTATGTACTGTGCATCCGACCCAGTAACCATTCCTCTAAATCTGTAGTACCACAAGATGCTGATTGTGAAGCATACCAACATGGGACAGACAATGCTTCATCTTCAGTAGACAGGAAGATGAACTTTAGATGTAGCTGTATTCAAGCTATGGTATATGTTATTACTCGAACATAGCATGACATGACACAGAGTTGTGTATGTTTTTAGTGTGTTGAAATACACTAATTCACATGGCTGAATGATAATATTTGTGATTATGAAAATTATGTTTTAAAATGCTGTTCTTGCCATGTTCTAATCATAATACTTCATAGAATACATAGAAATATATAGCCTCTGAGACATGACAGCAATGGAATGTTTGTGTATGTTTTTATTCCAGAACAGAAAAGTAAAAGATGAGGCAGTGGGCCATGAGGAGGTGTGCTGCTTGAGGCAGTCCAAGCAGGGGTAGTGCTCGCATTTTAGTGCAGAGCACAAACCAGAAGTTGGACCCAATGTGGAGGTGCATTATAGCTTCCTGCACATGGTCTTATGAGTAAGAAATATGACCATCGTGCAGTTGAAGAGGAAGTGGAAGCTGTTGTGCCTACACTTCTATGTTTTGAAGCAGAGAGGAGATACGAAGAATGACAAGTGCAGGTACTACCTCACCTCGAGCTATGGGAAGCTGAGGAAGTCAGCTGTGGTGGAACGCCTCACTCATAGTAAGTTATTCAAAAAAATTCTTCAGATTCTATGATATTATAGTACAGGTGCACAATCGGGTAAAAGAAAGTCTTTTTCTGATTGAAGTCTTTGTTGTTGTAGCCATGTTAGTATCACAATATGATGTTACAAGTCAAGTGGCTGTAGTGTAAAACAACTAAATATTTCGTACATTACGAGACTTCTTTTTTTCATCTTTCATTTTTTTTTTGTCTTAAGGGAAAAAGTATTTATAACTGTTATTAAATAATGATGTATTTTTTTGTGTTACATATATATATATATATATATATATATATATATATATATATTAAACAAAAAATCCATTTAATGCATTAGTTAGGGCTGTTCCACAGTGATGACAAAGTGAGAAATTCTTTGTTGAGGTTGAAACCCCTTGGACCCCAGCCCACCCCCAACTGGCATTGAAGTGCGCATTGGTCGTCACCTAACTCTCACCCCATCACATGTAAAGCAGCAGAAGTATAGGAGAATGGGGTGAGAGTTAGGACCGACAACCTCAATGCGCACCCCAATGCTGGTTAGGGGGGTGGGCTGGGGGGTCCAAGGGGGGTTTTCAACCCTAATACCGAATTTCCTCACTTTTGTCGCTGTGGAACAACCCTAACTAATGCATTAAATGGAGTTTTTTGCCTCTAATTTCCCTTCTTTTTGAGAATGATAACGAGAAATAGTGAATGTAATGCAGCGGCACATTACGTGGTGGGAGCGCGGGGCCTTTTGAGCCCCATACTCCCACCACGTGATGTCTTGTGGCATAGTAACAGGAACAGCAACGCAACCAGAAGTGCTAACAGTGGCTCACATGGTAACACAAACACGAATGAGAACAGAAAGGGTAACGCACACGGTGGCGTAGATGAGAATGGTCTGCCACGTGATGTGTTGTCACATAGTAACATGGTGCCTGCAAACGGAAATGTCAATGGGCATTGTGATGCAAAGTGAAACAGAAAGAGAAACAGTACTGTAGACACAAATGGCAAAAAATAACAGAAACACAAGCGCAAATGAAAACGCAAAGGATAATGCACATGGTGGCGTAGACGTCAACAGTAAGTGAAACGGGTACGGAACCTCAAGCAGAAAGGGCAATGGTAAAAGTAATGTAAGCACACAGGCTGGTTTTCCCAAAAGCTGCAGAGAAAGACAGTGAGTACAAAGAATGTATGTATAATAATGGGTATCGGAGCAGAAAATGAGGACTTGGAATACTAAATAGGTTATATCTCAGGAACGTCGACGTACAAAAAATTTAAAAGTCATATGATTTACGACTGTCCTGGCTAGTTTAGGGGCTAAGCATTTTTCAGCATAAAGTCATTATCTGCTTACCGCTTCCGAGATCACGGGCCCTGAAAAGCGTGGCAAGCGCCGTAATGTTATCCTATTGGAAAAGAGAAGTTCGAGTGCCATAACTTTGCCTCCCTGTAATATTTTCACAAACCACTGAAAGGCACATCTGTGTGCTGTTGGCTGTCTCTCTCTAAATTTCAGGAAAAAGACCAAGCCGTTATTTTGCAGCAGGGTGCCAAACGATTCCTGTAATGCGTCGGGGCTATATATATCCTAGGGAAAAACCATCAAATTTGGAGTGCTGTAACTTTGCCGCTGTGTAATATTTTTCAACCTAACACTGAAATGCACATCTGTGAGATGTCTGCTGCGTCCCTCAAATTTCAGCCCAAAACTCCTAACTGCTTTTTGCAGCGGGTGCCAAAGAATTGCTGTCATTCCCACAGCCTAGAAAAGTACTGTGCAATTTCAGCTGTACAGTAAAAATTTGAGACACTCTAATCACGAAAGTTCTTAAAGCACGTTTCAAGAATTTGAAAAACATATTTCTGGGGTTTTACCCAAAATAAAGCCATGGCTAGCATCCTCAGGCTCCGACTAGGTGAATACAAAAAGAATTAGGTTGCTAGAGGGTCCCAAATTTAAATGGCCAGCATTTTTCTGATCACTAACTGAAAACACGATGGTGGATTTGAGAAAGTAAGAGGGCCATTTGCAAAAGTAAAAATGCATTTGGGACACTGTTGAACTTTTTGTTAACTTTTCCCATTGACTAATAATGAGAAATTGATTTTTGAATAACTTTTGAACCATTTAATAATTTTTCACGAAATGTATGAAAGGCACATCGGCGACCCCAGCCGCACATTCCCTGAAGATTTCGGACCAGTCGCGCAAACCGTGCGACCTGTAGGTGTGACCGTAGAATTCCAGAAAAAGCGTAAATGCACACGCAGATCACACTTAATAACTCCACAGCTGTGTATCCGACTAGTACGAAACCTGGCAGATCCCAAGGCATATGGGTCTTGATCAAGTATTCCAAATTTCAGGCAAATCCGTCAAATGGTTGCAGTTATTAAGGTGCAAAATTTGGGGTTAAACATGTAAATGGCTCCTCAACCCCAACTCTACCATAATACATATGTATATATGTATATATATATATATATATATACACAAATATATATATTTTTATATATGCTCATACAATACATGTGTCCTGATACTGACTTAGATAAAAACATGTATTTTATGATGATGTTGAATGAATAACCCAATGATAGTGATGGAGTTACTATCTAGTATCGATTTTATTGAAACAGAATTGTATTTCATGTGGCATACTATATAAGTAATAAGTATTGTGTAGTGAGTCAGCTTATGATCATTTATTTATGAAATATTTATTTGCAGTAATTGTGATTTTATATGTGTCTTCAATGATCCTGCAATACCTGATTATAGGCAATGTTAGGTGCCTGAAACATGTTGAATGCTTAAAGAAAGTGTAGTTAAAATATGTTGACATTTACATGAAATACTTAGTGGATCTACTTATTATCTTCTTTCACAGACCAGTGCAGGCACCCCCCCAGTTGCAGCAGAGGTAGTACCAGTACAGTCAGAAGCTGTGGAGGCTGAGAACACTGACACCCACAGTGTCATCCTTGTCGAGTCAGATGGTAAGATGCTGATAGAAATAATTGCATTACATAATTGGGGTGGTATGAGGCTATCATGTAAGGTGTGAGCTGGACTACTTAACTCACTTCTTTTTATGAAATACTCTTCAGAAAGTTAAGATGAGTTTCAGCACCCATTTATATTTGTAATAATACAATGTACATAAAAAAATTGAATAGAATTCTGAATTTTGATTGTCTAGCTGGCACTTTTTCAGTGTTGTAAATACTCCAGTGTACCCGCCGTAAAAGGTGCCAGCCACCACTCAGCAACATCAGGAACCCCCTGGCAAATACATATGTTCATCACAAACACACCACTGCAAAGCTAACAGATGGATGGCAAACAAATGAGCAGCACGTTTGAAATCAAATAGATGTTTTAAATATTTTTTTTGTAAAAAAACAAACAGGCCCTTTGTATCAATATAGCCCTCCAGAGAGTGGGTATACTGGAGGATTTACCACTCTTGGCGTGGTTAAGTCTCTCAGCTACACCTTGTGACTGAACTACACCAGCCATGGTAAATCCTCCAGTAAACCAACACCCTGTTGGGGTATATTGCTTAAAAATTCTAAACAACAAGGTATACTACTTCATAACATAAGTGGTGATTCAAAAGGAACAGATTTTATAGCCAGATGTATGGTAGTTGTATACATGTCAGTTTGGTTTAACTGACTATGATCTACAACTGGTGATTACATTGCTAGACATCAATGGTATGTGAAGTATTGTTGTCCTATGAATTTCTTATCTATTTTTTTATAAGTGAATGTTGTCTTCATTGCACTCTAAGAAGATATTTGTACAGATCTGAATTGTGTTTTTTGTGTCATCTCATGTTCAAAATGAGTAATACAGGTACTCATCCCAATATATGCTATCTAAATCTTGCCTGGTATATTTAAAGTGTTTTTGCATATTGATATATTACCCACTTAAGTGAGACGTAGTGATGTGACCAGAGACAATATACACAGGAGAATGTTCTGTTGTTCACATAATGATGTGAGAAGGGAAGAATAGTAATATATGTTAATGAGGTTGGGGGGCTGACCCATGCACACCTAACAGATTGTGATATTGAGCCTGTTATGTCCTGGTAATATATTGCCAGAATCTGTATATTTCTGAATGGACAGTATTGCATGTCTATGCTAACATTGGGGTACTAACTGAAAATCGGGTGGGCGTCACTGAACAGCTGGATGGCCACATGCAGTACTGCACAGAGAGAGTTTCTGAATTACAGTGGGGTGTGCAGTGCAGATGTGGCTGGCAAGGTGTGGGAATTTCTCTGGAAGATTGGCTGTGGCACTGCTGGTACCATTCATGTGAGTGAGTTTGTTGCTGTACCCACGAGCAGGGCCGGTGCGTGCATGTCACTGTTGGTGAATGACACAACATCCATGGAAACACAGAAGTGTCATTGCAAAGAGAAATGTAGTACATGGTTGAATTACACAATGATACACTATAAGAATTGTATTTCACAATAAAAGTTTAGTAGTAGATTAATATATTGTGGTATATGTTATAATATTTTTTACTTATATGTTTTATAGAGGCCAGGGAAGCAGTGGCAGTAACAACTGTGGAGGTGAAGGAGGAGCCTGGCACCAGCTCTGAGTGTAAGTACCATCATAAAAGATATTCACACAAGATGTAGTGTCACAGCCCCCTGCACCCACAACCTCTGTTCAGTAGTATGGAGGACCTTGTCACCCCTAAGGCAACCATAGAACTGCTAATTGCTAGGTAGTGTGAGAGCAGTGTGGCTATTTGTGAAAGGGATGAGTTAGTGGGGATGCAAACAGTACTGTAGTAGACAGTCTCAACTTGTGAATGGATCATTTGTATATTGAGATTCTGTGACACAGTCTGTTATCTATGTTCAGATACCCACGCTTTGCTTTACTATGCATACAGGTGTACTATATGGTGTCACTTCATGCATAGTTGGGAGGCATTTTTGCTGTACAGTGTGCCCTATTCGTTATGATGCTACACTTATGATTACATTTTTGGTTCCCCATGGGAAGGTGGTCAAAGTGGTAGTACTACATCAAGGGGGAATGTATGATGTGGTAAGACAAGTATGGCACATGAAAGCAGGCAGCTGTACTAAGCCAATTCTGAGTACGTTATCATAATTATTGCAATGTGTGTGCATTGGTGATGGAGTGTACTGGACTGGCGTGTCATGCATGTATGTCATCATAAATGTTATTGTATGAAGGGGGAGTGTACTGGGGTAAGAAATGTATTTATAGACAGAAAGTTTGTGATAATCAAGATGATAAGGCCTACTGTACTACAATGCATACTCAACCAATTCAAAACAAGTTTTCAGTTCAATGGGGAGGGCCTAGTGTAGTAATAGAGCTACTTAATATATTGTAAGAGTGTGATCAATGGTAGCAGGGGGTACAATGGATATGTCACATGGTGTACTTGCCATTCACAGATGATGGGTGTACTGTAATGTTTTGCAATGAGTCAAGTCACCTGTAAGTGGGTACATATTGTTGTTGTTTGCTTATGGTTTATGCTCACACCCGTACCCCTGCACACAGACAGTGGAAGGTTAGTGTGCAGCTATATATATGACACAGATTACAGAGTGAGTAATGAAGAGTGATGAGTATGCATGTTAACGGGCCGCTTATTTTTTGGCATCAATTACTGTTGCAGTTTGTTTCATTATAGCAAACTGCTGATGAGGTTATCATTTTTGATCCTTACACAAGGATATATATCTCAAGGTTTTCATGACATGAAACTGTTGTCATATGTTTAACTCATCAACATAGTCTAATGTAGGTGTTTCAAGCATAACTTCTATACTGCTGTATAGCTTATGGTTAAGTGGGATTCAACAGTTTAACAATCCTGAGTCTATGCATCAATGTTCTCATGGTGAAAGTAGTATTAAGTTTCAAGG
Organism: Neoceratodus forsteri; assembly: GCA_016271365.2. NCBI lineage: Eukaryota > Metazoa > Chordata > Ceratodontiformes > Ceratodontidae > Neoceratodus > Neoceratodus forsteri. The sequence continues at coordinate 878,156,537 of CM057458.1, read as the reverse complement.
CATGAGCAAGTGTAATTCTATAGCGTATCAATCTTTGTGCAGCGGTGCAATGTGTCACGGTGTGCATGACTGCAACATGACAATACAGGATGATTAGGTCACTATTTACATGATTCTTGGCTGCAGCTTATTGTTATTATAATAATAATCTTTATTTGAAAATAGTGTAAGGCCTTGTTCAGCATATGGTGAAGCTCGACATGTGTGTTAAAACAATTTTACATATGCAAGTTAGTATGTTTGTGGCAATTGAATAGTGTTACTTCTGAGAACAATTGTATTGTGTACAACATTGAGATAAAAACAACTTTTCAGTAAATTAGAAGATACTGATATCATATTAACTATTTATTATTTGTACATTCTGGGTGGGATATTCAGACTGCGCCAGGCTGTGGTGCAAGCCTGGGCAAAGCACAACTGGGATGTGCCTGGGCATTGACAGGGTGATATTCAACAGAGCTGTGCCATGGCACAGCATCTTTGAATATCACTCCTTAGCCACCTGCAGTGTGCATGGTGCAGTGGCAGTGCAACAGTGCAAGTGGCCGAAGTGGAGCAGGGGGATGCACTAGCGGAGGTGCCATTGCGCTAGGCACAACTAGTGTAATATATAAAAGTGCAGATGAAATAGGACTATAATGCATGCAAGCTGGAAACGGGGCCATTTGCATGTCATTATGGCCACATTTGCATGCAGGTGTGCCAATCCCCAGTGACTTGTGCCTGCCACCCTGCCAGGCTGCAGTCGTTGGGGACTGACGCCCCTTGCCCCTACTGGCAACATGTTCTGATGCCCGTTTGTGGACATATGTATAAATAATAAACATCCCCTATCACTGCTAGTCCACTGGAATGCTCGCAGCCTGGTGGTGGGCATATGTGACAAACTACAATGCCCTATAACCCTGATGGTCTAGTGGACCACTTGTAGCCCGATTGTGGGAATATGTAATGAAATAATAGTCCAATATCCCTGGTGATCCAGTGGACCCCTTACAGCCTGATTGAGGGGATATGTGATAAACTACAATGTCCTATAACCCTGGTCATCCAGTGGCCCAATTTCAGTCTGATTGTGGTCATATGTAATGAAATTATGATCCGATACCCTTGGTGGCACAGTGGACTGCTCACAGCATGATTGTGGGTGTCAGTAAGATATAATGAGAAACCAGTTCATCACTGGTGGCCCAGCGGTACTCCCCTCCCCACCCATCCACTGAGCCCCATCACCCCACACCCCCCAGTTTGTGGTAGGTGGCAGCTCCCCATCTGCTTGCCACCCTGCGTCTGGTGACTGACTCCATATGGTAGGAGTGTGCAGGCCTTGGTCCACAGCGTAAGAAGTGGGTGTGCAGGCCTTACCATACTACACCTTACAGAAATGTGAATGCATCCATTCATATATCTGAGTTGTGTACTACGGTACGGGCTGAACACCCATTGGCTTACACTGTAGCCCACTGGGGTATGCAGCCCTACCGTACAGAGAGTCAGTCATTGGGCGATGGGGTGAGGCTGCTGAGCTGCCAACTTTTTAATGGCGAGGGGAGCGGGGTGGTGCGGCTTAGTGGGTGAGTGGGGAGGGATGTACCACTGGACCACCAGGGATGGATTGGTTTGACATAATATATCACTGACACCTGCAATCGGGCTGCGAGTGGTACACTGGACCAACAGGTATATAGGACCATTATTATTATACTAATGCCCATGATCAGGCATGGGGCGGTGCCCCATGAAGGTGCCGCTGGAGCTTGAGTGGCCACTCACAACTGGCAGCTGCCAAGTTTCACCCTGCAATATGGCAGCTCACCTGTGGGTGGCCAGCTGTTGCTCCTTTTTTGGGGGGATCAACTGTGTGCAGTGCAAGTAGGGGTTGTGACTGCATGGGTTAGTACATCCCGGGCTGAATATCGGGATGTGTGGAACACGGATGGGTATGACCCCCATAATTGTGCCGCAGACATTACTGATGTGCTTTGACTCATTGGCATTTGTACCAGGCACATTCCGCTTTTGAATATCACACCGGGGTGCATCAGTGGGTTGAGCATGGCAACACTGTGTTGCGTGATACGCAACCCTTCTGAATATCCTACCCACTGTTTCTTTGCATGATGTGTAGAGAAAATATTTCATTAATTAGTTGCCAATGTCACTGAGTTGTTGGTTTCTAAATGTTTAACATTATTTCTAGTATTATAAAAAGGGCCTGGGGGAAATGGAGCTTTCTGATTGGCTGCAAACATCCTAATAGCCTTATGTTACTCTTTTTTTAGCATACATGTACAGATTGGTCATATGCTGAACACGGTTTAAGACTGTTTAAAAACATGTTTTATTATAATAGGAATAAGGTACTCCCAGGGATTATGCTAATGGACAGTTAATCACCCTCTAGGGGCATGTGGTATTCGGCTACACCTTGTGCCACAGTACACCCCTAGAAGGTGATTAACAAATCATTAACATAAACCTTGGTCATGCCTTACTGTTTAATTAATCTAACAGCAGTAAAAGATGATTTACTTCTATGAAAATATGTACACAAAATAAATAAGTATATGACATGTGTGTCTCTTTTGTAGCAGGTATAAAACAGATGATTATAGGAACATTAGATAACGGAAATAGTAATGTTGGTCTATAGGCCATGCTATTATTCTCATGCAGGTGCAAACAAATAATATAGGTGCAGATGTTCAAGTTCACTTGTTCATACACAATTGAAGAGCTAGTATCACTGTATATCACATTGTGTTGTTCATTATGCCAAAACATTTAAGTAGTGAGTGTTGGCAAATACTAACTGATATAGAAGAACAGTGTAGAAAGTATACTGTTCTTATAGATCTTTGCAAGTTGTCCACGAAGAATATAATACAGTAGAAAAAAATATAATAAAGGAACTGACAAGATAGGAGTTCTGATTTACATCACACTCCTTGATGGTCTTGAGAGTGTTCAGCAAAACGTATTACAATTATTGAATTAGATATCAGTATTGTAAGATGAAAGACAGGTAGGCAATTACAGTTTTGAAGCTCATATATTGATTCATGTTTTTTGTCACTTTGCAGGGCGCCCTCACTTAAAGCAGTGAGCTGGCCACTGTTACTGTTACCGCAGGCTTGAGCACAAGGTTGACAGTCTAATAAGAGACAACGTTGCACTCTGTGAAGGGCAGGAGAAATTGCTGTCCTTCATGGAAGCTCAACAAGCTACTGGCAACCTTGTGCTTGAGCCTGTGGTGACAGCGACTAGTGAGACTGTGGCCAGCTCAAGCACTTCACCTTCACCAGTGGTATCCAGCTTCCCTGGGAAAGAGTGACCAGCCTCCACAACTCTTCCGGTATCTCCTCTGGAAGGTGCAACAGCTTCCACTTCCATTGCGCCTCCACATTGACTCCAACTTATGTGTTGGGCTGCCTCAAGCAGCAGCACACCTCTCTCTGAGAGTTGTTTGTAAATATTGTATATAGTTTCTAAAATATGTTGTCACATATTTTGTTAAATAATCATTTTGTAACTTTTTTAATGAATATTTCTTTTTTTATGTACCATTTAATTTTGTAGATAAATATGAAAAAAGATAATATATTTGTATGTTTATTTTTGTTTGTCTATTAAACGTGATTGAATTTATTTAAGACATTTTTTGTCAGGACTGACTGTGTTTCATTTGAACGTTTAAAAATAATATTTTTTTACTTTAATATATGTGGAAATAAATACTTTTTGAAAAAATAAACTTTTTCTTGTGGTATTATTAAGTTGTGGGGATCTTTGTCATCAATATATATTCTATAAGAAAGAGTTCCTTTTCCTTAGGGCATTATACACAAAGTTTCAGGTTTAAACAAATAACACATTACAATTGTTGTTGTTTTACATATCTTGCAGTGTTATGACAACATTTTTGTAGGTACATTAATAAGTATGAGTTATGTTCAGAATTTGTGTCTAGTAAAGGTACAGAAGAGGATCATGTAAGAAATGTAGATATTTAACAGTGGTGCTGAGAAATAGAGAGCCACATTGTTTATGTCCCACAAGAGTAGTCTCATTACCTGCAAAAAGATAGTGTGTGAAACAGTGCAACAGCATAAATTAGTATGTAACATAACAATGTTAGGAAAAGGAAACAGATAAATATGAAGAGGCATATGCTTGAGATGGATGTTGTCTTACTCTTCATAACAGGCAACTCTGCTAGATAATTTACTGTGTTCTTCATATGTGTGCATTTGGCTATGTGTGTCTGGTGCTGCCACTACAACATTGCGGATAGTATTGCTACTTCTCATTCTCAAAAAGACAGGATATTCATGGCAAAAAACTCTGTTTAATGCATCAGTTAGGGTTATTCCACAGTGACAAAAGTGAGGAAATTCAGTGTTAGGGTTAAAAACCCTAACTCTGCATTCACCTCCCCCAGCACCACACACAGATACACACACACATGCAAGTAGGGGGGAGGACCAAGGCAAAACGACCAATCACAGACAACCAGTAGCAGGTGACAGAAGTAAAAAATAACTGTCTAAATGTACTACACGACATCCCCACCCAGGTACTGCATGCTCAGTGGAGATCAACAGAAAAACTGAGGCCATGTACACGCACCCCTGATTGCAGGTGCACACAACGTACCACACTTAGGAGTAGCATGGCCTTACCTAGCAATGCCCCACACCCCACCACACCTGGTACTGCACCCTGACTGGACATCAACAGTGCAACTCTCTGATTGCAGCTGTACAAAGGTTTGTACAGTTATCAGCAAACAGAAATAAAAACAACTGTGTAAATGTAATAAAAGACACATCCATCATCAAGATACAAGAACTGTTGCATTTAAAGGAAATCAATACCCAAAAACTGACCTTAATGCCCCCCAAATGGTTCTAAATTTGCTAAAAATCATTCCCGAAGTTTTTAAGTCCCTCTGAAGCAAACTGGCACAGTACCTTAGCCTCACACCTGTTTTTCCACTCCACACGCTGTTCTGTGGCTCACCATTTCCTGCTGCCTGTTGGTCTCTGCAGTGATGTGCTCTCCCTATGTCAGTGAAAATGATGCCAACCTACCTCCATTCACTGTATGTGTGGCTACCTTGTTTGTATCTGTTCCCCTGGTAACACTCTGTGTTGTCAAGATATGCGGCACATCACTGATTGGATGCCCATTTGCTCAATCAATTGGTTGTTTATATTTCTCCCCTTCACCTATTGGCTACCTTCCCTTGCTCCCGGCAGCGTTAGCACTTAAAAATGGCAACCTTTTTTTCTATTTATACCAGAATAGCTCAACCGAAGTTATTCTCGTGGATCATTGCTACTAATTGCAAGCTCTGTGCTGCATTCCGTCCCCGTTGTGGTATACTAGTTCAATTCTACAGATCGTTCTTTTGTATGGCAGCACTTGCGAGCGTATTGCTTAGAGATCTGCAGGAAACAAAGCCAAAATCTTGTTTCCGTGATCTACTCTAATCGAGGTATTTTTTTTCTAACTCATGTATTGCTGCTTTAGGGTGCTCTTGTCCTGTTTGATCTCTGTATCGGTACATGGTGCCACATGACAGTATTTGTTGTCAACTCGAATGTTGAGAACAACATGTATTAGCATTTGTTCTCATCAAAGTTGGTGTAAAATCCCTTTTTTTTATTTCAAATACTGTTGAGATGCAGCATAGCATTAATTCAACACTACAATAGTTGTGCTTCCTATTAGCCACTCTTTTATCTACTGCTTGATTTACACTGGTACACAACATTGTCTGCATTACATAAAAATATGTAGTTAAAAAGCGTCACCGAATGCAGGGCTTATACCTACTGCATTTAATTTTACAAGATATGTTTTACGAAGGGAATGCTACTGTAACACAAATGTTTTATTTTTTAGCTTCGAACTATTCTTCGTTTACCTGAATAGTTTCATAGTGTTATAGTAGCACTACCTGAATAAAACCTGATCTCGTAATATTGCTAGTAGTAGGAGTAAGCCATGCATTCTGTGATGTTTTTTAGATACAGTTTTGTATATGAATACAATTTAATCTAGACAATATTGTGTGCCAGTTACAGTCATGAGTCAGATAAAATGTGGCCAGTAGACTCGACTATATAGCAGCTGAATTTACATTGTGAAAACCCAGCATTGGTGGTCAGCACTCAAGCTATTGTGTCAGGTGAGAGAGTCTGTAGGACACACACCTCTCCCTTTCAAGCTGGAGTCTCAGACCATCGTGGGCACCTCCATCTGCCACAGCTTATTGCCACCGCGGAGGACAAGCGTGCATACGAACTGTGTTCATAATATATGAGGTGGCAGAGGTCACTACTATTTCAGTGTTGACTACTGCACGAAAAAAACATCCTAGTTACATAATGTCATTGTGAGCTCTAATTCAGAAAATCCATGAAGAAACTGGAACCAAACTTGGCATAAACTGCCCTGGAGGTGTTTGCAAATCTCAGAAGTAAAAAGGGTGGGGCGACTTTCAAATCTCACTCACTCTTGAATATCCATTTCTGTAAAGTTTACTTACTGTACCCTGGCATTTTGCTCACACTATTGAGCTTTTTCAAGGTGATTTTACTTTAACAAATAGAGCTTCCACATTCTCTAAGCTTGTCATAACATTCCCACCTTTGTCAGCACAAATTTTCTAAATGTTCTTTATCAAAATTTTTATATTACTTCTCGATCAGATACTTTGTCCTTATAGTTTTGTTTTCATCTGCAAGCACGCCATTACTGAAACTTTGCCAATTATCCTATACACTTACTAGAGAGTGGGAAGCTACACAAATATGTTGCTAAAGTAAAGTCCTCAAAAGAAGCTCAATAAGTGTGAGAGCAAAAGGCAGAGGTACAGCACTAATAATCAACTTTGCAGAAGTGGATATTCAGCAGTGAGCTGTGTTTTTCTTCTTGAAAAAAAATTCTAGCAACCTCCACTCTTTTACTTCTGAGACTTCTAAACATTGACCCACCTCTTTTTGCATTTAAAACAATTCCAGACTACCTTTGCTGGTGCTCTTACTAGTAATTTCTTTCTCCCACAACACTCTCTATACGCAGCTACATGAGCTGAAAATATAGTTCTATCAAAAGCAATATTAACTTTCTCTCAGATCTAAACACTTTCTAAGCTGGAATAATTTTTTATAATCAGTCTCCTGTATTAACTGTAATGCTGTTTGTGTTCCTTATATCTATCATATTATTTCCAACAAACATAATCAAATCCACCAGGGTAAACTTTTTCTTTCTGTACAGTGAGCAGACCTCAGGTTGGTCTCATTTCCACTCCATGATTGTGTCAGTCTGTTCCTCGTGTGCTACCCATACACAGGTTATGTGACTCTGATGGTTGAGAATAATATGATGGTACAGATTAAGAGGGGTGGGGATCATCATAGCAAATCTAGTTAAAATAGGAATGAAATCAAAACAGACCAATCCATGAAATATGAGCTGCAACCCAAGCTATACCTAGAGCCTGTACACACTAATCCATTAGCGATCGTTAGAACAACAGTCTGGAATTTTCAGTATATATATATATATATATATACACACACACACACACACATATACATACACATACTCTACTGTTTCATAGTAAAGGTAAATAACATTGTTTCCAAGCACCCAAAACATAGTGCATATTTGCTATTTTACATATCTTAATGGCTGTTTTAATATAAGTAGTCTGCTTCTTAAGATTAGTGAAGGACATTTGTGTAAGACCCCATTTGGAATATTTTAATATTACATTAAATACAGAACTACGACACATTTGGTTAGCACAGTGGCACAGAAGGTTGAGGGGCTGGATGCCAATCCTTGTGCCACACTGGTCACATGGGTTCAGTATTCGACCTGCTTGATTTGTGGGCCCACTGGGGGAAGGGAAATTGCGTATTACAGAGGGCACTCTCCTCTTCCGTGGTGGTAGGGTGGTCATGCTCTGTACTGTTACCTGTGACTCCACAGTTTGCAGTGCTCCACAAGAGACTTACTGAGTGAACACTGGTGGCGATGTTCTCCATGCTTGTGTGTTAACTTGAGCACCACCCACCCAGCATTCCAGGGGATAAAAGCAGGAGGGAAAACTCCAGACAGAGCACTGATGAGAGGTGTGGCCCATGCAGGCCTGACACCTGCAAGCATCTTCTTCCACCAGTAAATAGATCCATTTCCCAATATGTAACAGTGGCCCTGCGCACCTTGCCATCGGGGCATGGAAGCTGTGGGTGAGGTGTCAGATTTGGAGAATAAGACCTATACTGTAGAAGCCTAAGCAAAGCAACAGGACAAAACAAAATCTATATCAGAGATTTTAACATGACAATGTACAGGCTTGAAATGCACATTTATCATGTTACTGTTTTCTTACCTTTAAAGTTAATCTTCATTTCCAAACAGATTCTGAGTTGAAAATGTGTTACTTTCTAGTTCTGAGTCACTTTTGGGCCGCTGGTCCTTCTACATTTTACATTATAACTTCCCCAACACATGTCAAGACTGTATAATGTGCTATTTATAGTCTGAGAATACTAAATAGGTAGCAACGTTTCACAAACTTTGCAGAATCACAAAGGGTTTAGCATACAGCTAAATGTCAGGATCTGGTACATGAGGCTAAGGTTAAATATACAACTAGGCACCTTTTCAAGCTGAAGCAACATATTCATCTTTGCTGCATGTCATAGTATTACTAGTTAGTGTGTATTTAGGGTTACATGCAAAACAGATTCAGAAAAGCTATTGACCATGATGATATGCTACTGGTCCTGTGTTTTTTGTAAACTGGTCCACCAGATTTTGACACTGAGATTGCTGAGCCATGATGATAATCGTTTCCTTGCATCCCAGTGTTGTGTGCTATTTGTTATTTATTTTGATAGCAATGGTGTCACTTTGCCATCAACGTTAGTTTTGGTTGTTGTGGTTGGGTGGTGGTCAGAGACAAGCATTCTCTTTGGACGTGGCTAAGTATTCTATGTTCCTGCACTGTATTGACTTCTGAGCGGCAACTGCTGCAGACAGCATGTATATTGGTTACTTCAATCCTTGTGTATACAATTCTATATATTTGGAAGGCGAGGGGGAACTTCTGTTAGCCTTCTCACGATGGTTGTATGCAGTTGGATTGAGAGAGGGGGCGTGTTCTCCCCGCAGGGCATGATAGTTCATATTTACAACCTAAACTATGCCTTTAGCATGCACTGTTCCACAACAAACAAATAACATACACTGGAGCAGTGCAGATTACACCGTTATTACTTGTTCAGAGCAACATCCAGTTCATGAAGGTCACTAGTTATTGTTGGTTATGTTGCTACTCCCTGTCCCAATCTCACTGTGACTTTCTGTGTTTTGTACATGTGAAATAGTGTGCTATTACATGATCTGCTACCTACTTTTAATGTGTTGACATACTTTGTTTATATGTGACAACCATGTGGTTCCTGTCAATGGACCATAGCTTTGGTCACCATGCTGAGCCAATGACATGATGCACCACAGAACTATGTTTATGCCGTACTCTCCTATCTGGCAATACTATGATTGTACATATCTGATTTTTATAATATTACATGTACTATCACTATTTCAGTTATTTTCAGGCACACTGTGATGCCTGCAATAGTAACCTTTCTTTGCCTCCCCCCCCGAACCCTTTCTCCCTCCGTCCAACCCCATACTTCACAAAAACATCAAAGAACACGATATGGCAGATGGACACGACCACATTATGCTCTACAACTTACAGCCACTGTATGATGAGGATGCACTGCCACAGACCAATGATGACAGCAACAGTGCTAGCATCACATCGGATGATGATGATAGTGATGGAGAAGAATACCAGACTGAAAATCCTAGACTTCAGAATAGAGACTGGTGCACGTGTGGGCGCTACACGATTATGAGTACCTCAAGAGAGTGCTACTGTTGTGGGGAATCACCACGTAGCAGGGCAAGATGCATGGCCAACCCTGACAACATGATTGTGTGCATTGTCCACCACCCAGCCTTCCAGCACATGATCCTCTATGATGAAGTCCTCCGGTTGCTCTTTTATCAGCTGCAGCATTTCCGCCAACAGACACGGCACATCGAGTGGACTAACCGGTAAGTGTTATGCCCATAATTTTTAATTTGCAAACCTGTATTCACTTATGTAACCAAGTCCCATCATGTGTCCCTTCCTACAACTATTCTATAACAACGATGTGCAGTGTCCTTCCCCATGTGAGTACACATTGTTATGTATTCACTTGGATCACCTCCCTTCCACTCATGTATTCATGTATCAATGTCCAGCAATGATTTATGTCTGATCGAGCAACTCAGTGGTCCTACTGCACCTTATGTCCACAGTCACATATAACCACACTTACATGGCTTTCATGACTTGGTCTTCCTGTCTTTTATGCCCTGCAGTACCTCATACTCATTCTCACTGACCTCTTACTGGCCTTTTCTCCACTATCCCCACTTCCTCTGGTTTTGCAGAACTCCTCTTACAGGCACACCATGAGTAACTGTTCACATCCATGTCTGCCTACTCACTGTTATCCATTTCACACCCCAGGTTCTAACCTGACCTCCCGTTGCCACCTCCCTTACACCCCATTACATTGAGGCAGTGTAGCGCAGCGGTTTAAGGCTCTGAGCTGCAAATCTGGTGACATCCAGCAGACCACCGTGGTTTGAATTCCACAGCCCTCACTTGCATACTGCGTGACCCTGAGCAAGTCACTTAACTTTTTTGTGTTCCCAGGTCGCACCTGGAAACAAGCTTTGGCTTAGTATGCCTTTCCTGGTTAAACAATTTCCCATTACACACAGTGGAGTAGTATATGCATGGCAGTCACCATTTTTAAAATGTTCACACACACTGTCTTTCTGTCCCTCTGTATGTCTGTGTGCCCTTCCTGGTTTTCACTTTGTGTGTCTCCATGTGTTTATTTGTTTGCGTGTGCTAATATTGAACATGGTGCAATGATAAATGTGGCTGTATTGTCAGTGTGTATTAATGTCTTACATGTATCAAGGAAGAATGAGGAATCAAATTCAGCTTCATTCTCAAATGCCAAATCCTGCTGTCAGGACATTGCATCCAGTCACCCAACAGGTACTATACTGCGAGTTTCAGAGTACTTCGCACATAGCACAATGCCATTGTGGCAGATTAATGTGGCAGCTATGGTCAAGTAAGCGTTACCCACTGTTGGCTCAGTGTAATGGGTAGCTATTTTGAAGTCCAATTAACAGTGCATACTTATGCCTACGTTTCAGAGTGTGCAACTGTTATGTCTTAATAGGTGTTTATCACTCCTGCTTTGTTTTCTGTTGCTGCTATTTAAAATCCACTCTGAAAAGCAACAAGTGGTTGAGCAGTCATAGCACAGCACAGCAGAACATCATTATTTCTTGTGGTTTGAATTATGTCAATCACTCTGTAACATGCTTTGCTACTAATGTCAACTGCTTTTAATTATTTACGTGCCCCTGAAGAGTGCTGTCATCTTTCTCCTAATCTGACCTGCTTGTGGCCTCCCAGATTCTACTATGTCAATATATTGCTGAGGTGTCCCATTAGTGGCTTAATTGAATGGGTCAGTAAGCAGCACCCTTGGATTCCATAGGATAGAATTGAAAAATCCAAAAAGGCACATTTGTAAGAGCAATAGCCACTGCCAACCTGGTAGTCCATACTTGGATACTCAGCAGTTGCCAGATATGCATCTTATAATAAAGTTCATTGACTGGCATACTGTTTTACATGTGTTAGCTTAGAATTGACATGTGCCGTGCCTTGGTGAATGCCTCCACCCTAGCGTTTTCTGCACTGTTTCCTTTTTTTTTGGTTTGCTGTTTACTTGCTGTTGGAGACACCTCATGGGTTTCTGACATCACTCCCCAATCATACAAAGGACATGCAGCTATGCACATAATGTGAAATAGGGTGCCAACACACTTGCTAACAGGCACACCCGGGTACACGGACACAAACAGAGCCTGAAAATGGAGCATGTTCAGCAGCAGATGACATTTGTAGTGACCACCTGAGATCTATATTATGATTTCCTTGAGAAGCTGGGGGCTGGCATGATTGAAGCATTCAATGTCTTCTAGCCAGCAAACAAAGTCAAATGTAGCATAGCAATTTTCAGGCAACCATGTGAAAAAACAGTGGTGCACAATTAGGATATGGAGGTGTCATGCATTGTTTGAAACTCTAAGATGGTATGTTTCTACAGAGTGGGAACATAGAAACATAGACTTTTACAGCAGATAGGGACTGCTTAGCCCTCCTAATCTTCCCATTTCGCTACCTACAAGTTAAGCTGCAGATCCTAGCTAACCAACGGCCTATTTCTTCCTACCCCCGCGCAAGAATTGCCTTATGTCTGTCCATGCATCTTTGAATTCTCCTGCAGTTTTATACCTCACAACATCCTCAGAAAGGCTGTTCCATGTGTCCACCACCCTCTCTTTGAAGAAATACTTCCTCACATTGCCCCTGATCCATCCACTCTCTATCTTCCAATTATGTACCCTGTTTCTTGCACATCTATTTTTCTGACAGAACCTACCCTATTGGACTTTGCTGAGTCCACTGTGTCACTTTAAACTTTCTATCATATCCCCTCTCCCTCCTTTCTTCAAGGGTATACAACTTACGCTCCTTTAGTCTCTTCTCATATGGCTTCCCTAGCAGATCCTGTTCCATTTTAGTTGTCCTCCTCTGGACTGCCTACATCCTGTCGATGTCCTTCTGTAGATGTGGTCTCCAGAACTGGACTCATTACTCCAGATGGGGTCTCACCACCTGTCTCTACTGAGGGATAACATCTTCCTGTTTTCTTCGGTCGATGCTCACCCTATATATATACCAGTATCCCCCCAGCCCTCCCTACTTCCTTCTCACATTGCTTGCTGACCTTACGGTCATCTGTTATGATTATCCCCAGGTCCCTTACCATTTTAGTTGTTGTTACTACTCCCCATCACACCCACACACTGTGTAATCTTCCCTGGGGTTTTGTTTTCCAGGTGCATTATTTTGCAATTCTTTGCACTGAATCCAAGCTGCCATACTTCTGAACATACCTCCAACCTTGCCCAGTCCCTTTGCATCATTTCCACACCTCCTTCTGTATCAACCCTGTTGCAGTCATTTGTGTCTTCTGCAAAAAGGCATACTTTTCCTGCAAGTCCCTCTGCAATGTCACTTACAAGGACAGTTAAAATTACTGTACCCATTACTGAACCCTGCGGTACCCCACTAGTAACCCTCCTTTCTTCAGAGTGGACACCATTTACAATTACCTTCTGTGTCCTGTTGTCCAGCCAGTGTTTTACCCAGGTTACCACCCTGGGACCCACTCCCAGGATGGTGAATTTGTTTATTAATCTTTTGTGTGGGACTCTGTCAAATGCCTTGCTAAAGTCTAGGTATGCCATGCCCACAGCCCATTCCTGGTCTACTACTTTGGTCACCCAGCCAAATAACACTATTAAATTCATCTGACATGACCTTCCAGCTGTTAACACTTTGCAGATTCACATGATACAACCTATTCTGTTACTGCATTCTGGTTTGCTACCACCCCGTCTGGGAAATATTGACTTCTCATTCCCTTGCATTGAAGGTATGCTTCCAGTGCTCCGACCACATGTTTTTCTAGCTTATGGCCCATTGAAGCTGCTTTCTTCTCTCCTCACCATCCACCACTTCACCCATTTTGGTGTTGTATGTGCACAGACTTACCTTGCTCACCAACACTATCCCACCACTAGGTATATAGCCTGCTATGTCCAAATTGATAAAACTTCAGATGGCTTTATGTGTTTGTGCCTTTTTTTGGAAATCTTACCAATGTTTCTTTTCCTCTTTTTGCACTCATAGGGTGTACAGGCACATTGCTTACCGTACTTATGTACTATGGATCTATGATGGGCACAGGCTTCGTTACACTGATCGTGTAGTGATTCCATCATGCGTGGTAAATGCCATAAGAGAGCATTTCCCTGCGGAAGGAGAAGAGTACATTGGCTTCCTACCCTTTGAAGGTTTTTGGGCAGTTTTAGGTTAATGTGATGCTTGCCAGCTGTATTACGCAACGATGCCCTCAATGTGGAAAAACCAAGGACCAAAAGTGAATTTCAATACACAAGACTGTTATATTCTCCATTGGACTTAATGCATTTGACATGTTTGATGTATGTATGCTAAGGCACTGCTGCTGTAAACACCCCCTGACCTGACGTTAAACTTTGCTTTCAAACCATTCTTTTATGTGTTTGTCTTCAGCGATATGTCATTCTGTACTACACCATGATGCACATAGCAATAATGCATTTTTGCCACTTAACTCATCCATTGAGGCCCTTGTCTGCACCACATAATGTACCATGCCACTAAGCTCTCCATATTGAGCCATTCTGATTGTATGCTCCTCTTGTGTCTAGGTAGTGTTGAAGAACAAGTGCTGCAAGTGGAACTGTTGTCATGCACTAAAGTTTGCCGCATATTGGTTCTGTTAATTTTTCTATTACTTTCTATTACATTGGCAAACTTGTTCCAGGAATCTCTACACTGTCAATAGCAATGATGGAGAAGTACTACAAAAAGGAATACACAGTACAGTTACACTTACTACTTGCGTTTCATACAAAAACAATACAAAAAGAATGTCACTCTCCCAGATTACAGTTATTTGAAAGTAATAGGTTCCTAATTGGTACTGTCAAATAACTTATCAGTTACAGTTACATTTTACTTGCGTTTCATACAGTGGAAAGGGAGATGCTAGGGTACTTCTCACCGGGGAATTCAATGAGTGGTTGAAAAACTGGTGTGGAGCTCGGGGTTTTGGCTTCATTGGGGAATGGGGAGCCACCTGGAGGGATGCAGACCTATACTGGTGCAATGGTCTGCATCTGTCCAGGGGGGAACCAGGATCCTAGGTGAGAGGTTTAAATGCTTCATTGGCAAGTATTTAAACTAGCCAAGGGGGAGACATTGAAAAGAAGCAGGGAACTCCAAGCCTCCCCCCACAAAACATGGTGATTAGTGAGGTAAACACCAAGGTACAGAAGTTATTAGGGAGCAGAACAGATTTAAACGTAAAAAAGGCAAAGGCAGTAAGGACAGAAATGAGGCAAAAGGGGTAAGGCTATCAAAAGTTGAGGGTGATGAGTACCAATGCCCATAGTCTGTGTAACAAGCTCCCTGAACTAGTGGCCTTGATGGAAGAGGGTTGCCTGGATATTGTGGCAGTCACAGAAACATGGTACACAGAGAACCATGACTGGGATGTTAACATACCAGGATACACAATCTACAGGAGGGACAGGGAGGGTAAAAGAGGAGGAGGAGTAGCTCTCTATGTAAAGGAAGGGATCAAAGCAACAGAACTAAAGAGTAAACAGGGAGCAGATGAGGCACTTTGGGTCACCCTGGAGACAGGAAATGGCACCACAATCCACATGGGGTTGTATACAGACCCCATCTCAGGGGAAGGAAATGGACAAGGAAATGATAGAAGGCTTTTAGAATGGCATAAAAAGGGAGATATTGTTGATGGGGACCTGAATATGCAGATGTTAACTGGAGCACCTTTGCTGCAGGCACATCCAAGAGCAGGGTCATTCTTGATGCCCTACAGGGGCATGCCTCAGACAGCTAGTATCGGAACCAACTCGGGAAGGAGGAATAATGGGGAGTGATCAAAACAGCCATCACAGAGGTAACAAGCCTTTGTGTAAAGCAAATCAATAAAACACAATGAAGGAAAAAAACGCTATGGTTCACAAAAGAGGTGGCAGGGAAGGTAAGGAGAAAAGGACAGCATTCAGGAAATATAAGGAAACACAGAAGGAGCAGGACAGAGAACTTTATCAGTTAAAGCAGAAAGAGGCTGGGAAGGCAGTCAGAATAGCTAAGGCCCAAACCGAGGAAAGGATAGCCAATTCTATTAATAAGGGGGATAAGACCTTTTATAGGTACATTAGGGGTGAAAGAAAGACCAAAGGAGGATACTGAAGCTTAATAAAGGGAGAGAATGTGGTAGAGGGTGACAGTGAAAAAGCAGGATACTGAATGAATATTTCTGCTCAGTATTCACAAAGGAAGAGGAGGGGAGGTACCTAAACCAAACAAGAGAAACACTCTGAAGACAGGGGTCGATACCAGTCCATTTACAGAAGAAAGGGTTCTGAAAGAACTAATAAAATTGAAGGTGGACAAAGCAATGGGGCCTGATGGGATTCACCCAAAGAATTCTAAAAGAACTAAGGGTAGAACTAGTGACATCGCTGACTACTCTCTTTAACAAATCATGGGAGGATGGGTGGTACCCAGGACTGGAGGAGGGCAGATGTGATTCCTCTTCACAAAAGTGGGAGCAGGACAGAGGCAGAAAACTACAGACCAGTTAGTTTGACCTCAGTGGTAGGGAAAATGATGGAATCACTTCTGAAGGAAAGAATTGTTGAGTACCTAGAGGCCAGTGGGGCACAGGACCCAAGGCAGCATGGATTCACAATGGGAAGGTCATGTCAGACAAATCTAATAGATTTCTTTGACTGGGTGACCAAAGTAGTAGACCAGGGAGGGGCTGTGGACATGGCCTACCTAGATTTTAGCAAGGCATTTGATACAGTCCCACACAAAAGATTAACACACAAGATAGCCAGCCTTGGAATGGGTCCCAAGGTGGTAGCCTGGATAAAAAATTGGCTAGACAACAGGACGCAAAGGGTAGTAGTAAATGGAGTACACAGTGAAGAAAGGAGGGTTACTAGTGGGTACTATAGGTTCAGTACTGGGACCGGTCCTTTTAATGTCTTTATAAGTGACATTGCAGAGGAACTGAAGGAAAAGTATGTCTCTTTGCAGATGACACAAAGATCTGCAACAGGGTTGATACACAAGATGGAGTGGAAAGGATGAGAAGGGACTGGCAAGGTTGGAGGAATGGTCAAATGTATGGCAGCTCAGATTCAATGCAAAGAAGTGCAAGGTAATGCACATGGGAAACAAAACCCAGGGAAGCTTACAATGGGGGTGAGATACTGACAACAGTAAAAATAGAAAGGGACCTGTGGATAATTATATCAGATGACCTAAAGGTGGGCAAGCAATGTGAGAAGGCAGTAAGGAAGGCTGGGGGGATACTGGGATGCCTAGGAAGAGGCATCAATAGTAGAAAACAGGAAGTTGTTATCCCTCTGTACAGACAGTTGGTGAGACCCCATCTGAAGTACTGTGTGCAGTTCTGGAGACCCCATCTCTGCAAAGACATAGACAGAGTGGAGGCTGTCCAGAGGAGGGCAACCAAAATGGTGCAGGGTCTGCACCAGAAAACATACGAAGAAAGACTAAAGGAGCTTAATATGTATAATCTTGAGGAAAGAAGGGAGAGAGGGGACATGATAGAAACCTTCAAGTACCTCAAGGGAATTAACAAAGTCCAAGAGGGTAGCATCTTCCATAAAAAAGATGTGCAAGAACAAGGTGGCACAATTTTAAGATAGAGGGGGGATGGCTCAGGGATAATGTGAGGAACTATTTTTTCACAGAAAGGGTTGTGGATGCATGGAACAGCCTCCCTGAGGAGGTCATGGAGTCAAGAACAGTGGGGGACTTCAAGAATGCATGGGACAGGCATAAGGCAGTCCTAGGGGCGGGTAAGAGGAAGTAAGCTGTTGGTTAACTAGGATCTGCAGCTTATCTGTTAGGTAGGAAAATGTGCAGACTAGGTGGGCCAAGCAGTCCTTATCTGCCGTCAAATTCTATGTTTCTGTGTTTCTATGTTACTTCTGTATACAAAGAAACGTGTTGGTAACTGTAATGTGTATTGCATTTTCTAGTACTTCTTCATCCTTGCTAGTAACTGCACAGACAGCCAACTGGAAGGCTGAATTTTTCATACCCGTAGTACACTTCAGCAACAATACATGGCAGGGTGTGGTATATCATGAGATATCATTAAGCTGCAGGTGCACTGTGCAGTGTGAGGCCACAGTCCTAGTGTCTCATACTTCTGTGAAGTAACGATATGCTATGATCTACCATGCCCTGTCGTGTATTATTGTGATTATGAAATGGACCAAAAAGTGTTAGTAAAAGGCTGATCTCGATAATCATTTCGGCCTGTGATGATAATGTGATAGATCATCATGGGTCAAAGTATTTCTCAGCCAATCTGCTTCCAGGATGTATCCTTGCCATTTTTATACTAATAGTTTGACAAGTGTGCCTGCATGGGTAACATGTTTTTTAAAGTAGAAATTACATTATTCAACACGGAAGAGACAGGCGATCAGTTGAGAGTTATGTTCAGCACACCTTTTGAGGTGACTTACATGACATTTATTATTCAGTGGCACATGATTCATCCAAAATTACAAACAATGCAAAAAAAAAAATAAGGAAAGGAATGTGAATTCAAAAACTTAGAGAAAGTAGCAATTAGATGGTTAACTGTGCATATAACAATCGTTCAAAGTAAATTCAGTTTAAAGGGTACCTAAACAAGCAGTTTTTTAAAACTGCAAACTACAAAATCTGGCTTCATTGTGAGGTAAAGTAAAGGGTACTGTTTACATTTATGTTAAAACTGCATTTATGTAAATAACATAAATGCAGTTTCATAGCTTTTGAAAAATGTAAACATCAGCCTTTCACTTACAAAAGCATCCTTGCCTTCTCCCTAAGATGTCTGCCAACTGTTAAGTGCTGAGACATGATGACATCATCGGAGCCAGAGTCAGAGACCGATATAGATTCTTATAGGCTAACTAGTTCTTCTTTCCCTCTTTGTTTTGAATTGTTTTACCCGAAAGATCAACACCATGTGTTAACATGTTGATTATTTTGATCAGTACACATGTTAGGCTATGATTTTGTTCATTTTATTTACTTTTACTTGCTGAAAATGTTTTGCAATCTAGCTAACTTTCTCTTTGGCAAACTGCAGAACAGTACAACACTTCAAATACCTGATGATCTAGTGGTTATGTGATGCTCTGAATTTTGTTCATGTTAACCAGGAGGGACACACTATGCAGAAACCTTGTTTACAGATGTGGCCTGGCAGCACAAGAAAGTTAAGTGACTTGCTCAGGGTCACACAGCAAAGTACTGGTCTGGTCCAATTCCAATGCTCATGCACTCTAGTTAATCCACAAAAAATGCATTACTTGTATTCTTTTTCCACATGAACCCCATGTACCAAGCCTGCCTTCTGTTGAACACCCCCCATCCATACTGTGTCCTTAGTACTGCCTGGGGCTGCATATGAGCTTGCGGGCTCATGAAGAGAATTATCACACCTCAGACTGTAATCATATACCTCAGGAAGTTGTGCATACCTACACCGGTACAGATCATCAGCTGGCACTGTTAATAAATACCTCCCAAATCACACTTAAGTCCACTTTTTCAATGTTTGACTTCTGCTCCCACAGTAAACATTGAATGGATCACCACCCTTCTGCACAGTGAAGGCAGTATGTACAGTTACCCTGATGTCTTTTTGGCCCCCCTCATTAACCAACAATTGGGACTTCGTGGAGGGCCAAGCAATAATCCTCTGGACTCACCAGAAAAACTGCCATTCATGCCCACATAAGGGCTGTACTTACTATGGATAACAATATTATTAGCAGGAGAGGCATAATGAGTGAGTTCACCAGACTTCCGGTGTCAGTCTACTCCTTTACCTGTGATCTGAAGAACACTGTTGAACAGGGCCCTGCAATTTTTCTCCAGTACATTTTATTGCCATACTCCACAACGTGAGCTGGCTGGCTACCTCCCTTCTAAATCTTAAATGATCTACACACAGGTCCCTCAATACTGTCCTTGCAAACGTCAACATCCCCCCCACCTGAGGTGTAATCTCCCTACACTGAATTCAAGTAACACTTTAGGTGCAGCCCTGCCACTCTGAGTATTTGTCATCTCTGGCTGCTCTCATTCACAGTCAGGTAGTGATCATGGTGCTGGCAGCCCTACATTTCAGATCTCACAATGATCTGCTAAACATCCCCCCTTCCTGTCTTCCCCTAACCTGAATATAGCTGTACCCTATTGGAATGGCCTCTTCAGTCCCTCTCTGGCATTCATACTTCTCCCCACACCAAAAACTGGAGAGCTCACTACCCTTCTGCATCATAAACGTGGTTAGTACAGTCACCCGTGTCATTTTTACGTATTACTAATAAACATAATCTTCCGGTAAGCCAAGCTGATAGCAGCAGGGCACAAGTGGAAACACGGAAATTCCAACCCATATAAGATCTAATCCACCTATGATTAGGCACTACTAAATGACATTCATAATGATGTGCACACCCATCATTTAATAGTGCCTAATCAAAGGTAGCCTAGATCTTTTAAGGAAAGGAAGCCCATCTTTCCCCTTGTTCCCTGCTGCTATCAGCCTTGCTTACTGGAAAGATTTGTTTATTTTTGATGTGTCAAAACACCTGGGGACTGTACTACCTACATTCATGTTGCAGAAGGGAGATGAGCTCACCAGTTTTTGGTGTGAGAAGGAGTAGTAAAGAATGAATACCAGAGGGGGACTGAGAAGGCCACTCCTTCAATGTACTGCTATATTCAGGGAAGGGTTAAGACAGAAGGGGAGAAATTTGAGCAGATCACTGAGAGACATAAGATATGAGGCTGCTAGCACCATGCTCACTACCTTCCCTATTGTCCTGACCAACATTCCCTTTCCCATAAAACCAGTTCATGCAATTGTCCAAGGCTGTGTGTGGAGATTAATGTATGAAATAGCTTCCACTACACATTCAGCCACTTCACTAGCAGTCTAGTATTGCCTGTAAAGCACTTTGGGATACAATGTGTATGAAAGCACTATATAAATATTGATTCTTCTTATTATTTCCCATGGAAAAAGAAGACAAGGCAAGCATATTTTTGATTTCCAAGAAAATATGTACTCTGGCATTGGACTACAGAAGAACTTTGCTACAAACTAGTGGTGGATCTATGGGGTAATGAAGGGTGCGGCTGTAAACCCCCCCCCTTGTAAAGTACTCACTTGCTGCTGCTGCATTTCACTTTGTTGAAAAAGTCTGATTTATTAATTGTACAAATGTTTACATTCCAAAGTATGGATTACATTTGTAGTTTCAGTCAAAAACATACTTGAAAAGCATAATAGCAGAACATATAAAGGTTTCATAAAAATGTTAGTAAATGCACATCAAGTATGCACACACAACCCAGCCCCCCCCCATTGTAGCACCCTGGATCTGCCATAACCACTAGACCACCATGATATTCAAGATTTGTACTACACTGTGGTTAGCCAAAGAGAAAGTCAGTTGTATTAAAACACAATTTCAGCATGTTAAAGTAAACAAAATGAAAAGAGACATAGCCTAACATGAGTATTGATCTAAATAATGCACATGGTTTTGACCATTTTGGTGAAAGAATTCTATACAAAGGGAAAAAAGAACTAGTTAGTACAATAGAGAGCCATATAGCTCTCTGACTTTGGCTCTGATGATGTCATCACTCAACACATTTGGTGGCCATTTTAAGAAGCAGGTAAGGCAGTTTGTTTGAAATTGGAAGGCTGATTCTACATTTTTCAAATGCTTTGGAACCACATTTAGGTAACTTATATAAATGTAGTTTTAGCATTAATTAATTCTGCAGCCTTTCCTTTAGTCCTGTTTTAGGTCAGATTTTTGAATAGTTTGTTGTCAAAATGTTGTTTAGGTATCCTTTAATCCGTGTGATATTGGTAACAATCAGTTTTTCCCAAATCTCTTATAAAATCAAACTTCAGCTTTAAATTATAATCTCCTTGTTCTTCTGATACATTTCGGAGCATTGAAGTGCTGCTTCATGATTTGTGATCATCGTAATTTTCAATTATGAATAAGAAGTAGCCTGGCCAAGTGTCCATGAAGGAAGAGGGATGCATGCATAGTGTAAGTCACAAAAACATGGTACACAGATAGCCATGACTGTGGTGTCAGCATATCAATGAACCCCTTCAACTGGAGGGAGTTTGATGGTACCAGAGTAGTAGAACTAGCAGTGTTGCCCTTGGAAGTTGTATTACTGAAATGTACCTTAATTGTAACAAGGGATTACTTTCACACCTACTAACTAACACTGTACAACATGGATGGAGACCGGATCTCCTCATTGGATGTACGTAGTCATCCATGATGCTGTGGGCATCTAATAATGGCAGGAATGGGTGTTGACCACATGTAGCAAACTTCCAGGCAAGTCTGTATGATCAAACACAGTGGTGGAAGTTGAGAATGCATGCATCAAGAAGGAAATGCTAACCCGCAGGTAGGTAGTTAGTGATTTGCATTGTCCGTTCAACATGGATATAAAGTTTGTACAACAGGCAAGACAATGGCCAGATTAGTTGTATCGAGCAGTACTTAGCTGCTGTTACAGCATGTCATCTTTAGCAACAGGGTGGGTAGAGGGAGGCAAGAAAATAATTATGTGTGCGAATTCTGTGTGTGGTGAAACTGTGTCTCCAAGCGTTGCACTACTAATTCCTTTGGAGGGCAGGGTTTGGACACAATGTTTTTGGGAAGATCTGGAATGTGCATTGGTGACAGTTTACCCTTGTCTTGCTTCAATCGAAGAACTTCGACCATCATGCTGGCAATGTAGTTGTGAGACTGTGGCTCAAATAATGGTTTGGCAACCCATTCTTTGCGAGATTTAGGGTACACCACCTTGAAACGCTTATTGCCCCGGTCACCAGAGACTGCCGTGGGACACTGCATGACAGCTTGTTTGCGAGCTAGGTTCGCATTGTGGTCCAAAATTGCCAGCATTAATCTTGCTTTCATGCCTGCTTTGCTAAACATTCCAGCTTTGGACAGTATGTACACAGCAATGCATGAAACACTTCAAGACTACCAGTGTGGCAGAACTGTGTTGCATGCTTTAAATCCTTGACAAGAATGTTGTTTTTCACAACTTTGCTCAATGCAATATGTGCATCATCGCCTTCCACTAGGCACTTTGTTCTTATGGTATTTGGTGGAGGCATTACATGGGCACAGTGATGGGACTGACAGCCCCATGACCAACTGTGACTATCAGTAACATGGTCAAGGACAGATAGCCACTTCTCATGCAGAACAGTTTCATCACCACCACACATTTCTGAGGACCACCAAAGATGATTTGAAATACTGTGGCACCATTCTGCAAGTTTCTCATTCCCTCTTGTCTTGGCGATGAGCAGAATTTTCTTGGTCACACTTTTGGAGAGGTTCCACAGATCGAATTGATGGCTAATATTGGGATACTTCTGCCTCATCAGGCAGCCAATGCCACGGTGTCAGTCAGTGGCAATCAATGAAATGACAACATTATTGTTTAATAAGTGCTGAACACAATTTTCAAAAGCTTTCTTTTCTAACCCCACTGATGTGATACCCGGTTGAACCTGCTCTAGTGAAAAGAAAACTATTCTGTTGGTCTGGAAGTCCATCCAAGAGTAGCTACAGTACTTTGCAGAAAACCCTGGACTGTCACGACATCCATCCCCAGCCAGACGTACCGGCTGTGCCCTCAGTTGCTGGATAATTTCCCACTCCTGTGTAAGCCATGTAATTTGAATGACTGGAAATACGTATTTGCACTGAAATGTAAAAAAAAAGTTGTTTGTAAAATAAAATGTAGTCCCATGAATTGCGCAAACCTGAAAACACGGGCATACAAATTGCCACTAAATAGTACTGCTGCCACAGATAAAAGGTTGTCAGCAGGCATTTTGCCAAGGAGTGGCTGTGAATGATAGGTAATTATGTTAGGGCCATTCATGCAACATTCTTTGACCGACAGCATTGTGCCTATAGCGCTGTATTTCTCCTCACCATCTGCAGGACTGTAACATTCTGCACATATCATTTTGGAAAACAACAACTTAAGACAACTGTTGAACACAATGTATTTGCTGTCATGGACAATGGTGTCTTCATTGTCCATGCCGTCAAGGATTGTGTCAATGTCCGACAGTGTCTCCTCGACCGGCACATAAAGATCATCAGAATCATCCAGCTTGGACTCCGAGAAAGTGTCCTCCATGGCTGCATTTCTTGGCAAATGCCGTTTAGGCATGCTGATGAGGGATGGTCCAGGTGCCATTGAAGGTTCAAAGCTGTAAGGTACTATGCTTTTGTTTGGTGTTGAAGCTACTGGGCCATCTGCTTCCATGCTTGTTGGAATTATCGCCGGGGAGTGTGGGGGAACGAAAACGTACTGGTGATCCTTTAATGCAATATGTAGTGGGATTACCTCTTTGGGGAACTGTGTTGAAGCATCAGTGACAGATGCTACTGTTTGTGCACTTGAAACTCTCAATTCCCATGGTTCTGTCTAAGTGGCGACTGAACAAAAGGTTTTTGAATGATGTACATCTCCATTACTAAGTTCATTGTACTGACCACTGTGCAATCTGCATTTTGAAAATTGTCATATGGGTAGCTGACTGCATCCACTGTGTTCTCCACAGCCTGAAAAACTGGCATTATGCAGTTCTTCATTGTCAAATCGTGGCCTGAAGAACCAGGCTTATCAATGGTGTTCTCCACAGCCTGCAACACAGTAAGAAAAAAAGAGGATACATGTAATTGTATAAATAATGAAACAAGGCTGGGGAACTGATGCACACAGCAAAGGAGATAGATCATCCTATTCAACGCCTATGTCTCTGACATAAAGAAGGTATCAGGAGTGAGATGAGTCTATTTGCAGATGACTCAAAACTGGGGGCAGTGGTGGATGAGGAGGAGGGAAGGGTGGCCCTGCAGGGAGACCTGGAGGCTCTGGAAAGGTGGTCTAGAAAGTGGAAGCTAAGGTTCAATGCAGGAAAATGCAATGTACTGCACCTGGGAGCCAGAAACCCGGGCCAAGTGTACACCCGGGGGGGGGAATGCTACAAGTCTCGATGGCTGAGAGGGACCTAGGGATGGTGGTAGATGTCAAGATGAACAACTCTGAGACTAGCAGGAGGGCAGCAGCCAAGGCCAACAGGATACTGGGATGCATTGCTAGGGAATAACCTCCAGAAGGAGGGAAGTGATATTACCTCTGTATAACTGCTTGGTGAGGCCACACCTCGAGTACCATGTGCAGTTTTGGAGGCCACACTTAAAAAGGCACATTGAACTCCTGGAGAGGGTCCACAGGAGGGCAACCAAAATGATTTATGGCTTGGAAGACAGGACCTATGGGGAGAGGCTCACAGAGCTAAATATGTACACAGCGGAAGAGAGAAGGGACCGGGGGGGACATGATATAGGTCTTCAGGTACATGAAGGGGATAAATAGTGGAGGAGCAGTCAGAGTGCTCTGAAGGAAGGAGGGGGGCAACTAGAGGGCATGGGTGGAAGCTGGAGGGGTGTGAGATTCTGGGGAGAAAGGAGGAGGTGATTCTTCACTGAGAGGGTGGTGGAGCCATGGAATATGCTGCCCAGGGGCTGGTGGAGGCAGAGATGGTGGAAAGGTTCAAGAGAGGGTGGGACAGGTACAGGGGAAGGGTTCTGGAAGCAAAGTCCAGTGCAGCGAGAATATCCAGGACTGGGAAGGGAGAAGCCAGAGAGGGAGAGGGGGAAGCAAGATGAGCTCCCAGGGTGGGGACTGACCAAACGAGTAGACATGAAAGACAGTTAGGCCTATTCTGCTGGCATTTTAGTATGTTAATATGTTGAGACAATAACATGGCAAAAGTAACTATTGGGCACAGTGCCGGAAAGCATTAGCTTAACCCCCAAAAAGATGCACCATTGTATGATAAGGCTTGGAGTGGGAGGGAGAGACATGATTTAGTCATAAGGGTGAATGGAGGTAACATACAAGGCAAGGGGGGCTGTTTGGGTGGGAAACTTGGGTAGAGAGGAGGAGTGGTGAAAAGGATTCGGTAACTGCACTTATTGTAGTGGACTCCAGGATTAGGTGATCAGATGAAGGGTTGGGGGTGGACTTGTGTGGTTCAGTACAGGAGTATAACTGGCAAGAAGGTGCATATGGCACAAAATTGTCTCTATTACGTAGTGCAGGAATGCTGTGGGAACCATTACATATCAGTGCTACTGGGTACGAGCCATATAGGAAAGAGAGGAGAAACTGTGGGTCACCTTGGAGACTGGAAATGGCAGCCAGCACAATCGGTACATGTGTTGTGTAGTGACCACATTCTCGGGATAAGATAACTGACAATGAAATGATAAAAGGCATCCTAAATATGGCAGTGACAGGGGAAATATTGTTGATGGGTGACCTGAACATGCCAGATGTGCACTGCAGCACCATAACTGTTATCTGCAGAAACATGCAAGATCATGGTCATTCTTTATGACCTGCATGATTCATGTCTCAGACAGTTACTGTTAGGCACAAAGTGGGAAATTTCTTACAGAACCATGACTTTTTTGCAAGACAATATGTAACCTCAAGCACTGCAACAGACTTGTTGTCTCTAATTGGAATTAAGACTTTCGTGGTTCTTTACTTTTTCATACTGTTTCTGACCATTTAAAGGTAGTTTAATTAAGGTATTATAGTTATTGCAACATTTCAAGGAAAGTCACGAAGTATTTTTTGTACTACAGTGTCAGGACATGTAGTAATTTTCATGGGTTTTTTTTTGCATGACACAGCTGTAAACAAGCTTTCAGCTCAGTGTGTCTCACCTGGTTAAACAATTGAAGCAAAAAAAATTATGCTCTTGGTCAACTAGAATCTGCAGCTTATTATGTGGGTATGAGGCATGGCACATGGGCAGAGTTGGTTGCCCAAGCAGTCCTACCATTCCACCTCCAAGCTGACCTCATGTTGCTCACTCATGGAGGCAGATTTGCCCCAGCACCCCCCCCCACACACACAATCCTATCCCACTCTGTGCTCAGCCACCCAACCTCAGCCCCCAGTCCTGTCTGCCTGTGACAGTATTGACACCAGCAAAGCAAAATCAGTGTATCATTGTTCAATGACAGAAGATTAAATTGGAGTGGTAAATGTACTCACCATTGACATGCAGGCCAGAATATTTTCTTTCCCTCATATGGTTTTCGCTATTTTTGTGGGCTGTAGTAACTGTTCTGCAAGCTGTGGAAGACATAACACAAGATTTTTGTGTACTTTGCAAAATAGTAATTGTCGCAATCTTACTACATAATCATGGTGGAGAATGATACCCTTTTACGTTCCTGTCGTTCAATGCGCTATACCGAAGTTTGACATCCACCGATGCTGGATGAACCAAAAATGGTTGGCAAGGCATCTGGCTTGAGATGATGCATGTATCATTGCAGTTGGAACTCTGGAGGTAATAATTGCATTTTAAAGTCCTGTTCGAACATGCTGTCACCAAAGTGTAGAGAACAAATACTGTACTTCTTTCGGTTGTCCTTCAACGTCTTGCTGGCAAAAGTCTTAATGTTGTCAACATCCATGCGACATCTCTGAACCCATATCTCTGCCAACTTGTTATCACGTGGAAAGAGATAAACAGAGACTCCTTTTGGAAGTCTCCTTGTATGTGTTGAGCAACCAAATGCAAGACAATGTGGCATACGGAATGATGATCGAATGGATATCTGAAATGGGAGTAACGAGAAATGCATATCGCATCAACTGATGACAAAAAATAGCACATAAGCAGATTAGCATGTGACATCAATATTATTGATGCATACAGAGTTGAGAATTTGGGTGCCTCCACTTAGTTCACACAAAGAATTAGTACAGTACAGACAGTTTTATGCTACCTAATTTACTTTACTATAGAGCCAAGACAGAGACAAGCATTTGTCAGTTCCAAGTGTTGCTTGCTGTCATTAGCAGGCGAAGTGCAATAGTTAGACAGATGCAGTATTGGAATGGCAGTGAAGTATTGAACTGAAGCCAACTGCTGGTGATCGACAATATGCTCCTCTATTGGCCTATGCAGAGGCTGCTGCCATTCGGCACAACACTGCCATGCCTCCACAACCTGCTTGTGAAAGAAACCTGCCACCCATGCTCCCCCACCGCGCTCTGCAGATTTATGATGCAATGCCAGGGAGAGTGTGGGGACGTGCTCCATTATACTGTATGGGTGGCACCTTTTCAGTGTTTGTTTTATATTATAATGTCCATCTAGTCATAAAATGAGGACATGGTTGCACTTACAAGGGCCTTTGTCTATATTTGTCATATATATAATATGTATATGTGTGTATATATATATATATATATATATATATATATATATATACACAGTATATATATGTGTGTGTGTGTGTGTGTGTATATATTTATTTTATTGTTTTCCTTACAGCTGTTTCTTTAGTAAAAGTGAAAAATCCCCCTTCTGTCTTTACCTGCTCATCACGGAAATTCCATCTGCAGACTCAGACAGTGAGATAATTACACAGAAACATAGAAACATAGAAGTTGACGGCAGACAAGGACCGCAAGGCCCATCCAGTCTGCCCATTTCTTTTTCTACCTTATAAATGTGCCATTGGCCTTTGCTCTGTCAGTGACCTATCTATTCATAGTCATTTGTATTGCTCCCTTATGCCTATCCCATGCCTGTTTGAAGCCCTGCACTGTATTCATAGCCACCACTTCTTGTGGTAAGCCATTCCATGCATCTACCACCCTTTCTGTGAAAAAGAATTTCCTCACATTTCCCCTTAATCAGCCTCCCTCTAATCTCATGCTGTGTCCTCTTGTCCTGCTATTTTTCTTATATTTAAACATGTTAGACTCTTTCACCTTGTTTATGCCCTTAAGGTGTTTGAATGCCTCGATCTTATCACCTCTCTCCTCCTTTGCTCAAAGGGTATACATATTGAGCTCCGTTAATCTGTCCTCATATGTCTTCTGATGCAGTCCCTGCACCATTTTGGTTGCCCTTCTCTGGACTGCCTCAATTTGGTTAATGTCCTTTTGAAGGTGTGGCCTCCAATACTGTCACGCAGTACTCAGATAGGGCCTAACTAATGTCTTGTACAGAGGGATTATTACTCCCTCTTACAACTTGTGATACCCCTACTAACACACCCCAACACCCCCTAGCCTTATCTACTGCTTTAGAGGTCTGCTTGGATGATTTCAGGTCATCAGTGATGATGATGCCCAAGTCTCTTTCTTCCTTTGTGACTGCTAGCAACTCCCTCCCAGCCTATAAGTGGCTTCAGGTTTCTCTTCCCTATGTGCATGATTTTGCACTTCTTTGCATTAAATCCAGTTGCCACTGTTCTGACCATTCTGCTAGTTTATCCAGATCTCTTCTCATTCTGCCCACCCCATCTGGATCATCTACTCTGTTGCAGATCTTGGTGTCATCTGCAAACAGACAAGCCTTACCCTCTAGTCCATCTGCGAGGTCACTAATGAAGATGTTGAATAGGACTGGCCCCAGAACTGATCCCTGAGGTACCCCACTTGTGACTTGCATCTCTTCTGACTGTATAACATTTACCACCACTCTCTGTTTTCTGCCAGTCAACCAATTTGCCACCCAGTTGACCAACTTCTCACCCACCCCGAGCCTACCTAGCTTATTTATCAATCTTCTATGTGGAACAGTGTCAAAAGCTTTGCTGAAGTCAAGGTAGGCGACATCAACTGCTCCCCCTCTGGTTACCCAGTCAAAGAAATCTATGAGATTAGTTTGACAGGACCTTCCTTTTGTAAACCCATGATGTCTTGAATCCTGTGCCCCTATGGATTCCAGGTGTTGCACTATCCTTTCCTTAAGGAGTGCCTCCATAATCTTGCCCACTACTGAGGTAAGACTGACCAGTCTGTAGTTCCCCGCCTCCTCCCTGCTACCACTTTTGTGGAGCGGGATCACATGAGCCCTTCTCCAGTCTTCTGGGACCTCTCCTGTGCTCAGAGACTCACTAAACAATTCTGCTAATGGCTCTGCTAGTTCCTCCTTTAGCTCCTTAAGTACCCTGGGATGTATGCCATCAGGTCCCATTGCCTTATCCACCCTGAGCTTAGCAAGCTCTTGTAGGACCCTTTCTTTTATGAAGGGAGTAGTGCTCACCTCCCTCCCCCCTGTGTCCATGATGCTGAGCTGTGGGCCCTGCCCTACCTTCTCTTCAGTAAATACTGAGCAAAAGTATCTATTTAGGATAGATGCCTTTACAGGGTCCTCCTCCTCACATGCTCCCTTTTCTCCATTAAGCTTAGCAACCCCTCTGGACTTTCTCCTTTCACTAATGTATCTATAGAAAGTCTTGTCACCTTCTTTACTGTTCGTGCTAGTGTTTCCTCAGTTTGGGACTTTGCCTGCCTTACTGCCTTACCTGCTTCCCTTAGGGCAGTTTGGTATGCCTCCTATCTTCATCCCGCTGTGTTCCCTTATATTTCCTGAAGGCCAGCCTTTTGGCTCTGACCTTTCTGCTACTGTATTTGAGAACCAAAGTGGTTTCCTTCTTCTTTGCACTTCCTTTTCTGTCTAACACAATGGGATGTTGCTTCAAGTATTGCATCCTTAATGCTTGCCCACTTTGCCTGTACCTCCTCACCTGTGTTTCTTTTTGCCAGGCTAGCTTAACTCTGTTGGCCATCTTATCAAAGTCAGCCTCTGAAGTCCCATATTTTGTCTTGGAATGGGATGATTTAGATGTAGTAGCCAAATTGAACCATACCATGTGATGGTCACTGGCCTCCAGGTGACCTTCTACCTGGAGATCTGTGATCCCTCTTTGTTAGTCAGTACTAGATCTAGGATAGCCCTGTCTCTGTGGGTTGCTGTACCAGTTGTTTGAGGCCCTCCCCTGCAGGGAATCCACTATGAGTCTAGTTCTGGCAGATGTTCCTGCTGGTATTGACCAATCTGTATCTGGCATGTTGAAGTCTCCATTATCAGAACCTCCCTTTATCTGTCATGTTTTGTATATCTTCTAACAGTAATGTGTCTATGTCCTCCCCTGGTCTGGGGCCTGTAGACAACCCCAGTTCTTATGGCTGTCCCATTTCCTGTTTCCAGGGTGACCCACAGTTCTTCTGGCTCCTTATGTGTATTCTGAATTTCTGTAGCTTTGATATTTTCATTAACATACAGGGCCACTCCTCCCCCCCTTTTTGCACCTCAGTCTCTTCTGAACAATACATAGCCAGCTCTCTCTTGACTCTCTTGACTCTCTTGGCCAGATATTCTAACCTTTGCACCTAGCGCAAAGCCATAGAGCTGGATTTGCATGAGGCGGCAATATTCAAAAGCCTTGTCAGCACTGGCACTATGTGATAGCGCTGAAGTTAACAGATAATGATATGCATGATCACCCAGAAATGTCGGCAGTATTCAAAGGTATTGTGCCACAGTACAGGCATTAGCACAACCCTCTATAGTTAGTCCACAAATGCACCAGGAAATCATCAGCCCCCAGATACTCACTACCTTCACCCGGTTCTGGCATCCCACCCCCTGTCCCTCCCATTGGATACCCTTTATCATTAAGTCACCCAGTAACAGAAACTTAACACCTCCATCATCCTTATAGTTACTTCCACTACCTCTCTGCGCTCTCAGAAGTTCTTTGCCCGGGCTATTCCTTTTGAATACATCTTGCTTTTTACTCTTAAGTAAGTTTGCCTGCTGTGCAGTGCCCCAGGGCAAAGTTTTGAATAGCTGGCCCTCTGCACTTAAAACTGGCCTTTGTTGTCTGTGTGCACAGTATGTTAGGAGTGTAACATTCTAACAGTGGAACTGAACAAAAATTTGAATCTCTGTATTACATAGTAAACATTCCAAGATAAACATTCTTTGTCTTCAATATGGGGAAAATTGAAAAAAAGGCCAGCAATACAGTAATAATTTATTATAAAAAGGGTCTGAAAAATGGAGCTTTCTGATTGGCTGCAAACATTCTAACAGCCTTATGTTAATCTTTTATTAACATACATGTAGAGCATAACCATATGCTGAACAAGGTTTAACACTGTTTAAAAACATTTTTATTATAACATCAATAAGGCACTCCAAGGGATTATGTTAATGGTCAGTTAATCACCCTCTAGGGGCATGTGGCACTCGGCTACACCTCGTGCCACAGTATACCCCTAGAAGGTGATTAACAGACCATTAACATAACCCTTGGTCATGCCTTATTGCTTAATAAACATAGAGAAAAGGAGGGCAACACAGTGACATAGGCAAAGGCAGACCCATACTGCTCAGATGCACTGCTGTTTATAAAATCATGCACATTTGAATGGTGTCTATACTGTAGGTGTTTTCAGGTGAAATCAGCTCCCCCAACCCACACACATTCCCCAACAAAGAAAAGGCAACCTGGCAAGTCTCAGTGGTTTTTTTTCTTACTAACCTTTTACCTCAATCCTATAACAGTTTTCCTTTTATGTACTAGACCACAACACATAAGTGTTAAAAACCAAAAAAGAGAAGATTGTTTTCACTAAAACTGTATCTGTAAGTGTACTGAAAATTAACCTTTAAACAATGCTTATCTTTGCCAATTTACAGATGTAACAGTGCATTCATATGATGAAATGTACGTGTTGAGGAAAATATTTATTTTCATCCAACTCTAATAACAAATACTTGTACTGCAAAGTACTGTACTACTTAGCCTATTGGTGAGATATGCTATTTTATGGATTATAGGGACTACTTTTACTAGTTATTAAATGTTTTAGCAATAATGAATTGTATACTCTTTTGAAAATAGTAAATAGGTTTTAATCACTATCAGAGTACATAAAGCTCATACTTTTATGATGGTGGCCCATTTTATAAGTGAGATAAGTCACTCCCGGATGTGCACTGAAGGATTTTAATGCACTTCCCAGGGACATTAGGACACTCCACATTCAGCCTTGTACATTGGCTCTCCCCGGGGGCCATGCATTAAAATCCTTTAATTCACACCCTGCTGTGCCTTATTACTTACTGATTCTTTAGTAACTGTGTAAAATGGGCAAGGATAAATAGTCACAAGGGCATTTTCCCATGTGTGACACAGAGACTTGCTCACAGCATAAAAGCTGAGGTTGTGGGACTTGAACACAGGTCTGTAGGATATACTAAATTCATTTATCTAACTACTAGTGTATACTGCCATCCCACAGTGTATTGTAAATTAGGGGCAACATGAATTGTTGTTGTTCTTTGTACGTGCAACTTTCTCCCAGTTGATGTTTTTCCCGTGACATTGAGGGTGGCAATAAGGGCACTAATACACAATAATAACTGGGTAGAGTCAGAGTATCTGATTGACTCCTTTCACCCGTCATCCTAACAGGGTCTCTCAGGGACAATGCCTGATCCACTTCTAGCTGGTCACCCCAGTCCTCTTGCAGGGTGCCTCACATAATGAGGGTGTCTCCAGGGACATGAGTCAACACCTCCAACAACCTCCCATGTGACCACTCTTTAATTTCATGGAAGCAGTTATTTATTTCACATCATTCACTTTTACATGTTCTGCACCAAAGTGTTGTAACACTTGCCCTCGAATATATGTTAATGCAGCTCTTATAACTTGAATGTTTAATGTCTACTCCCTAGTGAACCACCATCCCACCCCAGGCAGCACCAGGAGACAAGCGACGCTCTGATTGGTATCCTTCCTGTAAATGTTCAGAATTAAAAATAAAAAAGGGCACCAGAGAAATAGAAGGATCTGGAAGTGATTATGTGCAGTGACCAGGACCACTACATGCAGGGCAAGAAAGCAGCAGCACAGACAAAAAAGATGTTGGGATGCATATCTAGGTGTATCAGTAGTAGGAGAGAGAAGGTTATGCAGCATGTGTTATGGTCTCTGGTAAGACCACATCTAGAGTGTGACTTCAGCATGGGAGCCAACACTCCAGCTGGGAGAAGGTTCAGAGGAAGGCTACAAAATGACAACAGGATCAGCAGGGAAAGGAATGCGAGGATATAGGGCAGTGAATATGTACTCCATGGAAGTCAGAAGTGAGATGAGGAACAGGATTGGGACCTTCAAGTACTTGAAAGAGAGTAATAAGGTTGATAAGGGGTGTCTCTAAGAATAGTGGCAACCATAACCTGAGAGTGCACAGTGTAGAGCAGGTGGGCAAGAGGTTTAGGAGGGAGTGTGCAGTGGCAACTTGAGCTGACATATATTATTTCTTTTTATATAGTTGCTGTCTGTATGTCATTGAGCGGTGGGGCACTTGATTGGGTGGGTTGTGAGCTCACTTCAGCTAATATTTTATGCATTCAATTTTTAGATCACATTTTTTTAAGACACCAGCCCCACACACTCTGTAAGGTGCCATCACCTACGCCCTTCCTTTTTCCCACCCCTTATTTGCCTCCCTCCTTTAACCCACAACTACCACCTTCCACAATCCCAGCCATCCCCACCCTCTTTTGGACAATGTAATTTCTACCCCTAATGGCTATGAACACCCTATGTCCCTGTGTAGTGATGTAAGTTATCCTTGCATCTGTTAGTACTATTCAATTTGCTTTTGTTTATGCAAATACTATAGCACTGTGCAGGTACAATAATTTTTGGACTCCATTTTACATATGTATACTGGTTCTAAGTAGGACTGCTCTGTTTGGGATTGAGCCCATGGAGCATATAGTCTGGGGCACCACAGGGCTATACATTGCAAAACAGAACCAGGACGAGCACAGCTGAGAGTACCTTATGAACGCCCCCACACACACACAGGATCTGAGCTGGTAGCGGGACAGTAGGCTCAAAAAAGAGGGTTGCAACTTGGAAGAATTCTTAAAGTCGTAACAGACTTGTCAAAAAATCTGAGAGATGGCACAGACTGTTTGTACAAACAATAGGGGTTGGGGGGTGGGATGCGGCTGCAGGATGCAATCCAGCTGCACACAGTTTGTTATTTCTTTGGCTTCTATGGTTCATTTCTAACAACCAATTAACTTCCGAATAAAAAAAAAAAAAAAAAAACAACATTCTTTTCATCGATGGTTAGGGCTCTAATGTTTTCACCTACAGAGAAAAAATAGCAGTAATTCACAGAATGCATGGAGACACCACTCCAAACAAAGGCTCCAGCACCCTCAATCCATCTCCTTCCCATCCTTTACTTGCTCCACCATCAGGTACTATGGAAAAAAAAATAAAGCTCACAAAAGAATGTTCCAACTAGAAAGAATTATAAAAGCCTAGATAGAATAGTCAAATAATCCCTGAGCTGGCACAGAGTGTTTGTATAAATAATAGAGGGGGATGCAGCTGCAGGATGTGATCCCGCCACACACATAGGCAAGGCAACATGGGGAGCAAAATGGCACAAAAGGGAGAACATGGACGGGTAGAAGGTGGGGAGAAAGTGAAAATGCCAGCTGCTTGCCAACACGGGGAGAAAATAGTAACAGTTTAGAGCCGGTGTGTTGCACTGGTTGATGTGATATCAGACAACCCTGGATTGCATGGAGGGATGCAGCTGCAGGATGTGATCCAGCCACACACAGGCAAGGCAACACGGTGAGCAAAATTGGGCAAAAGGGAGAACATGGGAAAAGGAGACCGGGCGGCACCACCGGTGATCAGTGAGTAATTTGGGGCACTCAAGCACGGAGAGGTAGAAGGTGGTGAGAAAGTGTAATTGTCAGCTGCTCACCAACATAGGGAGTGAATAATCAGTTTAGAGCCAGTAGGTTGTTCTGGTAGATATATCAGGAACAGTGGGCTAATCTAAAGGGAGCCATCATGGAGACAGCGATATATCATACCACCCTGTATCGCATCTGCTACTGCCCCTCCCTTACTCCTGCAACCATCTGGTACCTAATGTTAAAAACAAGAATATAAAAAAGCTTGCCCTAAAAATCATACTTTGGGAGCTGCCAAGGGAGGGTGCAGGTAAATCTGCAGCAATTGATGAATTATAGAGAAAGGTATCCCATGATGGTGGAGCTCCTCAATCTGCTGGATTCCATGTTTTAACTTACTACTGGTCCCCTCTGCACTTGGTGCAGTGTCTGCGACTTACCAGTGGTAAAGACAAGACCACTGAGTTTCACGGGACAGTGCAGTTTCACCGTATCCATGAATTAGTGGCACAGTGTGGAAACAAAATAATTGGGGAGTAGGAATACATACAGAATCGAAACCAACCTTTGGAGGAAAAAAAAAATATTGTCCAAAGGGAAGAAAAATTAGCCTTACCCAAAAAGAATCCTGTGTGGTGGTTATCCACGCCATGACTATGTTGAGACAAAAGCACTACAAACATGGACCCTGAAATCCTACACGGTTGATTAGACATCAGCTCAAAGGGCATCCTGGGAGCTAAGTGTGGGACAAAGGGCCATAAAAGAAAGCTGTATGGCAATCCCCAGGGGCCATAAAACTGGCTGAGACAATTAGGAAAAAAAGGACTAGCACACAAAGTTAAAAGAACGGGCAGGAACGAAAGAACATACATCAAAAAACTTGACAGCATGTTTATTTCTTTATTTAACATGTTGTTTTCCTTTAACTATGTGATGTGCATAGCAGTAATAGGTTTACTACATCTGTCCACTCGAGATACACAACCTGATCTGGAGGTACGGGGGAGCTATTGCATGTACAAGGCTGTGCAACTCCTAATGCCACTAACGGATATACACTTTCAGTGATGTAGGTGTATTGTTGATGTCCATGGACTTAGTTTCACTGTGTTTGTTAACTCAAAATGCAGTAACTGGTCTGTCTGTCAGGGAGTGGAGTTTGCCGACTGAGGTCAGGCGACTTCTAAACATGCTAACATGAGTGTACCTACAATGACGGTGGTGTAGCATGGATGTCAATAGACTCAGTTTTGCTGTACTTCTCTACTGAGAATGTAGTACCTTGTGAAGACAATGGCATTGTCTGTCTGACGCTTCACAAATCCAAATTGTGGTAAGTTGAGTATCCATGAAATAAGTGAAGTACACCATTTATCTCCACATACTCACTTTTTGCAGCTGGTGTCCACTCAACTTGTAGAACCTGATCTTTGGGTTTGGCAGGCCATTACATGGCTGACACCATAAAGTGATTACTGTGCCAATTGTACTACAACAGCAATCAAGTAGGTGTACAGTAGATATAAACAGACTTTCTTTTACTATAGCTTTCTGTCACAATCGACCAAGTGTTGTAGGAGGGAAGGGCATTCTCTCCACAGACTATGTGACTCATTATTGTACTAACCTTTTCAAGGCTGCAATCATGGAGTAACAGTATTGATGTTCATGGGTTCATTTTAACTGTGGTTCTACAGTAAGTATGCAGTACCTGGTCTCGTGGGTGGGTATTGCCTAGTAGGTCCTCCATTGTCTAACAGTGGGAGGTTGTGATACTTGAAATCAACCACACACACCATACCCGTCCAACTACTTAGTTCTGCTGTGACTCTACAGTTGGGGTGCAGTACCAGGAGTGGTGGGGTGTGGGGTATCGCTAGGTAAGGCCATGCAACTCCTAAGTGTGGTAAGTTGTGTGCATCTGCAATCAGGGATGTGTACATTTGGTGTACATGGCCTCAGTTTTGCTGTTGATCTCCACTGAGCATGCAGTACCTGGTCAGGTGGGTGGGGATGTCTTGCAGTACATTTAGACAGTTGTTTATTTCTGTCACCTGCTGATGGCTGTCTGTGATTGGTCGTGTTGCCTTGGTCCTCCTCCTACTTGCATGTGTGTGTGTGTGTCTGTGTGTGTGGTGCTGGGTGGGTGAATGAGGAGTTAGAATTTTCAACCTGACACCAAATTTCCTCACTTTTGTCACTGTGGAACAACCCTAACTGATGCATTAAACGGAGATTTTTGCCATGAATAAGCCATGAATAAATATATATATATATATCTATATATATATATATATATATATATATATGATACATGATGGGCAGGAGTGTGGTATGGAAAATAGTTTCATTCCTGCAGAGTGACCTCTGGATACTCATGAGTGGCGAAGCCATGAGTGAGAGTATCTAGAGGTCTCTGCAAGAGTGAAAATGTTTTCCATACCACACCCTGCCCATCATATGTGCGATTTATACAATAGGGTTTCCAGAACTTTTTTAATTTCACTTTATCTTGTGGAATAAACAAAGAAGACATGGGACAAGAAAGGAAAATTCTGCTAAAACAAGCTGAAACACTGTCTTGCCATTTGGAATTAAGCAGGCTGTATTCCTTGGTAGTTGAGGTATTTGTGGATGTAGAAGGCTTTGCTCTTTTTGGCTTCTTTTCCAGCATGAAATTCAGGTTGCTGTTTAACTGTTTTGGGCTTTGATAGAGTGCACAAGATGAAAGTGAAAGAGGGACCTACAGATATGTGTGTAATCATCAGCGTACAACAGAGTTTGATTAAGCACCTTGTGCAAAAATTCAAAATCACTCTTTTGCTAGCACTACTGGCTCCTCGTGCTGTCAGCCTGAGCAGAAATTTAAGTTAGGTGCACCTGAAGAAAGACACATTTCTCACAGAAACAAAAATAACTTGTGGTCTACTAACATCAGTCTACCCACCTAGAAAATGGCACATTCATCACCATTTCAGCAATCTAGTGACTTTGAAAGACAAAAAATCATGGAGCAGCAATAAAAAAGAAACTCTCTAAGAAAACACAAGAATGACCTCAAGCTGCTCAATAACTACCTGCCCAACAAAAAAACAAAAAAAAAACCATCAAAAGAGCCAGTTATTGTGAAAAATAAAATCCTCATTAAACACTCTGCCACGTGCATTATTTTATATTTTATCAATTGTTTAACTTAAGTAATTTATTGAATCATCTGCTATTGATTTACTATCTGAGTGGGATATACCATATGCTCTACAATGCCAATGCATATGAGAGTATGTAAGGTCAATGCTAAATTTTATTTATTTATTTAGTTTTTTGTTGACCGGGTAAGTGCACTAGACAAACCCTGCCTATTTTCAGGCACGACCTGGGAAGGGGGATACAGTTGAATTCCAACTGACCTTGAACCAGATTAAGCTGTTGGTGGTATTTTTTTAGTGAGTGAGGGAAATTTGGCCAGGACACCGGGGAAATTCTCCTACTGTTTTCAATTAGTGCCATGGGATCTTTAACATCCACCTGAACTAACACCAATCCAGGCAGGTGGGACCTCGGTTTAACGTCTCATCCGAAAGACGGCACCTCAGAAGTGCAGCACCCCTCTCATGCTGCACTACAGTGTCAGTACTGGGATATTAACCCAAGTGCCAGATGTGGGAACTGAACCCACAGCCCTCTGATCTCCCAGTCTCAGAGGCGAGTGTGCTACCTACTGAGCCACTGACACTGACAAAATAAAACCCCTGTACCCCAAGGCTGGCTTGTGGCCTGACAGGTATTGCATTATACTCCTATGTAGGTGATTTGAGTTCAGTAATGAGCTCAGGAAGAAGGTAGGGCAGCCTGGAGGCTGGGGAAGCACTGCCACCTGGCAACTCCTTCAGACCAGGGACAGATGGAGTTGGGTTCCATGGCACTAGTGACCCCTGCAGTAGGGCAGAGACCTTTCTCCTCCACAGGTGATGCCATTGACATGTCAAGGCCTATCGATGCTGTACCTAACAGCAGGAGGTGGGAGGGAGAAAATGGAACAGGCTGTGGCTGTAGGCTCAATGAAGCCCTGTCTGCCTGTTTTAAGTTTGCACCATCATCCAGACCCTACCATCAGGATGTGTGACTTCTGATAGGAGGATTACTGGCCCCACCATGGGGGATAATCCAAGGGAGACTATGACAGAGTCTAGGGAGATGGATGGATGGATGGATGGATGGATGGATGGATGGTCAGTAACTTTAGGGGAGTGATGGAAGGAAGGTTGGGGACTGAAGGGACTGGACTGAGAATGCAAGCTAAGAGATAAAAAAAATCATTCAATAAAAATGATTCTCTTATTGGCAACAATTTTCCACACTATCATCAGAGTGACTAAACTGTTTTAGGTTCATTGTCATCGAACATGTGATGGCCCCATAAAAGGTGGGCAGAATAAAGATTCTTTTACAAAAAGAATCATGCTGGATATATATGCTACAAACCCTGTTCCTATCAGGCCTTAATGGTTTTGTAGATGTCGTACTGTACTATTTCTGGTAGTTGCCTTATGATTTATATCCACTTTTGCAAGATGCACTTGGTTGTGCCTCTTGCATCTCCTTGTAATAACATGTGATTTATTATATATAGACTATGGGATTGATGGGGAATATTGATATGATGAATGTAATGCACACCAATGTGTGGGATGCTACATAAACCCAAGGGTGAAGCCTGAGGGGTTATTAAAGCATTCCACACCCAGGGTGTGCATTAAATTCTCATATGCACACTTTTTTCATCTTTTATTTTGTATAACAACTGGTCGGCAATTTTTTTCCGCTCAAAGCCCATGTGTGACAGGCACACACACAAACACACACACACACACACCACATTCTTTTGTAGAGCTGCATTTTGTTTTGTTTTTGTCCCATAGTGATACATGATGCTTACTCCAGTCAGCCATGGTCAGAGCCATTCCCACTGGCAGTTGGTGTCCATTGTGGCTACTAAACAGTAGGATCAACCAGATAGATTGTTGGGATCCAGCACTATTTAATTAAAAGAGAAAAAACAACAACAATGAGGACTCTCAGTCTGGTAGCTTCTCCCAACTGAGGATATGGAGCTGCCATGTTTCCAGAACTGTTTAGCCTGCCCAGGAGGAGATGGACAGCCAAGGAGAGGGTGGCTGCCTTTGAGTGACTCAGAACATGCTCACCATAATAACCTGTGGGTTATGTGCAAATAATAACTGGCTCAGCCCTAAACACAATTGCTGCCAGTTATTATATTCTTGTACCATATTTCCATTACTACTGCTCATATTAGGTATTAATCGTGACAAGATATGCCTTTTTTCCAGTCCATGTAGTAATATTTTTTTTTTCTTTGCTTGCTTGGATAAGCAATTAGTCCATCCATATTTATTTATTTGGTTTTTGTTTACTAAGTACACTAGACAACAATGTTGCCTATATTCAGGCACGACCCGGGAGAGTACAGACAGAGGAGACCAGAGTCAACATTAAAGAGTATTTCATGATGCAGCATGAGGTGAGAACAAACATTTGAACAGTATACAGCCAGGTACAGTCATTATCAGCAACAACAAAGAGAAACAGATAACATTACATTAATTATTTTCATCTGATGATACATCAGTGACTAAACTGAAACAACAAACAGCAAACAAAACTTAAATGAAGTAGTCTTATAACAATAGGATTTCTGCTGGATGTGGGAAACTTTCAGATTTTGGAGACCAGCTGCCTTTATTAAGCATTATGTCTCTTGCTATTTTTATGCTATTGTGTTCCTTTGATGTGCCTCTAATGCTCAGCAATAATGCACATCTTACTGATTAATACCAGCTTTAATATACAGTTACTGTTACCTTTTCCTACCTTTTCATTGGCACTTTACATACTCAATTTCTTTATTGCCTCTCTCCCCCTTCACACTCCCCCAATGACCATATTGGTCCTATTGTTTCCTCTCCATGGTCCTTGACACACACTTATTTTTAATTTGGCTATAAAGTGGTGCATATTTCCTGCACTCTGTTTCAGCATAGCACTGTTTCCCTTTATTCATTTATTTTGTATGGCATTGACCTTTTGGTTTCCTATCTCCTGCTTGCATTAAAAGCCCTCTTTTTCTATTTTCTATTGCTATTATATTTACTGTTTGTATAATCTTGTGGGGGATGAATTGTGGAGCCATGGTGTTATTCTATTAGGCAGATGTACTACCGATGATTCTCAGCTGATGGTACTGCACCTTTAATTAGCCTGTACTAAAGTCTGAGACATTGCATCAATAACCTACCCCAACAAAGACTTGACTTAGAGTTGCAGCAGTGGAGTTTAGTGTGTTTGAAATCTGGGTCATGGTGTGGCATTCAGCTCAATAGAGTTGTAAATGGTTGAAAGTGGTGTTAGAGTTCAAGAAACCCTAATTCTGCAACTTCTTACTTTTGTGTCTTTATTAATACATCTAATGTGTGCATTTATGTAGTTTTTGCAATATACAGTATATATACATATAATCCCAATTCATTTCCAATGGATTTCTAAGGTATTTCCAGATATTTTTATTTATTTATTGGATTTTGTTAATGATATTTTATTTATTTATTGGATTTTGTTAACCAGGTGGGCTCACTGAGACAAAAGTCCATTTTTCAGGAGTGACCAGGGATTAGTTACATTTGGGGTAGGAAAACATACAGCAGTAACATAATAGTATCATTACAGTTCTTGTATTTTACTTACAGAACATTTCATCATATTTCAAAGTACAGAAGAGACATATTCTCTTAGAAAGTACAGTATATATCCAAGCACAAAAACATATGGGCCGATATTCAAACTGCGCCAGGCTGTGGTGCAAGCCTGGGCACAGCTCAACAGTTGCGCAGGGGGTGTGGCCTGGGCGATATTCAGCGGAGCTGCGCTATGGCTCAGCAGCTTGAATATCGCACCAGGCCATCCCCACTGTGCATGGTGCAGTGGCACCGCGCCAGTGCAAGCGGCCAGAGGAGCATAGAGGGTGCTTCCAGTGCACGTGCCATTGCGCCATCTACAGCACCCGCGATATTCAAAAGAGGACATGCAAATGGAGCCATAATTTATGCAAGGCACACATGGGGCCATTTGCATGTCATTATATTATTTGCATCCCATTAGCATGCAGGTGCGCCTATCCCGACGACTTGCACCCCTGCCAGGCAGCAGCTGTCGGGGACCAATGCCCCTGCAGCCCGATCGTGGGCATTTGTCTAAAACAAAATCTT
The DNA here is from genome assembly GCA_016271365.2 of Neoceratodus forsteri. NCBI lineage: Eukaryota > Metazoa > Chordata > Ceratodontiformes > Ceratodontidae > Neoceratodus > Neoceratodus forsteri. The sequence continues at coordinate 878,113,648 of CM057458.1, read as the reverse complement.
CATCTAATATCCCTGGTGGTCCAGTGGACTGAGTGCTGCCCGTCACGGGCAGCTGGTTCACTCTCCCCCATCCTATATCCCTGGTGGTCCAGTGGACGCTATGCTGCCCAATCACGGGCATTGAAAGCATAATAACCCCATCCACATCTCCTGGTGGTCCAGTGACCACACTCTGCCTGATCACGAGCATCTGTAAACATAAAAAGGACCCATTCACATGGTGGCCCCAGGCTCCCCCTCTCACTAGCTCACTGGAGGCCCACACTGCCCTGGTCTCTCGGTCAGCCGGGCGGGTGGCAGCACCCCAGTTGGCCCGTCATTTCTCACTGCTCATCGGACCGACAGCCCGCAGAGCGCATGCCTTGCAACCACAGCGTGAGCCAATGGGCTGCAGCTCATACCGTAATATTGTCCAGACATGAACATCCATCTCACATATCTGACCGTGTAGTACTGTGTGGTTGCACACCCATTGGCTCACGCTGTGAACCAATGGGAGTGCAGTCCTACTGAGCTGTCAGTCAGTGGGCGGTGGGGCGAGGCAGGTGGTGTTGCTACCCACCGCTGACCGGTGGAGCAGGCGGTGGCTCAGTGGGCAGGTGGGGAGGGGGGCACACAGACCACCAGGGTAATAGATCCTTTTATATTTTACAGATGTCCACGATCAAGTAGAGTGTGGTCCACTGGACCACCAGGGATATTGGATGGGGGTTATTACACCATGTCCGCGATCGGCACATAGCGGTCCACTGAACCACCAGGATATTAGACAAGGATTTGTTTTGTAGACAAATGCCCACGATCATGAACAAAGCAGTCCACTGGACCACCAGGGATATAGGATGGGGGTTATTCAATCAGATGCCCGCAATCGGAAGTACTCGGTCCACTGGACCACCAGGGATATTGGAGGGGGTTTATTTACACAGATGCCCATGATGGGACATGGGGGCACCGCCAGGCATGGCAGGACCGTGGCCACCCACAGGTGGCAGCTGCTGTGTTGCACCCTGCACGCGGCAGCTCACCTGTGGGTGGCCATCGTTTGTTCCTTTTTTTGGCTTAACTTCATGCAGGCGGCAAGTAGGGTTGTGCATGGATGGCTCTGCACATCCTGGGCTGAATATCAGGCTGTGCAGGTTATGCATGGGCATGCCCCCCCCACCTGTGCCTGCATACGTTACTGATGCGTTCCGGTGCATCGGGATTTGTGCGGCGCACTTTTCCCTTTTGAATATCGCGCCGGGACGCATCAGTGGGTTGTGCATGGTGCAACACTGTTGCGCCATGCGTAACCCTTTTGAATATCTGGGCCATGGTGTACAGTGGATTAAAGGCAGGTTAAGATGCTAGATTCATGCAGGTCTCAGCGAAACAGTTTCATTGACTACTAGACAGAGAACATACTTTAAGTCATCTTTTGCATGTCAGAAGATTGGGAGACTCCTGGATGGAGAGAGTGTGGTGACTCCACAGTCAAGTGCTTTGTATGTAAAAGATTGCTGAACAGTAGTTATCAAAACTCTGGAAAAGTTAAACACACCTGGATGGAGAAGAAAGAGGCCTCTCGTAGTCTGAATTCTAAGATGTCCATAAGGTTTGGAGAGTGAACATTCATAATCTTGTGAGTTAAGCAGAGCAAATGATAACATAGGCTGTCTTCCAAGAGATGGCTAATGAAGAGTGACCAGGGCCATTCATTGGTACTTTCTAGAATGAGCGCTCATTGTAAACCTGCATATCCTATGATACAGCACCATACGTTTATGGCATTCCATTACTCTTACTGAGGAAAGGACAGGCATCCCAAACAGTAGTATGGGGTCAAGACACTGTTGGCTACACACACACACACACACACACACACACACACACATATATATATATATATATTTATACAATGTATGTTTTCGGATAAATACGAGTATAAAAAATGATATCTAGGCTGCCCAGTGAAGATAACATTGTTATCTTCATGTTCCTATACATCATACATTTATCTCCATGTTCCTATACATCATCATGATGAAAGTGAAAGTTTTTCACTTTTCATCATGCACCTGTCTCTCTTTCCTCTCTCCCTGTACAAGTAAGTCCCCCAAAAAAAAACACACATATCTTGCATCTGGTTGATCCTGCCTACATCTTAATACAAATAATTAATTTTAAACATATCTGGTTGATCCTGCAACTTAGTTTCAGCCATGTTCAACTGTAATGCACCATGACCGACAGTACGCAGTCATCGGTATACGACCGAAGCGCAACAAGATTCATCTGAGGTACTGAGCTACATTTGTTAATAGCCCGTGTTGTAAATTGTTTAGTGTGACTCTTCGTTAATATTGGCTGTATTTAAGAAGAGCAGCGACATGTACTGATAGAAAGCAGCGAGTCGGCAGCTTCAGAACAGCGTCGAGAGCCGAGTGCAGCTGCCATAAGCAAACACATGCCGGTGCTTTCATCTGGTGTTCTGAAGCTGCCACCGCTTTGCTCTTTCTCTCAGTACTGTCGGCAGCTTCTTCTCTAAAATATAGCCAATATTAACAAAGGGCAAACTTTTCTACACTTTAAGCACAGGCTCCAGAATTAACAATTTCTAACAGTACTACATTTGAATCATCTAGCCTCGGTCACGCTTACATTTGACTGGATATTGATCACTCATGCTGCATTACAGTTGGACCTGATAAAACAAAATCACAGGATCAACCAGATAATGTATGTTTTTTAAACATATGTATTTAAAGATGCAAGCAGGATCAACCAGATATGTATTATTCAATGAGTTTAGAGTGGCAACATGAGACAATTTTATTTAAGAATATATGTAATCTGCTGTTTTGAGGGATGGGCTATGGAGAGTTGTATTGGGGTGGTCAGGGCTAGGTTAGCCAGAATCCAGACACATTTTGGTATAATAATTTTAAAGTAGCAGGATCAACTACATATATTTTTTAAAACAACATATGCATCTGTTGTGCTGGTAGACATACTGCAGATTTGTGTTGAAACAGCCAACATTTCTATGTAGTGGAATGTATTAAGTGCACATTTGGAGATTTTGTTGAATGCAGCCCAAACAACATATATAAACAGAATATGACATGAGCTGACTGAAGATATCATATTTATCTTCACTTGAGGTTAATGACATCATGATATCTCACTCTGTGGCTTCACCACTCGTGAGATATCATGATATCATTGGCCTCTCGTGAAGATAATTATGATATCTTCAGCCAGGCCATGTCATATCCCCTATATATACAATATAGGTGGGAGCATCTAGAGTGTGATAAATTGACATATCTTCACTGAAGTGTGATAAATGATGATGACATAATTACTGTGAAAATAAATGGTGTTTATCCATACAGTGCTCATGTCACCACTCACTCACTACAACCTGCATTCTAAATAAAACTGATCAGGTTCTCTGTCTCACTGAAGCCTGCAAGTTACTCAATCAGCATTGTAAAGTACACTCAGCTGTGTGCTGTCGTGTTTCTAAGACTCCCAGCCCAGTCAGAATAACTCACACACACTCACACCACACATAGAAAGAGCAAGAAGCACACAGAAAAAGGACACAGAAAAAATATTTCAAAAACTCCCACTTTATTGTATAAACAGCATACATGAGGGTCAGATCTTGTGCTATGGAAAATATTCTCACTCCTGCAGAGTAAGCACTGGATACACTGATATGCTCACTCATGCCTTCAGCACTCGTGAGTATCCATATCTCACTCTGCAGGAGTGAGAATATTTTCCATATCACACTCCTGCACATCATGTACATATATATATATATATATTACAAAAAACTGTGTTAATGAAACAGTTAGGGTTTTCTACAGCAACAAAAGCGAGGAAATTTTGTGTTAGGGTTTTCAACCCTAACTCTGACAACCCCCCACTGCCACACATACACTCACACACAGATACACACATAGACACACACACAGACACACAACTGGGTGCGGTACAAGGCAAGACAACCAATTACAGACACACACCATAACACAATAGAAATAACATACAACTTAAACATACCACAACAGGTATACATCATCATGTTTCATCAACTGTATCACTTCTGCTGCCCTCCCAGTCTCTTGGGTGCATACACCCTTCTGCATAACTGCATAATGTAAGTAGTAAACATGTATTGGTGAGCGTGAGACCTTTGGGCTCCGCAATCCCACCAACTTGACCATTTCTGCATAACAGCATAGCCCCATGCTACCCCTAACTTGGCCATTTCTACATTACAGCAAAGCCCCATGCCCCCACCAACTTGCCCATTTCTGCATAACACCATAACATAACTAGTAAAACACATGTATCGGTGGGAGCACGGACCCTGCGCCCCCACTAACTTGCCAATTTCTGCATAACAGCATAGCCCCATGTTCCCACCAACTTGCCCATTTCTGTATAACACCATAATATAAGTAGCAAAACACATGCATTCCCACCAACTTGCCCATTTCTGCATAACAACATAGCCCCACGTTCCCACCAACTTGCACATCTCTGCATAACACCATAATATAAGTATCAAAACACATGTATTGGTGACACCATAGACCCTTTTGGGCACTGCACCCACACCAACTTGCCCATTTCTGTATAACAACATAATATAAGTAGTAAAACACATGCACTGTATTGGTAAGAGCATCACACATGCTTGTAGAGGATGTTGGTGTACAAACCCAAGAGACTGAGATGGCTGCAGAAGTGATACAGTTTGTGAAACATGATGATGGATGCCTGTTGTGGTATGTTTAAGAAGTTGTATGTTATTTCTGTTGCATTATGGTGTGTGTCTTTGATTGGTTGTCTTGCCTTGCACTGTCCCCCCAGTAGTGTGTTCTATATGTGTGTGTGTGTTTGTGTGTATGTATATGTGTGGCAGTGGGGAGTCGGAGTTAGGGTTGAAAACTCTAATGCCAAATTCTTTTGTCACTGTAGAAAACCCTAACTGTTGCATTTATGATTTTTTGCAAAGAATGTCCTTACTTTTTGACAAAGCATAGGTAAGTACATTGTCACGTAAGTTGGTGGAAATGAGGGCCTGAATACCACATGTTCAGTACTGTATAACAATATACATCTGCCATATGTTTTAAGCTGTCCTATACCTACAATGGGATCTTCCTACACCAAAAATGTGCTCACTATGGTTTTCACATTGCACATATATACAGTCGATTCCACTTGTGTGCCATTCGGATGTGTGCACATTCCGGTCCTGTACACATTCCTCTGGTTCCAATTCAGTTTGTATCAGATTAGTGTTAAAAAATCAGTTGTGTGCACTAATATTTCAGTTGTTGCACAATTCTTACAACATTTAGCTGTCAGAAGCAGCATTTGTCACGAGTGTTAAATGCTTCGGCTGTAATTAGATGCATTATTTTGTTAAGAACTTGGGTGCCATGAGCTGTCTGCCTCTTCAATAATGTGTGAATCACCTTTTTAATCTCTCTCAGGCACAATTAGTGGGGGGCTAAAAGTTCACAGCTCTTTCAAAAAAAAAGTCTGGAATCACACAGAAAATAAACTGCCAGGCAAGCCCACATCCCTGATTTTTATGACACACTTGGACTGTAACTGTGCTAATAGTGGTAATGTACACTCAGCATTTAAGTTATTTTTTGTGGTTTAGAAGTACCATTGCTGAGCACTAATGCCTCTTTTGCATATGCTGCTCACTACCGAATGTTTTTGCCAGCACTTGTAGGAAGACTGTGGTTTTAGCAGTACCGTTGCTCTTTCTAATGCTTCTACCACATATGCTTCTCAGGACTGAAAACTTTTGTCAGCACTTCTGTTAGTTTTATTAAATATTTATTAACCATGCTGCAATATTTTTAACATTTTAACCTAAGTAAACTGTATATATAGTGTTTTGAGGTGTGTAATAAAGGGCTTGCAAGATTTAACCACAAATGCATATCAGACCCGTTTATAATATGGTAAATTCAATCTAGTGTATTTTTGTTGTGCACAACCTTGACAAGTCCCAACCTTGTGCACACAAGCAGAATTGACTGCACTTCCCCATTAACTATAATGAGCATGCATCAGAATTCAGCAACCATAACTGCCACCAACACATAAATTATCACAATCAAAGGTCTTTGATTAATCTTTCTACATTCCAAATTTCAGGCAAATTGGATTGACAGTTCAAAAGTTATTGAAGTAGAATGAATAAAAATTTCATTTGTCAGAGTGGCATAATTCTGTACCTGTCTAACTTTCACACACCAAACCACTGAAAAGAAGGTGATTAATAGACCATTAACATAACCCTTGGTCATGCCTTATTGCTTAATAAACATAGAGAAAAGGAGGGCAACACAGTGACATAGGCAAAGGCAGACCCATACTGCTCAGATGCACTGCTGTTTATAAAATCATGCACATTTGAATGGTGTCTATACTGTAGGTGTTTTCAGGTGAAATCAGCTCCCCCAACCCACACACATTCCCCAACAAAGAAAAGGCAACCTGGCAAGTTCCCAGTGGTTTTTTTTTCTTACTAACCTTTTACCTCAATCCTATAACAGTTTTCCTTTTATGTACTAGACCACAACACATAAGTGTTAAAAACCAAAAAAAAAGAGAAGATTGTTTTCACTAAAACTGTATCTGTAAGTGTACTGAAAATTAACCTTTAAACAATGCTTATCTTTTGCCAATTTACAGATGTAACAGTGCATTCATATGATGAAATGTACGTGTTGAGAAAATATTTATTTTCATCCAACTCTAATAACAAATACTTGTACTGCAAAGTACTGTACTACTTAGCCTATTGGTGAGATATGCTATTTTATGGATTATAGGGACTACTTTTACTAGTTATTAAATGTTTTAGCAATAATGAATTGTATACTCTTTTGAAAATAGTAAATAGGTTTTAATCACTATCAGAGTACATAAAGCTCATACTTTTATGATGGTGGCCCATTTTATAAGTGAGATAAGTCACTCCCGGATGTGCACTGAAGATTTTAATGCACTTCCCAGGGACATTAGGACACTCCACATTCAGCCTTGTACATTGGCTCTCCCTGGGGCCATGCATTAAAATCCTTTAATTCACACCCTGCTGTGCCTTATTACTTACTGATTCTTTAGTAACTGTGTAAATGGGCAAGGATAAATAGTCACAAGGCATTTTCCCATGTGTGACACAGAGACTTGCTCACAGCATAAAAGCTGAGGTTGTGGGACTTGAACACAGGTCTGTAGGATATACTAAATTCATTTATCTAACTACTAGTGTATACTGCCATCCCACAGTGTATTGTAAATTAGGGGCAACATGAATTGTTGTTGTTCTTTATCGCTGCAACTTTCTCCCAGTTGATGTTTTTCCCGTGACATTGAGGGTGGCAATAAGGGCACTAATACACAATAATAACTGGGTAGAGTCAGAGTATCTGATTGACTCCTTTCACCCGTCATCCTAACAGGGTCTCTCAGGGACAATGCCTGATCCACTTCTAGCTGGTCACCCCAGTCCTCTTGCAGGGTGCCTCACATAATGAGGGTGTCTCCAGGGACATGAGTCAACACCTCCAACAACCTCCCATGTGACCACCTTTTTAATTTCATGGAAGCAGTTATTTATTTCACATCATTCACTTTTTACATGTTCTGCACCAAAGTGTTGTAACACTTGCCCTCCGAATATATGTTAATGCAGCTCTTATAACTTGAATGTTTAATGTCTACTCCCTAGTGAACCACCATCCCACCCCAGGCAGCACCAGGAGACAAGCGACGTTCTGATTGGTATCCCTTCCTGGTAAATGTTCGTAACTAAAAATAAAAAAAAGGGCACCAGAGAAATAGAAGGATCTGGAAGTGATTATGTGCAGTGACCAGGACCACTACATGCAGGGCAAGAAAGCAGCAGCACAGACAAAAAAGATGTTGGGATGCATATCTAGGTGTATCAGTAGTAGGAGAGAGAAGGTTATGCAGCATGTGTTATGGTCTCTGGTAAGACCACATCTAGAGTGTGACTTCAGCATGGGAGCCAACACTCCAGCTGGAGAAGGTTCAGAGGAAGGCTACAAAATGACAACAGGATCAGCAGGGAAAGGAATGCGAGGATATAGGGCAGTGAATATGTACTCCATGGAAGTCAGAAGTGAGATGAGGAACAGGATTGGGACCTTCAAGTACTTGAAAGAGAGTAATAAGGTTGATAAGGGGTGTCTCTAAGAATAGTGGCAACCATAACCTGAGGGCGCACAGTGTAGAGCAGGTGGGCGAGAGGTTTAGGAGGGAGTGTGCAGTGGCAACTTGAGCTGACATATATTATTTCTTTTATATAGTTGCTGTCTGTATGTCATTGAGCGGTGGGGCACTTGATTGGGTGGGTTGTGAGCTCACTTCAGCTAATATTTTATGCATTCAATTTTAGATCACATTTTTTAAGACACCAGCCCCACACACTCTGTAAGGTGCCATCACCTACGCCCTTCCTTTTTCCCACCCCTTATTTGCCTCCCTCCTTTAACCCACAACTACCACCTTCCACAATCCCAGCCATCCCCACCCTCTTTTGGACAATGTAATTTCTACCCCTAATGGCTATGAACACCCTATGTCCCTGTGTAGTGATGTAAGTTATCCTTGCATCTGTTAGTACTATTCAATTTGCTTTTGTTTATGCAAATACTATAGCACTGTGCAGGTACAATAATTTTTGGACTCCATTTTACATATATACTGGTTCTAAGTAGGACTGCTCTGTTTGGGATTGAGCCCATGGAGCATATAGTCTGGGGCACCACAGGGCTATACATTGCAAAACAGAACCAGGACGAGCACAGCTGAGAGTACCTTATGAACGCCCCACACACACACAGGATCTGAGCTGGTAGCGGACAGTAGGCTCAAAAAGAGGGTTGCAACTTGGAAGAATTCTTAAAGTCGTGAACAGACTTGTCAAAAAATCTGAGAGATGGCACAGACTGTTTGTACAAACAATAGGGGTGGGGTGGGATGCGGCTGCAGGATGCAATCCAGCTGCACACAGTTTGTTATTTCTTTGGCTTCTATGGTTCATTTCTAACAACCAATTAACTTCCGAATAAAAAAAAAAAAGAAAAAAAACAACATTCTTTTCATCGATGGTTAGGGCTCTAATGTTTTCACCTACAGAGAAAAAATAGCAGTAATTCACAGAATGCATGGAGACACCACTCCAAACAAAGGCTCCAGCACCCTCAATCCATCTCCTTCCCATCCTTTACTTGCTCCACCATCAGGTACTATGGAAAAAAAAATAAAGCTCACAAAAGAATGTTCCAACTAGAAAGAATTATAAAAGCCTAGATAGAATAGTCAAATAATCCCTGAGCTGGCACAGAGTGTTTGTATAAATAATAGAGGGGGATGCAGCTGCAGGATGTGATCCCGCCACACATACACAGGCAAGGCAACATGGGGAGCAAAATGGCACAAAAGGGGAGAACATGGACGGGTAGAAGGTGGGGAGAAAGTGAAAATGCCAGCTGCTTGCCAACACGGGAGAAATAGTAACAGTTTAGAGCCGTGTAAGGCACTGGTTGATGTGATATCAGACAACCCTGGATTGATGGAGGGATGCAGCTGCAGGATGTGATCCAGCCACACACAGGCAAGGCAACACGGTGAGCAAAATTGGGCAAAAGGGAGAACATGGGAAAAGGAGACCGGGCGGCACCACCGGTGATCAGTGAGTAATTTGGGGCACTCAAGCACGGAGAGGTAGAAGGTGGTGAGAAAGTGTAATTGTCAGCTGCTCACCAACATAGGGAGTGAATAATCAGTTTAGAGCCAGTAGGTTGTTCTGGTAGATATATCAGGAACAGTGGGCTAATCTAAAGGGAGCCATCATGGAGGCAACGATATATCATACCACCCTGTATCGCATCTGCTACTGCCCCCTCCCTTACTCCTGCAACCATCTGGTACTAATGTTAAAAAAACAAGAATATAAAAAAAAGCTTGTCTCTAAAAATCATACTTTGGGAGCTGCCAAGGGGAGGGGTGCAGGTAAATCTGCAGCAATTGATGAATTATAGAGAAAGGTATCCCATGATGGTGGAGCTCTCAATCTGCTGGATTCCATGTTTTAACTTACTACTGGTCCCCCTCTGCACTTGGTGCAGTGTCTGCGACTTACCAGTGGTAAAGACAAGACCACTGAGTTTCACGGGACAGTGCAGTTTCACCGTATCCATGAATTAGTGGCACAGTGTGGAAACAAAATAATTGGGGAGTAGGGAATACATACAGAATCGAAACCAACCTTTTGGAGGAAAAAAAAAATATTGTCCAAAGGGAAGAAAAATTAGCCTTACCCAAAAAGAATCCTGTGTGGTGGTTATCCACGCCATGACTATGTTGAGACAAAAGCACTACAAACATGGACCCTGAAATCCTACACGGTTGATTAGACATCAGCTCAAAGGGCATCCTGGGAGCTAAGGTGGGACAAAGGGCCATAAAAAAGCTGTATGGCAATCCCAGGGGCCATAAACTGGCTGAGACAATTAGGAAAAAAGGACTAGCACACAAAGTTAAAAGAACGGGCAGGAAACGAAAGAACATACATCAAAAACTTGACAGCATGTTTATTTCTTTATTTAACATGTTGTTTCTCTTTAACTATGTGATGCATAGCAGTAATAGGTTTACTACATCTGTCCACTCGAGATACACAACCTGATCTGGAGGTACGGGGGAGCTATTGCATGTACAAGGCTGTGCAACTCCTAATGCCACTAACGGATATACACTTTCAGTGATGTAGGTGTATTGTTGATGTCCATGGACTTAGTTTCACTGTGTTTGTTAACTCAAAATGCAGTAACTGGTCTGTCTGTCAGGGAGTGGAGTTTGCCGACTGAGGTCAGGCGACTTCTAAACATGCTAACATGAGTGTACCTACAATGACGGTGGTGTAGCATGGATGTCAATAGACTCAGTTTTGCTGTACTTCTCTACTGAGAATGTAGTACCTTGTGAAGACAATGGCATTGTCTGTCTGACGCTTCACAAATCCAAATTGTGGTAAGTTGAGTATCCATGAAATAAGTGAAGTACACCATTTATCTCCACATACTCACTTTTTGCAGCTGGTGTCCACTCAACTTGTAGAACCTGATCTTTGGGTTTGGCAGGCCATTACATGGCTGACACCATACAAGTGATTACTGTGCCAATTGTACTACAACAGCAATCAAGTAGGTGTACAGTAGATATAAACAGACTTTCTTTTACTATAGCTTTCTGTCACAATCGACCAAGTGTTGTAGGAGGGGAAGGGGCATTCTCTCCCACAGACTATGTGACTCATTATTGTACTAACCTTTTCAAGGCTGCAATCATGGAGTAACAGTATTGATGTTCATGGGTTCATTTTAACTGTGGTTCTACAGTAAGTATGCAGTACCTGGTCTCGGTGGGTGGGGTATTGCCTAGTGAAGGTCCTCCATTGTCTAACAGTGGGAGGTTGTGTATACTTGAAATCAACCACACACACCATACCCGTCCAACTACTTAGTTCTGCTGTGACTCTACAGTTGGGGTGCAGTACCAGGAGTGGTGGGGTGTGGGGTATCGCTAGGTAAGGCCATGCAACTCCTAAGTGTGGTAAGTTGTGTGCATCTGCAATCAGGGATGTGTACATTTGGTGTACATGGCCTCAGTTTTGCTGTTGATCTCCACTGAGCATGCAGTACCTGGTCAGGTGGGTGGGGATGTCTTGCAGTACATTTAGACAGTTGTTTATTTCTGTCACCTGCTGATGGCTGTCTGTGATTGGTCGTGTTGCCTTGGTCCTCCCTCCTACTTGCATGTGCGTGTGTGTGTGTCTGTGTGTGTGTGGTGCTGGGTGGGTGAATGAGGAGTTAGAATTTTCAACCCTGACACCAAATTTCCTCACTTTTGTCACTGTGGAACAACCCTAACTGATGCATTAAACGGAGATTTTGCCATGAATAAGCCATGAATAAATATATATATATATATCTATATATATATATATATATATATATATATATGATATGATAGGAGTGTGGTATGGAAAATAGTTTCATTCCTGCAGAGTGACCTCTGGATACTCATGAGTGGCGAAGCCATGAGTGAGAGTATCTAGAGGTCTCTCTGCAAGAGTGAAAATGTTTTCCATACCACACTCCTGCCCATCATATGTGCGATTTATACAATAGGGGTTTCCAGAACTTTTTTTTAATTTCACTTTATCTTGTGGAATAAACAAAGAAGACATGGGACAAGAAAGGAAAATTCTGCTAAAACAAGCTGAAACACTGTCTTGCCATTTGGAATTAAGCAGGCTGTATTCCTTGGTAGTTGAGGTATTTGTGGATGTAGAAGGCTTTGCTCTTTTTTGGCTTCTTTTCCAGCATGAAATTCAGGTTGCTGTTTAACTGTTTTGGGGCTTTGATAGAGTGCACAAGATGAAAGTGAAAGAGGGACCTACAGATATGTGTGTAATCATCAGCGTACAACAGAGTTTGATTAAGCACCTTGTGCAAAAATTCAAAATCACTCTTTTTGCTAGCACTACTGGCTCCTCGTGCTGTCAGCCTGAGCAGAAATTTAAGTTAGGTGCACCTGAAGAAAGACACATTTCTCACAGAAACAAAAAAATAACTTGTGGTCTACTAACATCAGTCTACCCACCTAGAAAATGGCACATTCATCACCATTTCAGCAATCTAGTGACTTTGAAAGACAAAAAATCATGGAGCAGCAATAAAAAAGAAACTCTCTAAGAAAACACAAGAATGACCTCAAGCTGCTCAATAACTACCTGCCCAACAAAAACAAAAAAAAACCATCAAAAGAGCCAGTTATTGTGAAAATAAAATCCTCATTAAACACTCTGCCACGTGCATTATTTTATATTTTATCAATTGTTTAACTTAAGTAATTTATTGAATCATCTGCTATTGATTTACTATCTGAGTGGGATATACCATATGCTCTACAATGCCAGATGAGAGTATGTAAGGTCAATGCTAAATTTTATTTATTTATTTAGTTTTTTGTTGACCGGGTAAGTGCACTAGACAAACCCTGCCTATTTTCAGGCACGACCTGGGGAGGGGGATACAGTTGAATTCCAACTGACCTTGAACCAGATTAAGCTGTTGGTGGTATTTTTTAGTGAGTGAGGGAAATTTGGCCAGGACACCGGGGAAATTCTCCTACTGTTTTCAATTAGTGCCATGGGATCTTTAACATCCACCTGAACTAACACCAATCCAGGCAGGTGGGACCTCGGTTTAACGTCTCATCCGAAAGACGGCACCTCAGAAGTGCAGCACCCCTCTCATGCTGCACTACAGTGTCAGTACTGGGATATTAACCCAAGTGCCAGATGTGGGAACTGAACCCACAGCCCTCTGATCTCCCAGTCTCAGAGGCGAGTGTGCTACCTACTGAGCCACTGACACTGACAAAATAAAACCCCTGTACCCCAAGGCTGGCTTGTGGCCTGACAGGTATTGCATTATACTCCTATGTAGGTGATTTGAGTTCAGTAATGAGCTCAGGAAGAAGGTAGGGCAGCCTGGAGGCTGGGGAAGCACTGCCACCTGGCAACTCCTTCAGACCAGGGACAGATGGAGTTGGGTTCCATGGCACTAGTGACCCCTGCAGTAGGGCAGAGACCTTTCTCCTCCACAGGTGATGCCATTGACATGTCAAGGCCTATCGATGCTGTACCTAATAGCAGGGAGGTGGGAGGGAGAAAATGGAAACAGGCTGTGGCTGTAGGCTCAATGAAGCCCTGTCTGCCTGTTTTAAGTTTGCACCATCATCCAGACCCTACCATCAGGATGTGTGACTTCTGATAGGGGAGGATTACTGGCCCCACCATGGGGGATAATCCAAGGGAGACTATGACAGAGTCTAGGGGAGATGGATGGATGGATGGATGGATGGATGGATGGATGGTCAGTAACTTTAGGGGAGTGATGGAAGGAAGGTTGGGGACTGAAGGGACTGGACTGAGAATGCAAGCTAAGAGATAAAAAAAAAATCATTCAATAAAAATGATTCTCTTATTGGCAACAATTTTCCACACTATCATCAGAGTGACTAAACTGTTTTAGGTTCATTGTCATCGAACATGTGATGGCCCCATAAAAGGTGGGCAGAATAAAGATTCTTTTACAAAAAGAATCATGCTGGATATATATGCTACAAACCCTGTTCCTATCAGGCCTTAATGGTTTTGTAGATGTCGTACTGTACTATTTCTGGTAGTTGCCTTATGATTTATATCCACTTTTGCAAGATGCACTTGGTTGTGCCTCTTGCATCTCCTTGTAATAACATGTGATTTATTATATATAGACTATGGGATTGATGGGGAAATATGTGATATGAGAATGTAATGCACACCCAATGTGTGGGATGCTACATAAACCCCAAGGGTGAAGCCTGAGGGGGTTATTAAAGCATTCCACACCCAGGGTGTGCATTAAATTCTCATATGCACACTTTTTCATCTTTTATTTTGTATAACAACTGGTCGGCAATTTTTTTCCGGCTCAAAGCCCATGTGTGACAGGCACACACACAAATACACACACACACACACCACATTCTTTTTGTAGAGCTGCATTTTGTTTTGTTTTTTGTCCCATAGTGATACATGATGCTTACTCCAGTCAGCCATGGTCAGAGCCATTCCCACTGGCAGTTGGTGTCCATTGTGGCTACTAAACAGTAGGATCAACCAGATAGATTGTTGGGATCCAGCACTATTTAATTAAAAGAGAAAAAAAACAACAACAATGAGGACTCTCAGTCTGGTAGCTTCTCCCAACTGAGGATATGGAGCTGCCATGTTTCCAGAACTGTTTAGCCTGCCCAGGAGGAGATGGACAGCCAAGGAGAGGGTGGCTGCCTTTGAGTGACTCAGAACATGCTCACCATAATAACCTGTGGGTTATTGCTGCAAATAATAACTGGCTCAGCCCTAAAACACAATTGCTGGCCAGTTATTATATTCTTGTACCATATTTCCCATTACTACTGCTCATATTAGGTATTAATCGTGACAAGATATGCCTTTTTTCCAGTCCATGTAGTAATATTTTTTTTTTCTTTGCTTGCTTGGATAAGCAATTAGTCCATCCATATTTATTTATTTGGTTTTTGTTTACTAAGTACACTAGACAACAATGTTGCCTATATTCAGGCACGACCGGAGAGTACAGACAGAGGAGACCAGAGTCAACATTAAAGAGTATTTCATGATGCAGCATGAGGTGAGAACAAACATTTGAACAGTATACAGCCAGGTACAGTCATTATCAGCAACAACAAAGAGAAACAGATAACATTACATTAATTATTTTCATCTGATGATACATCAGTGACTAAACTGAAACAACAAACAGCAAACAAAACTTAAATGAAGTAGTCTTATAACAATAGGATTTCTGCTGGATGTGGAAACTTTCAGATTTTGGAGACCAGCTGCCTTTATTAAGCATTATGTCTCTTGCTATTTTATGCTATTGTGTTCCTTTGATGTGCCTCTAATGCTCAGCAATAATGCACATCTTACTGATTAATACCTAGCTTTAATATACAGTTACTGTTACCTTTTCCTACCTTTTCATTGGCACTTTACATACTCAATTTCTTTATTGCCTCTCCCCTTCACACTCCCCAATGACCATATTGGTCCTATTGTTTCTCTCCATGGTCCTTGACACACACTTATTTTTAATTTGGCTATAAAGTGGTGCATATTTCTGCACTCTGTTTCAGCATAGCACTGTTTCCCTTTATTCATTTATTTTGTATGGCATTGACCTTTTGGTTTCTATCTCCTGCTTGCATTAAAAGCCCTCTTTTCTATTTTCTATTGCTATTATATTTACTGTTTGTATAATCTTGTGGGGGATGAATGTGGAGCCATGGTGTTATTCTATTAGGCAGATGTACTACCGATGATTCTCAGCTGATGGTACTGCACCTTTAATTAGCCTGTACTAAAGTCTGAGACATTGCATCAATAACCTACCCCAACAAAGACTTGACTTAGAGTTGCAGCAGTGGAGTTTAGTGTGTTTGAAATCTGGGTCATGGTGTGGCATTCAGCTCAATAGAGTTGTAAATGGTTGAAAGTGGTGTTAGAGTTCAAGAAACCCTAATTCTGCAACTTCTTACTTTTGTGTCTTTATTAATACATCTAATGTGTGCATTTATGTAGTTTTTGCAATATACAGTATATATACATATAATCCCAATTCATTTCCAATGGATTTCTAAGGTATTTCCAGATATTTTTATTTATTTATTGGATTTTGTTAATGATATTTTATTTATTTATTGGATTTTGTTAACCAGGTGGGCTCACTGAGACAAAAGTCCATTTTTCAGGAGTGACCAGGGATTAGTTACATTTGGGGTAGGAAAAACATACAGCAGTAACATAATAGTATCATTACAGTTCTTGTATTTTACTTACAGAACATTTCATCATATTTCAAAGTACAGAAGAGAACATATTCTCTTAGAAAGTACAGTATATATCCAAGCACAAAAAACATATGGGCCCGGATATTCAAACTGCGCCAGGCTGTGGTGCAAGCCTGGGCACAGCTCAACTTGGTTGCGCAGGGGTGTGGCCTGGGCGATATTCAACGGAGCTGCGCTATGGCTCAGCAGCTTTGAATATCGCACCCTGGCCATCCCCACTGTGCATGGTGCAGTGGCACTGCGCCAGTGCAAGTGGCCAGAGTGGAGCATAGAGGTGCTCTAGTGCACGTGCCATTGCGCCATTCACAGCACCTGCGATATTCAAAAGAGGACATGCAAATGGAGCCATAATTTATGCAAGGCACACATGGGGCCATTTGCATGTCATTATGGCCCCATTTGCATCCCATTAGCATGCAGGTGCGCCTATCCCCGACGACTTGCACCCTGCCAGGCAGCAGCTGTCGGGGACCAATGCCCCCTGCAGCCCGATCGTGGGCATTTGTCTAAAACAAAAATCTTCATCTAATATCCCTGGTGGTCCAGTGGACTGAGTGCTGCCCGATCACGGGCAGCTGGTTAAATAACCCCCCCATCCTATATCCCTGGTGGTCCAGTGGACCGCTATGTGCCCAATCACGGGCATTGGTATAATAACCCCATCCAATATCCCTGGTGGTCAGTGGACCACACTCTGCCTGATCACGAGCATCTGTAAAACATAAAGGACCCATATTACAGGGTCTGGCGCCTTCCTCACTAGCCACTGAGCCCCCACTGCCCTCATCTTCTGGTCAGCCGGGCGGCGGCAGCACCCTCAGTTACCCGTCATTACCTACGCTCATCGGACTGACAGCTCAGTAGAGTTGCTGCCTATTAGCCTACAGCTTGAGCTAATGGGCGCAGCAGTTTATATCAGACATATTGTCCAGATATGTGAATGATTCATCTACATATCTGACTGTGTAGTACTGTGGTTGCACACCCATTGGCTCACGCTGTGAACCAATGGGAGTGCAGTCCCACTGAGCTGTCAGTCAGTGGGCGGTGGGCGGCAGGCAGGTGTTGCTACCCACCGCTGACCGGGTGGAGCAGGCGGTGGCTCAGTGGGCAGGTGGGAGGGGGGCACACTAGACCACCAGGGTAATAGATCCTTTTATATTTTACAGATGTCCACGATCAAGTAGAGTGTGGTCCACTGGACCACCAGGGATATTGGATGGGGGGGTTATTATACCGATGTCCGCGATCGGGCACATAGCGGTCCACTGAACCACCAGGGATATTAGACAAGGATTTGTTTTGTAGACAAATGCCCACGATCATGAACAAAGCAGTCCACTGGACCACCAGGGATATAGGATGGGGGGGTTATTCAATCAGATGCCCGCAATCGGGAAGTACTCGGTCCACTGGACCACCAGGGATATTGGAGGGGGGTTTATTTACACAGATGCCCATGATGGGACATGGGGGCACCGCCAGGCATGGCAGGAACTCGGGTGGCCACCCACAGGTGGCAGCTGCTGTGTTGCACCCTGCAATGCGGCAGCTCACCTGTGGGTGGCCATCGTTTGTTCCTTTTTTTTTTGGCTTAACTTCATGCAGGCGCAAGTAGGGGTTGTGCATGGATGGCTCTGCACATCCTGGGCTGAATATCAGGCTGTGCAGGTTATGCATGGGCATGCCCCCCCCACCTGTGCCTGCATACGTTACTGATGCGTTCCGGTGCATCGGGATTTGTGCGGCGCACTTTTCCCTTTTGAATATCGCGCCGGGACGCATCAGTGGGTTGTGCATGGTGCAACACTGTTGCGCCATGCGTAACCCTTTGAATATCTGGGCATGGTGTACAGTGGATTAAAGGCAGGTTATGATGCGATTCATGCAGGTCTCAGCGAAACAGTTTCATTGACTACTAGACAGAGAACATACTTTAAGTCATCTTTTGCATGTCAGAAGATTGGGAGACTCCTGGATGGAGAGAGTGTGGTGACTCCACAGTCAAGTGCTTTGTATGTAAAAGATTGCTGAACAGTAGTTATCAAAACTCTGGAAAAAGTTAAACACACCTGGATGGAGAAGAAAGAGGCCTCCTCTGTAGTCTGAATTCTAAGATGTCCATAAGGTTTGGAGAGTGAACATTCATAATCTTGTGAGTTAAGCAGAGCAAATGATAACATAGGCTGTCTTCCAAGAGATGGCTAATGAAGAGTGACCAGGGCCATTCATTGGTACTTTCTAGAATGAGCGCTCATTGTAAACCTGCATATCCTATGATACAGCACCATAGTTTATGGCATTCCATTACTCTTACTGAGGAAAGGACAGGCATCCCAAACAGTAGTATGGGGTCAAGACACTGTTGGCTACACACACACACACACACACACACACACACACATATATATATATATATATTTATACAATGTATGTTTTCGGATAAATCTAGTATAAAAATGATATCTAGGTTGCCCAGTGAAGATAACATTGTTATCTTCATGTTCCTATACATCATACATTTATCTCCATGTTCCTATACATCATCATGATGAAAGTGAAAGTTTTCACTTTTCATCATACACCTGTCTCTCTTTCCTCTCTCCCTGTACAAGTAAGTCCCCCAAAAAAAAAACACACATATCTTGCATCTGGTTGATCCTGCCTACATCTTAATACAAATAATTAATTTTAAACATATCTGGTTGATCCTGCAACTTAGTTTCAGCCATGTTCAACTGTAATGCACCATGACCGATTGGTACGCAGTCAAATGTAGCATGACCGAGCGCAACAAGATTCAAATCTGAGGTACTGTCATAATTTGTTAATTATAGAGCCTGTGCTGTAAATTGTTGAAAAGTGTGACCCTTTGCTAATATTGGCTGTATTTTAAGAGAAGAAGCTGCTGACAGTACTGACAGAAGAGCAAGCGAGTCGGCAGCTTCAGAACAGCGGCAGCGCGGTGTCAGTTGCCATAGCAACACATGCTCGTGCTTTCATCTGGTGTTCTGAAGCTGCCGACTCGCTTGCTCTTCTCTCAGTACTGTCGGCAGCTTCTTCTCTTAAAATATAGCCAATATTAACAAAGGGGCAAACTTTTCTACACTTTACAGCACAGGCTCCGTAATTAACAATTTCTAACAGTACCTTACATTTGAATCATCTAGCGCTCGGTCACGCTACATTTGACTGGATATTGATCACTCATGCTGCATTACAGTTGGACCTGGATAAAACAAAATCACAGGATCAACCAGATAATGTATGTTTTTTAAACATATGTATTTAAAGATGCAAGCAGGATCAACCAGATATGTATTATTCAATGAGTTTAGAGTGGCAACATGAGACAATTTTATTTAAGAATATATGTAATCTGCTGTTTTGAGGGATGGGCTATGGAGAGTTGTATTGGGTGGTCAGGGCTAGGTTAGCCAGAATCCAGACACATTTTGGTATAATAATTTTAAAGTAGCAGGATCAACTACATATATTTTTTAAAACAACATATGCATCTGTTGTGCTGGTAGACATACTGCAGATTTGTGTTGAAACAGCCAACATTTCTATGTAGTGGAATGTATTAAGTGCACATTTGGAGATTTTGTTGAATGCAGCCCAAAACATACATAGTATAAACAGAATATGACATGGCCTGACTGAAGATATCATATTTATCTTCACTTGAGGCCAATGACATCATGATATCTCACTTGTGGCTTCACCACTCGTGAGATATCATGATATCATTGGCCTCTCGTGAAGATAATTATGATATCTTCAGCCAGGCCATGTCATATCCCCTATATATACAATATAGGTGGGAGCATCTAGAGTGTGATAAATTGACATATCTTCACTGAAGTGTGATAAATGATGATGACATAATTACTGTGAAAATAAATGGTGTTTATCCATACAGTGCTCATGTCACCACTCACTCACTACAACCTGCATTCTAAATAAAACTGATCAGGTTCTCTGTCTCACTGAAGCCTGCAAGTTACTCAATCAGCATTGTAAAGTACACTCAGCTGTGTGCTGTCGTGTTTCTAAGACTCCCAGCCCAGTCAGAATAACTCACACACACTCACACCACACATAGAAAGAGCAAGAAGCACACAGAAAAAGGACACAGAAAAAATATTTCAAAAACTCCCACTTTATTGTATAAACAGCATACATGAGGGTCAGATCTTGTGCTATGGAAAATATTCTCACTCCTGCAGAGTAAGCACTGGATACACTGATATGCTCACTCATGCCTTCAGCACTCGTGAGTATCCATAGCTCACTCTGCAGGAGTGAGAATATTTTCCATATCACACTCCTGCACATCATGTACATATATATATATATATATTACAAAAAACTGTGTTAATGAAACAGTTAGGGTTTTCTACAGCAACAAAAGCGAGGAATTTTGTGTTAGGGTTTTCAACCCTAACTCTGACAACCCCCCACTGCCACACATACACTCACACACAGATACACACATAGACACACACACAGAACACACAACTGGGGTGGCGGTACAAGGCAAGACAACCAATTACAGACACACACCATAACACAATAGAAATAACATACAACTTCTTAAACATACCACAACAGGTATACATCATCATGTTTCATCAACTGTATCACTTCTGCTGCCCTCCCAGTCTCTTGGGTGCATACACCCTTCTGCATAACTGCATAATGTAAGTAGTAAAACATGTATTGGTGTGAGCGTGGGGACCTTTGGGCTCCGCAATCCCACCAACTTGACCATTTCTGCATAACAGCATAGCCCCATGCTACCCCTAACTTGGCCATTTCTACATTACAGCAAAGCCCCATGCCCCCACCAACTTGCCCATTTCTGCATAACACCATAACATAACTAGTAAAACACATGTATCGGTGGGAGCACGGACCCTGCGCCCCCACTAATCCTTGCTAATTTCTGCATAACAGCATAGCCCCATGTTCCCACCAACTTGCCCATTTCTGTATAACACCATAATATAAGTAGCAAACACATGCATTCCCACCAACTTGCCCATTTCTGCATAACAACATAGCCCCACGTTCCCACCAACTTGCACATCTCTGCATAACACCATAATATAAGTATCAAAACACATGTATTGGTGACACCATAGACCCCTTTGGGCACTGCACCCACACCAACTTGCCCATTTCTGTATAACAACATAATATAAGTAGTAAAACACATGCACTGTATTGGTAAGAGCATCACACATGCTTGTAGAGGATGTTGGTGTACAAACCCAAGAGACTGAGATGGCTGCAGAAGTGATACAGTTTGTGAAACATGATGATGGATGCCTGTTGTGGTATGTTTAAGAAGTTGTATGTTATTTCTGTTGCATTATGGTGTGTGTCTTTGATTGGTTGTCTTGCCTTGCACTGTCCCCCCAGTAGTGTGTTCTATATGTGTGTGTGTGTGTTTGTGTGTATGTATATGTGTGGCAGTGGGGGGGGGAGTCGGAGTTAGGGTTGAAAACTCTAATGCCAAATTCCTTCACTTTTGTCACTGTAGAAAACCCTAACTGTTGCATTTATGATTTTTTTTGCAAAGAATGTCCTTACTTTTTGACAAAGCATAGGTAAGTACATTGTCACGCAAGTTGGTGGAAATGAGGGGCCTGAATACCACATTGCCCAGTACTGTATAACAATATACATCTGCCATATGTTTTAAGCTGTCCTATACCTTACAATGGGATCTTCCTGCGCACCCAAAAATGTGCTCACTATGGTTTTCACATTGCACATATATACAGTCGATTCCACTTGTGTGCCATTCGGATGTGTGCACATTCCGGTTCTGTGCACACATTCCTCTGGTTCCAATTCAGTTTGTATCAGATTAGTGTTAAAAAAATCAGTTGTGTGCACTAAATATTTCAGTTGTGTGCACAATTCTTACAACATTTAGCTGTCAGAAGCAGCATTTGTACGAGGTGTTAAATGCTTCTGACTGTAATTAGATGCATTATTTTGTTAAGAACTTGGGTGCCATGAGCTGTCTGCCTCTTCAATAATGTGTGAATCACCTTTTAATCTCTCTAGGCACAATTAGTGGGGGGCTAAAGTTCACAGCTCTTTCAAAAAAGTCTGAATCACACAGAAAATAAACTGCCAGGCAAGCCCACATCCCTGATTTTTATGACACACTTGGACTGTAACTGTGCTAATAGTGGTAATGTACTCAGCATTTAAGTTATTTTTGTGGTTTAGAAGTACCATTGCTGAGCACTAATGCCTCTTTTGCATATGCTGCTCACTACCGAATGTTTTTGCCAGCACTTGTAGGAAGACTGTGGTTTTAGCAGTACCGTTGCTCTTTCTAATGCTTCTACCACATATGCTTCTCAGGACTGAAAACTTTTGTCAGCACTTCTGTTAGTTTTATTAAATATTTATTAACCATGCTGCAATATTTTTAACATTTTAACCTAAGTAAACTGTATATATAGTGTTTTGAGGTGTGTAATAAAGGGCTTGCAAGATTTAACCACAAATGCATATCAGACCCGTTTATAATATGGTAAATTCAATCTAGTGCATTTTTGGTTGTGTGCACAACTTTGACAAGTCCCAACCTTGTGCACACAAGCAGAATTGACTGCACTTCCCCATTAACTATAATGAGCATGCATCAGAATTCAGCAACCATAACTGCCACCAACACATAAATTATCACAATCAAAGGTCTTTGATTAATCTTTCTACATTCCAAATTTCAGGCAAATTGGATTGACAGTTCAAAAGTTATTGAAGTAGAATGAATAAAAATTTCATTTGTCAGAGTGGCATAATTCTGTACCTGTCTAACTTTCACACACCAAACCACTGAAAGGCACCTTTGCGGCAATAGGACTACCTACCCTATAAATTTCAAGCCAGTAGCACCGTGCATAATCTTATGGGCAAAACATTAAGTACATCAATCAATTTCTCTGCAACAAATTAATTTTCCAACACCTAATCAGCATCTGTCACATTTCAAGGACATTCCCTCAACACCGTCCAAATTTCAGGGAAAAAGACCAAACCATTTCAGAGAAATTTAACTTTAAACTTTGTACATCTTTAAGAATTCTTTGACTACGAGAATCGGCCATGACCGATACAAAATGGTGTACCTCGCAGCCGAAAAAGCACTAAAATGGCAGAACTAGTGGCTGAAAATTCTTTAACTGTAAGGGGGGAAACTTCAAATGCTTATAACTCTGGAATGGAATAATATTTTTTCACCAAACAAAAAACGAGCTTTCTACATCCCAAGTCTCATACCAATCAACCACACAATGGTTACACAATGACACGTGCAACACAGTGCACAAAACTAGCAAAAACTGCATTTTTATCTCTTCGCTGAGCAAAAAACGTATGTCTGACTGAAATCAAAACTGGTAAATAAAGAGATGTACCACACTGGACCATGTATACCAAATGTTATCTCAATCTGTTCAATGGTTGCACAGTGGCATGAGCGGAAAACTGCATAGGAGTTCCGAAAAGAACATTTTTGTCGCTTCGCTGCACAAGAACCGTATGTCCAATAGAAACAAAAATTGATAAAAGAAGAGATGTACCATAGCAGACTGTGTGTCCCAAATATTGTGAACATCTATTCAATGGTGGCACAGTGCCACGAGCAAACAATTGTGCAGGAGTGGCAAAAAGTACATTTTTGGTGTTTCACTGCATAAAAGCCATGTGTTCAACTGAAACAGAAATTGGCAAATCAACAGAACTACCATACCAGACCAAGTATTACAAATTTCAGGCAAATCCGTTCAACAGTTGCAAAGTTATAAGCATGCAAAAATGTGATGTTTAACATTAAAGTGACTACTGAACCCTAAATATAGGGGCACTATCACGCCAAAACACACACATCTGTGGCACCACGATTTGGCACCTAGGAGATATGGGCCCAGCAGCACAATGGAATGGTACAACAGAGTCTCAGAGAAAAAAACACCCTGGACAATGCTTTGCTGACATGTTGCTGCATGAGAAAATCTTTTCACACTGCTCATATATATTTTCCTATTGACTATAATGGGAGACAAAACGTGGCATAACTGTTCAACAGAGCAACATTTTTTTCACAAAATTTTCAAAGGACAGCACCACAGCCCAGGACCCATGCATACAAATCAATCAGAACCCACTCAAATAGGTTCTTGTTGCACAAGAAAAAAATGTGATCACATTGTTTTCACAATGCACATATATATTTTCCCATTGACTATAATGGGGCACCTAAAAATAGCATAACTTGAGAATGGAGCAAGATTTTTTCATGAAATCTTCAAACGGGAGCACCACAGCCCAGCACCCTTGTATACAAAACAATTTGAAGCCAGCCAAATACATTCTTGTTACACACCGAAAAATGACATCGCCACTGTTTTCACAATGCACTTACATATTTTCCCTTTGATTATAATGACAGATCAAAAGATGGCATAACTGTGGAACGGAGCAAGCTTTTTTCACAAAATCTTCAAAGGGCATCAGCACAGCCCAGCACCCATGCATACAACCAAATTTGAACCCACTCAAATGCATTTTTTACTGCTGGTGGGAGCCCACCAACTTGTACATTTCTGCATGACATCACAAAATAAGTACTGAATTACATGTATTGGTGGGAGCATGGGACCCACCACATTACCCAGCACTGCATAATAATATACATCTGACATACCCTTTGAGCTGTCCTATACCTTATAATGGGATCTTCCTGCGACCCAAAAATGTGCTCACCATGGTTTTCACAATGTACATATATACTTTCCAATTAACTATAATGAGCATGTGCCACAATTCAGCAACTGTAACTGCCACCAACACAAAAATTGCCACAATCAAAGATCTACGATAAATATTTCTACACTCCAAATATCTGACAAATCAGACAGATGGTTAAAAAGTTATTGAAGTGGAACAAACATAATTTTTATTCATTGGAGTGGCATAATTCCACACCTGTTTAAGTTTTACACATCAAATCACTGAAAGGCACCTCTATGGTACTAGGGCTACCTACCCTATAAATTTCAAGCCAATAACACCATGCATAATCCTATGGGCAAAATGTTAAGTACATCACTCAATATCTCTGCAACAAATTATTTTTCCAACACCTAAAATCAGTCACATCTCTAGGACATCACCTCAACACCATCCAAATTTCAAGCAAAAAGTCAAACCATTTCAGAAATATTTAATTTTAAAGATTTACCAGCTTTAAAAATTCTTTGGTCGTGAGAATAGGCCGCGACCTCACGACCTAAGATCATTTTCAGCCATCAGGGGACATCTGGTCATGAAATTTGGACTATCTGGTCCTTCCCAGAGAAATCTGGTCCTGAAAAATCTGGCCAACTGGTAGTGAAGCGGTGAAATAAGCTCATGAAACAAAATGATCTTGCGACCAAAGAATTTGCAGCCTCGAGATCTAAAATCATTAGTGAGCCATGACCAAATATTTTTAAAGTTTAAAACTTTATTTTTTGACACAACTGAATGAAACCACAGTCATGGGTCAATAGAGGGAAGCCCCCTGGGCAAAACCCATCCTTTCTTTACTTCAGAAGTTACCCATGGGCTGAGATATTTGTTTTTTCCAGACCGTGAACTAAAACAAATTGCTGGCCATCACAGGTGATAGTTTTCTTGTGACTAAAGATTTTTTGGCCATGAGGCTGCAAATTCTTTAATCATGAGGATAGACCAGATGGCCAAACCCCCATTCGTCTTTCGCAAATCATACATATAAATTTTCCCATAGACTTATAACGGAAATTTAAAACTTTAATAACTTTTGAAAGGATTAATATTTTTCACCAAACACAAAGTGGCATGTCCCCTGACCCAAGCTCTTTTTTTTACATCTCAAGTTTCAGACTGGCAGACCACACAGTGGCTGAGCAGCACCACAGACAAAAAAATTTGCAAAATGGGCAAAAAATGCATTTTCTGGCACTTTGCTGCACAAAAACTGTACTTCTGACCAAAATGCAACTTGGTAAACCAAGAGATCGACCATGCCACACTGTGCATACCAAATTTTGTGCAAATCTGTTGAATGGTTGCAAAGTTATTAACACTCAAAATTTGAGGTTTAACATTAAAATGACTACTCAACCCTAACTATAGGGGTGCGACCACGCCCCCTATAATATATATATATTTTGTGAGATAGGCCCTTAGCCTGTATAACAAGCCTGCTTTTTTATTTATAAGCTTTTTACTCGTTCAATGTGACATCGGAATGAGAGTTTTTGGAACAATAGGGCACTCAGATATTTCACTGTATACAGTACATCTAACTGGATGCCCATTTTGATACTGACTTTAAGGAAATCTTTTTTATGAGGATCAAGTTTTCTGAACCCAAATAGCATTAACTTTGTTTTCTTAGTATTGGGACAAGATGGTTAGACTTAAACCAGTTTTTTTATTTCTTTGAATTCTCCTCTTAGACCAGATTAAGTAGCTGCTAGATCAGAGCCAGTTATATACAGCACTACATCATCCACATATAGTAGCATTTTTGCCTTGCCACAGTTAAAGGCTATTCATTGATAAATAATGACCTCCTGTAAAAGAGAGAGAGACATAAACTGGGGAAGATAATTAGAATGGTCAAGAGGGATCCCTCCACAGTAAACTTTACTTAACTGAATAAGTCAAGGAAATATATATACAAACAATGGGCATTTATTCACCAAGCTATTCTAGACAACAATTCCAAAACCTTTTGGATGATGGTTGCTAAGGGGGTCAAACAATACTAGCCATCATTAGCAATCCACATTCTCAAGGAAACTTGGAGGAAAATTTAAAAAAATCATTTAACAAAGAGAACCTTACAGGCCACAACAAGGAATTCCCTGCCAGGTACACATCCAATACGTATCACCCACTAAATATTACTCTTCACAAGGTTGTATAGGCCATTGCACAACTGGTCAATAAGGTGCCTGACCCTGATGCTATGCCTGCAGAGATTTATAAGGACCATAACAATTATTGGGTTTTTGGGTTCTACTACTACCTTGTTTTTTTAACACATGCCTTGCTGAGAGATTTATCCCTCTGTCATGGACAAAAAATATAATAATACCTATTCAATAAAAAGGTCTGTATAATGAACCATCAAACTTCCACCCAATCAGCCTCATTGACATCAGTTCTAAAATATTCACAAGAATTATACTTAAGAAACTGCAGTACTGGACAGATTATATTAGTCCTCTCTCAGATTTTGAAGCTAGTTTCTGCCATGGTTTTTCCACAGTAATAATATATGTGTCTTTGCCCACTTGTTAGAAAAAATACAGAAAATTCAGAAAAATTAAACTTTAAGCTCTTTTTGTTGACTTTACTGCCACATTCGACTCTGTGAACAGAGACATATTTTGGGAAACACTATTCAAAAAAGCACTTACCTTGAATCTTCTACTAATTCTACTTTATATTTTGCATACGAACACCTTGACTGCCATTAGGTATGATAATAGTGGAAATCTTACTGAATACTTTAAAGCAAATAAGGGAGTTAAACAAGGCTGCTTCTTGGCCCCTTTACTATTCAATATTTATATTGACTCACTTTTACGTTATGACATGTCTCTCCCCTTGGACTCCCCTAAAATCAATAATAATTTAATTCATTTTAGCTTACACTGATGACCCTGGTCCTTTCTCTCTCTCTCTCTCTCTCTCTCTCTCTCTAGCTCTCGTAAAATTGACCAACTGAAAGTAAATGTGATCTTTTGAATTAAAAATTAACTTAAAAAAACTAAACTTATGATATTCGGGCAATACCACTCAGAAGCGTAGCTATACTTAGAAAAAGACCCTATAGATGTAGTATCTTCATATATCTACCTGGGAACTAAGTTTACCTCCAATGGCACTTGGACAGCTCACTATAAACCACAACTACCAAAAGCTAGACATGCGGCTAAAGCCCTATTATGTTTTAATTACAATAATGGTGGAGAAATGGTGGTCCGTGCAATAACATTGTGAGACGGGATATCCACTTCTGATTTATGCTGCATTAAGAGTCCTTCTTGAGAAGCCTTGACAGTGTTATATATGTTGTGAACACTCAGGATCTCATGAGTGTTCTGTGATTGTTCTGGGAGTGACATCAAGTTTGGAACTCCCACAGGCTTACACAAGAAGCACTCAAGAGGGAAGCAGTCTTAGATGCAACAGAGCCAGTCAGCCATTGCTGAGGCAATTGGTGTATTTCACTTCTTGTCCCAAGAATAAGCAGTTTAACTGAAGGGTAAGCACTTGTCAAGATGTTTTTATAACAAAAGATAGATGTAAGCAGTTTCCTTTATAAGAGAATACCTAGTGAAAGAGAAGTAAACAAAGGTTTACCTTATTATGTATTACAGAAATGGCCAAAAGTTTCCTGTTTAAGACTGTGAACAACTTTAAGGTAAACAACGTGCCTGAAGATATTTGGGGGGGTCATGCCCCTATTATGCAGCAGATAAATTAAGGCAGCATAAAATACAGATGTGGATAACATTAACAAAAGCGATGTCTATGGTCTGTTACAGGGACAAATGAATATTCTGTCAACTTTAACATAACACAAGGAGCTCTAGAAAGAAAAAAGTTAAAAGGGATCAGAATTAACACTATGGATGGTATTATATATATATAAGGGATACATGATGGGCATGAGTGTGATATGGCAAATGCTGTCACTCCTGCAGAGTGAGATATCCAAGCTCACGATGCAGGAGTGACAATATTTGCCATAGTGCATGATCTGCCTATCATGTATTCGATATATACAATAGGGCCAAGAGTTTTAGAAGTTTTGCTATGCCGTCTTGTGTTCTGTTCCTGTTTATGTGTTTGCTCATTCTGTGTGTGAGCTTTTCTGAATGGACTGGCAGTGTTATAAACTCTGAGAGACACATGAGTGTGTTTTGCAATGCTAAATGAGTTAGTTTTAGACAGGAATGAGAAACATACTTTTGTGAAGCTGTATTGTTTAGCAGTCTAGCTGCAGTGAAGTTAAGAGCATCACAGTAATTGTAATGAGCTGAGAGGCAGAGTGTCAGAACAGCTGATACTGTTTTCAGTGGTAATTAAGTTAGCTGCAGGCTGTAGTTTAAACTGTTCTGTGAAGCTGTGCTGTTTGGAATTCTGGCTGCATCAAGTTGAGAGCATCACAGTAATGAGCTGGAAGTTGGGGGGGACATGTGTGTTTTGTAATGCTCACTGAGTTAGCTGTAGACAGCAGTGAGACCGCTCAGGTAGTGCTGCATTTGTGTCTATGGTAACAGCACAGGTGTTTCTTGCATGCTGAGGGGAAAGCTGCCTAGGGTGATGATATCAGTGACCTTTTGTGACCTGTGTGTGTAAATGGCTGATATCATCACAGTAGAGCAGAGGGTAAAAATATCACACTGCAGTGGATGATACGCTGTTTTATCTCACTCATTTACCACTCACCCCTAATATATATGTATATATATATATATATATATACAACATTGAAAGAATTTGAAAGTATATAAATGTATTGACACTAAATTTAAGGTACTCTTGTAAAAAAACTATGTATCAGCAGATGTAAAAAGTAATGAAAAAATAATGACCCCATGATCAAGCTCTATGACAGAGCAAAACTAATAGAAAGAATTTCAAACAACACTTGAAAGTGTAACTGAGTATAACTTGAAAGCCCCTCAAACCAGTGTATAATACTTAGAAAAAGATCCTATAGATGTCGTATCTTCATACATCTACCTGAAAATTAAGTTTACCTTCAGCAGCACTTGGACAGCTCACTTTAAACTACAATTATCAAAAGCTAGACATGCGGCTAAAGCCCTATTATGTTTTAATTATAATAATGGTGGAGAAATGGTTGTCCATGCAATAACAGCTGGTGAGGCTAAAATAAATCCATTGCTTCTCTAAAGGGAGGAAGCATGGGGGGCTCAAAATGCACCCAACCTTGAGCTTCCACTATTCTACTATTCTAAAACTATTCTACACGTTCCCTTATCTACCTCTAATGCCATAGTCCAAACTGAACTAGGCAGAATCCTTCTGTCATCTTTAATAGATTTACATTTAGTATCATATTGACTTAGAATGATCAAAAGTAGGGAAATCGTATGCCTTTAGACTGCTTGAATAAAACAATCACCTGGACTAAAAATGGATTTACCTCTCCCTGGCTGAAAAAAAAAACTTGTTGATATCTTAAGTAATGTCAATCTCCACCACCTATGGGAACACCATCTTCAGGGAATTATTATTTTTCCACTATACCACTATACGGTATATGAAAACATTGAAAACTAAAATATTCTGTGCCGCTGAAAAGAATTTGGTGGAGCAAGTAAAAGCACAAAAACAGGCCCCATGGTACAGTCCAAATAAAATAGACACCGCCCTTGAATTCTACCTTTTTAATTTCAATTTCTTCAAACTGCAGAAAATGTATCATCTGGGCTAGGTTTGGCCTCTCCTCCAGACACACATATTTTAATAAACACTACCTTAAATGACAGCTTTCAGATAGAACCTGCCTCTGCAACAGAAGCTTTCAGGAGACAATTGCCCACATCATTACCCAATGTCCACTTTACAACCCTTACAGGGACAAAATTCTCAATGAATTTCTGGTTAGATATGCAAATGTAGACTACGATGCAGTTTTCATTTTGCTTCATCCCACGATCACAGAGGATGCTGAAATGATATCTAGGTCTGTGGCTAACATGGTCAGGCTTTAGAATGTTTAACTTTGGATAATTCAAAACAATGTGAATGCTGCTAAATAAACTAGGTTGCTACCCTTCTTGTCAAATGATGTTATCCACTGTGCCTCTAGATAGATTTTTTATATTCTCATCTCAAAATGATTTTATTATTTATGAGTCTGTACTCTTGTTTTAACTTTTGTATAAATTTTAAATGTCCAGTCCTGTAATGTGTTGGAAGATCAATAAACCTGATCTGATTTGATTTGATAAATAATGAATAGAGCTTTGGATCCAGTATGGAGCCCTGTTATACCACATCAAAAATGCTATGCTGGGATGATTGGCTATCCCCACTTTTAACCAGTTGGTTACAGACCATAAGAACTTCTGAACCATGAGCAGGAGACACAGCCGAGGCCCATGCTCCTTAATTTAGACAGTAGGATTTCATGATTCACAAGACTGAATGCTTTGGTTAAATCAATACAAATTGCTCAGTTTACCTGTGCTAAATCAACAACATTGTCGTTGAAGTTTGGCATGGTGAGATCCCCAATGTCAACAGGTGAAATTTTGTCTGTCCGACATTGGTGTGTTTCTCTCAGGGGGGGTGCACCTCCCTGAACCACCCATGTGGGGGACTGCACCTGCTGGACCCCCTGTCTTAAAATAATAAACTCTGAGCCAGAGTTGATTTGATGGGAGAGGCAAAAGACAGTGAAAGGATGAAATTTCACCCTCAGGTCCCTCACAGTGCCAGTCTCAAAACCTGTCGAGATTGTCGCTGTGAGGGATTTCACCGTTTTGAGTTTCGCTGTTTGGTCGGCACACCAATTTGCTCCTGTGACTTTGTCATCATCCATGGCACTAAAATGTCTGTAATGAGTTGTGCCACAGCTGTATCAGTGCCATGATGCTTATGTAAGGCCTGCTGGACATCTGTTAGCAGGGTATTTGTTTCTAAGAAGGTTTTTAGCTAGTTGTAGACCAACCTTTCTTAGGTAGAGTATCATGAATGGATATGGGATGATAACTTTCTGTTGGTTACCTAGCTTCTCCTATGTTTATGGGAACCACCTGAGCCACTTTCCAATTTTTCCACACTTTGGAGCAGGATCAAGTTGTAAAGCTTCATCAGTGGGCATGTTAGGAAAGGGGCAGCATGCTTTAGGACTCTGGGTTCAAATGAGTCATGACCTGCAGACTTGTCAATGTTAATACTCTGCAGCTGGTCAAGAACCTCCTTCTTAATGACCAGCCTAAAATGAAAGTTAGCATGGCTAGTCATGGAAGAATGGATGTTGGTGGAAGGATAATTGGATGCATTTTTAAATATGTCTAGATCATGAAGAATCTGTTAAAAGCTTCAGCAATATGTTATGGACTGCTGAGTGATTTGTTATTCCAGAGAATTTCCTGAGTGTGGCACCAGTTCAACCTTTTAGGAGGCTGTTCACTTGTGACCTGTCCCTGACTCACTGGTTACCCAGCAGAAATGTTATTATTATTTCTTTTATTGTAATTTAATTTTTTAATTGGGATTGTTAGTTGGGTAATATTTATATGTTTTATTTGTTTGTATTAATTGTTTATGAACTGTTTCAATTTTGTACAGTGCCCTGAGTCCCCAGGAATGGGTGCTCTGTAAATAAGGTAAACATACTTATTCTCAAAAGTATTTTGGGTTTTGCAAGCTGTGCATCTGCAGGGCCTTCATATAACTGGCCTTGGCCTTTTTTAGGTTGGATTTTCAAGAATTGTGCAGCTGTCTATTGCTGGACCAGTCTTCTAGCCTACCAAAGGTTTTAAATACACTGGATGCCTGATCCCTCTGCTTTATAAGTAGATATGCAGTGAAGTTAAACCTCATCGGCGAAGTTGCCACAAAGTTGCAAAACTTTAATTTTCCAAAGCTTTGCAAAGTTCCTATGGCATTACCAGCTTCAACATAGCTGACTTCACAATGTTTTTTTTCAGGTGAGGTGGCACTATTCTAAAACATGGCAACTTCTCAAGCAAAATGTGGTCACTTTGTGGAAAACGGCAATCTTGCTTGGCAAAAATCTTTGCAAAGTTGGCACTTGTGAACTTCATTAAGTTGACCAACTTCACTAAGTTCTGTTGAAGCAAACTTCTCTCAGCTTTGCACATCTCTATTCCTAAGGCTTAAAGGGGATAGTCACTTAGAACAAAAGCATTTTTCCACTCTTTGCACAACAGGCATGCTAATTTACAATGCTAGCAACACTGTTTGTAAGAAAGCCATGGGCAAGGCTAATGTTCCTGATTATTCTATGTCTGGTCAGTTTATATCAACATATAGTTCTGTATATAGTGAATCTTGCCACTCTGTAGCTACTACTATAAATCCACAGTCTATGTGTATGTGTTTTGTCAGTCTCTTATTACTTGAAAAAGGGACTCCAACAAAAACACATTTTCTGTTTTAAATAAGACTCTCAAGCTGGAGGTTTTGGGCAATTCCTGTTATGAATAATATGACAAGTAGTTATTTTTTCATTTTAAAGAATTTTCTTCATATTGTAAATTGGGTATTATGAGATTCTGGAAGTTAATCTATGCTCCTCTCTGATAATGTGATGTCCTTATTAGAATACCAGTAGTACTATACTGCTTGTTCTGGTTTAATTTAGAATGACTGACATCTTTATATCAAGGACAATAGTAATACGTGCAAGGAAGTATGTATGTGGCATTTTATCACTGTGTTGAAATAAAACGTGTGAATCTGACAATGCATTGGGTTCTTTGTAATAATTCAAGCAACAAATGATTGAGCAGGCTTGATAAGGACTTGAATAAACCAACATGTTTTTTTAAAATGAAGAGTTAGCTCACAAATGGCCTGTTCTTTATCAGTGCTGCTACTGTTTCCCCATTACGTGATCCTTGCAGAAAAGCAATGCTACCATACAAACATTACTAAGAATAAGTTTTACAATAAAATTAAGTGATGTGATGTGGAGTTTTTGTAACAGTATGGCCCATATTCAAAAGGTTTTTGAGCAGCAATATCAAAATGAACTGTCGCAATTTGCAGATTGTGCTGGAATGCTATGTTTAGCCATTTGTGCTGTGCCTGTTAAAAGTGATAGTGCTTGACCATAACATTAATGTATTCAGAGTTTCAAAAGGTGGACAGTGATGTGAATATTTGGTTCCATGTGATAATCAAGGGTTTAGTGCTGTAATAGCACATTTAATGTGACTCAGCGCAGCATAAATTAAGGGCTATAAAAAGCAGCTCTTAAACTAGGGAAAACCCCAACGTCAGGGAGAGGCACAATAGCACACACACCCCAAAACAAAATGGCACACATCAAGTGCCTGATGAAAGCAGTCATAGAGGATGAGGACTGGGCCAATGCTCCCTCCTGGGCCCCAGTGAAGACCCTGTAGGAGCTAAGCTGCAAACAGACAGTACCATCCATGAGTTATATTCAAAGTCCACAGTAACGAACAAATCATAGGTGTGTAACAGCTCAAAAGGTCCATTCTTATGCATCTAATTGAGCTGCTGCATGACCAGCTTGAGACAGACACTCACCCCAGCTATGCCATGTCCATAGAGCACAAGGTGACAGCAACGCTATATTTACTGACCACTGGAATGTTCCAGATATTGGTGGATAGCACCACCATTTTCACACAGTCCATCACCTTGTGCCTATTGGGCCAGTTTCTTAGATGCCCTGCTGGCTCATGTTGAAGAAGTCATTGTATTGCCCACCACAACAGCTGAGTGAACAGCAACCATGGAGAAATGTTATTGAGTTGCACACCTACTGGCTTCACTGGATGCCACTGACGGCACCCATGTTGCCATCCTTGCACACTCAAGAGATGGGTGGTAGACTATGTACATAGATAGGGCTTCCACTCCATCAACTGCCAGATTGTGTGTGATGAAACTGGCTCCATCATTAGTGTCCTGGTTCAGTACCCTGGCAGTGACCAGGACACCTTCATCTGGCATAATTCCATCCTGTGACAGAGGTTTGAAGGCAGGGATATACCTAGTGGGCACCTTGTCAATGAGTATATGCACAAGGCCTCCTCTCATAGCTGCCACATATTTCACTAACCAATGCCTTATGCCTTCCTTAAAAGGGGACAGTGCATATCCCATGCATCCCTGGCTCATATCACCTGTCCAACACCCTGCATCCATTGTAGATGACAGTTACAAAGTGGCATGCACCACTACATATAATGTCATCAAGTGGGTCTTTGGCATGCTCAAGATGCAGTTCAGATGCCTTGACTGGTCTGGTGGTGCCCTATAATACATCCCTCAGAAGGCATATGTCATATTCCTTACCAGCGGCATATTACACAACATAGCACTCAACTGTAGCATATGCTTGCTGGCTTCAGACAGAAACACTGCAGTGAATGTAGAGTCAGCGGACAAGTGGATACAGGAGCAGCTCAATAGTCATGACTTTATGGTGGCCAGGCAGTCACAGGACTATAGAGGACACCTCATCACAAACCTCTTTGGACTCATACAGTCAGTACTGAGAACAAGGAGAATGTAATGTTTCAATGAAATGTATTCAAAAACCATACAGTGCAAGACAAAACAGGGATCAACAGAAATAACAAGCCCTTCTGGTGAGGGAAGGAAGGAGGATGAAAAATAATATGCCAACCAGGTGGGGGGAGGTGTCACAAAGTGGAGTGTGAAAAAATTAACAGGCCATCCAGGTGGGGGGTTATAAAAGGGATGAAAATAAATAATATGCCAATCAGGCAGAAAGGGGGTTCACAAGGGTGAGATGAACAAAGTAACAGTCCATCCAGGCAGGGGTGAACGAGGGTATTGTGAGGGGGCATGAGGTGGCACATTTGGGTAGATCTGAGAGAATGCAGGCACCCTAGGTGTGACCCATACTACCACCACTGACATGGGGGTGGCATGTATGCTGTATTAGACAGGGTAGCAGGGATGTCATCACCCACTCAATAGTGGGCAGCTGAGGGAAGGATGTGAGCAACCCACATCACAGCACTGCAGAGAACTGACCCTTCCAAGGAACAGGCCATGGCCAGAGGTGCAGTGCACTGCATGCAACATTGCTGTTTTGTGTGGAAAACTGTGACTTTGATCTGAGACATTATCCAACTGTTGTCCGTTATCGGTGGCCCCAGCTTTCACACTTGCTTCCTGCCCTCCATATTTGAGACTTGAACTAACCAATGTGGCAGCTTGGAAGTGGCTAGAATCTTACTGATTTAAAATCCAGCCTGTTCTGATGTGGCAGCATCAAAAGCAGCAGCGGAAAAGTGTTGTTGCAAAGTGGGGAGTCTGCTGGAGTTCAGCAGGCTCCAAGCAGCCCCCTTTTTGTTATTAGCAGTTCCACTCTGTTTGTGGAACCACCCCCTACATGTAGTGAGAGCAATCTCCAGACTGTCATAAAGGGAAAGTGAGCATCATCAGTTTGTGAGTCCTGCTGCTCTTTTTTTCAAGCAATTGACTACACTGTTGTCATTTTAACCCGCCTGCATCTGTATTGTGATACAATTGTAGACTTTGTCTACATGAATTTGACTTCCTTGCTGCTACACTTGGGAACGCTGCAGTTGTGTGTTAAAAACTGCGAATCTGATCTGTGACATCATCCTCCTGTTGTCTATTATCTGTGGCCTCTGCTCTTACTTTGTAGCCCACTCTCCCTGTATTTGAGGCTTGCACTAACCAAGGTGGCAGCTCAGTAATGGGTGGATTCTTGCTGGTTTAAAACCCAACCTTTTCTGATGAGGCAGTGGCCAAGAGGGGTGCCAATATGGGGAGTCTTTTGGATTGTGGTAGGCTACAAGCAGATCCCCTTTGTTTCCAGCAGTATACTGTTAGAACAGTAAATGGAGTACATTGACTGCATTGCAGTGACAGCTGCACAGTGATGGAAATTGCAATGACAAGGAGTTGATGTTGACAGGTGTGTACTGTCATCAGTGAAGTGTATCAGGAGGTGGGTGGGATGTGCAGTGGGAGGGATTGTCACTGTGCTAGATTTGGTGTCGACAGGTGTGTTCTGTTGACAGGGAAGTGTATCGGGAGGAGGGTGAGATGTGCAGTGGGTGGGATTCTCGGTGTGCACAGTGAGGTGTATTGGGAGGTGGATGGGATGTGCAGTGGGTGGGATTGTTGCTGTGCTGTATCAGACATGCTTTTCGGGTGGTTTTGCGGCCGGAGAAACTTCCCCTTTCTCCACTGTCTGAGTGATGTGGAGTTAGATATTAAAAGTAGAGGGGGTGTACATTCATCCAGTGAAGTGTGGCAGTCAGTGTTGGAGTGCTGTGGATCATTGTTGGGATGCGTCAGTGTCGGCGATTTCAGCAGGATCATGTGATGTAAGGGATGTTGGCAGGATTTCTGTCACTGTGGCTTGGTGGAACCATTTCCAGCAGTTCCACTGTGTTTGTGGAATGCCATCCTCACATGTAAGAGAGTAATTTGTATACCGTCATCAAGGGAGAGTGAGTGTCATCAGTTCATAAGTCATTTTACTCTTTTTCTAAGCATTTTAGTATTCATTTGTCACCTTAACCCATCTTCTGTTGTATTGTGTTACGATTGTGAACTCTGTTTGTTGACATGAAATTGACTTCCGTACTGCTACACTCTTGAACTCTATTACTCTTTATAGAAATTATGAACCTGACTTGAAGCATCCTTCACCTGTTGTGTATTATCTGTGGCCCAGCTCTCACACTTGTAGCTCCCCCTGTATTGAGATTTGCCCTAACTGAGCTGGCTCTTCTTTACTGAACAGAATATTATTAGTTTAAAACCCAGCCTGTCCTGACACGGTGATGTCAACAGTGGAGATGGCTAAGTGGGGAGTCTGTTAGAGTCCATGGGAGCTTTGGAGCCTGGGCCACAAGATTCTGCTGGCCTGATTTTGGATTGTATTGTTTTAAAGTTTTGGTTAGATTTTATTTTTAAGTTGCTGTTTTAAATTCTTTAATTTTTTTTTTAAATCTGTGTCATTGATTGGCAATTTCAGCATTATTGTGGGTTGGGTTGTTATCCTTTCCTACAGCATGGCACTGAGTGAGGCTCTCAGCAGTGCATACGGTGACCAGCACAGGCCTCTTCACACCTCCTCAGCCTGCCAGCATATGCACAGCCAGGGAGCGCAGCTTTTATTTATAGGACTGGATATGTCACCCTGTTAACTTAGATAACAGGAAAGCAATTCATTTGACTGCATTAGCAAGTAATCCATGCATGAGAAACCTGTATGCTTGGACTTGTGCCAGGGATTTTACAGAGTTGATGCATTTAAATAAAGATGTGAACTGAGCAGAAACTATGAGTTGTGGTTCTAATTCAGCTGTGGTAAGCCCAATTTAAAAGACAATTTGAAACATGGTACATTACAGATGTGCTGACCTGTCTGCTACGGCAGTGTTGTTTGAGTAAATTTAATTGACAAAGTTGGGGTATATGCACTCTTCATATATGTTGTTTTGAACAACCACATTTGTAACATTTGTAAATCTGTACTGTCTCAATCAAAGACTTTGGGCCTATTTGTAGCCTAAATCCCATTAGTAAGCTGTTAGAGAAAATTATCCCTGAGCAAATCATTAGTTATTTGGACAAGTATAATGTTCTTTGTCCTCAACTGCATAGGATTTGAAAAAGCCTAGTACAGGGACCGCTTCGATTTTTCACAGATGTGGTTCTCAGTGGTTTGATGTTGGTTCAGAGACTGGGGTTGTGTTCATGGACCTGACTGGGGCATTCAACCTTATTATCATAGTTTGCTTTGTATCAAGCTTAGGCCTTTGGGTTTCTCTGTGAATATTGTCTCATGGGTTAAAGATACTTAATTGACTACACTCCATTTGTTGGTGTGGGCTGTCTTTTTCAAATCAGGTAATATGGGGAGAGGGGTACCTCAGGGGTTCAGTTAAGGACCTTTAATGTGTTTGTTATTTGTGAATTTGATTCAACTAGTTTGTAAATTGGGTAACTCCTTACTTCATGTGGATGATCTATTTTTTTTTCTACAGACAAAACAATGACTGACATTACAGGTAGCTAGAGACAGATTTACTTTCAGTTTGTAACTGGTTTTCTAACAATTTACTTATACTAAATTCTTAAAAGACTAAATCCATGTTATTTGGTTTTGTTACATACTGTGTGAAAGTCCTTTTTTATGACTACACGATGGTTTGGAGACTGAGTGGTGCTTATGAATTCCAACCCCTACTACAGACACATTGTATATTAGTACCATTTTATTAATATAATTTGTGTCATCTGGGGTGGGGGTATGGACACAGACTCATCTTTTACTGATTGGCCATGCATCAATTGTTTAAATATCAAATGTACATTTCAGGTGGACAAATATTTTGCTGATGTTTTGGGTGTACATTTTAGGTGAGAGCAGAACAATAGGGTAGAGGTGGAGACTTTCTGAAAGCCCAATTTGGGAAACACACTGTTGATGTGAGATTTCCCATCTCAGGTCCTTGGTGGACAGCATCCCTTATGCACAATTCTTGAGGATATGTAGGAATTGCATTTTGGCATCTAAATTTGAAGAGGCAGGGGTGCTGTCCACCTGGATCAGGGAGAAGGGATATTCAAGGGCAGTAATAATGAAAGCATATGATAAGGCCAGGAGTAAAACCAGAAATTAGCCCTTAGTGCCTAAAATGTATACCACAGTAGTCACTGAAAACAGCATCACCTTTGCTATGGACTGTGGTTCCACATCTTGTCAGATTAGGGACATTGTTCATAAAAGATCTGAAATGTTACAGTCAGATTCTGAGATGTCCATGGTAGTAGGGCCTAAGTCCAGAATTTCATACCGACGGAAAAAACATTGCTGATCATGTAACCAGAAGTCATTACATAGACAGATGGAATCAAAAGGCTTTTCCTCCAACATTTCAAAAATGTTACAATTGTAATATCTGTAAATATGCTGTACCAGGCCACTGATTGTGGATTCCCATATGGGGGTCAGATTTAATCTAAAGCAATGTGCGAACTGCAAAACCACCCATGTTCTGTAATTTATTTTGGTTGGTGTGATTGCAAGTTATTGCATGTGGGTCAAACTCAAAGACAATTGAGACATATGATTCAGGAGCATGTGACAGCCATTTTGCATGGGATGTACAGAATGCTTCTAAGCTGCATTTTAAAAGTCATCATAATTACTGCCAAATAGTTTTAAATTCAGGCCCCTGGAACATGTCAGTAAGTGGGAAAGAGTGGGAAATCACATTGAAATATTGTATTAAAAAGAATTACAATGGGTGTTTAAATTGTTTGCATTAGTCCCCTATGATTTCAATTAAATGTTTGATTTGAGAGCATTTCTGTAAATAATGAGATTTTTATTCTATAGTGTCAGAATATAAATTGTCATTTTCCTTATTCTTTTGTGTATTGGTACTTCATACAGATTTTATTTTCCTTTTTTGGAGTCATGCAACATGTTTCATTGCCTGGGGTTTTGTAAAATGGAGTTGGGATATATTTTTTAGGGTAATGTTCTTGTTTGCTTGCAATTCTCTGTGCTAATAATAGGATGTTTATTAGTATCAAGTAATGAACTTTCAACATACAGGTGCTGTTTTTCTCCCTCCGCTTTTTGTGATAATTTTAGCCTTACATTTTTATGGCTCTGGAGGGGTGATTGATTTAAAGTTATTTAATGATTAATTAAAGAAAATGTATTAAATGAGGTGATTTCGTATACCATAATGTGAGGGACGCAATTAGGGCACCATGAGTACAGTGATGGGAAAAGGTTGTGAGTGACAGAGGCATGCAGGATTTCACAGTGCCCTGCTCCCATGGCCATTTTCACTGCTGACACTGTTTTCCTCCAGTCCTCTCATGTCTGGACCCAAATGAGGTTATATTTAGTGTTGGGGGATGCGGTGGGGTCAAAGCCCCCAACAAAAAACAATTGTTCTCCCCTGCTCTCCCTTGTTTCCCTACATGGGTTGTAGTAGAATGTACAGGTGCGATAGTTGTGGACAACATGTTTCGGGCACTCTAATATACAATGACCAGATTCACATCACTGTGACATGGGTGAACCAGGTGATTCAATTGTGAATCAGGTTGTAAAAACAGCAGCAAAATGAGAATTCCCTTTAGAGCTGAATGTGTGCAATACTTATTGGTTTTAATCACCGTTTTAATGGATTTCAAATGAAATAACAGTGTGCATGTGTTCTTGCTTTTTCACTTTTGATCAAATTTAAGGTTAATCACAGAGTGTATAAAATTGTCACTTTTGTAATTGTTGACTATCCCTCTGATGAACCCCATGTAGGGCATATGCTTATTGGGGTTTGCTCCCTAGTTGCTTATCTGCATGTTTACATTCAATAAAATACATGTTGCACCCTAAGTTGCGTGCACCTGTTTTTTTCTTGTTTGTTTTTGGAACTTTGCTATTTGGTACTGATTCCATGCTGTGTGGAAGTCCTATTTAAGCTTACATGATGGTTTGGGGAATGAAATAGAATGATTTTATTAGTTTAAATATGTGGGTGTTGTTTTAGACCCTGGGCTAACTTTTTCTGTTCATGTCAAACAGGTCATCCGTAATATTAATCAAAGACTGGGGGCTTCTTTATTAATCATATAAAAAAGAAAGAAAAACAACTCATGAGACCAGAAAAGCAATTGCAGTTGGTGTTCTTCTACCCCATTAGTATTATGTTTCTTATCTTATTAATTTGGGTGTCAAAGCATGAAACATTCTTTCCATTTCTTATAATAGTATAAGTTGTTTTGTTTTACTTGCCCCAAATTGTACCCATCATTGTTCTTTTGTATTCTCAATTGGGGTGGTTATAACCACTTTAATGAATTGAATATGTTTTTTGGCTGTCAAATTTTTAAATCAGTTGTGTCCTCCACTCCACGTGCTGTTTAGATTTAGTATCACTAAGGACAGTGTTAACAAGTCTAAAATCAGCTAATGGGGTTTTAATTCACACTAGATAATAAATTTAAAGCAGACCTTCATGCTTTTTCAGCTACTGCCCCTTGTCATTGGAATAGTTTGCATGAATCATTACATCTTGTATGTTCACTTTCTGTTTTTAAAAGAACTTCAAATAATGCTTGTTTAACTATAAATTTGCCTGTACTTTTCTATGACTGTATTTGCATTTATGATATTCATGTTGTACTGTATTGTTCATTTTTGTATTGTGCTGTATTCCAGGTCGAGCCTGAACAAGGACCCATGGTCCACTGTTCCTTCCTGGTTAACAAATAAGTAAATACATAAAATAAATAACATTGTTTCGCATGGAGGTCTGCCCCAAAGTTGCTCTTTTTAAAGGGGTACTGTCAGCTTAAACTTGATTTTAATAGCCCCAGTTAAAAACTATACCTGCACCAATATTTATTAATGCACATCCTATTTGTGATTCCTGCTTATCTTAAAATGTTCATTTACACATTTCTTTGACATTTTTAGTGTTTATCCATTCTGGGGGAATCCTGGATGGCATGTCTGTCTGGCCCATACACTTCTAACATGGTAAGGAAGTGTCAGAAAACTTGTGCACAAATGAGTTTGGATTTTGAGAAGCATGCAAATTAAAACAATTTTATTTTATTTGTTTATTTATTTGAATTTTGATGATTGGGTGGTCCCACTGAGATAAACATGTTTCTTTTTCAGGAGCAACCTGGGGAATAGAAGCATCCCTTACTTAGAACAAGATACACCACCATACAAAGGAAAAACGTAGTCAAAATCAAATGTACAATACAAGTGTTAACTATAGACTACAATCATGAGAAGACAATGGTTACTTACTTAGTATTACTTGGTATGAAAGAACAGAAGAAGGCCAGAGCCCAACGAGACTGTTCCCCACACTATGTGGGCCACTATTTATCTATTATCCCTCAACCAAACATCTAATTTGTTTTTAAAGACAGTGGCACTAGTCGCCTATACCAATTCTTGTGGCAAGGTGTTCCATACAATGGATGCTTTTATTGGAAAAAAGTTTCCCCTTTTGCTGGTTTTATAAATTTGTACTTTAAGCTGTTTATTATGCAGTCTCGGAACATGTCTCCTTTTGGAGAGTGTTAGACCACATTTTTCCATTAGATCTGGTGAATTTATTAAATTAAAAACCATAAGCATATAACCTCTTAATCTTCTAGTTTGAAGACAGAAGAGACCAGTAGCTTTTAATCTGTTCTGATAATCCAAGTTTGTTAATCTTGGAATCATTCAAGTTACTCTCCTTTGAACCTGTTCAAGAATTGCTATGTCTTTTTTTTTTGGTTTGGATTCCAGAAAGGGGAGCCATAGTCTAGATTCGGTCTAATGTATGCCCTATACAATGGAATAAGGCATTATTCAGTGCGATTAACAAAAGTGCATTTTATTTGCCTCAAAATTCTGTTGGTCATGCAAGCAGTTCTAACACAGTGATCATTTTATATAAGTTTATTATTAACATATGTCCCTACATCTTTTTCACAATTTGATGAGTGAAGTGGTAGTCCGTTTATATAATATATCGTTTTTGGATTATTTACACTGAAATACACTACTAAACATTTGTCTTGATTAAATTGCATATGATTTTCATTTGCCCAAAGTGTTAATTTTTCCAAATCCTTCTTTAATGCAGAAATAATTTCTTGATTATTAACCTTGCCCCCAAATTTAGTGTCGTCTGCAAATTTAATCATGAAGTTATTTGGCCCTGTTTGTAAATCACTGCTAAAGAGATTAAACAATGTTTGTCCCAAGACTAATCCCTGTGGTATACCACTTGTCACACTACCCGAATCAGAAAAGATATCATTAACTCTAACTCTCTGAGAACGATTTGTCAACCAGTTTAAAGTCCAGTTGACAATATCAGGTGACAGACCTAGATTGTGCATTCTAGTAATGAGTTTTTCATGTGAGACTTTATTGAAAGCTCTACTAAAGTCCAAAAGAATTACATCAGTAGGGATACCCACATCTAGTAGATTACTTGTATTATTGTAGAAAGATATCAGATTGGTGGTGCAGGAATACTTGGGAGTAAACCCATGCTGATTTGAATCATACATTCCTAATTTTTTACAATCTTGATCTATTAGAGACTTCATTACTCATTCCATTAATTTACCAGCCACTGAGGTCAGGCTAATTGGATGATAATTTTCCACAGAACCTCTATTGCCTTTTTTAAATATGAGAGTAACTATTGCTAAATGCCAATCATTTGGTACAATGCTTTCTTGTAAGGATTTGTTGAAGATAATTGACAAAGGTATGGAAATATTTATAGAGGTTTCGATCAGAAGCCATGGATGAAT
This sequence comes from Neoceratodus forsteri, assembly GCA_016271365.2. Taxonomy (NCBI): domain Eukaryota; kingdom Metazoa; phylum Chordata; order Ceratodontiformes; family Ceratodontidae; genus Neoceratodus; species Neoceratodus forsteri. Next base: position 878,068,936 of record CM057458.1, on the reverse strand, counting down.
ACTGTCTGGGCCCGGACTAGTATTTTTTCTTAGTTTTTTGATAGCCTGTATAATGTCAGTTGGATAGAACCTATGGTAATTTATGTGGTGAACTTTAAATGTACTAATAGGTGATTTTTGAGAGAATACAGAACTAAAGTACTTATTAAAGAGATTCGAGGTTTCTATATCACATAGAGAAGAGCCATTGGTTATAATGGAACCAGAGGTCCTTGGTACACTGTTTTTACTATTTATATAGGAGAAAAGAGATTTGTGACAGTCTTTTGTGTGAGCTAGTTTAAATTCTAGCTTATTTTTTGCCAGTTTAATAGAATTTTATACGTTTTTCACAGACAGTCTGTATTTATGTAATAGAGTAGTTTTAAATGGAACAGAACTATTCTTAAGTTTCCTAAAAAGTTTAATTTTCATTTTAATATAATTTTTAATTTTCTTGTTGAACCAAGGGGAAATGTTTCCTTTATAATTAAATTTCCTCTTAGATGGAATAAAGGTATTTTCCAAATAATGTACAATGTTTTTAAAAAAAGTCTCAAGCTTGTTGTGTTGTACAATTAAGAAGATTAGATTCCCAGTTTATGTTTTGTAAGTATTCATTGATTTTAGAAAAATGTGCTTTATTATAATTTTTTGTATAGTATAACTTCCTTTGTGTAGTTTTAAACTGTTGAATTTCAAAAAGAATAGATGAATGATCACTGGTCCCAAGTGGATCCCAAATTTGTAAATTGCTAATTTTTTGCTCTATGTTAGTAAATAATAAATCCAAAATATTAGAACCTCAAGTGGGTTCAGTAACAAGTTGTTGTAATCCAGTACTAACTACCACATCTATTAGTCCTTTCTCGGCATAGGACTGTCCTGGGAATGAGTCCCAGTTAATATGAGGGAGGTTAAAGTCACCAAATATTACAGTATCTTGAGATTCTGAAAAATGTGTAATTTCTTTAAACATATCAGTTGTGTAATCTGAATTTGCAGATGGAGGTCGAAAGATGTTACCAATAGTTATATAGGACTGCTCCTTCAATAGGATTTTAACCCATATACTTTCCAAAGGAAAGGGAGAACACACTTCAAAAGAAGGAATATCATTTCGTATGTACATACAAACTCCACCGCCTTGCTTATCTAATCTGTTTTTATGATATAATTTATAACCTGGAATTTCTCTGGACCAAATTAAGAATGTGCCCCACCAAGTTTCAGTTACTCCCACCACACCTATATTTAAAGTTTTACATTTGGCTTCGAGTTCTGCTAATTTGAGTTGGTTTAAAGATGTTGCATTCAAAGCTAGGAATTGATATTTAGTTGTAATAATATTTTGGTAAGTATTCAGAGACTTGGGAATAGACCCATTCTCCCCCATTGTCAATCAATCAATCAATCAAAATCTTTATTTATTCAGGCGGACATCATTGAGCAAAGCTCATTTACAAGATGGACCTGATCGGTCGAGGAACAACTTGAAGGTACAAAAGCAGACATATACAAAACACATCTATATAAACAGATACAATAATATAAGCATATATAAAAACAAGGTAGCCGGAGATTACAGGCTCCAAGGCAAGCTAAACCAGACAGTTATGATTGATGACTACTAAAATGTTGAAAACAGCCTCTGAAAAATGACATAGAGGGGCTGGTGGGAGTTTTGGATAGGGACTAAGTCTACTAGTAGTGAGTGAATGGGGTAGAAGTAAGTGACAGGGGTAGCTGTGGAGGTCTTGGTAAGGGATAGCAAAGCTGCAGTAGAAAAAAGGGGTGGTAATAAATGTGATTGGACTAAGCCTTGTGAAAGCAATTGCATATCTCTGGGAAGAGACTTGTGTAGAGCTTTTTAAAGGATGTTAGAGGTATAAAGGTGGTCAACTTTAGGGTCTTCTGCAGAGAATTCCATGCCATTGCTAGAGAGTAATTGATTTCAGATCTCCCATGCCGGGTGCTGGCTTTGGGTAGCTTCAAAGTGATGAGGTTGTTGCTTCTTAGGGCATATAACCTAGCTGTGGCCAGTGTAAAGCAATCTAAAATATAGGATGGAAGTTTGTTAGACAGGGTTTTGTATATCCATAATGCAGCATTTTGTTCCTTCTGAGGTGTAAGGATGTCCAGCCAACTGCAGCATAGAGAGAGCAATGATGAGTGTTGAATGGAAGATCTGTGATGAACCTGAGAGCTCTATGATACAAGGTATCCAGTTTACTTAAATAGGAAATAGAACAGTGGCCATAGAGGAAATCTGCATAGTCAATAAGTGATAGAAATGAGGCCTGGGTTAGTCTCTGTCTTGAATCTCTGGTTAAATAATGTTTAATTCTGAAGAAAAGGCCAAGCTTCTGATGAAGTTTTTTCAGAAGTTCTTCAATATGCTGAGTATAATCAAGCCTGTTGTCAATCCATACCCCTAAATATTTGAATTTGTCAACATAGTCAAGGCTTTCTCCAAGGATGGTGGATAGTTGGGGAAGATTGCTTGGTGAAAAGGTGTTAGTATAGTAATTAGTGGAGAAGAACATAGCTTTTGTCTTCTTTGCATTTAGGAGGAGTTTTTTTTCAAGTAGTTGGTATTGCAAAAGGGAGAATTCTGATTGTAGTATTTCACAGGCCTTTGAAGGTGATGGGTTACTGACATGTAAGACAATGTCATCTGCAAAGAGGTGAACATTGGCTTTGGTGAGATTAGAGTCAATGTTGTTAATGTAAATGGCAAAAAGGATAGGGCCCAGGATAGATCCTTGAGGTACTACTCTTAGGAGTGGTTTTGATGAGGATAGGTCGCCTTCATTTTTCACCTGCTGCATTCTATCAGCGAGATAACATCTGAACCACTTAAGAGAGGGTGGATCTAGGCCTATGGAGTGCAATGAAGAGAGTAGCAGCTCATGATCCACTGTGTCGAAGGCTTTGCTTAGATCAAGAAATACAGCACAGACGCTGTTCTTTTTGTCTAGCTCAGTTTGCCAGTCATTTGTGACTTTTGCCAGTGCAGAAATGGTGCTATGCCTAGTCCTAAACCCAGATTTAGTGGGGTTTAAGAGATTATTAACATCAAGGTAGTCTCTTAATTGGATGCTCACTAATTTTTCTAGCATTTTGGAAAGCACTGGCAGGATGGATATGGGCCTGTAATTGTTGAGGTCTATGGGGTCCCCTGATTTTCGGAGGGGAAACACTTGTGCTGTCTTCCACAGTGAAGGAATAGACCCAGAGGCTAAAGATAGATTAAAAAGATGTGTTAAGGGGAACTGCAAGCACATGTATTGTTTTTAGTTTATACAATGATTTATGATTTTAGTGATACTTTTCCCCATAAGTGTACTACCCCTATGACTGAGATGTAAACTGTCCCAGCAAAACAAGGAAGAACGATCTGAAAATGATTCCCAGTGGGTAATACAGGGTATATCCTGCTTAAAACACCACTTTCTCAGCCATTCATTTAGGGCTTTGATTTTCTGCATCATGGTAGATGTTGCTGTCGGGACAGGTAGAATTTCAGATATACATAGACAGCATCCCCTATTAAGTAACAGGTTACATAACGTCACATAGTCCTCTTGTTACTGATTAAATGGGGTGTTGTTTATATCATTAACACCAGCATGTATGATAACCAGTGGATTTTCCCCCGCATTTTGTAAAATTGTAGGCATCATGGAGGTAATGTCAGATACCCTGGCCCCATGGAAGTAAGAACAAGTGTGGTTGCTCTTGTCACCATTGCATACCACCCTGTAAATGTACTTAATGATTGAATCTCCCAGGACTAACACTTGTTTTGAGACAGTAGGGGTACAAGAATCAGAAACTGGTGATTGTTTAACACACTCTGGAGAGATTAACTTAATAGGTATTGATTTGGTATCTTGAGGCTTACTGGGACAAATATTCATGGGCATTAACTCCTGATTGAAAAGTGTTTTTAAACCATTATTATCAACAGAGGTTGATGCACAGGATAAATCATGTAGCACTTCATTATTTGATACAGTCAATTGCTCAAACCTATTATGAGTTTCAATGGGACACTACTGTGTATTTGACTGCCCCTCCTTTTTTTAAGAGGCATTGTGACGATGGTCCAGTCATCATTATCATGAGTAGAGGGTGGATAATCATCCACCTTATAAGAGGGGGCAGAGGCAACAGGTATACTAGTACTAGTCGTTACAATTATCTCCTCATCAGGAGGCATAGAATTGCTACCTAAATGTGAAGGAAATTGTTCATTAGAATGAAGTTGTTCATCCATAAGATCAATGTAACTTTCCAATTCCCTAATATCAGTATAAACTGGTTTAATATTAAGCAGAAATGCTATCTCTGCTTCAAGAGTAGTAATCAGATGGCAATTAGCACATACATACTCGCTCCCATACTTTTCCTCACTATACATCAAACATTGCATACACTTACTAAATTCTTTTTTCCATTATTAAAGGTGTATATTTACTAAGTAGAAGATATGCTAAAATTATCTTATCCAAGTTTGTCTAATGCCAGCAGTTTCAGCATGCCCAGTGGTCAAAGCAGACATGCACAAACACATGTGTCTCTGCTCGCGTCTCTGTGTGCAGCCCCACACACGCTTGACCCACTCACTAGAAGGGCAGGTTTTAAGCTGAAAAAATGGAAGTAAGCTCCCGTTCACTTCTGGTTTCGGCACGAAGTAAAAAATAACAATATTTACTTAAATTCAGCAAGATTCTGTGAATTGAAGGTTTATAATCCCTTAAAAGGGCAAAAGAACCACCAGGCAACAGTGCTTTTAACAGAGAGATGTTGTTTTGGGGTATGAGGTGTACTAGCCTATTGCTAGTCCTCCAGGTTCCCACAATGCTCTGCTATTCACTGAAGAGTCAGTTACAAGCAAATGGTACCACACAATACAGCAACAGTTAAAACAAATATATTAATGGTATATCAAAGTATATTGGTGCACTGCACTACTCCACCTCTCACCAGAGGTTCGCAATATCAGTAGCAATGCCACTATTAAATGCCCCGCTTGTTAGAGGGGCAGGTTTTAAGCCGAAAAACCGGAGGTAAGCACCCGTTCACTTCTGGTTTTGGCACAAAGTAAAAATAACAATATTTACTTAAATTCAGCAAGATTCTGTGAGTTGAAGGTTTACAAGCCCTTAAAAGGGCAAGAGAACCACCAGGCAACAGTGCTTTTAACAGAGAGATGTTGTTTTGGGGTAGGAGGTATACTAGCCTATTGCTAGTCCTCCAGGTTCCCACAATGATCTGCTATTCACTGAAGAGTCAGTTACAAGCAAATAGTACCACACAGGGTTGACAAAACCAATGTTTCTCTATGATCCTTCCCTTCCTACTGCCAAACAGGAAGTTCCTGTTGGCAGTCAAATCCAGTGGCTATAAAAGTAGAACTGGCTTTGGCTGGGATGGAGGGCAATTAGTAAGAAAAAAGGCTAGCAACAGGAAGTTGAAATTTGAGTCACCTGCTTTTATAGTGTCTAAGCCACACCCCCAATTAAGCTCTCTCTCCTCCTACTGGTTTAGTAAAGTAAATTGATACAGTACCCTTCACAGCACAGAACACACACTGACTTTCTTTCTTTCTTTTTTTAACCCTAAATAAGACCCCTTCTACTTCTAATAAAGTATCTGTCTGCTTAATCTCAACAGACCCTGACTCCTGCTGAGATATACATGTTAAATTAATAAGAAAATGTAGCTTCTTTTAGTTAGCTGCTTTCTGCTCTACAAGCAAGGCTAGCAACAGAAAGTTACAAACAGAAAGTCATCAACTTCATAACATTTCTTAGTCAGATAATAATACAAGCTACATATCTGAATTGAACTAATCATACAGTAATTACATAAACTACAGACATATATTACATATGTACAGACAGAGTTGGAGATAAGTTGAGTCAGTAGAGGTGGGGGTGAAGAAAAGATCATAGATCGAGTTAGAATGGATGAGAGAGAGGAGAGGAGGGGAGGGGTGATTTAATATGCTTTATTGTGTTTCAATTTAATATTCTTTACTGGGTTTAATATAACAAGATAACAATAAAAAATACCTCTATAATCACTAACAAGAAACAACAAATCAAGAAAAAATATGAACAATACAAACTAATAAAAATCCAAAAATGATAAATAGGAAAAGGAAAGTTAACACACTTTTTTAATAGGGAAAACATTCCTGAAGCTGAATCACAATGGTACCTGTCAGTAATCACTAAAGGGAAATTGCTCTGTCATGCAGGCCACAGAACCCCTCCCTCCACCTGACCCGACTGAGACAAACAACATGTTTTGGAGAAAATGACCACAGCCATGTGTTTATTAAACAATTTGTAATGATAGTTACAGCCAAGTCAGCATGACGTTACAGCAAGTTAGTCATAGCAAGTCATTATTCAAATCCAATCATAATAACATCAGCCATCCCCTTACCCCCAGGGGCACCAACAGAATGGGTACAAACCTATTAGGTCCTCCAGCCTCTGCAGCTTGAGGGATGGATCTGGGCAAGGTGCCAATGTGCCCTCTCCAATTAAGTGGTGCTGCAAAACAGTGGGCAATACCTAAAAAGGCTATTTCTCTTACTGTACCCTGAAGGGAGAACTCCAGTCATATGGGCCCTCATCACTTACCAGCTTTAGGGTGATCTGCTTGCAAAGATGCATGATTCCCTGTTACCCCCAATATACAGACCATGCAAGACTACCATGTTGCCACATACTGAGCATAAATCCTGATGCTCATCCCCCAACACGCATTTCACACCACTACTTTCTCTGCAGCTCTTTGTAAGTCTGCTAAAAATCTATCATACTCTTGGTCAGAAAGATGCACATCATCCCAGGCATTACAAGTTTGGTAGTTTTATAACAATGTCATCAAGACTAAGGACAGCCCCTTGATAGAGTCCATAAACAACCGCACAGCCATGTTGATCAATCTATGGCTGTTTCAATTGCTCTGGAGTCCCAGGACTGCTGTCAATTCCTCTTTTGGATGATGTGAGATCACATAAAGCACACTTCAGCCCAGGTGTCTCAAAACAATACCAAGTCCTCCTTTATTTAGTTTAACAGTTCAAATGATTTTATTGCACTGATTCATCAGTATGCTGGCAGTGCTGCCACCCATGACACTGATGAACAGGGTTCAGGAACATGTCAGAGTCATCAGGGGACAGCCAGGGAAGGAGGAATGAGCATCCCATGGGATGCTCTCCTCCTCTGAGAGGGGGTGGGCTGTCATATCACCCCATTACTGTAACCTGTGGATGATTAGGCAGGGGTGCAAGATTCACGGTGTGGGGAGGGGAGGATGCAATTAGGATCTTGGCTGAGACATGCACCTGCACTTCTACAACCTGAACTTTTGTCCTTCATGCTGGCATCCCTAGGGGTAGGGATTCAGGGACCAGAAAAGGAACCTAACAAATATGAAAAAAAAATCCACCCCCCTTCCCACTGCACTGCATGATCCCCAATAAGTTGGAGGGGGGGACAGAGCACAAATGGTAGGTACTACCACCACCAAGCCCAGCTAGTAGTTGCAGATAGACTGTGTTATATAAAAAAATTGTATTGCCCCAAATCATTGCCTCCTAAGTGCACCAACAGCATGCTGGGTGGGCCCCACCACTGAGCTTCAGCCATAATCCATAGGAGCAAATTACTCAATCTCATCCCCTGCTATTCCATGTACTGTACACATGCCTGATGTGGTAACACTTTAAAATTACACACAACTGTGCCTTTATTAATATTATGTGATTATACAGAATTAGTTTAGTTGCTGTATTGGTCCTTGTAAGAACAGATCCAGAAGCAAATGGTTTGATACCTTTTATTGAACAAACATTAATGTTACAAAAATAAAACAGTGCTTAAGCTTTCAGACCAACCAGGTCCTTCCTCAGAAGCATATGCCAGTTGTTTAGAGAATCACATTCTATTGTGACTCAAATGGTATTAGGTGATAAGTTCTTATAATCAGAATGTTTACAAAGGAAGTGAGTAGTGTCCTGTATGGTAACTGTCCCTTTCTATAACCAACAGTTTTAGAATGGTTTCTACAAATCCTGAGCTCCCCTCAGTCAGGGTACCTTTGCCAGATACTATGGGTCTCCCCAGATTATCAGGTTTATGTATTTTAGGTAGAATGTAAAATGTCCCTGGCTTGAGTTCAACAGGGATGAGATCAGTTAATATGTCTTTGACATGGTTTGGAAATGATCTAATTAAGTCCCATAGTTCTTTCATATATTCTGTAGTGGGGTCACTTTGCAGTTCTCTGTAGTAGGTATGGTCAGTTAGCTGTCTGTTGGCTTCATTAATATAGTCCTGTCTGTTTAATAGCACCAAGCTTCCTCTATGTGCTGTTTCACCCCCATCCTCTGTTCTGTGTCAGCTTGGAGGATCATCTGTAGGCAGGTATTTGATGCTGGGCCCTATTATGGAGGCCTTCTTTTGTTTCAGGCAGGCAGCAAAGTTCAGTGCTATGTCATCCATGCAAAGTGCTATGTGGTCTTATCAGTCTATCTTTTTGTGAGCCCTGGCTGATTTTGTTTTTACTTCTGTTTCTCTTTTTTGTTCCCCTAGTTTTTCTATCGACTGCTCTAGTAATGGCAGTTGAGCAGGATTGAGGTAATCAAAGAGATGCCATTAGGACCGGTGCCGTGGAGGGAGTCTGACCCTTGTTGCATTGCTGCAGTGTTTCTGGCAGTTGGAAAGAAAAGAGCTTGAATTCTTTCCCTTCAGAAAAGGAAAATTGGACCTGCCTGTAGCTTTGGCATACAAGGGTCGTACAAGGGATGTACTTTATAATTTTCTTTTTATTGTTCACAAGTTTTGCTGCCTGTGTTGTCTGTGTTGTTTATTATTGTGTTTGTTGTTTTCTGTTGGTCTTGAGGATTGATTTTTTGTGTTTTGTTTTCATGTTTTGTTATTTTAACACATTTTTTACATATTTAAATGCTAATATAAATCCTTCTTTTTTTAAATTTCATGCGGGTTATAAACCCATGTGATCCTGAAAACCAATTAGAACATTTTTTATACCCTATCCAGGGTATTAATAGCGCATGCGTCGCATCTATGTTATGGGATTCCAGGAAAGCATGTTGATTTCCTAAACACTGTTAAAGAGCTTGCAGAGCAATTTACTCTATGCTGAGCTTTTAAGGATTTAGTTTTCTCTTATTGATATTACACCTGTGCACACCCGAGTATTTTGCATTATTTTGTGTAGTCAGTTTTGAGGACTGACAAGTGCAAATGGGTTAAATATCTTTGGAGAGCTGTTTATGAAATCTAGGCCCTCTCAGAATGATAGAGTAACAGAAGGATAGGAAAACCTGGTATTTTTCAATTTTACTGGATTTCAGTTTTGCATTGTATATTTAAACTTTTTTACTACAAAGAGTAAGTACCACTCCTTTAATATATGAGTACCTCTCTCTTAATATATGCTGTATGATATATGAAGTGGGCTCATAGCAAATTTAATAGAGTTATTTTTTGCAATGTTCTATCGTTACATCATTATAAGTTGTGTCTTAGTACTATTTATTGTCTTATTGGGTTTTCCGGTATTATATATTCCATATGATTTATTGTGCTTCCTGGTTCATATAGGCCCAACAAGCTCTGTGCCTGTTGTTAAATAACCACTGGATCATGGTCTGCGGTTATAGGTTATAATCACTTCAAAACAGATGTTTATTAGTTTTAAATAAGTATCTCTTTTCATTTTATTCTAGAGTCTGCACGTTGCACTTTGGATTATTTGAGCCATGATATTATTGCTAGGGGGAATAATCAACAGTCCCTTAGTGTTTTAATACCAAGTGTGGTGGATCATTCTCGATTGAAATCTTACCCTGGTCTGCAATACCTGAAATACCTGCTTCCATTTATTATCCATACTGGATGTTGGAGGAATGATAGAGGAACTAAAGGAACTAAAGATCTAGAAAAAGAAAATTTAGTCTTTAGGATATCAGTGTTTATGGTTCATAGACACTTGCTGGACTTTCACTTTCTGCTTACTGAAGAACTATAGCCCTTAGGCTTTCACCACTGGAAAACGGATTAGACTGGAAACTGTAGACCTTCTTGGTTCATTTTATGGTCCATTTAATGTCCATTTGATTATTGTAATAATGATATTTGATATTGATACTAGAATTATAGAAATAGAAATTAGCAATATAGTTACGTATACTAGGAGTGGGAGAGTCTTGCTTAAAAAGAACAAATCTTCCTCGAAGGCATTTAAAGAGAGTGGTAAAAATGGTTGTGTTTACACCCAAGACTTATCACTCTCATTATTACCTTCCTCATCTACACCTAAAGTGAATGTGCAAAATACTATATCAATTATAAGAGAGGAAATAAACTATGATTATAGACAAACACCTGACCCTGACCCCTCTAATCCCAATATTACCACTAATGCTGTGTCTAATGCCATGTCCTATGCTGTGATTCCTTTAGATCATTTCCAGCACTCCTGGTCCTTTTCATATCCTCAGCATGCCTCAGAACAAACTCGGGAAAAAGGAAACCTTTCAGCTCATACCCAATTCAATCCAATTCTAGAAGCTGATTATTTAGAACACGGTAATCTAGGGGCACCCAAACATGAAATTCATAAACCACTGGAGAATAATAGTAAATTCAGTAATCCGAATCTTTTTTCTCCCATTCTCCCTTTCTCCCTTTCTCTAAATACCATTGACAAGTGAAAATTATTGACTATTTTTATTCAATAAGAGGAAGATATTTACATAATGATAGTACTAATAATGCTACGAATACAATAAATGAAAGTAGGGAGTCTAGGGAGAATATACAAGGGAAAGCCTTAGACATAGATGAGGGATTGTTGCCAGAGGGGACATAATCTCTTTATATCCTACAAGACTAAATATTTTTAGTCTGATGAAGTCTAGTGTTATCATGTTAAGTGATGTCACAGCTACTTCTCCATTGTCCTACCCCCGAAAAATCATTCTATTTTAGCAGGATCCCCGGATGAAGTATTTGCAAGATTGGATCAAGAAACTGAAAATATTAATATTACACCAGAGATTTTAGCACAATGCTATTTCTAATTATACAATTAAAGCCTTAGCACACCCAATAATGGCCAATATAGTTTTGCTTGAAGCTTTTAATGAACGTAAACATCATATGAGTGACCTCACTAGTTTACTTGTTGAAACCCAGACTAAACTTATACAGAGAATAGATGATTTGGAGAAAGCATTTATGGAAAATAAAACCTTATTATTTATCATTCTCATCAATTTATATTCCCAATACACCTAAAAAAAAGAAAAAAAACAAAAAAAGATAAAAAAAAGCTTAAGAAAGTTAAGAAAACTAATAAAGAACTTAGGATACCCCCTGAAAATGGTGAAAATGTAAAAAAGTAAAACAAAAAGAAATTGAGGAGTCATAATCATAAATTAAAGGAAAATGCTGAGCTTATTACTGAGCCTATTACTGTTAATTTACACAATGGTTTGGTGAAGAGCTTTACAGCAGAGCCTGATATAACCAGTTTGTCTTCAAAAAGAATCTTAAAAGTGGAAGTAAAGCCCCATCAATCTGGCTCATTTTTAGATACTGCTCCCATGCTCCCACCTGTGAATAAGATGAGAACTATTGCTGGAGATTCATATTCTCCAGTCAGTCAGGATTCCTTTGTTCAGTTAATGACAAAAATTGTTCTAAAAATCAATATAAGTGCCTAGATATAAATGGAGGAGAGGTTGTTTTTAAATTTGAAAATATTTTTGTGAAATCACATGAAACAACTGAAACACTGACTGAACTTAAGTTTTTGTTTAGATGTAAACATGTTGTACCTGATGCTGTAAATGCTATTAGACATGTTTATAGAGATAGAGTAGCAGACATGAACCCTGTTTATGTTCTGTTATCTGATATGGCTAGTGCAAAAAAATATGGGCAAAACAAAGAGACCTAGATAGATTGGGAATTTTGATATCATCTCCAGTAAATTGGACTTCAATTTGGAAATATGTCCATGGGGAAAAAAAACAAAAACAATGCCTAACATCCCCATAGACATAATAGGGAATACTCTGTCTATCTTGAATAGGAATTCTGGTGGTATAGCTATGAAAACCCTTCCTATATTCAGTATAGAACATCTTCAGGGAGAAAATTCTCAAAAGTTATATTTATATATTAGTAAATTACTGAGTTTCTGCTTAAATATTGATATCTCTCCTTCAGATTTTAAATCAGCATTAAGAGTTCACTCAATAATTGCTGAGACTCAAATTGATATAGTAATAAATTTAAACCTCTGTTCTATTATAATGCAAAATTTGACTAAATTGGACTGTGCCCAGCTTTACAGAGTGGACTTCAGAGATGGAGTAATTCCACCAAACCAGAAGGGCACTTCTGAAACTAGACTCTGACTAGCCAGTCTAAGCTATATATATTCAGATTCTGCCCTGGAGAAGTTGTAGTTGTCTGACACTTATTCATTAATTGAAAATTCTAACTTTTTATCTTGGAATATAGCAGATCTCACCACAAAACTTAAAGATTCTGATTGGTGGAAGTTTTGTCAAAAATTTGAAGTTATATTTTTCCAGGAAACTTGGGCTATGGAACTAACTTTATTAAATGGATATGACTCCTATTTTATTCCTGCAAAAAAAGTAAAGTATAAAGGCAGGCCAAGAGGGGGGTTGTCTATATTTATAAAAATATGTAAGGGCCTTTCGGTTTTAGATCATATTGTCCCAACTAATGAAATGATGTTACATGTTATAAAATGGGATAATTTTGTATTTCTTGTAGTAAATATTTATATTCCTCCCAATTATCATTCCTTAACTCAGAATGACGTATGGCTTAAATTAGCTGCCAAGCTAGATCAAATTATGTTAAAACATCAGATTGATATAGTTCTATTTGGTGGAGATTTTAATGCCCAGATTGCTAATGCAGATATCTATCATTGCTTCAATCTACAATCTATTTAGGTGACTTAGGTATAAGAAATTCCACAGACACTGTTTTTAACAGTGCTGGGAAGAAATTGGTTGACTTTATTAATAATAATCACCTGTTAATGCTTAATGGTAGAATAAAGGGAGATCTAAAGGACAATTGTACATATTTTTCATCATTAGGGAAAAGTGTTATTGATTATCTTCTTTTATCTCCTGATAGCTATGTACACTTTTGTTCCCTAGTGGTTCTAATGAGACCTGAAAGTGACCATGCAGCTTTGGTAGCTGAAATTGATACATGGGGAAACAAGGAAAAGCCTGGAATAAAAGAAGACAACCAGATTCAGTTAGAAGTAAGAGGTAGATTAAAATGATCATTAAACTAAATTAATAAAGCAAGGGTGTTAGACCTGATGTATTCCCCACAGATGTCCAAGTTATTTTCATTAGCACAAAAGTCCTACTCTCCCCAGAACTTATATAATGCACTAGAGAATTCATACCAAATAATTAGATCTAAAATATATGATTTTAAATCTGAATCATTTAATCCTATTACTTGGTTTGATAATCAATGTAAAAAGGAAAAAAACAGAAATTAGGGAAAATTATTAGGCATACCAAGAAATATCCAGTAAAAGAGAATTTTGTTTATTTAAAAGGAGTTAGGAAAGTATACCATAAATTCCTTAAAAATAAAAAAATTGAATATAAGCAACAGCAATGGGTCAAAATGTATGATATTATAGGATCTAATGAGACAAAGGCTTTTTGGCAAAAGGTTTCCAAGGGGGGAAAGAAAGAATTCTTCTTCTTTATCAGTATATATCCCAAAAAGATGTTTGGGTCACTTATTTAAAAAAAAAATTTACCATAAATCCTCAAATATTTAGCTCATATCTGATTTCAACTTTGATTTTTTCCATCGAATATCAACCATTAGTTGTTACTTTTAATGATGTTGGAACTGCTCTGTTTAAATTAGCTAATAACAAAGCTTCTGGCCCGGACTCTACTCCTGGTGAAATATACAAAAATCATAAGAACTATTGGGTTCCATTTTTTACACATTTTTTCAATCTATGTTTTAGAAAAAGGTATATCCCACATTCAAGGAATAACAACATAGTAGTCCCTTACATAAAAAAGGTTCCTATCAGTCCCCTTCAAATTATCGTCCCATAAGTTTGTTAGATGTTAGTGGTAAAGTATTTTCCAGAATACTTCTGGATAAACTTCAAACCTGGGTTGAAAACTGTAGTCCACTTTCAAATTTTCAAATGGGTTTTTGCCATGGCTGTTCAACATGACATAATATATTTATTTTAGCTCATTTAATAGAGAAATATAAGTTATATAGGACAATGAGGCTATATGCTCTATTTATAGACTTTACTGCAGCATTTGATTCTGTGGTGAGAGAAATCTTGTGGGAAGTACTTTATAAAAGAGGTTTACCCCCTGAAATACTTAATCCAATTGCACTTTTATATTCCAATACATATACTGCAGTAAGATTTGATAATATGGGCAACATCACATATTATTTTTCAACCAATAGAGGGGTTAAACAGGGGTGTCTGTTGGCCCCTTTATTATTTAATATTTATATAGATTCTCTACTTATTTTTGATAAATCACTCCCTTTAGATTCTCCCAAAGTTAATAATGTCCCCATTTCTATATTAGCTTATGCGGACTATCTGGTGTTATTTTCTCTTTCAAATGTAGGACTACAAAGGAAATTGGACCAACTTAAAGTAAAATATAACCAACATCATCTGGGAATTAATTTAAATAAAATTAAATTTATGATTTTTTGCAATCAATCTTTAGTCCCAAGAATTCATATGGAGAAACAATTTATAGAGGTAGTTCAGTCATATGTTTATTTAAGTGTTACATTTACATCGAATGGACTGTGGAATGTACATGTTAAACAACAGGTTGACAGCAAAACTTATTGTGAAGAGGATATTATGCTTCAGTTCTAGGATTGGAGGTTTAACAGTATTACCCACTATTAGAGCTGGAGAAGCAAAAATCATTCCACTTCTTCTATATGGGGCTGAGGTCTGGGGCACCAAAGTGCAACCTAATCTAGAACTCCCTTTATCTTATTATTATAAGGCTGTCTTCCAAGTTCCTTTTTCTACCTCTAATTCAGTGGTACTATCTGAGCTGGGAAGGATTCCAGTAACAGCTATAATGAACTTAAATTTGGTTTTATATTGGCTGAGAGTTATAAATAAAAAAAAAATAATAAAAAGGAAAGTAAAGGTGATATTACTCTTCTCTGTTTATCAGAGAAAATCCTCTGGCTTACAGAGAATTTTTATTCTTCCTGGCTAAAAAGGTTGATTACCACTCTTAGAAGTATTAATACATATCACTTGTGGAAATATTATAATAAGGAAATAATTATATCTAAGCAATATTGAAATAAAATCAAAGAAAAAAATCTTCAGATTAGCACAAAAAAAACCAGATAGAGTTATTTAAGGGCCAAAACCAGGCAATCTGGTTTAGTCAATACAAGACTGACTCATGGATGGAAACTTATTTATTGTTACCCATGTCTCAAAGCTTTTGTAAAGTGATTACATGGGCCAGACTTGGAATTGTGACTTCCAAATACATGTATTTTAATCAGGTTAAAATAAATGAAGTCCCAAAAGAAAACCTCTGTATGTGTAACAGAGGTTTTCATGAAATACTGAAACATATTATAATACAATGTCCTTTGTATAATTGTTTTAGAGATTTATATTTAAAACAATTCTTATTAAAATACATGAATCAGTACTATGATCCTATTTTTATTCTAATGCACCCCATGACTCTGGAAGATGCAATGATGGTTGCTAAATTTATTGCTTCTATTATTCATCTTAAAAAAAGAACTATAAGGAACATAAAAGACTGTAGAGGTGCAAGTTAATTGTACAGAAATAATATATTGATGTGAGTTGGTTTCATTTGTGTTATTTTCCTGCTTAAATTAATTATATGGTGGTTTTAACTGATGTAACTGAAAAATTATATTTCACTTATTTTTGTAATGCCCAAACTGTTTTGTATTGGATGAACAAGTAAAATATGATAATGATGATGATGAATAGCACTAATGCAGAGCCTTTATCTGCATTTTTATGACAATGTTGTAGTTTGATTTTAGTGTTTGTATAGCCCTCTGTTCAGGTGGAGAGAGGTTGTAAAGGGCCTGTTTTTGTCTATTAAGGATATGACAAGTAACTCTCTGGTAAAAGCAGTGAATATAGTTGTCCAATTTCTTATTACAGTACGCCCACTTGGGGAGAGAGAGGGTAAAATCAGATGATTTATTTCCCTTATCCATTGAAATGTTACTGGTTATGATTTCTTCTTTGCCTGTGATTTCTTCTCTGCAGTAAAATAAATCTTTTAAGTCTCAGTCTATGGAAGTATTCCTCCAGTTCACTGCAAAACTCTATTTGGTCCAGTGGTTTTGTTGGGCAGGAGTGAGGCCCTTAGAAAGTACACATAATTAACCAGTAGTCAATGTGTGGTTGGACAAATCAACAACTTAAAGAGGCCCATTAGTGTGGATTTGTTGTTCAATCACTCTGTTCTGTTCTTCATGGTTGATAGGAAGTATGGTATATTGAAGGGTATTTAACTTCCTGTTTTTAATGAGATGACTTTTCATTAAGTCCTTTGGTAGTTCATGTGTATCTCATGCAGGATGTCTGGAAATGGCCCACCAGACATCCTATCCAGTGTAGTAACAATTCCATCAAACTGTTTCTGCAAAAATGCTTTTCTTAGCATATGATCTATGGATCCTGTGATTTCTCAATTTCTCAGACACCCTTCAACACAGTTGTTCAGCATACTTAGCATTATCAGTGTTCTTTAATGGATTGCACATAGAGCTTTAGGGATAATGTTGTTCCTCTTGCAATGGGTTACAAAATAGATGTCACTCTCTAGTTGGGCTAGTTTCTTCTTGATGCTGTGCAACTGCCATATTTTATGATGAATTCCGATATCGTGCATGATGATATACAGAATTAGTTAATATGCTGTATTGGTCCATGTAAGAACAGATCCAGAAGCAAATGGTTTGATACCTTTTATTGGGCCAATATAGATGTCACAAAAAGAAAACAATGCCTTAGCTTTCAGACTAACCTGGTCCTTCCTTGGAAGCATATGCCAGTTGTTTAGAGAATTACATTCTATTAACACCCAGATCATACATAAAAAAACAGAAAGAATTATCATCAGTTTAAAATACCTTTTTTTAAAAAAAACAGCACACATTCAATTGAAGGAAGCAGATTCTACCAGTCTACTACTGCTGAGAAACCTTCCAAGGTCAAATGTCAACAGAAGCAGATAACATGCACACTCGAGCAGAAAGTCTCACTATCTTAAATAGTGAATGAATGAGTGTGCTATGTGAATACATTCCTATTTAAAAACAAGACCTTTAGATTTAATACCCACATAAATGCATGTTACAGTTTGATAGTATTGTATGAAAAAAACTATAAAACAGAAATATTCTATATATGGAAATATGAGGTTTTAAAGAAAAAAAAAAACATCCCTAGTATGAACAAGTGTTTCACACATTTATGCCATTTTAAACCTATCTGGAGACATTTTCTAAGCTATACTTTCAACCAGTTAACAAACTCCATCGACATTAAGACATTCAGTGCTGTAACAATATTTTTACAAGATAATATCAATTATCAGAATTAGTGCAAAATAAAAAATTCTCTCAAGGACCCCCTGTAAAATGAGTTTATGCATCCTAAAATGTCCACAGTTCAATAATGTGTCAGTAAATAATCAAAATACTATATGTACAGTAAAAGCCTTATGAATCTAAATAAAAACCCAAAGGAATTAATCCCTGCTCCCTCCCAAGGGAAAAGATTACTATAGAAAGAAGTATATTTTCACTATGAATGTGAACCAAGAGTCTTAACACACATGTACCTGAATCTAAATCTTTCTTCAATATAACCACACCCCTAACCCCCACTTTATTTCCCCACTCCATCCTCCAGAGACACACACGACCCCCCTCTCCACAAAAAAACAACACACCATCCTCCATTCCCCAATGCACACAAAGTTACTCCACCCACCACCCTACACTCACAAACCCCCACCCCAAGACAACCCAGCATCCCACTACCTCCCACACATGCACGCACATGATTTTTAGGAGAGAAACCAATATGTAGATAACCAGTTAAATGGATGTGATGAAAATAAAACCAAAAAACAACACACTGAAGACTTGCTAAATGTCCATCCTTTGCAGTGAAGTTGTGTTTAAGTTTAAGTAGTGTAATGTGTCATGAAATTCAAATCAATGTTCATGCCATCTGCTACCATACTGAGAAGTACAATAAGCCTCATCTCAAAAGTCTGTCTGTTTTTTTAATGTCCTTTTAAGATCATTACTGACATATCATCGATGGAGTGATCAGTCTGATTGAAGTATTACCCCACTGTTTTTTCAGTCATTTTCATATTAATGGTAAGTCTGTGCAAGTTCATTCTAGTGTGGAGAGGTTGGCTTGTCTCTCCAACATGCCCTGCATGTGGACATCTCTTGCATTGCATGAAATAAACAACATTCCGTGATGCACATGTATAATTCCCAGGTATCCTGAATTATCTGTTTTGTGATGTAACCACACAATACCAAATGGAAATGAGCTCACAAGTCCTACATCTGGGTTGATTACAGGGTCATATACCATTTAGTATCATGGTATTCTTTTCTGGTACACATTTACTCCTAACAATCAGGTTAGATAAATTAGGTGGTTGTTTAAAATATAGTAGTGGTAGTTCTTGAAAAATGAAATTTAGGGTTTCATCCTCACTAAATATTGAATGGAGGTCCTTAATAATCTTACACAGAAGTTCAAGGTCAGGATGATATGTGATTACTAAGGGTATTCTGTTGGTAGTGATCATTTCTTTATACTGAAGTAGTTGCTCTCTTGGTACCTGTGTTGCATGTTCCACTGCTCTGTCAATTTCTCTGGAAGAGTCTCCCAGCTCAATGAAGGTTTTTTTTTCAACATATCCAAATGTGTATCTCTGTCTTCCTCATTTTAACAGATATGGTGATACCAAAGCGCTCGACTACATGACAGATTTTTTTGTTTAGTATGGGTGATTACTATTCCTGTGTAAGTATCTCTGTCTCTCTGTCTGCTTCCTGTATATACATGTATGTAAGGTTCCATCCTTGATGGTGACTGTGGTGTCCAGAAAATTCACATTGGTGAAAGAATATTCCAGGGGAAGCTTTACAGTTGGGTGGAGGTTAATAGTTCCTGATGAAAATCCTTAAGTGTGTCAGTGCCCTCTCTCCAAATTATAAACAAATCATCAGTGTAATGGAAATTAGTGAGCAGTTTGTGAGTACAGTGCCTTAAAATGTCCTCCTCCAAATTCACCATAAAGAGATTAGCATATCGTGGGGCCATCCTTGTGCCCATTGCTGTTCCCATAGTTTGAATATAATATTTATCATTGAAGCTGAAGTTGTTATGTGTCAGAATGAGTTCAATACATTTTCTCACCACTTCAGGGTCAATGTTTTGGTCCAATCTTTTCTCATGTAGGTATTTAAGGCAGACTGAAATGCCATGTCTGAGCAAAATATTAGTGTAGATGAATTTTACATCCATTGTGGCTAAAATGATATTAGGCTGTAAGCCCTTATAACCAGAAAGTTTATGTAGAAAGTGTGTAGTATCATGAATGTAACTGTCCTTTTCTATAATCAGTGCTTTTAGAATGATTTGTACAAATCCTGAGATCCCTTCAGCCATGGTGCCATTATTAGAGATAATGGGTCTCCCCAGATTACCAGGTTTATGTATTTTAGGCAACATGAAGAATATCCATGACTTGGGTTCAACAGGGATGAGGTCAATTAGTCTGCCTTGGACATGGTTTGGAAACTATCTAATTAAGTTCCATAGTTTGTTCATATATTCTGTAGTGAGGTCACATTCCAGTACTCTATAGTAGGTATGGTCAGTTAGCTATCTATTGGCTTCATTAATATAGTCTTCTCTGCTTAATAGCATCACTGCAGAGCCATTACCAGCTTTTTATATGACAATATTGTGGTTCAATTTCAATGTTTGTATAGCCCTCTGGTCCGATGGTGAGAGGTAAAGGGCTTGTTTTTGCCTATTTAGTATCTCACAAGTAACTCTCTGGTGAAAGCAATGAATATAACTGTCCAGTTTACTATTATGCCCTCTTGGGGGGGGGTAAAATAGGATTATTTCTTTCCCTTATCCATTCAATTGTTACTTTTTGTGATTTCTTCTATGCCTGTGATTTCTTCTCTGCCATGAAAGAATTCTTTAAGGCTCAATCTACAGATGTATTCCTCCAGTTCACTACAAAACTGTATTCTTTCCAGTGGTTTTGCTGTGCAGAAAGTAAGGCCCTTAGAAAGTATACTTGAGGTCTGGTGGTGCTGAAGATGGAGGTGCTGGATGCCACACCTCATGCCATGCCAGTGACCCGGGTTTGAGAGTGAGCTCAGGCTGCTGGGGGTCAGCAGGGGAGGGAGAGGATGGAGCATCCCTAGGACAGCTCTCCTCTCCTGGGGAGGGTTGGGCCACAGTGACCTGAATAGCCTGATACCTAGCAGAGGCTGGGTGTTGACATGCCTGGTCCTGTACATAGGGGTCAGAAGGAGAAGCAGCCAGTGGGCATGCGGCATGCAGACACATGCAAAGTATTCCCCCTGCTGGCATTGCACGCCCCACCTCCAAAAGCCAGAACACAGAAAAGGGGTGCCCCAGTCACAGTGGCTTGATGGCCATCTGAGTGCACCAGCACCTGCACCAGAGGGGATCACCAGTCTGGATCTGGATTTGTTGGGGGAGTTAGTCGACCCCTGCCACCCCACCATTGGTGTAAGCCATGGGGTAATTGGTGATCGCCATCACTGGAGACCGGTGCTGGTCAAACGGCAGCTGGAGGACAAGGATGCGCAGACAGTAGGGCTGACTGGGGGCCCCACTGCTGAAAAAACCACACACACACAAGAAAAAGTAAGTATACATAATTCATCAGTAGTCAGTGTGTGATTCAACAAATTTAAAGAAAATGAAAGGTGCCCATCTGTGTGGATTTGCTGTTCAATCACTCTATTCTGTTCTTCATGGATTTTAGGAAGTATAGTATGCTGAAGGGAACCTAACTTCCTGTTTTTAATGAGCATGGCTTTACTTAGGATCCTTTGGTAGTTCATGTGTATCTTATGCAGGATGTCTGAAATTGGCCCACCAGACATCCTCTCCACTGTGGTAACTACTCCTTCAAATTGTTTCTGCAAAAATGTGTTCCTGACGTATGGCCTATGGATCCTGTGATTTTTCTGTTTCTTAGAGGTCCTACAACAGAGTCGTTCAGCATACTTAGAATTATTAGTGCTCTTTAATGGATTGCAAATAGTTAGATCTTTAAGAATAATGTTGTTCCTCTTTCACTGGGTTAAAAAATAGATGCCACTGTATAGCTGGGCTAGTTTCTTCTTGATGTTGTGCAACTGCCATATTCTATGGCAAATTCTGGTATCTTCCTTGATGACATGCATAATTAGTTTAGTCGCTGTATTGGTCCTTGTAAGACCAGATCCAGAAGCAACTGGTTTAATACCTTTTATTGGACCAACATAGAAGTTACAAACAGAAAACAATTCCTAAGCTTTCAGAACAACCAAGTCAGTCTTCGGAAGCGTATGCCAGTTTTTAGAGAATAATATTCTATTAACACCCAGATCATACATAAAAAAAAACAGAAAGAATTCTCAGTGATTTAAAATACTTTTTTTTTAAAAACAACAGACATTGACATGAAGGAACCAGATTCCACCATTCTGCTACTGCTGAGAAACCTTCCAAGGTCAGAGACTTAAAGAATTATTTCATGGCACAGAAGAAATCACAGGCATAGAAGAAATCACAAAGAGTGAAAAAATTGTCTGATTATACCCCCCCAAGTGGGTGTAATAGGAAAACTGGACACCTATATTCATTTCTTTTGCCAGAGAGTTACTTGTCAGATCCTTAATAGGCAAAAACAGACCTGTTACATCCTCTCCCCTTTGGAACAAAGGGCTATACAACAACTGAAATCGAACCACAACATTGCCACAAAAAAGCTGATAAAGGCTGTGCAGTGGTGCTGTTAAAGAGAGTAATATATTAATGGAGCCAACATACAGCTAACTGACCATAACTACTACAAAGAACTGGAAGGTGACCCCACTACAGAATATACAAAAGAACTATGGGACTAAATTAGGTCATTTCCAAACCATGTACAAGACAGACCAATTGACCTCATCCCTGTTGAACCCAAGCCAGGGATATTCTACATGCTGCCTTATATACATAAACCTGTTAATCCAGGGAGAACCAAAATCTCTGGCAATGGTAACCTGACTGAGAGGATCTCAGGATTTGTAAAAACTATTCCAAAACCACTAGTTATAAAAAGGGACAGTTGCATCCAGGACACAACACACTTCCTGCCTAAACTTTCTGATTATAAGGACTTGCCACCTAATATCATTTTAGCCATGATGGATGTAACATCTCTCTACACTAATATTCCACACATGGATGACATTTAACCCTGCTGTAAATACCTACTTGAGACAGGATTGGACCAAAACATCGACCCTGAAGTGATGGGGAAACATTGAATTCATTCTGACACAACAACTTCATCTTCAATGGTAAACACTATGTTCAAATGATGGCAACAGCAAGAGGCACAAGGATGGCTCCATTTTGTGGTGATTTCCATATACATCCCATGATGCTTTGCATTATGTGGGTATGTGTGATTTTGTATTTTTGAAACTTGGCTTCCGGGCCAGTGCCCTTAGGGGTAACCATTGCCTCAGTGCTTGTGTACTAAGGTTCTTTGTCTTTTAACTTGTTTTTTGTTTTTATTGGGTACACCACAACATAACCCAGATAGACCATCTTAGGGTAGCTGGTTCATTACACTGGGATGTCATACAGATGCGGCACACTGATGAGTCCTGGTAGGATGAAACACATGTCTGTGTCTTCTGTTGGCACCCTTTGCAAACTGTGTGAGAGGCCTATCGGCATCATGCATTTCTGCTTAATGTTGAACCAGCATCATATTCTGTGGTAATTTTCATATGTAGCCCATGATGCTTTGCATTATGGGGGGTATGTGTGATTTTATATTTCTTTGAAACTTGGCTTCCAGGCCAGTGCCCTTTGGGGTAACCATTGCCTCAGTGCTTGTGCACTAAGGTTATTTGGCTCCACAATATGCTAATCTCTTTATGGTGAATTTGGAGGAGGACATTTTAAGGCACTGTACAGACAAACCACTGGCTTATTTCCATTACGGTGATGGTTTGTTCATAATTTGAACAGAGGGCACTGACACACTAAGAATTTTCATCAGGAACTTAATAACCTCCACCCAGCCATAATGCTTTACCTGGAATATTCTGCCACCAGTGTTAATTTTCCAGACACTACTGTCACCATCAAGGATGGAACCTTACATACAGTACATCCATATACAGGAAGCCAGTAGACAATCAGACATACTTACACAGGAGTGGTAAGCACCCAAGCCACACAATAAAATCTGTCATTTGTAGTCAAGCACTTTGGTATCACCATATCTGTTTAAATGAGGAAGACAGAGATACAAATTTGGCTATGTTGAAAAAAAAAAACTTTATTGAGCAGGGACACTCTTCCAGGGAAATTGACAGAACAGTAGAACATGAAACACATGTACCAAGAGAACAACTACTTCAGTATAAAGAAAGGACCACTACCAACAGATTAACCTTAGGAGTCACGTACCATCCTGACCGTGAACTTCTACATAAGATTATTGAGACTTCCACCTAATATTTAGTGAGGATGAGACCGTAAATTGTATTTTTCGAGAACTACCACTACTATCTTTTAAACAACCACCTAATTTGGACAACCCGATTGCTAGGACAAACTTGCACCAGAACAGAATTTATTGATACTACTGAATATGGTACACAACCCTGTAATCAATCATGATGTAGGACTTGTGAGCTCATTTCTACTTCTGATTGTGTGATTACATCACAAAACAGACAATTTGGGATACAGGGGAATTAGACATGTGCATCACAGAGTGCTGTTTATTTCATTCAATCAAAAAGATGTCCACAAACAGGGTATGTTGGAGAGACAAGCCAATCTCTCCAGTGGGGCAACACTTCAGTCAGACTGACCACTCCACCTCAGATATGTCAGTAATGGTCTTAAAAAGACATTTCAAAAATATGCAACAGAGATGGACTTTTGAAGTCAGGCTTATTGTACTTCTCAGGATGGTAGCAGATGGCATGAACATTAATTTTGGTTTTATGATGCATTACACTACTTAAACTTACACACACCTTTACTGCAAAAGAAGGACATTTAACAAGACTTCAGTGTTTTTTATTTTTATTTTCATTGAGTCCATTTTAACTGGTTATCTACATGTTGGTTTATCTCCTAAAAAACAGGTGTGTGTGTGGGGGGGGTAGGGGGACAGTGTTTTGTCTTGTGGGGGAGTTGTGTGTGTAGGTGGGGGTGGAATAACTTTGTGTGTGTGTTGGGGTATGAGGATGGTGTGTTTTGGAGGGCTGGTGGTTGTGCGTGTGTGAGGTGGAGTGGGGAAATAAAGTGGGGGTTAGGCGCTGTTATATTGAGGAACGGCTTATACTGAGGTAATTGTACATGTGTGTTAGTACTCTTCATTCACATTCATAGTGAATATATACTCTTTCTACTATTTATCTTTACCCTTTGAAGGGGGGAGGGTTTAATTCCATTAGGTTTTTATTCAGATTCCTAAGACTGTTACTGTATATATAGTAATTTGATTATTTAGTAACACATGGTTGAACTTTGAACATTTTAGGATGCATAAACTCATTTTCTAGGGGTCCTTGAGAATTTTTTTTTATTTTGCACTAATTCTGATAATCGATATTATCTTGTAGAAAATATTGTTACAACATTGAAGGTCTTAATGTTATTTTTTTATTTAGTTGTTTAACCAGGAATAACACAATAAGCTGAAAGCTTTTTTACAGGAGCGACCTGGGAGCACAGGGAAGTTAAGTGACTTGCTCAGGGTCACACAGTATGCAAGTGGAAGCTGTGGAATTCAAACCCAGGTCTGGTCTGCTGAGTGTCACCAGATTTGCAGCTCAGAGCCTTAAACCACTGCACTATACTGCCTCCCTAATGTTTATTAAGTTAGGTAACTAGTTGAGAGTATAATTTAGAAAATGTCTCCAGATAGCATTAATACTTATAAATGTGTGAAACAGTTGTTCATACCAGAGACTTTTTCTTTATACCCTCATATTTCCATATATAGAAAATTTCTGTTTTAAAGTTTTTAATATACAGTACTATCAAATTGTAACATGTACTTATGTGGGTATTAAATCTAAAGGTCTTGCTTTTAGTGAAGAATGTATTCACATAACACGCTCCTTCATTCATTATTTAAGATAGTGGGACTTTCTGCTCAAGTATGCATGTTATCTGTTTCTGCTGACATTTGACATTGGAAGGTTTCTCAGCAGTAGCAGACTGGTAGAATCTGGGTCCTTCATTTCAATGTCTGTTGCTTTTTTTTTAAAGGTATTTTACACCAATGAGAATTCTTTCTGGTTTTTTTTTTATCTATGATCTGGATGCTACTAGAATGTGATTCTCTAAGCAACTGGCATATGCTTCTGAGGAAGGACTTGCTTGGTCCAAAAGTTTAGCCCCAGTTTTCTTTTTGTAACATCTATGCTGGTCCAATAAAAGTATCAAACTATTTCCTTCTGGATCTATTGTGTGATAAGTAAGAGGTTTGTCATTTTCTGTAATACAACCACTGATTTTACTTGCAAAGCTACAGTAAAAATCAAAAACTGCAAAACCCCTCATCAGTCATGCTTTCCAAATCTAGCTTATCTGGCTGATGATTTTCTGGTGCCATGGGGTGCTTGCCAGGGTTTTTGAGTACTGAACATTTTAGCTGGCATGCCACTTAAGGGTTGTCTGGAGCTGGTGCTGACAGAGACTCTGGCTGTGGTTGTGGATCTGGTCAATCTGAGGGTCACATGGGTCCTTGAACATGGCCTCCCACCATGCTTTACCCTTTACCTGTATGATGGCCACAAGCTGCTTCTTGAAGTCTTCTCCAGTCATCTTCCCTTTGCTTGGCATTGTGGTCACCAACAGCTGTGAAAATAAAAGCACAAAAACCATGGCACAAAACCCATCTGTGGTATTAGCCCCTGCTGCTACTACTGAAAGGATTCATGTTAGTGACTTTGTCTTAAATATGCAATTTATTTTCTCTTTCCTGGGCCAGTAGTTGAGTAATTATATCTCTAAAAAGCTCTCCCCGATTCATCTACTACCTTGTAAGTGGTTACCTGTTTTTTAAGTAGGCACTATTTTTTTTAAATCACCTCAAAATTGGAGCCAGCCTGCTTGAAGCAGACTGACAACCAAGCTCTTAATCTGCTAATTAATATATATGCCAAGCATTTTCCCTGAACTGTTGGTTATGGGGGTAAGGGCCCTATTCAAGAGGGTATGTTGACAAGTCTATCCCAGCCACATGGTGTTCAGAGTTTAAAAAACACAAGCCTTGCATGCCAGGCAGGAGGACAAGTCCAACCATACTTTGATGCTAGCAGGCAGCTGATCTTCTGGTGATACATGTCTCAGATCAAGTTGGCTAGTAGAACAAAACGAGCAGACAGCACTGTGTTTTGTTCCTGGAAAGACCTTTCATGACAGCAACTTGCTAACTGATCAAGCAGCTATGGACATACAGTAAAAATAAAGTGTAAAAATCTTATCAAAATAATTAATTTTCTTTTCCAAGCATGTGTCTGTTTATGTTAATGAGCAGTTTGGAGGAAATAGAGACTTCAAAATGCTAATTGTATTGTAACACCTGTTTCAGCATCACCCCTGTACAAAACAAATGTGACTGAATCCTCATAAATAACTGCAAAATAATTAATTTTCATGGCCATGCAATGAATCCATATATCCCATAACTGATGAACATTTGTATGTCTGATAAATCAATATGGGGGTGGTGGCCCTGCTACCTTATCCTACTGATGAGACTGCCAGCACATATTAGCTCCCAGACCATGCCAAGTCCTGTGGTCAACCTCTCCTGATCTGCTGTTAGTAGCTGCAGAATTACTGTCAAAGCTCAGACCCTGTTAAAAATGGAATGCTAGCATGATATTTTCAGTAGACAAACACCAAATGGCAGTGTGTTGCATAAAAGCTCTGAATTTATGCTTAGACACCACTGTCAAAAAGCAGCATAGTTGACCATAAAGGAACAGCTGAGAGGATTGCAAAATTAAAATAGATTATTCAGCATCAGTGATAAAAAAAAAAAAAAAGCTTGGCCCACACTTCAAATGGAATATGTAAGATGCCCTTCTGGAACATTTTGGGGAAAAAAAGAGTTGTTCTGCCCCCCCCACCAACACACATAAGGTGTAATACTGCACTCCAGAACAAAGATGCAAGCCATCCAGGGGAAGGGGCCTTGAGGCCTAAAAGCTACATTCAAGACAATAGCCTGTAATTTAAGCAGCCCCGCCCCAGACAAGATAAATGCCCACAGAACTCTGTAGTTTTGTTTTTAAGTTCCCCAAAATACAAGCCAGTGCTGAAGCTGTTTAATCATTCACTGAAAATACTCCAATACGTGTGTATACCATTTTCAATCCTAGAGCTTAGCCCTCTACATAAAAGCATACACAGAACTGAGAACTAAGCCAAAGCAACATTCTTCCACTTGCAGATCCCATGTTTTTAAGCTTATCCCTTTATACAAAAGAAAAAGCAACATTTTGCCAGTCACAGATATATATTTTCCACAAAATCCTCTAATACCACAAGCATGTATAAAATGCTGCCAGCTGCAGCTCCCTTATTTCCAGATATCCCTCTAACCAAAATGTTTTCCTATTACAGATCCCATATTTCTGCTTTGAAATCAACCTAAAAGCATTCTCACATCTTTTTTTTTTTATTATAGGCTCTATATTTCCAGCATGCAGTTACAGGGCCATAAAATAAAAACACTGCAAACTGCAAGCCAGACTGAATCATTCTATGTGACTTTAAGCCTATGCAGTTGTGGAAGCACGTGGTAGGACAAAGACAAAGAATCAATGCAGTTTCATGGCTACAAAACTGCTCAGAGCAATAGGAGTCAAGAGAAAGAAAACCTTTCATACCTGTGCCTATACAGGCCTTTGCTCATCCCCTCCAGCCATAAGCCTCCTACCCCCAGGGAACTCCTTCCTACCTGCCTAATCCCACCCCTGGTGGGTGTATACCTGATGTTACCTGCTGGCTCAGGTGTCAGTCAGGATCATACCTGCAGACAAAGTTCTAAATGTAGCAATCTTTTGCAGGTTCATTAATTATGTCTGTAAGTGGAAATAATAGTGGTATGTATTGAGTGTTGTATAAAGTGAGTAGAATAGTAGTAAGTATGTGAATGTAATGGTTGCAAGTATTTTGTCATAGTGATACATGCAAATGGGTATAATTGACATTGCACTGAAGATCATAACTATTTGTAGTCTGTATCAGTATGCATTAGCTCTGTAGAAATTTCACTGATCAGGACCCCTAAATGTTAAATCTCAGTTTCAATTATAAGTAAACCTTGTCTTCAATTCTCCCTTCCCCCATCTCCTACATCACTTATGATGCCAGCAGTAAGCCTAGAAAAGACTGGGATCTTGTTTCTTTACAATCATTAGGGGTCAGAAATGACCCTTCAGCCATTGATATACAATGGCATCAAGCTGTGCTGTGCTATCCTTGTAAATCTAGCACCTCCATTGTAACTGAGATGCTGCTTCTCAGCTTGGCTATCCTGGGTAAATTAGTTTTAGAATTATGTATATGCAAGACATTGCTTCTCTGCTGAGTTATCTTGGGTAAATCTATTGTTAAAATGGGTGAAAGCATAATATATTGCTTACATATCTTTGGTGAGGGCACATCTGGAAAAATGTGCTCAGTTCTAGAATCCATACCTACCAAAGGACAGCAATAACCTGGCATCAGTCCACAGGATGGCAATACAAAATGATCCAGGGGCAGCAGAGACAATAAAATGTGGTGAATCTGGAGATTCTCAACATGTACACAGTGGGGGCCAGAAGTAAGGAAAAGTCACTGCCAATTTTGCTTTTAGGGAACATGCTGAAATGTGGTTGTTTAGAAACCACTGAATCAAGTCCAAAGGAACTTGGTTTCCCTTTCATATTTTGGAAGTTCAATACAGTATCATGATGCAGCATTTTTTACAGCGAGCATACAGTGAACATGTGCAAGTTGTTGGCAAGCTAAATAACCTGCAGAAGCCTGTCAGTGATGTTAGAGATCAAGAACTACCATGTTGCCAACCTGTCAGTGCCATTTCCAGCTCTCTCAAAGGGGGATGACATGTGGCAGGAAGGAGCTCCTTTTCCGTACAAAACATTGCCTGTCAACCATAAACCTTTAGAAATCATCAGCAAATCATACATTATCATCCAGTTAGTTAATTCCCACTATATTTAACTGTAGTTTCAGGCAGGCAGGCTAGTGAAATTGTGCTGAACAGAGAGGAGAGAGTGCATAGTGTATGTCTGCACTGGCAACTGCTGTTCATGCAGCAGACCAGCACAGAGTATAATTAGCAGACTAGGAAAGGAGCATGGGGAATGTTTGAAACATGATGACAATTATTAATTGCTATTTGCTGAATGCAGGAGGTGTAGAGGAAACAGAAATCCATATTTATTTTTATTTTATTTATCCCCTGTAGTAGGCCAATACAAATTTAATTTAGTGGACTGCTAATGGTGCAGGGTTGATTTTGAAGGACTTACCATATTTGAAAATATTTTTTTTTACTGACTACTGTTGATGCAGCAGAGTACAGAAATCCATGTTTTTTGCTTGTCTATTTGTGAGGTGAGCGTGAATCAGTAAATGAAAATTACTGTAAAGTTGATTGCTGTATGAGACACAAAGTCTCTCGGTAGGGTGAGGTGTTTTCTGTTAGTGGGGAAAGGATTGCCTCCTGATGTCTCTCTTCCCTATCATGTCACAAGTTATTGCCACTGTTCCTTGTCCTTGTGCTGGGCATGTATGTCATATGGACAACTAAGAATCACTGAGGACTATTGTGAGTCATTAATTGTAGCATCTGGTGGCTGTGTCATGTCATCATCATCTGTCATGTGTATACTATCAAGGGGTTAGAAAACATGAAGAGAAGAACAGGATGAGAATACTATTCAGTGGGGAGGAAAGGAGCAGATAAATAGGACATCATGCCAGTTCCATAAAGTACAAGTTCAGCAAACATTGATGGTTGAGGTCAGAGCTCATCATGGTTTGGGTCTGAGTTACCTGCAAGAGCTTCTGAATCCCTACTGCCCTCTCCAACCACTCCTCTCAACTGATGAGGGATTGCTAGAGATTCCCAGGGTGCTCTTGGAGACCTCTGGATCTCGGGCTTTTGTTTATGCTGCCTCTACCCTGTGGAAATCTCTACCTTGTCAGATACGAGAGGTCCAGACAGCGTACAGCTTTAAAATTGCTCTAAAAACCCATCTGTATTTATGTTCTTTTCCTTATTTCTGATTCTGATTATCTGATTCCATGTACTGTATGAATATTCTAATAAGTTTTATATTTTATTTCCTTATAAATATTTTAGAGTTCTGTACAGCGCTTTGATATTAGTGAACTGTGCTTAGTAAATAAACGTATTATTATTATTACTTATTATCAGGGTCTGGGAATCAAGGTCACAGGGTTAAGAGGACAAGGGCTGGTAGCATACAATGAGGCCAAAGAAACTACGGTTAATTATTACCCAGAAATGTACTGGATGCTTTCCCACTGCAGTGTGCACAGCCTTTACTGACAGTCTTCTGGTGCTTCTGATGAGGAAACATTTCTGAGCAATCCCTCTTCCTTTCTTAACTTTATTTTTATTCATTTTTAGTACAGTACTTTTCCAAATGTCTAGAATCTAGAATTCCATTGTAGTCCAAACAGCTATGCATCAAATAAATGAAAAAGAATAAAGAGATGGTGCATTTGCAATCCAACATGACAGGGAGAGAACCAATTACTTACAACAACAAAATCACATGAACTCAAACTGTGCCTAGCAGCATACATGTAATTAATATTTTTCAAGGTGAGTTGATTCATAAAATGCATTGCTAAAGCTTCTTGAAAAATGTGCAATTCCATCAGTCATGACTAAGTTCAAATAAAGAATTGCTGTATCATTAAATTATTAATCTACAATAAATAATCTATTTCTTACTAAATTTGTTTCTATTGCAAAATTCTAAATAATTCCTCCCTTTCTTCTTAAATTGCCCACATATCTTTTGATCAGTATTGAAGTAATCCATACAGAAATGTAAATTCTAGTTCCTGAAAAAAATCATCTTGAATTTGCTGTCCGATCCCTCAAAGAGTTTTGCAGACTCTGTCACAGTATCACAAATTGTAATCCACAGCAGATACATGCCAACAGCACATGCAAGACGTATGCTATAGTAATTAATATTCATTGCTGAACTTAAAGCTCTTTTACCCCCATTGTAGTTTGCTTTACCCCATACCAGTGACTGCATTAGAATCCAAGAAAGTTTGGCAACATTCTTGAAGTTGAACCTAATTTGGGAGCCCCAACTCAAAGCTGGATCATAATAGCCACTGACTCCTTAGTCAGAAGGGAAAGTTGGGATGATGATAGAGACTTATAAGTAGATGCAGGGCATCAACATGGAGAATTGCAGGGAATGTCTGTCAAGTAAGGAGGTCACTGTGATGAGAAGGAATTATCAGAAGGTTCAAGTAGGACATACAGTAGGGAGTTTTTCTTCATGGAAATGGTGTTGGATGAGTGCAATAGATTGCCCAATGAGGTGGTTCACTCAATGTCCATGGGTGAGCTCCAAAAGGGGTGAGACACACACACACAAGGAAATGCTGGGGTGAAGTGGTGAAGTGGACAGTTCATGAAGTTTTGTGTGAAGGAGAAATCTGCAATTTTGCCAGTGAAGTAAAACTTTGCATATCTCTTGTGGTGGGATGGACCCTTGGTGAACTCCTACAGCAGATAGAAGGACCTGGGCATTGTGGAAGAAGGACATGGAAGCTAGTGCAGAGAAAATATGGTCTATGAAGAAAGTATAAAACAAAAGATTGAAATCAGGACCCCACTGAAATGTTATATTACTTATCATCTAGGCTGTTTTAGGTTAATACACTGTAAACATTGTCAGACACTGGTGGTTGGTGCCAGAATTATCTCTCTGATTGGGCATAATCTATTAAAATCAAGGATCAATTATCCTCTCCATTACCCATTTCCCTCAGAGTTCCTCAGGGTTCCGTATTGAGTCCCCTTCTATTTAGTTTATGTTTTGAACACTTTACCAACAACCTGTAAAAGTACTAGAATGTTCCTCTATTCTGAAGAAACAGTGATCCTCTTGAGTGGCCCTGACCTCACCACCACCCAGGACCAACTGGTTTCAGATTTTGCTAACCTACAAAAATTGATTTCCATAAATAATTTATGGCTGTTGGGCTACCACAAGGCTCAATTTTGGGGCCACTCCTCTTTAGTCTTTTTATCAACAATCATCTGGATGCCTGTCATAAGTCTAGTGTATTGCTTTATGCAGATGACACTGTAATTTTCTCAAGTAACCCATGCCAGGACTCCATAACAGGTGACTTCCAAGATAGCTTTAGGACACTTGAGGGGTGGTTCAAAAGTAACAGATTAGTCTTAAATTGCAAAAAGACTAAGGCATGATGTTCACATGGCCACAAATAAGGAAAAAAGCTCTACCCCTATCCATTCTAAATGAGAATGATATTGTTATGCCTGGGTCCCGCACCCCTTGGACCCTCATGCACACGCAGATGACAGATGATTTCATCATTACTGTGATTTTGCTGTATTGCACTAACATGTAGTAATAGGTACTCACCGTACAAGTGTGGATACTAGGGATTATGCTTGCTATTGTATCACTATATCATATACACTCATTTTAGTGTTAACTTATTTTCTGTTATATCATATATATTCATTCTGTTTATAGTTTCATTACACATGCTGTGCTTAGTTTTACTGTTATGAATTTGCTTATATAAGCTATATATTTAGAATCATGGATATTATGTGCATATTCACTGATATTCTGTTGTAATCATGTATTCATATATATGTGCTTTGGGTCTGCTGTCATAATCATATCTTTTTACCAAAGTATCTTTTTCTACATATATTTCTGTATATGCTGCATTTCCTTTGTATTTAGTTTATAGCTGACACTGCATTTACTTTGTTCTGAGATTCTTGCTAAGTCTACATTCTTTCTGTACTCAAGGGAGCCACCTTATTATTGTTTATTAGTAAGGCTGAATTTGTTTCACAGCAAAATATACAATTTTTCACGGTGGCTGCATGGTAAAAATTTTTCTTTTCACCGTAAAACATGAACTTTAGTTTGGAAAAAAAATGAATCCTTCCATAAGCACTTTATTATTTTAATTATGCTAAAACTGAACTACATGTATAACATTGATAGATAACACTAATAAATCGCAGTGCAAAATAAATAAATGAATAAATCTAGCGATCGCAATTCTCCTGACTCATTGAGTACACAATTCAATTTTCAGGCTTGATGCTCCTTCTAGTGTCCATATCCAATGCTCCATAATGTGAAAAGGACCTCTCCATGCATGCACTATGGACAGGAACATTTAAGAAACTT
Organism: Neoceratodus forsteri; assembly: GCA_016271365.2. Classification (NCBI taxonomy): domain Eukaryota; kingdom Metazoa; phylum Chordata; order Ceratodontiformes; family Ceratodontidae; genus Neoceratodus; species Neoceratodus forsteri. The sequence goes on along the minus strand of CM057458.1, from coordinate 878,034,971 downwards.
AGTGCTATACTGGCAAGATTGGGAAGGAGGTCTTTACAGTCTAGCCAGTAGTCGACAATGTTTTTTTCTAAAGAGTTGGTGCTTACTGAGTTGCACTGTATTTCATCAATACATGTTTGAAGCTCTGCTTGGGCTCTGATATTATCTTCAAATATTGGCATGCTTGTACATATATCTTCCTCTGACACCGCTAATGTTGAAAGTCTAGTAGGATTAAAGGCACACACAGCAGCAAAGAATTTGGAGGCAGACTGATGAAATTTGCCACAACCAGACATGTAGTCTTTCATTTTCTCTGCACAGGCTGACATAGTTGTTTGTGTTGCTGTGTACTTGGCTGATTCTGCTTTCATCTAAAGGAAAGAGGAAAAATCAAGCAGGTTGTCATACACTAACCGTGCCTTCACATCGCCACCATTATATTTTTCTAATATTTGTACTAATGGAGGGATGTTGGAAGTCACTTCTTGTATAGCAGTTAGTACTATTGCACTCGATGCCAGAAAAACAATGTTCTTGCAGGCAGTGCTTTCATCAACAAAAAATTCCCAGTACTCAGAGAGGTGATCTGTGTGATAAAAGACAGCATGGAAGCAGGTATTCAATCTTGTTACTACCAGCATCGGTGGAAGTGCTGTTGATTGATTTTTTGCTGCCAAATACTGCTTAAAAAGGGGTTTGCATGCTAAGAGGGCAAGCTGTAAAACTGCCACAACTAACTCATTTACTGCATGGTAGTTTTTTCACCATATAGCTCCCAGCAAATTAAGTAGGTGAGTTGACCAAGTAACATGAACACTGTTTAAAAGTGCATGTTTCAGGCTTTGCTCTAAGCACTTGTTCATGTACATCACATTGTCGGTTACATAGGCAGACACTTACGTATATGGGACATTATATTTCTGAAGGCAATTTAGAACAGTCTGGGACACAGTTTTAAAGTTTGTAGCAGGAAGTACTATGCAGTCCAGAAGTAAGGGCTCTAGCTTTGCATGTTCAACATTGCTTGCTTTCATAGCAGTAATGTGCACAGATGGTATCGCAACAATGTTTAAAATGTATCTATCTTGTACATCAGTAGTTTCATCACACACTATGGAAATTGTTACTGCTTCTTATAACTTATTTTTTACTTATGCAACATGAAAGGCATATACTTTAGGCAAGTGCTCTGAGGGAAGCCACTGTGAGGTTGGAATTGGCCCACATCCTTCAAATTAGTCTCTAGGTAACAGTGCAGTGTTCTGTGGTCTAAGGTATTATGCAGGATGTTTGCTTCTGTGAATGCCTCAGCCAGATCAAACAATTTCATTTTCTTGGTTTCTTTGTGGGCTGTCTTTGTGGTAAAACATTCACATACTGTTACCTGCTTGTGAACATCTGTAGTAGATGTTTCCTTGAGTTTGCATTTCTTCGCCAGGTGAATCGATCACTCTAGGTGTCTATCATAGCTGTTTTTTCTTTTGTGATTGACCGATATGATTGTGATATGACTGTGTGATATTACACGAGGTACAGAACATGACATCCCCTGCAACACTAAATGTCCCTTTTTCATCCTGGGAGGACCGGTGTTTTGCAAAAACATTGCCAAGTTTTGAAGCAGATGTCAACTTTGTCGGTATAGACATTAGTGCATTGTTCTCCCCTGCAGTAACCAAGACTGTCTGCCTGCTTGCATTCCCACCACTGTGTATTTTAACTGGTATCAATTGCTTAATCAATTGCATAATAAATCATTTGATGAACTGCCAGCTGATTACAATTAAAATCAGGATCAATCGCTTTCAGCCCCCCCAACCACCACTATAGACAATGGCCCAGATATTCAAAAGGGTTGCGCATGGCGCAACAGTGTTGCACCATGCACAACCCACTGATGCACCCCGGTGTGATATTTAAAAGGGAAAAGTGCACCTGCACAAATCCCGATGCGCCGGGGTGCATCAGTGATGTATGCAGGCACAGGTGGGGGGGCGCGCGCATGCATAAACTGCACAGACCGATATTCAGCCCGGGCCATGCAGAGTTATGCAGGTGCAACCCCTACCTGCGCCTGCACAAAGTTGAGCCAAAAAAAAAGGAACAAGTCGAGGGCCACCCACAGGTGAGCTGCCACTTTGTAAGGCACAACACAGCAGCTGCCACCTGTGGGTGGCCCTCTACTTGTTCCCACCACACCTGGCGGTGCCCCCATGCCCGCTTTAGGCACAGGTGTATCCACCCCCTGAGTAGCCCTATCATGGGTGAAGTGTACCCCAAGTAGCCCCGATCGTGGGCAATGTTGTTTCTCCCCGGAAGTAGCCCGATCGCGGGCATCAGACCTCCCCAAAGTCCAATATCCTTGGTCGTCCAGTGGACCGCGAGTAGCCTTGATCACGGGTGGCACTCCTCACCCCCATGTCGAAATCCCAGGTGATCAAGTGGCCCCACCCGCCCACAGAGCCCCACCACCCTCCCATCAGCGGGCAGCGGCAGCATCCTCCTGCCTGCCACCTGCGCCAGCCGACTGACAGCTCGGTAGGTCTGCATGCCCACTGGTTCAGAGCATGAGCCAATGGTATGAAGTTCATATCAAGACAGCAGTCCAGATATGTGAATGAATTCATTCCATATTCGACCGACTTAGACGAAGGCTGACGCCCATTGGCTCATGCTCTGAACCAATGGGCATTCAGCCCTACTGAGCTGTCAGTCGGTGGGTGGCGGGTGGCAGGCGGGTGGGGTGATGCCACCCTCTGGCTGACGGGGGAGCAGGTGGTGGGGCTCCATGGGCCGTGGGTGGGGCCACCAGATCACCAGGGATTTCAGATGTGGGGTGTGAGGAATGCCACCCACGACATACTTGTGGTCCACTGGACCACCAGGGATATTGGACTTGGGAGGTCTGATGCCCGCAATCGGCTACTTGGGGAAACGTTATGCCCGTGATCAAGCTACTGGGGGACAACATTATGACCGCGATCGGGCTACTCGGGGATAACATGCCCGTGATCGGGTACTGGGGAACAACGTTATGCCCGCGATTGGGCTACTCGGGGGGGGGAACAACGTTATGCCCATGATCGGGCTGCAGGGGGCGTCAGTCCCCAATGGCTGCTGCCTGATGGGGCCAGGCACAAGTCATCAGGGATCAGTGCACATGCATGCTAATGGCATACAAATGGGGCCATAATCAGATGCAAATGGCCCCCCATGTGCCTTGCATAAATTATGGCCCCATTTGCATGTCACCCTTTGAATATCGCAGGTGCTGTGCATTGCGCAATGGAACTTGTGCCACCGCATCTCAATGCTCCACTCCGACCACTTGTGTCGGCGCAGTTCCACTGCACCATGCACAGTGGGTGGGTTAGGGGGTGATATTCAAAGAAGTTGCACCATAGTGCAACTCCATTGAATATCGCCCTGGCCACACCCCTGCACAACTATTTAGAGTGGCGAAGGGGCTTGCGCCACACAATGGTGCAGTTTGAATATCTGGGCCAATGTGAACAAATGCAGCTTAGGACTGTCTAGTTATAGCACTATGCGTAACTTTAAAAAAAATGTAGCAAATCAAATCGGACAATTTTCATGCCACAGCTGCAGATTTATTAAAATTCATGGCAGAAAACTAATTTCATGGTAATCGTGAATTTCGTGCATGCCGTGAATTACTTACTGCCTTATTTATTAGCCACTAGGTCACATTTACCATATCTAGAATGTAGCTGTTATCTGCAGTATAATTGCTTGCACAGCCAGCTCCTTGGGGAGAGAGACTAAGCCCAAGGGCTGGGGGAAACCTTGCTCTGCTCCCTTGTGATTGCTTTGCTTCACTTGTAATGGCAGGAGTATATGTGATAAATTGCTTTATTACATTTTACTTGTTGTTGTGTTCTCTGACCAGTATCACCATACAAGAACATGATATTGCTGCTTGTCACAGACACAATACAACAGTATGCCCCTGGAGAAATCAGTACGTTCAAATACTTTGGTGTCACCACTGATAACACCCTCTCATTTGCACCTCATGTTGACTACATCATAAATTCAGTAATCAAAAAGCTAGTGACTCTTTACAAACAAAGGCACAATGTCACCCAGGAATCCAGGTGTGCTGCATTCACCAGTTCAATCCTCCCCTATATTGACTATGAGATTATGATCTATGGAGTGGCCTCAGACACTGCCCTTAATTGAATCAAGCTAGTCTTGAACAAGGCCTGTCTCATAGTACTGGGTGAAGACAGGCTTATGCACACTTGCTCCCTTTACTCCCTAATTGATGTGCTCCCTCTGCATGATAGAATCAGATTACAAACCTGCGTTCTAGGTAAAAAAGCATTGTTGTGTCTCACATCTTCTGGAATACAGAACCTATCTGGGACATCCCTAAACTCATACCCAAACAGGGCCATGACCAAAAACAACCTTAATGTCTCTTTTCACAAAACTACACTAGAGAGGCATGCCTTTACCATCAGAGCCCCTCAGTCACTTAAGGAGCTCCTGGAATCTGTCTTAAGTAGCAATAAAATTGGCAGGTTCAAGAAACAGCTCAGAAACCTACTTACTCCCAATGTCACCTGTCCCTGTCCCTGACTTCTCCCAATCTAAATACTAGGACAATTGCTCCATTGAGCTGCCTGTACCCTTCATTCTTGCTGATACTTTTCCTCAGTTTGATTACCTGTATTCTCTACACTGCTGATACCTTTCCTCAGCTTACCTATCTAATCTCTGACAAAGCTTATTGCATGTTGCTACAATTTGTGAAAGGATATTGTAACCAAGAAAATTATAAAATGATTTGTAACCAGGGCATTGCTATGGAAACTTGTATACGTTGTTACTTTGTCACAGCTGAACCAATGTAACTTTGCACTTGTCATTTATTTGTACGTTGGTACTTTATGTTGATGTAGAACCTTTTGAAAATGAGATTTTCTAGCTCAAAGGTCTTTATCTAAACAAATAAATACATTTGTTTTGAATTTTAAAAATAAATAAATAAATAAATAAATGGTAGTTCATAAATTAAGAAAGAAATTGTCTGTCGATCCTGTTCTTCATTTGTGTACCCTGAAGGGGGGTGGTAAATGCTCAATAAAAGAATACAAATATTTGTACCTATGAACATACAGACTTGCCAGCAGATACAGGCCATTCGGTCTATCTCGTCTGCTTGAGAGTGCAGCACTTCAGTCTATTAGACTTCAGCTGCCCCCCCTCCCTCATATGCCCTCCCGCCATCTCGCACCCCCTCCTGGTTTGTACCATCCCCTTGAATCTGTCGCACCCCCTCTTGAAGCCCCCAACACTCTGCAGTGATATGACTTCCTCTGGCAGAGCGTTCCACCCTGCCACCACTCTTTTAGTGCCTCCTCCATTCCCTCTTGAATCTTCCCCCTGGTTTCTGTTCTGCCCTTTAGACTGAACGTACACCTGGTATCTACTCTGTTCAAACACTTCAGGTACTTGAAAGTCTCAATCATATCCCTCTCTCCCTTCTTTCCTCCAGGGTATACATATTGAGTTCTCTCAGGCTTTTCTCATATGGTCTGTCCCCCAATTCCAGGTTCATTTCTGTTGCCCTTCGCTGTACCCCCCCTCCAGTAGTTTGATGTCCTTTTTCAAGCTGGGGCTCCAGAATTGCATGCAATAATTGAGGCACAGTCTCACCAGGGACCTGGACAAGGGCAAGATGATCTCCCCACTCCTTGAAGTATCCCCCCTTGCTATGCAGCCTAGCATCCTGTTTGCCTTCACTGCTGCCTTCCCGCACTGAGCAGAGTGGTTCATCTTCCATGTTACCAGCACTCCCAGATCCTTCTCCTCCTTAGATTCTGTTAACAGGACACCCTCCAGCCAGTAATTCTGACCTGGGTTCTTGCCTCCTAAATGCATCACTTTGCACTTCTTGGCATTGAAATCAAGCTGCCAAGTGTGAGACCATTCCTCCAGTTTTGACAAATCCTCCTGAAGTACTTTTGCACCCTGCCCCCCCATGTACCTGGGCATAGATCCTTGTGTCATCTGCAAAGAGACTGATCTTGCTCTTAATCCCTACTGCAATGTCAGCTATGAAAATGTTAAACAGAACTGGTCCCAGCACTGTGCCCTGTGGTACACCACTCGTTACTGCCCTGGGTTCAGATGTCTCCCCCCTCACTACTACTTTCTGCTGTCTACCCTGAAGCCAGTTCTTGACCCATCTGACCAGTTTCTTCCCTGCTCCCAGACTCTTCAACTTGCAGGTCAGTCTACTGTGTGGCACTAAGTCAAAGGCCTGAAATCCAGGTAGAGGACATCCACCGCATGTTCCCTGTCTAGAGCCCTCATAACCCAGTTATAAAAATCAACCAAGTTCATCTGGCAGGATCTGCCTGAGATGAACCAGTGCTGCCTGCTGTCCTGGAGGTTGTTATCCTCAAGAAATTGCACCAGTCTTTCCTTGAGGATTGTCTTCATCAGTTTCCCCACAAGTGCAGTAAGGCTCACTGGTCTTTTGTTCTCGAGTTCATCCTTGGGCCCACTCTTATGGAGAGGTACCACATGTGTTTCCCTCCAGTCCCTGGGCATGCACCCTGAGTTCAAAGAGGTATTGAACAGGTCTGCCAGTGGCCCTGCCAACACCTCTGCCAACTGTCTCAGCACCCTGGGGTGGACTCCATCTGGGCCAGGTGCCTTGTCCACCTTCAGGAACTTAAGTCCTGCCCTCACCCTTTCCACCATGATTTCCCCATCCATGGTTGCTTCTCCTTCACCCTCTCCCACCTCACCGTTCCTCTCAGGTATGGGCCTATCCCTCTCCTTGGTGAAGACTGACCTGAAGTATTCATTAAGTACTTTGGCTTGCTCAGCCTTCTATTCTACCTTCCCACCTCATCTCCTGATCCTATCAATGTGATCCTTGCTCTTCCTCTTCTTTCTGATATATCTGAAGAAATCCTTTTCACCTCCTTTGATCTCCTGCGCTAACCTCCATTTCCTAGCTGCCTTTGCTGCCCTTACCAGTCTGCTCACTTCTCTTGATTTCTTCACATATTCATCTTTGTCTTCTGCCTTGTTGGATCACTTGTAGGTCCAAAATGCATTCCTCTTTTCCCTCACCTTCTCCACTACCTCTCTACTCTTCCAACTGTTTTTTTTTTGGTCCTGGCTTTCTTGCTCAGGCTCTTGATACATTTTAGTGGCTTCAGCCAGTCCTGTCTTGATGATTGCCCATTTTTATTCCGTGTCCATTTCTGGGTGGATGCTTGCCATGTGACTTTCCAGTATGTTTCCCTTCCTGCCAAGATCCACCCTTTTGAAGTCCATAACCCTAGTTTTTGTAGTGGCTACTTCCCTACACATGTTGATTGAAAACCACACTGTGCGGTGGTCACTGCTTGCCAGAGGTTCCTTCAACCTTACATCCCTGACCTGTTCCCCATCTTCCAGTGCCAGGTCTTGTGTATTCCCCTCCCTCATTGGCTTTATTACCCTCTGGGTAAGGACGCCATCCTGGAATGCTTCCAGGAGGATCTGCTCCCTGGCACAGTTGGTTGCTGGGATGCTCCAATCCACCCCTGGTAGATTAAAGTCCCCCACCACCACTGTGCTCCCTTTGCCAATATGCCTCCATATCTGCTCCCTCTGTTCCCTGTCAATGTCCTCCTTCTGGTCTGGAGGTCTATAAACAACCCCCAGACAGATCTTGGTCCCTTTCTGGCTGCGTAGTTGCAGCCAGATTATTTCCGACTTTCCCTCCTTCCCTTCCTCCCTATTACATCTGATCCCTTCCCTTACATAAATTGCAACCTGATCTGCCTTCCCGTTATCTCTATCTCTCTGGAAAAGTTTGTACTCTGGAATGGTTAGGTCCCAGTCCTGGTACTTGGTTACCCATGTCTCAGTAATGGCAGTTATGTCCACCTCTCCCTCTGCCATCAATGCCTACAACTCTGCCAACTTGTTCCCCAGGCTCCTAGCATTTAGTAAAACCTTTCTCCATGCTGTATCTATCCTTCTGGCTCCTTTACCTTCCACTCCAATCCCTATTTCGCCTAAGATCATATCTATCCCTGTGGTGGGGGGAGGACCATGGGACCCCCTCTCCTGGTGATTTTCAGCTCCAATGCCTCCCTTCCTACCTAGTTTAAATAATACCTCTCATGGATGAAATCCTCCAGCTTCTGCTTCAATACCTGCAAACCTGCCCTGCTGAGGTGTAACCTTTCCCCTGCATAAAGATCTGTGTTATCCCATGTGCTACCCCAGTCCCCCAACAATTCATACCCCTTGGTCCCACACCATTCCCTCTACCACTTGTTGAAATCACTGATTCCTCTCTTCCTGTCTGTGCTGGCCGTTGGCACTGGCAGAACTTCTAAGAATGCTACCATTGTTCCCTTTTTGCTGCATAGTTTTCCCTCTTCCCTGAAGCTGTCTTGTACTGTACCTCCTCTATCCTTCTCCATTCCAGATCATTCATTCCCAGGTGCACCACAATGTGTGGCTTCCCCCTCACCTTCCCCGCATATCTGTCCATATGCTGCCCCACTCTACTCACTGTTATGCCTGGCATGCACGCTACCCAAATGTTACTTTTTATGGAACCCCTTCCCCCACCTTATACCCTTAAGTATAGAATCCCCCAAAATTATGACTCTCTGACACTTTTCCTTCTCCCCTCTTGTTGTCTTCCTCTCCCCTCACCTCCCAACTTGTAGAGCGAAGGCCTCTTATCTCCATGTCATGGCCCCCTTTGCCTCCCCTAACATTTGCCCTGACCTCTCCCCCTTGCAACTCTGACCGACCTACTGGCCTCCTCCTCTGAACTATTTCCCATCTGTGGAACTTCCACTTTGTACTGACTTGTTGCTCTGTCCTTCACGCTACCACCTGCTCTACTATTATGTCCCATGTCTCCCCTAAAATGTGGCCATCCCCCAATCAGGCTCCCCTCCTTTCAATATCTTTAGCCTTTCCCAGGCTGCCTGCCACTTCCCCCTTCCTCCTGTCTCCTTGCTCCTTCTTTCCCTCTGGAGAGACTGCATCACCATCACCTCACTGCCCACCCTCGCCAATGTGTCTTCTTGGTGTATTGCCTGGTCTTCTGGACTAGTAAACACTGAGAATCTGTTTGCAGTGCTAATCTCCTTTCCTTGAATGAGTCCAGTCTCCCTTCCCACGGGCTGATATCTTTGCTCTACCCAGTCTTAGTCATGCTCCTGTGCCTGACCCTCCTCTAGTCATCACTTCCTTCCCTTGGCTGCACCTGCTATTGTGGCCCTCCTGCTGTCTCACCAGGTTCCCCCTACTTTTTGTCTGTTTTGAGCTCTTTGGGATACCTCATTAGTTTTTCTTCCTGGCTGTGTTCCCCCCAATTCTGTCTCCTCCATTTCTCCAGGTCCCTCCTCAACCACCCATTTTCTGCCTGAGCTGGCCCACCTGCCAACACACCCTACAGCCCCCTGCCCTCCTAGCCTCTCCCAGGAATATGGCTGTTCCACATTCTTGGCAACATACAATCCTTCCCATCTCCTACCCTATTTGACTGCCCCTGCACATCCTCTCCTCCCTTATACTGGTCCTACCCCACTCCATGGAACCCTTCCACCACCTTGAACTTCCCATGTCTATGCAGGAAATATGTGGCACTCCCAGTTAGGCTGTTACCTGTTTGCCAACATTGCCTGCTACTTGCTGTCCTCCCTGCTGATGCCCTGCAGATGCTACTCAAGATGCTATACCCTTGTTGTGTGGCATTCACACTTCGGTGTCACTTGTTCCCCTTTGAAATATCAATGGATCCCAGCCCTGGTATTGACTCATCCTAGTCACGTGATCACCCTTCCCCCACCTGTGTATTTCCCAACCTTTCCCAGGCTTAGTTAAATGCCCCCTCCTCCCAGTCGAGACAAAATAATTTGTTTTGTAGTTACACTGTTTAAATCACACAGCACACATTGCAATCTCATTAAATGCTACCTGAATCCTAAAAGAACATAAACAGCACAGAGAAAATACTTATCTTCTAGCTCCAGCTGCATTAGCCTGCCTCCCTCTGCAAAATTTCACCTCCAACCTATATTGTACCTCATCCTATATAGCACCCTCTCTTTTGAAAAGCACATACATTCCATAACAAGAATAATTCATCAAAGACTAGGTGCACTGTACCATTTAAATTTACTACTTATTCATGAAACAAGGATGAGCAGGAGAGAGATCTGGGGATTATAATTTCAGATACCCTTAAGCTGGGGAACCAACACAGCAAGGTGGTAGGTAAACAAATGGAATGATGGCATGCATAGGGAGGGGAATAACTAGCAGAAGGAGGGAGGTGCTGATGCCCCTTTATAGATCCATGGTGCAGCCTCACCTGGAGTTCAAGGCCCAGGTCTGGAGATCTCACCATTGCAAGGACATAGATAGGATTGAAAGGGTTCAGAGAAGGGTTACCAAGATGGTGCACAGTATGCATGGGTAGCCCTATGAAGAGAGGTTGAGGGAGTTGGATCTGTACCACTGGAGGTTGGGGGGAAACAGATAGAAATATTTAAGTATATGAAGGGGATTAATAAGGTAAGGGGGAGCTTATTCACAAGAAACGTAAGCACTAGAACTTGGGGTCCTAGTCTAAGATTAGAAGGAGGAAGGTTTGGGAGCAAGAAGTGGGGATGTTACTTCACTGAGAGGGTGGTAGAATCCTGGAACAGTCTGCCAGAGGAGGTGGTGGGGGACAAGGCAGTGGACGGATTCATGAGGGCATGGGACAGACACAAGGGATTGACTGGTGGGTGGAGTGGGAGATGTCTGGACAAAAGATACAAGTGGGGGTAATGGACAGACTCGATGGGCAAATAGGGTCCTTTCTGCCTCCAGATTTCTATGATTCTATGAAAGGATACTCATGGCACACAGCTTTCTTTTACTGGTTATTGATTATGGCATATTAATTTAACACGCTACTGGAGAGGGACTGCTGTCATGGGTGAGAACACTTTATAATCAGGTTGCCAGATTTGCTGAACAACTGCCCCACCACACTTACCAGTGTGAGCTGTACAACAATGTGGGATGGCTGCCACTAGAACAATGATATCTACTGCACTTGGGCATCCTTTGCGAAAAAGCCACTCTTGACCTTGTTCCTACTACATTCCATTCGATTTTCAAAAAGCACTTTAGTAATGTTTCAACTACATCACCTTTCACTGCCAATTTGCTGTCCCCAGGATGAAAAGCTTAGCTGGCCAAAAAACAATGTTTATTAGACTACCTTTGTTTTATCTTTCCTTATCTGTGTCATTGATAGGTGATTTTAATACTGTATTGAGTTTTAAAAATTCCTTAAAACATTATCACCTTCCCAAATGTCAGTGTAATTGTTATTCTGGCTAGATGTACTTGTGCACGTGTATTTGGATTAATTATTTGTTATACATATGTATGTTTTGAGTTTTGTTAAATGTTTTGATCACCCTTCAGAATGGGCCTTTGGCCCAAGGTCTACCCAGATTTTAAACGTACAAAGCAAAAGAACAACAAAAACAAAATCTTGATCCCCTTAAAAACAAGATATGAGATACTCCATTGCAGCCGAGCTATCCATCATTAATACACTAAAAATGGATAACAACAGGACTCTTAAGAAAATGAGTTGTAGTATTGAATCTTTGCTGGTCTCTGTCCTTGGTAAATTTGGTGTAAAAATTGACAAAAAGTAGGACCCCTCTGATCATTACATATTGCAGCTCAACTGGATTATCCTTTGTAGCTGCCATGTGAAAATGGGTAATAGCAGGATCCCACTGAAAATCGGATATGATATCTCAGTTTAGCAACTATTTGAAAATGTTATGCAAACTGGCTGAAAGAAGGACCCCAGTGAAATTAAGATGTGGCATCTCAACTGTGTTTTTCTGGTTAGACACATTAAAACATATTTAAAAGCAGGATCACACTAAAACAAGATATTGCATCGTATCTGGGTCGATCTAATTAAATACAGTATTCAAATATTTAAAGTAGGACCCGACTAAAAACTTAGTTTGCATCTCTGTTTGTCTATCCAGGGTAAATACAGTGTGCAAATGGGTTATTGCAGGACCACACTGAAAATGGCATACTGCATCTCAGCTGGACACTGTATAAATACAGTGCATTATGAAAATGGATAAAACCTGAACCCCAGTGCTGTGTCAAAACTTGACTAAAATGCAGGTATGCATTTTTAAAAATGAATATAAAAGGACCACACTGAAAACAAGGCAATTCAAAAACAGTCATTTTTGCTTGTGTCCAGCTTTTGTTTTAGTTAGAAAGACTTTTATCTGTAGGATGTATTTGTATATACACTGTAGGGCTGGGCTGAATTTATCTTTTGCTTGCTAAATTTTGATTTTAGTTCCTTGAAATTTCATGTAATTTCCATGAAACTTTTCTGAAAATTTGCTAAATTCTGATTTCAGTTATATCCAAATAATTTATAAAGTATTTGTTTAAATTACATTGCATTTTTCAAGATAACTTTACAGAGAACCCCACAGAGGTGCACCAAGTTTCAGATCTCTATCAAATGGTGGGCAGCAGGATGCTGGGGGTACAGCAGGTGTGAGCTTCACTGGGGTGGTCATGACCAGGAGGCACCCAAGGGTAAAATGGGGCCTTGAGAGAAGCTAGATGTGTCTGGTCCCAATACACAGGGTTCTCACCAGACCAAGTGGGCAGGCATACATAGGGTCAGCAACCTCCACATGTCCCCTTCAGCCAGTTCTATGCAATGCCTGATCGATTAGGAACAAAATCCTCAATTATTGCAGACTTGATTTCCTTAGTTGATCTGGCCTGCATTATCGAGACCTGGTTGGGGGATGATGTGGGCCCAGTTCTGGAAGCGTCTGTCCTGGATGGGTTTTTCATAGTGCACTGTTTGATGAGGGAATGTTGGGGCGGGTGACTATCTGTTTTAGATCTAACCTAAACTTTGTGTACCTAGTGGGGTCCACATCATCATTTGAATGTGTGGCCGAGTTCTGGGGGTCCAGGTGCAGGTTGCAAAATCCTCTGAATTTACCAGCCTGTGGGATGTGATAGGGAGTTCTTGCAGGAAGTAGCAGACTTCATCGCTGAGCAGGTGTTGGAGTCAACCAGATGTTTAGTTCTGTGTAATTTCAACGCCTGAATTGAAGATGAACATTCACAAATTGGTTATGACTTCCTCCAGTCGATGTCTTCACTGGGCCTAGCACATGCTCTTTCTTCTGTGACTCACAGCCATGGTAATGCCTTGGACCTAGTGTTCTCACTGGGCCTTGAGGTCTCTGATCCCAGGGTTGATCTGGTCACTTGGTTGGATTATTGCATGGTGAGGTTTTCATTCAGTGCCCCTTAATAGTTCCTCTTCTGTGGAGATGGTCCGTTACCACCCTTTGAATGGGTTGTCCCCAGAAGGACTGATGGCAGTGGCTGATTTATCTGGTGTGAGTGCTGCTTGTAAGACAGGTGTGAGTGAGGTGGGATGCAGCCTGTAATGAGGCTGTCTCCAAGGCACCTGACTCTGTTGCACCAGTCTGTGAATGCCACAGGTCTTCTCGCTTGAGACCCCAGTGGTGAGATTGGGCTCTAAAAGAGAAGAAGACCATGGGGCAGAGATTGGAACATTGTTGGAGGAGAACCCAGTCCAAGGTAGAAAAACTGGCTTTGAGACTTCACTATGGGGAACATCAAAGGGCAACCAACTGTAAGAAGGGAGAATTATGTCCCGGGCGATTGCAGTAGGCAGGAACAGACCAGCTCTGCTTCTTTGATCTGTGGACAGGCTTCTCTATCCTGCCTGTCTACAGCCAAAAAAGGCATTTTCACTCACTCAGTGTGAGGAGTTTGATCTGTTCTTCTCTGACAGGGTGTCCTCCATTAGGGCTGGGATCTACCAAATGAGGCACCTGTGACTCTGTGGTAGCGTGTTGTGTGTGTCCGATTATACTCCTAATGTTTGGAGTGAGTTTAGGCTGGTTGGAGTGGCTGAGGTTTGCAAGCTGTTCTTGAAGCTGTGGCCCACACACTGTGAACTGGACCTGGACCTGACTTGTCTCTTATTGAGATGCATTGAGCCCATTGGTCCAGTGTGTGCTGAGATTGTCCACTGTTCACTTTTGGAGAATGTGTTTTCCTGATGCCTTAAAAGTGGCACTGGTGAGACCCCTCCTTAAGAAACCATCTCTGGACCCTGAAGCCTTGGAGAATTTTAGACCCATCTCTAACCTCCCATCCCTGGGTAAGGTTATTGAGAAAGTTGTTGCTCTGCAGCTCGAGGCACACCTCTCAGCCTGTGACTTCTACGAGCCCTTTCATTTTGGATTTAAGTAAAGACACAGCACTGAAATGGCATTAGTCCAGGTGTTAAATGATCTCTTCAGGGTGAGGGATAGAGGAGAGTGGTCAGTTCTCATTCTCATTGATTTCTCCTCAGCATTTGACACTGTGGACAATGCAGTGCTGCTGGATTGCCTAAGAGAGCTCTGTGGACTCACCAGTACTGTCAGCAACTTGTTTGAGTCCTTTTTGACAGGCAGGATACAGAGGGTGGTGATTGGAAATTTCTCATCCTGCCCCAAACCCCTGTCTTGTGGAGTTTACCATGGCTTGATCCTGTCACATGCATTGTTCACAGTGTACATGCTTTCCCTGGATGAGATCATCAGATGGTACGGTCTGGGATTTCACTGCTATGCAGATGATACTCAGCTGTACATGTCATTTGCACCCAGGACTGATGGTGCTGTGGAAGTGCTAAACAAATGTCTGGCTGAGATCCAGAACTGGATGTCCTCTAGCTGACTGAGACTCAATCCTGACAAGGCAGAGGTGCTAGTGACTGAACCTGATCATTGGCAGGATGTGGATGCTGCTGGCTTAGGAACATGATTATTTCTTGGGACTTCTACCTTGGAAGCATCCACCAAGGTGGAAAATCTGAGCATTATCATCTATGATGGTTTTACACTTGAGGCTCTAGTGCCATCCATCATCAGGAGTGGTTTCTACCACTTGAGGAATATAACCTGGATCAAAGCCTTGATTCCGCCTGATGACCTGCCATAACTGGTATATGCATTTGTGACATTGTGGCTTGACTACTGAAAAGCTTTGTTATCTCAGAATCACTGGAGGTGTCCTCCAGTGACTTCAGCTGGTGCAGAATGTGGCAGCCAGGTTACTGATTGGTCTCCTGATGTCCTGTCATGTGACCCCCAGTTCTGCACAAACTGCATTGGCTGCTGCTTAGGTGGAGAATTGCCTCCAAGGTGGGCTTGTGCACCTAAAAGGCCCTACACAGATCAGATCCTGGGTACCTAAATGACATTCTGACTCCTTCCCATCCTGTGCGCACACTTTGCTCCTCTACTGAGTGTCTCCTGGCATGGAGACCACTTGTTTGAGGTGGCAGCCATGGTGTTATGGAACTCATTACCAAAATCTTTGATGGAGGCCACATTGGTGGAGGTGTTCAAGTGGGGCTTAAAGGCACATCTTGTTAGGAAAGCGTTTTTAGAACTTTAATCAGTATACCGCTGCAATATTTTATTTATATTGATTTTAAGTTGCTTATTTTATTACATGTTTTTATGTTACTTCTTGAGGTATATGTTTTCTATCCATTTGTACAGCACCCAGAGCCTCTGGGGCTTGGTGATTAACTAAATAAGCCTTTACTTACTTAGTAGTGAAGGTAACTGAGTTATAGGCTTTGAAACTTTCAGAAATTGTAAAATTATATTTTGCAATTATGTAAACTGCAGAATTCTAAGCCCCCATATCTCTAAAATTAGAAAACAGACTATCATCAATTTTGTTAGGTTCACTGATCCTAAATATTAGGCTTTGAAGCCATCCCCTTTACCCAGCAGCAGAGCATCAGGCTGCCATGCTGACAACAAGGGCTTGAAAGCGAGCCCAAGAAGTTATGTTGGAAGACAGGCCATGGGCGAGACAGCTGCCACCAGCAGTGAATTTCAATTAGGAGGGAGGGTGGGTGGTGAATTCTACCAACACAGTGACCCCAGTGGCTGGATCAGGGACCTTGCTCCTGCTGCACAGGAAGCTCTGGTTGTACAAGGCTGTCAGAGACACTGTCTCCACCAGGGGAGATGGGAGGGAACAAAATGTTGGAGGAAAAATTGGTAACCAACTTAATGATGATGGCTGTATTCAGCCTGAATAGGGTACATCCCTGGGAGATGAGCTGCTAGCTGGGAGAAAAAAGCAATATGGAAAAAAAGAGACTGTGTGTGTCTACTCTCTAATATCTTGCTCAAAAGCTCATCAAGTTATAAGCAGCCAAAGATTCCAAAATAACACTGGTAAATAAAGTTGATTTTCATGAGCTTTTGTAAAATTGTGGAATGTTGTAATACTTTTGTAGAAGGCATGTCCACACATTTTACCAGTCATACATCTGAGTTGCTGTCATAGAAAAAGGTAAAGTCTGGGAGAAGGGGCAATAAGGTAGCACTCATAGGATGTTCCATATTTTATTTACGCATTTAGTTTTTGTTGACCGGGTTGGGTACACTAGGCATACATATGCCTATTTTCAAGTACAACCTGGGAGATTACAATACAATTCAGGGTAGGAATACAGAGTCACAGTAGTATCATAGAGAGCATTATATAGTACATGATGTTGATAAACAGAAAGTGAACAGGCAGTAAGGAATACATTATCAAACTGAGCAGGAACAGCAGAATTTTGAGGTGAATCAACTCAGCTATGAGATATGTTAACAATGAAGAAATCTACTAGGCAGAACATAAGGGCAATAACATAAGGGCCAAGACACACGATTCATGTAAGGACAGGCCATCTTGGTGCAAAGTTTAAGTGCTGTGAAGTGAGAAAATAGAGTAGATAGGCTAGGGACATATAGAGTGGACAAAGAGATTAGAGAGAGAAGTATGATAAACTGATTTTGTTGGGGTTAAGAACAAGTAGAACGGTGAAGCAGGAGGAAGCAGAATTGTTTTTTAAAGCTGTTGTGTAATTAGCATGTTAATATTGCAGGCAGAATGCAGTTCCTTTGTTTAGGCACCACTAAGGAGAAGACCATTGAGCCATATTTATCTTGCGACCTAGGGATAGGTAGCTGCTCAGTGTCAAAGGACATGAACGAGTACTAATTTGGACAAGGTACCAATGAGGAAGCCATTGAGAGTGGCTTTTGTGAAGTTGGAATGCTATGAACAGTTGTAAAAAGTGAAAGGTCCAATAGAACTGCAGGGGAGGGCCATCCTCGCTTACTGTAGATTAGACAGTGCTGGATAAGGTGGTTACAGTCTAAGGCAAAGCAGTAGATGTTATTGTAGCTTAATGTCTATTTGTGCCACAAGTTGCTGGTAGATTGAGAAAATACTGGAAGGCCGTAGGATTGTTTAGGGAGGAGTAGGCTATGAGCAACAGTGATTTGTGCTGAAAGCAAAAGGTTGCATCTGGTTTGGCAGGCAATACCTAGGCTGATGTTGACAGCTTTGCATACAGAGTGAATATGTGTAGAGAAGTCCAGGGAGGGGTCAAGTGTAACACTAAGGTATTTGAATGAGATGACAGTATCCAAAAGGGTGTCATTTACACAGGTCACAGTTAAAGATGTGTTTGTATTTTTTAGGGGATGAGGGATTCCAAAGATCATAGATTGGGACTTTGTGTAGTTCAATAGGAGTCTATTGTCATTGAACCAAGATTGTACAGATCTAGTTTTAGAAGCGAGATCCCAAGTGATGTTTGTTACCGCTGGGGCATGACTAAAGAACACCAGGTCATCCACAAAAAGGGGAGGAGTGGAGTATTTGAAGCAGTGGTTGATTGAGTTGATATTCAAGGAAAACAGCAGGGGACTTAGGATAGTACTTTGGGGGATACCAATGGAAGTGGGGAGGTATTCAGAGAAGGAGGAGCCAATTCTGACCCACTGTTGACTTTCAGAGAGATAGCTGGCAAACTAGGGAAGGGCATTATCTGAAATCCTGAGAGCACTGAGTTTATTTAGGAGAATAGGATGGTTGACATGCAACCAACAAGACTGATCAGAAAGGTATGCTGACTTGAAATTTTAAATGTGATGTCTTCCGCTTTTGGATTCTATGAAAGCAATTGATTTAATAAAGCATGATGTTGTTCTATAGTAAAGACATATAACAACATTCCTGATTTATTGGATGGATTTAGGCCTTTGGGGTGGAGAAGATCAAAGGACTACAACTGTAAAATGCTACTTAGAATGGTGAGGGTAATACAAGGTTTAGGATCCCTTTTATTTCTAAGACAGATAGATAGATAACTGGTAGATAACTGAAATGGAGTACAAACATATATATTAGTACCAGAAAGCATTACACAACATAATATTTTGAAGGCATAAGGTGTCAGAAAGATCTTGAGTGATGAACCGTGGTGCTTTCCATGATGAATAGTCATGGACATCATTGTGCATTAGCCTAAATTCTTGCAATATGCCAGATAACCACTAGAATTCACTGACCTAATGATGTGTGGAAGCACATGCATGAGCAGATTGTTTCTGTACAATGCCACCTTGTGACTCTAATAATCCTGTAGATAGCAATGTATATTTTTACTGCTTGAAAGCAGTGGCACCAAGTGATGCCAAGCATTAAAAACTATTTGCGACTTAGGCCATTGTGACAAAAGTATTTAGATATCTTTAGTAATGATGGGGAATAATGCTGGACATCACTGTCACAGGAGTGTTGGAGGAATATTACAGGGCCATGATGTTAGAGCACTTAAGGTGATTAAGTGGTGGTAAGTACTTTGTGAAAGTTAAATTACACAAGTGGAATTCTACTGGCATTACCTATTATGCATCTTTGAATTTTTGGAAACATTTTTCTAATTAGCAATTTCTAAAGTATGTACAATTTATTTTAATTTACTAGACCACATTATCCACTTTAAGTAGATTCCATGACATATTTACATTGGTATGCATGCCAAATATTGATTGCATACCTGCAATAGAAGTGAAGATATACACATCCACATATTTTGAAAATGTTCACACAGTTTAACAAATAATTGAATTGTGAAACTCAGAACACATGTAACTTGAAATTTAAAAAACAATGACCTCTCTATTTAGCAGTTTACATGACTCTTCAAAGAAAGAATGCATATAAATTTTCAATTACCTAGCTCCGGGGTGACTAAGTTGTAAGCACAGAAATATTTTAGAGATGTTCACGTGAATAATACATTGCCAGATTTGAGCCCCAATAACTTCTCTTGCTCTCCACAAAATGTCAAGTAGCTTGGCAAACATTGAAGAGCTCTTCCAAGCATTACACATGACAAATTCAGAACTATTGCTGTAATACTGACAAGGTTATGGCCAATTAAAGTATTTCAGAAATTTCTGAAAAGTCTCATGGAATTTTCCATAATTTTGCAAACATTGTGTGAAACGGGAATTTGCTGATGTCATCCAGCCCTAATTGCATACCATTTTTATGATGTAATTTAAATATCTTACTGAGACCCGGAGCCTGATTCCAAAATGCATGGCGCAACTTCCGGGTGAATGCAATTTGCACCATGCATCACTATGCTGGGGACCCTGCACCATATTCCAGGACAAGCAGGGTCCCCAGCACCTATGCCCACAACTTGTGGCAGCCACAGGCTAAACGCCAAAGGAATGGTGCACCGGACCAGGGTGTCTCAAGTTGCAGCATGCAATTTACTCCCACCCTGGAGCTCCCCACCCTGAAATGCAATAAAAAACATCTGGGGGCATTGGCAGGGGCAGGCCAGTTGGCACACGCACTTGGGGGGGCAGTGCTGGAAATGGACACCAGGGGTCCCCGAAATTTGGGGGTGGGGGCATGTCAGAGCAGGGGAGGGTATGGGGAGCACATCCATGTCAATGTAATTTCTGTAGCACTGCAGGGGGGCATATGTCACTGTGCCAGGACGGATGCCCCCTTAGACCACCTCCTAGCTAGTCTAAACCAGCTATGCTAGTACCTGTTCTGGAATGGTGTAAGTGGCTTACAGCAGCTGCCATTCTTGAATAGGGAGCAGGTGCTGCCATAACCCACCCTGCACCATGCCACAGCTGGTTGCGGGCATAGTGGGTGACATAACCCACCTTTGGCACAACCTGCATACGGTATGGCTCAAGGCACCTTCTGGAACTGCAACTTGCGTTATGCCTGGTGTAAGGTGCAATTTGTGCCATGGAGTTTTGTGTAAATCACCCTGCGCTAGGCATAACTTGTCTTGGAATCAGGCCCCTTACATCTTTAAAGTATCATGTTTTGTAATACTATCCAGTACTAATATATAATTTACATATTTTTACTCCCTTTCAGTTAGCTACCAGTTATGTCTCTATTTGTCTTAGAAATAAAAGGGATCCTAAACCTTGTCTTACCACTCACCATTCTAAGTAACACTTTACAGTTGTAATCCTTTGAGCTTCTCCACCCCAAAAGCCTAAATCCATCTAATAAAGCAGAAATGTTGTTATATATCTTTATTGTAGAAAAAACATCATAATTTATTAAATCAATTGCTTTCATAGAATCCCAAAGAGGAAGACATCACACTTAAAATTTTAAGTCAGTACACCTCCCTGACCAGCATTGTTGGTTAAGCAGTGGCTGTGATTTTCACCAAACAACCCTTTAAATCATTATGTACTGTACTGTAAGTACTGTATTAGAAAAGCTGACCCCATTAACATGTATGGAGCATGTTCTCTTTCCCTACAGACTCTTACATCATAAATATCCTGAGCCCAAGGTTGCTGTGCTCACCACAGGAAGGGAACGGGATGAGTAGTCAGCAATTTTGATCCAAAAAGATCCCTTCCCTTCCCTTCCATTCTGCATTCCTTAAAAGCAATGTCTCTTAGAGTGTCACACTTCCATACAGGTAAGGGAGCTGCATTGTTTTTTTAAGGAATGAAATGTGTGCTGTGTTTTTTTTAAGGAATGAAATGTGTGCTGTTTGAGGATTCAAAACACAAGTTGCAATAAGAAAGAAATACATGTGTGACCTGCAGTAACTGGGATATGAAGTCAAGCCCCCAAAATATAATTCCGGTGCTCGCCCAACTGAGTTATCAGCATTGGTGTAGGAAGATATACTATGTGTACCCCATGGTGTATAATTTTATTTTAGGGGGCAACAACAAGGCTTTGCACTGTGACATTGATTAATGCAATGCAGTACAAGGCCAGCTGATCCTTCTTTGTAATTTCATACCTGAGAGAAATAATAGGAAAGAATTGCCACTGAGATTGTCTTTGCATCCCCACAACAATACAGTACAGGTACTGGAGGTGGTCTGTCGGTGTCTTAAGGAAGCAATGTATACCAACTGTACTTTCCAGTTCATGGGCGGGGACAAAAAACAGTATGGTGGTGTACAAAAGTGTGTTTATTGTATCAGATGGGACAACAAACATGGCCATGATATACACATTTTTATTGTCTGGCTACACCTCTGATTATCAGGTTTACTTGGCTTGCCAGAGCTTTCTACAGTCAGTTCACAGCCTTCCATCTTTCCTTCCTTCTCAGAGGTCAGGTGACTAACCTAAGTGAGAAGTCCATTCCCCACCTAGCCTCAGTGTGGAATTCACAGGATATCTCTTAAACCCCAGCCAGTATCCCAGGTTACAGCACAATATGTTGCTGTAATTCCCCTGGACAGACCTCAGCAATAATAATTTTAATTTCAGACTCATAAATAAAGATGGATAGGATTATTTAAATGTGTTTGCAAGCTCTAACATTTATATAAATGAGCAAGATTGTGTCTTGGTTGCAGAGGAGACTCCATCCCCTGTGGCAAGTGCCTATTTGTGGCTATAATGCTAGCAGATAGTAGTACAATGGTACATTGTGTTACCTCCCATTTTGTGCCACCACCCTTAGCAAATATGAATGGGGCCTACACTATTAAGATATGCTTCAGCCTATTTTCATATTTTTTTTATATTCTTTCCACCCCACTCAAGCTCATGGTTGCTTCTGGCATCACAGTCCATTAATATGTAAGTTATTGTATTGTTTTCTTTTCTTTTATATATTTGAAACTTGCATCAACCAGCTGGCTGAAAGACCCCATGAGATATTGTAGAATATTTCATTTTTATGAGATCCCTGTGGTATAGAAGGGAACAAGTGCATATTTTACACTGCACTACAATAGGATACACAAGAGCTACTGTAGTTCTCACAAATGCAAGTTACAGTACATGAAGGTTTATGGCAACCATGGAGGGCAATTAGCAGGACAACAGGCAAGGGGCTGATAGTCACAGGGAAACAGCTACCCTTTTGAATAACACAGGCACTACAAAGAGTAGAAAAGCATCACCTACAGCACAAGGGATTAAAACATCTAGAGCATAATCCTCAGACACTACCTCGGACACAAAGTAATGTGGTTAAAAATACCTCACAATAAGTGTGTGACCAAATAAAGCCATGCCCCATGGGACAGCAAGCTCTTTCAGTGTACCTGCAAATTCATTGGTGCTGGACTGAGGATTTTTTGTGGAGAAGGGAATTTATATACTGGCACAAGGGATAAAATCCTATTTCAGGACTGGTTATGCAATCAAACAGATTGTCTTCTAGTGGAAGACTTTGGTAGTGGGTTGTTTGTCTAACAACAACTTTTGCTGATGGGACACTTATTTGGGGTGGATGGGGTTGGGATTGCAAAATGAGTGAGATTGGGTAGAATGGATAAATTATGGGAGAATGGGTAGGATTGTAGAGTGGGTGGAAGATGGGGCATTAGAGTACTATGCAGGTAGGGAGGTGGAACTTGTTACATTTTCAGTTATTTTGAGGGGATGGTAATGATACTACTAGAGTGAAGGACAGGGGAATTCAAGCATGTCTTTACTAATTTTGAAAGTATGAATATGTGATGCAAAATATATTAGACAATTTTATGGTTAGCAGAAAAAGCTCAAAACATTATAAAATCCAAAGTTAGGATTCTTATTTCAAAATGTCATTCTCTATAAATATAATTATAGGGTTTTGTAGTTAGCAGAGTTGCATAGATTATGTAAAGCAACTCCACTGTTAGGATCTGGCAGAGCAGGTGCAGTTAGGGTTAATGATTCAAGAACTGTAACATTGGAGTTCTTGACCTTTTACACTTTTTCCCTCAAACCTTTATATCACGTTAATATATTTCTTTAGCAATATAAATAGTTATGCTTTCCCTAATATGTCTGTAGTTTTGCAGATATAAACCAAATTCTGTCTATGTAGAAAATCCATATAAATATGCTGAATCAAATATCATTTGAGTACCTTACTTACGCGTTTCTACTGCAATGATTTAAAATAATTAAATAGAGTTCTTTTTTTGTTTAATTATGTGAGTTGGCTGGAGGAGGCTTAAACCTAGGCTTGGAAATGAACTGCCAATAAAGACACATACAGTATGTTTGCAAGTACATTCTTACCCTTATAAAACTATACAAATGTGTCTCATTTTCAGCTTTTTGTACCTGTCATGACAAGGAACTTTTAATTGCCTTTTTAATACATTAATTAAAAGTGAAAGGGAGTCTTAACCAAGTTCAGCAATACAACTTTAAGTGAAGGATGCATGCAGAGTCTTGATTCTGTTGGTAAAAAAAACTACCTGCAACACTGGGTGACAAGAAGTTAACAATAAGGGGAAACAACATATGCAGAGAAATGATATAAGCCAGAGTTTACATGTGTTTTAATTTGTTTCTTGAATGTGTGTAAGAAAAGACTTCGGAATTTTTGTCACATATCTCTTTTGCAAAAAAAGCCCCTTCTATTGCACACAGGGTTTCTCCTCATCACAGCCATCCTAAAGGCCCCATCTTATGACCTATGCGGGGGGAGGGGGCTAACTTGGGCAAAAAATTACTTATGTCCTGTTGTTTCCTGGGGTTAAGCATTAATTGGCTTCTCCACCCTCCACTTGATATGGTGCTATATATACAGTCAGCTATGCAAATAGCAAGTGCACCACATTACACAACAAGGGGGGACTCATGTGTTTGTTGGTAGCATGTCTCCCTTAACTGGCCACCTTAGTGGCAGACATAATATGTGATGACACCCCATTGCTTTCCCTATCAGCAGCTTTCTACATCTAATGGGGACCCTGGTCAGTCTCTTACTGGCAAATTGGGTACATAAAACAAAAAATCATACCCAGCTCACCCACATCATTAGCAGATGTGTCGACCATTAGGCAAACAGACCAGGTGCAGAAAAATCTTTATAAATAGTATTTTTCACAGTTGATCAGTGACATGCTTGTAATCCTAGATCTTGTTGTTCCAAGGTTAATTCATACATTCAGGTATTGCCTGTATCAACACTGAGAAAATCATATCAATGAACAAGCTTCTTAACCAAGTGTCTGGGGTCTGAAAATTAGAATGGATGTTCTATGTGGCCTTTAATAATGGAGTTTGCCCTTTAGGGTGCAGACCAGGTTGTCCTGGTGCACCCCTTCCCTTTCCATCAAGATGGTGTGCTTGGAAGGGAAGGGGAGAGGGAAGGGGAGGGTCAGGGGATAGAAACAATGGACAAACAACAGGAAAGGGAGGGGCAAGAGGAGGCACTTAAGGGGCAGCACAGGAGTTGCTCAGCAACTTTTGCTGAAGTTTTGATATGAACTACATGAAACTGCAGCACGTCGGATTGGCAGAATAATTGGGAAGGTTTGTGCACCAAGATAAAGAGGTAAGGAAAACAAAAACAACTAATATGGTCAAAGATGTTGGAGTTTGTTTAAAAAAAAGAAATAATAATAAGTAATATATAATATGAAGCATAGAAAGGATAGAACAAGGAACAGGATGCTTGTAAAGTTGTAGGTGGCTGTGAAGTAAAAAAAAATATGCATAGTAAAGGTTTTTTTGCACAATGCAGCAAGAACTGGATGTGCTGTGGAGCATAGGCAAAGCAATGTGGTAAAAAAGAGAAGCATGAGGCTTGTAAAGTCGTAAGGGGCTGGAAGCCCAAGGAAGAGAGAGGAAAAGGCATGTTTTAAATGAATTTTGCACAGTGCAGCATTTGAGGAGCAGAGGTGAAGCATGGCTGAGTTTGAATCAGGCATTGGAGACTGAAGGAATGCCATCTGAAAGGGGGGATGGTGTTTGTTTGCAGCGGTTTTCCTGGCGTGGGTCTAGCAAGGGAATAGGCCAAGGTAAAACATTCTGGGGAAGAACACGGCATTGTTGAAAGGAGTTTGTTAGCTAGAAAAGTCTTAGCATGTGGTCTGCAGCAGGCTTGGAGAGGTATGGGCAGAGAATTTGAGCAGGAGACGGTGTTTGAAGGGCCGTGAAAGTCACAACACTGATTTTGAGTCGCAAGGCTGATTTTGGAAGGGGGAGAAGCCTGGGGACTAGGGGCAAGTTATCACTGCATTCCGGTCTGTGTAGAAGATAGAGAATTGAGCAGGAGCCTGCAATAGGGGCCAAAAATGTTTTGCAGCACAGAATTGTACTGAGTGAAACAAAAAAACTAGTGGCAATTGTAACCACTTTTGTTTTGCTTAGAAGGGGCCTAACACACAATGGTCAGCATGGGACCAACGTTGGCGGCCACGTGGCTTGACGTCACATGCCATGCGAAGGCCGCGAGGTGAAGGGGACAGTAAGGAGATATGGGGGGTGGGACAACCCTGAGAAGACAGGAAGCAAGAGGACGAGGCGGCCAATTAGAGGCCGGGCCACATGGGCTAGCACTGTGAAAATGAAGGTGGTGACATCACATGCCCAAAGGATCACGCGGTCCAAAAAACAAAAGGGGTCTGGCAAGCTAGCAGCAGCAGACAGGGGTGCAGTGCACAGTGTGGGGAAGCAGCCAGGCTGGCAGGTTTTACTATAAAATAAGGAGAATGCAGTCAGAGGCGTACGAGGGTGCACAGGGTGTGGGGGCATTAGGCCCAAAAAAGGCCACGATATGCAAGTAAAAGCAGCAGCATGGATCACAGGCAATCAAAAACCAGTTGGGGGTGAAGAGTCAGTGGCCAGACAGGCCAGGAGCATGGCGACTTTAGCCAGGGGGAAGAGCAGGCCCGAAACAATGCAGGGGCCCTCAAGGAGTAGGAAAGAAATTTAGGCTGATGGTGCAGCCAAAAGAGAGAGTGGGGAAAAGGAAATGGATTGGCCAGTAGAGGCATGCAGGGGGGAAATAAAATGCTTAGGCCAAAAAGGCCACAGGAGTTGGTGTTTAAGGTGCTTGACGGCTGAGAGCAGCCTGAGGCCCATGAGGCTGGGCATAGGAGGAGATATGGGACCTTGCGGGCAGAAGATGTGGGAAGGGGGTCAGGAGACTTGGCAGATTGGAGGAACGGGAAGATCACCCTTAAAGGAGCCAGGTTTTTAACCAGCTACAAGTGATGAAGGCCCCATGCAGAGGCCGATCATGAGGCATGGAAGAAAGTTTTTTCATACCTTCAGCATGCCTGCTGGATAGGGAATGAGAGGGCATAGCAAGCATTCGGGAAAAAAAAATGGGACTGACAGCTTTAGATGGCTGGGCTCAAATCACGCAACATCCAGAAGGATGGATCAGGGTAGGAGAAGGCACGTTTTGTTGCCAGTAGTCGAATTTTTCTGGAAAAAGGGGACGGGCCATAAAAGGGACTGCTGTAGACAGAGTTTTCTAATAATGGAAATTTTCTTTTCTCTTCTTGTCAGTTGTCTTCACAGTTTGAAAGGAGCAAGGAACATGGCATCAAAGAAGAACAGGACTTCAAATGAAGACGCCTACAGGGCTATAGTGAAGCTGTCTCAAAAAGCCAACAGAATGTGCACGCTAGTGGAAGGGGAGGAGCCAGGCAGACCCGGGGAGAAAAGGAAAGCAGGGAAGGGTAAGGGAGGCACAGGGCAATGGCCGGTGGTGAGTCCCAGCAGTCCAGCCAGGGTACCACCACTGATCATGGGTCCCACCAAGGTGGTTGATCCAGTACCTCTGCAACCTGTTGACCCAGCACCACCAGTACCACCCCAGGACCAGGTCAGGTTTCCCCCAGTTGAACCCAGGCCGGATCCCCAGCGCATAGTAGTTCCTCCTCAGCCACTATTGGCACAACCACCCGCTCAACCACAGGGGACCATGATTGGGCACCTGGAGGACAGCAGGCAAAAAGGAGTGGACAAGGCCACAGGTAATGCACCCGGCTCAATGTGTGATAGCATCAAAGAATGTATAAGCCAAACTGTGTCGGCACTTGGGACAGGGGGTTTAGGGCAGATGGAGTCAGCACTGGCAGAGATTAGGTCTGAAAAAGAGATGCCCAAAGAAAAGGAAGGAGGAGTAGAAAAAGAAGGTAAAGAAACAAGGGAGATAGGTGCCCCTGGGATGAGAGTAGGAGAAGATGTCCCGCTGGCCACAAAAGAGAAAATATGGAAAGGTGAGTATGTGGATATCTTCGCTTTGGTAAGCTGGGAAGCGGCAGCAAAATATGAAGAAGCAGAGAGTATAGGAAAGAGCAAAATGGCAGCAGCAGTAGTCTTGTTAGGTAAGAAAGAGGAGGACAAATTAGCAAAAGGTAAGACTTGGGATGGGTGGTTTGTAGGTTTTACTACATTTTCAGCCATAATATTGGAGAAAAAGCCGAGTTGGGCATCCCGCTCATCACATACTCCCTGATAATAAGGCGGACAAAGGCAAAAGGGGTTGTGGGGTGGATATGCTATGATGAATTCTTTCGGCAGAGAATGGTGACATATGGGGACATAAGATGGGATACGAAGCAACTAGATTTGTGGACAGATTATGTAACCGATCAGTCCACACTCGAGGGGGAGGTGTGGAAGAAAAGAGCCATGCCCCAGAGGTGTTGCTGGGCTTACAATAGGGCCTTTTGTCCTGGACACAGTGCTGCTGTCAACGCGCATGTTCAAAGTGTGGGGGAACACATCCAGCAAGCAGATGCAGGATGACATAGGGCCAGGGAGCCCAAGGATCTGGGGGTCAAGGAGCAGGTCAGCAGTTTTTTCATGAGGGACAGGGGTTTAAAGGGCAGGAATGGAGCAGAGGGGGGAGGGGCAGGGGGCATGCAAGTAGAGGGAGTCAGATCCACTGACCAGCAAGGTCAGGCACCGAGCATAGGGGAAGAATGGGGTGGGGGAAAAGGGATGAAAGCCAGGGAGCAATTTAGTGAAGCTAGTGCTCCCATCAGGTTAGAGGCATGGCAAGAATGGTTGGACAGATACCCAAATAGACAAGTAGCAGAAATGATTAAAAAAGGTTTTCGCACAGGTTTTTCAATGTAATGTGAGGGCCCAAGGCAGGCGAAAGAGGCAAACAATCTGGGGTAGGTAAAAGGGAGAGAAGAAATTTTAAGACAGAAGATAGAGAAGGAAAAAGCAGCAGGGAGAGTAGAAGGACCATTCGATACCCCCCCCCATTGCAGAATATGAGAATTTCTCCATTGGGTTTGGTCCCCAAAAAGCAGGAGGGAGAATACAGGGTGATTCACCATCTATCCTTCCCTGAAGGGGATTCGGTGAATGACTTCATCAGTGAGGAATACAGTAGAGTGACATACGCCACATTAGAAGATGCAGTCCGGATCATCTGGGCAACTGCTGATGCATGGATTGCAAAAATGGATATAGAATCTGCTTTCAGATTACTTCTGGTTAGGAGTGAAGACTGGGACCTGTTAGGGTTCAAAACTGGGGGACAGTACTATTTTGACAAAGCAATGCCCATGGGATGTTCTATAGCATGTGTGACATTTGAAGCATTTAGCACCTGTCTAGAGTGGATATTTCAAGAAAGAACTGGTTACAAAACAGTCATTCATTATTTGGATGATTTCCTCTTTATAGGCAGCGGGAGAAGAGAGGCAGAAAAGATGTTGGCCAACTTTCAAGAGCTGTGCAAAGAACTAGGATCACCATTGGCACCGGATAAAACAGAAGGGCCTAGTAAGGTGTTAGAATTACTGGGTACTGAGATAGATGATCCTTGGGAAATATTTAGGCTGCAGGACAAAAAAAGTGAACAAACTGAAGGAGCTGATTCAGATGCATACCAGTAGAAGAAGAATACAACTAAAACAGGTACAACAGGTATTAGGACATCTGAACTTTGCATGCAGGGCTATCGGGCCAGGGAGGGCTTTCACTAGAAGATTAGCAAGGGCTACAGCCCGAGTGACAAGACCACACCACTGGGTAGACATGACAAAAGGAGTCAAGGATGATTTCAAGGTATGGGAGGAATTCCTCAGGGCATATAATGGCTGTTCCTTCTGGCAGGATGAATGGGTCTATAACACAGACCTCAATCTTTACACAGATGCAGCAGGGGGCCCTAGGCATGGGGAGGCTATCAGAGGGGCAGATGGCTTGCAGAACCATGGCCTGCAGACTGGGTGAAGGACAGTAGGGTAAAAGACATAACACTGCTGGAGATCATGCCCATCTGGGCCTGCACCCTGGTTTGGGGGGGGAGAATTCCGGAATCAAAAGTGACATTCTGGTGTGACAATAGGGCAGTCATAGAGGTACTAAACAACAGAGGAGCCAGGTCATAAATGGTCATGCAGGTTTTGCAACTTTTGGTTCTAAGAGCCTTACAATTGAACATGTCATTCAGAGCAAAACACATAGAAGGGGTACACAATACCCTGGCTGACAGCCTTTCCCATCTGCTGTTGGATAGCTTCCAGAGGCTGGCACCAACAGCAGAGAAGCACAAAATGGCCATACCAATGAACATCTGGGACGTTGTCAAGAAGGAGCAGAACTGTTGTTTCACAGTTCATGGGCACCACGGACTCTGAGGGCCTACGATGGGACCTGGCGAGTGTTTCAAACATTCAGGGCAACACACCACATGGAGGTAAGTAGGCCACTCACAGAAGAACAACTGGGGATGTTCACTGTGGAACAATGGCAAAAAGGAACAGCCCACACCACAGTGGGGGTCTATTTGGTAGGAATCAGTGTAGTTTGCAGCCTAAAAGGTTGGAAGGACCCGACAAAATCAATGTTCATAAGAAGAATGATGCAGGGGTGGGGCAGGTTAAAACAGGGGGTTGTGGATAGTAGAAGATCAATAGAGGAGCAGTGGCTTGCAAAACTAAAGGAGGTTTTACCAGCAATCTGCAGATCGAAAGCCGAAGTCCAGCTATTTCACACGATTTACGTTGTAATGTTTGCAGGGGCCATGAGAGTGAGGGAAGTGGTGGGGCATGGCAGCAAAGAAAAGGAAGGGAGATTGGAACGGGAGGATATAAGCTGGGGGGTGAAGGAGATACAAATCATGATTAAGAGGTCAAAGAAGGATCAAAGGCGGCAAGGTTGCATGATAACACTAAAGAAACCCGTAGAGGGTGCAGTGTGCCCTGTGAAGGCTTTGTGGGCATTCGCCACAGAGCATGTGAATAGGACAGGGAGATTATTTTTGCATGGTGATAGAAGGAAGGTTACAAGTTATCAAGTCACAGCATTGCTCAAAAAAGACATGCAATTCCTGGGGGAGGATCCAGCTAATTACTCCTCCCACTCCCTGCGGATAGGGCTGCCTCACAGTGGGCAGCGGCAGGTTAGACAGTGAAGGATATCTTGAAAAAAGGATGCTGGCGGTCTGCCAGTTATAAGAGATACATTACAGTACTACAGTATTGAGACTAACATATCACCTGTGTGTTTTGATGTTTACAGATTTGGAGCCATGGGGGGGAGGCTGGGAGGGGGCTTATGGTAAAGAAGAAAACTAGGACTATATATAAGATATTTATTTCATTTAACCCTTATAGGAAGAGGGAGGATTACGGAAGTCTGGATCTGCTGCCACTCTTATATTTATTGGGCAGAAAGGAGAGCTGAGAAAAAGGCCGAGAGAAAACAGCTGTACCAAGATGTGAAACAATGTAGGTTGGTTTGGCGTGGCATACAGAGGATAAGATGGGCACAACTGCTTCCGACCCTGAAAGAACTGAAGGAATGGCAACCCATTCCAGACCTAATTATTATACATCTAGGAGGTAAAGACCTTGGGGGTAAGCCATGGGTCGACACATACATACAGGTGAAATGGGACCTAGAGACAATACAACAGTGGTGGCCTAGGGTATGCCTTGCCTGGTCAGATATGATCCTGTGAAGGGTTTGGAGACACGAGCACAGCCATAGGGCTGTGGATAGGGCCAGGAAAAAGATGAACAGAAGGGTAGAGATGCTGATAAGAAAAATGGGAGGACAAGTAATTCTGCGGGGTGTGGAAGAATGGGTAGAAGATTTCTACAGGTTGGATGGTGTGCATCTGTCAAGATCTAGCCATAGACATGTTTAATACACAAATGATGGGTTTTATTGAAGCATGGAGAAGGCAGGCAAAAAATGGAAGTTAAAAAAAAATAAAAAGGAAGAGAGAAGGGCTAAAGAAGGTTTCCCTGAGGTGGGGAAACAATACCCTAAATTATGGGGAAAGCCAGTTGTCCAACGCAAGCTGGAGACTGGCTAATGGGGAAGAAGGAGGGAAGGAGGGGAGGGGGGAAGAAAAAGGAATACGATCAAAAGAAGAAGCTGAAGGATAAAGCGGTCTCGGTTTTCACCGTTACCTAACAGAAAAAGAGAAGAAGAAGGCACCCAGGTTTTCACCTGGGGGAGCATAAAGAGGAAGAAAGAGGATGATATATGGATGCAAATAAATGCAATTGTGAGAGATATAATAATAATAAAAGATGACAAAATGGAACATGGAATTATGATATATAAATAAATTAACTGCCAATCTGAGCACAACAACAAATTATGGTCTCTGTCTTTTTGTGAGGGAAAAGGGGGGAATCCAGGACAATCGAGTTTGCCCTTTAGGGGGCAGACCAGGTTGTCCTGGTGCACCCCTTCCCTTTCCATCAAGATGGTGTGCTCAGAAGGGGAGGGGAGAGGGAAGGGAGGGTCAGGGAAAGAAACAATAGACAAACAACAGGAAGAGGAGGGCAAGAGGAGGTACTTTACGGGCAGCACAGGAGTGGCTCAGCCACTTTTGCTGAAGTATTGATCCTCTCCCACCCACCCTGGAAATATGGACCAAGAGGGAAGACAGTCAGAAAGGGACAGTAGAGTATGCCTGTCAAAGGTGGATGACAGAAATGTCCGTAGGAAGGTTTATGGTACTGCTAAAGGTGGATGGCAGGAGAAAGTACGGTTACTGGACTGCCAAAGGTGGATGGCAGAAAAGGGGGAAAAGGGGGAAAGGAGGGAAGGGGGGAAAGAAAAAGGAATAAGATCAAAAGAAGAAGAAGCTGAAGGAGGAAAGCGGTCTCGGTTTTCACCGTTACCTAACAGAAAAGAGAAGAAGAAGACACCCAGGTTTTCACCTGGGTGAGCATAAAGAGGAAGAAAGATGATGATATATGGATGCAAATAAATGCAATTGTGAGAGATATAATAATAATAAAAGATGATAAAAGGGAATATGGAATTATGATATATAAATAAATTAATTTCCAGTCTGAGCACAACAACAAATTATGGTCTCTGTCTTTTTGTGAGGGAAATGGGGGAATCCGGGACAATCACATATCCAAACCTCTCTCCCACACCCAAAGGATATCTCAAATCTCTCCCACCATTGTGGAATAATCTCCAACGCTCCTTAAAATTTACTAGCATTATCAGTCTTCAAACTTTCAAATCCTTATTGGACCACTTTATACAGGAGAAATGTATTTGCTATTCATAACTTGTTTTCTCCTTTCTGCTACATTACAGCCCTTCACAGCCCTCATTTGAGATGTCTGTTTTGTGTAGCACCATCTGCATAGCACTTGTAACTTTGTACCCATTTTGTTTGCAGTCCTTCATGTATTATTTTCTCACCGAGTAGGCATACTATATAGAATTTTCCTATATATTCCTCCATTGTCTGCATCCTCTAGTGTTCTACTTCAGGACCTTATCTGGATGTATTGTGTATTTTATTATCATTGTACAAATGTATGCACTGTAATCTTTTTTGTTTGTATTCATCCAGGACCACCTTGAAAATGAGCTTGCTTAATGGTGCTATTCCTGGTAAAATAAAAATTATTGATTGATTGATTGATTGTATGGATGATGTGGCACTGGGGCTGGAACACAAGTAAACAGTTGGTTCCAGTTAGAAGCCACTGTTCCAGCAAAATGTAATTGCTGCTACTAGTAGCCAAGGCTCACAGATGATGTCCTGGTTTTAAGGTTTTTGGGGATATGTTGAAAGAGGTTCTGCATTTCTTTAAAAATGCAATTTGTATTTCTTAAAAGTCTAAATAATACTAAGCATCTGATCTACAACAGAGGCTGGTATACACATAACTCTCTTATGGCTTGTTCATGCTGCTTCATACTCCAGTGCTGCACTACAAGCTTACACTGCTTGCAGGCAGCATTCACATACTCAGTCACCTCTGTCCATGAGTATGGCATTCTTTGTGATTTCATGGGGTGGTCCAGGGGTACTGCTGGACAAGTCACTGAGCTTGAACCCAGAAGTCTAGGGTATCTTTGTGATCTTCTGATCCAAATGGGTATGGAGATTTGTCTGATTTGGGCTTTGGTACCTTCTTTCAAAACTGTATGTTGTTTGTACCTAAGAAAAGATGTCTTGCTGCCCCCTCCTTGTTCTACATTTGATGGCAAAGGGTTGATGCTTTAGACCTGGGAGACATGTTATGTCATGCACACCACAGAAGAACACAGAATGGGGATGTGAACTAATTACAGCCAAGGTCAATCTCTGGTAATGTCTTTGTCTCTCACAGTGACCTATCCTAGTCATACATGCCTGTGTGAATGCCACTGAGAATGTCCCTGTATCCCCTCATGCCTCCCAACCCAGCTTTCTGCACAGTTTCAGCTGGTGGTGTATGACAGAATCAAGAATTTTAAGGATTATGACCATCAGGCCCTAAGAGGAAGGCATCCTCCTATTCAATCCTAATCAATAACTATAGGAAGAAAAGCAGGTACTTAACCCTGATGTAAACACTTAAAAAAATCAAGGTATGGTATAGGTTTACTGACAATGTAGTATGTGTCTGGGAGGGAGACCTCCTAGAAATTGAGCAATTCATGAACTTACTCACCAACAATGAACTTGATCTTAGATTCTCAGATGCCACCAGTAATGAAACTCAGAATCTCTTGGATATAACATTGCTGAGCAAGAACTTAGAGGGATAGGGTAACATGCATACAACATTCTTTAGTAAAGAGACAGATGCAAACTCACTCTTGCAGGCAAGGAGTGCACATCCAAAAGCACTACAATAATCAATACTCTGTGGCCAGTTCATTAGGCTTAGGGAGAATTGCAGCAGCCTGGGGTACTTTCAGAACAGGCAGCTGAATTAGATACATGCTTCTGTCAGAGAGGGTACAATAGACAGCTACTACACAGATTAGAAACATGGCCATGTCCTGATATAGGGAAGAGTTGCTACTAGACAAAAAAAATCAAGAAGAACTGGTAATGAGCCAGTGTGACATTTGTAACAGAATATAATAACCTAGCAGGGACAATTAAAAATATTATCCCTAGAAACTGAGCCATTCTGCTGGGGGAAAATTATGTTGCCAGAGCTGTAGGGGAGAAACAACATATCTCCTTTAGTGGGGCCATTACCCTAAGAGACTACCATGAGCCTAGTAATTTTGAAACTCAATTGAATGAATCAAATCCCAGAACCTGGCTACCAATGAAATCTAATGGTTTCTAAAATGTAATAATTATAGCATGCACAGTTAGGCAGTGCCCAGGAAAAGTTTAATTTACCCCAAAACTCCAGCAAACAGGGTAGATATCAAGGAATTCATAAACTGTAACAGGTTTTGTAATCTATGTAGTCTGATACCTCTGTAATCTCATCTATAGCCTGGACTGTCAGAAATGTCAAGGTGAGAATACAGGTGCATATTCATTCCATTGTAATATGACAGTGCATATTCTAGTTAGATAACACTTTGCGGATACACACAGTTCAGATCCCAGGGGCCTGAGATTCATAGACCTCAAGATGGTCCCTCACCCAAATACAAGGGTGACAGGCTGAACATTCTACTGTATTGAAAAAACACAGAGTTTGGACTTCACATTCAAGGGTAACAAACCAAATGGTCTTAATGACCTATGGGATTTCAAAACTTTTTTGTAGCTGATGAACTTTAACTGTAAAAATGCTCCTAACCTATATGCCTTGTTTCTCATTATTCTCTCTTCAGATCTCTCTCTTCCCTTCATCTATTTATCAAGGCTCAATACCATGCGGATCTCCAGGCAGAAATCCAGGTTTTGAACATAGCAATGGCATAGGGGCGATCACATGGATGAGGCTTCAATTTTCTATCTTTGATCTAGTCACCATTTTAGTAAGTATAATATAAGCTGCATGCTATGACAAATTAATTATAACATTTTAAACATGTCACTAGCACTTACTGTAAGTTGAAATAATTTTCTAAGAAGGCTTTATACATTTGTTTAACACTTTTATAACTAATGGGGTCACAAATTAGTACTGACACAAGCACTGATGTCACTGAATTTAGAGGTTAAAAGCAGTGACACTTCTTCCTCTAGCCACATTCCCCGAGGAAGATGTAAGCATATATTTGAAGTGCTGGAGCTATGGCTACTCAGTATGGGAGTCCTATACAGGGGACCATATACTCTCACCCAGTGAGCACTTGGGATTAAAACTTTTAAACTTCATTGTTGCTTGAACTGGGTTTTGCAAAGCCAGCTGAAGCACAGTGGCACTAATTAAATGACCTTTCCAGCAAACTGTGTTATTCTTCTTGACTGTCATTGCCTTTGGAGTGCAAGACTTCCTTTGGGGCCTAAGAGGAAGGTTCAGTGGACTGGCAGTTGGTTATGGCATATCTCATCTCTACTTTACTGGTTGAAATCAATCCTAGAATGAAGCGGACCATGGCAAACTGTAAAACTAAGATGAATTACCATTTTTACTGTACATGTTTTGTCTGCCACATTTGACCAATTTTGAAATAAACATATCTACAATGATTCTTATAGACATTTGAGTACCCACCTGTCTTGCAAATCACCATAGCTACTGTAAGCAAAGATGGTGGGTGAATAACACTGCATCAATGTGAAAATGTCTAAAACAAGTAGTATTTAGAATTCCCAACACATACAGACACACACATGCAGGCGCACACACACACATACACACGCACACTGAAACATTGCCACACTTTGGGCCTGATTTATAAACACCAGATTTTGATGCAAGGTGCCTGCATCACAGAACAGTGGTGCAAGGGGCACTTTGTGTCAAAACATGTGGCCTTTGTGATTTTCAAATTCCCCCTGGGACCCAGTGCACTGGACCGTCTCTGCATCATGTCTGCACCAAGAAGTTGGGTGCAACAGTGTGCTAGGGGGGCTTCTGGTAGATGTAATCTGCCATATCCCCTAATTTGTGATTCTGTAATCTCTTCCAGATGGTAAAATTTTAAGTACTATTAGACCAGCCAGTGCTGGTCTAAGGGTACTTAGAAGTGTGTCCTCTGGGAGGGTTAGGGAATTTGTGCCACCCTCGGAGCCCCTCAGGGTGGGAGTGAACATGTTTCACATTCCCCCCTCTCTATCTCTGATCTCCCCTTTCAGAATAACAGTAATCATGTGCCTTGTGATCTAGTGGATCCCCCCCACAGCCCCAATCCCCTTTTTATTAACTGTAATCCAGTCCCTCTTGATCTGGGGACCTCTCCAGCCCTGATCAGACTATATAAAATGACATATAACTTTCCTTGTTGTTCTAGTGGACCCCTCCACCTCAGCAGGCAGTGACCCACTCCCCCATCCTATCCCTGAGCTGGTGACTGGCAGAGCTCTTTGCTCTCAACCACAGCCAACCACTGACTGAGCTGTCAATTTGTACTGTAACATCTGATTATACAGTATACACTCATTGACAGCTTATTTGGTGGCCAGCCATAGTTGAGAGTGAATGGCTGTGACAGTCGATGGTTCAGGGATGGAATGGAGGAGCTGGGTAGTGTGGCACTGCCTGCCAAGATGAGGGGTCCACTAGACCACCAGGGAAAGATATATGTCATTTTATATGGGGTAGATCAGAGCTGGGGGGGGGAAGACCACCAGGGATGGGATTACAGTTAATTTATTTATCTAATTATATAAGTGTTCAGATTTACACATTTGTGCAAAATGCTCATTTATAAAGATTTCCCATCAATAACAGATAACAAAACGATGTTGTAAAATCATAAACAATGAAGTTTACAATTAATATTGAACAATTACAAACAATGATGAAACATCATACACAGTGAGGTTTACAATTAAAATTGAATATTAATGGGGCAGTCTTATGAAGTATTATCAAGCAGAACAGACAGAAAGAGAATGGCAAAAACCATGAGTCATTGCCGATCAACAGCTATGTAGGAATTCATAACTACGGAAATGGTAGAAACATGCAGTACTTATAAGTACTTTGTCCACTAGGTAAGTCAGTAGAAAGGGCATAAAAAGGGGATCATAGCTGTGGGGTCTGCTACACCACCAGGGATGTGATTACTGTTAATAAGAAGGGGATCAGGGGTGGGGGGCCCACTAGCCACAAAGGACTGCTTCATCTTGTACAGGTATAAGTGCCATCTGACCATGCCTGCAGCTTGTGGCAAACCTCTCAGGTGCACCCTCTCATTGGTGCACAGCCATCTTTGCCATAAGCTGCAGAACTTTGCCACTGGGACCCAACCCAAAAAAGAATTGGGTGCAGGGTCCATGGTGCACTGACAATTGGCACATCATGCTGTTGGTGCAGCTTGCACTGACTTTGAGAATTGAGCCCTTTGTGTGAATTTTTATTTAGGTCCAAACTTGAAACTTCAAATATCCAGCCCAAGATTGGCAGATGGGCAGGAATGTATGAAAGGTGATAAGCTATATAATTAAGATGGGAGGATATCTGCATATTAGAAGTAGTAAGGGATAACGTAGATCTGCTTACTTAAAGAGATCCTGGCATGTAAAAAAAACATTTTATATGCACAAATTAAATGAAAACAGGATTATTGTCAATTAGACTTCAACTGCCCTTGACTCCTCATCTACATCATCTACAGCATTTCCACAGCAACAGCTTTTAATGTCACAAGTGAAGGAGTATGATGGGTTTGGATTAACTGCTAGAGCAGATGAAGTGAAGATGAGTACAATATTTCTTTCAGCTAATAAACATAGTTATTCATGTAACACCCTCATATAGAATCTCATTTGGATCTAGGGAGTTAATATTACATTTTGGTTTGGGGTAAACACAAGCATACCAGACCCATGTACACCACACAGGCACTCACCACAGAATACAATGCCTTTGTGGTTGAATGTCAATGCACCAGATTATCTTTATTGACTCTTCAGTTGTTAACATTTGCACTTTACAGGGGTATTTACATTTGATAAAAAAGGACCACAAATGGTTACTTCCCACTCTCTAGCCATAGGAAGAAGCTGTTACTTAATCTTATGCTATACATGATATTATAATTGATCCTAAATCTATTTGTAAGTTTGGGTCTTAGGTTCTAAGATGTCCAAGAAGACCACCATAAATCATATGTCAGCACTTTGCAAGACCTCTGTTAACACCACTTTTACATTGTAAACTTTGAGCTTTTAGATGCACAGCATTTTGCACAACAAAAAACCTGAGACATACCATTGCAATGCAATGTGTACTACCGATCTTCAATTATGGATGTTTTATGGCCATGCAAATGTAACTAGTTTTAAAAAAGTAGAAGTTACTTATAATAATTTGGCTACCTTTGTGTTATGTTGTGATCATTTTATTTATTTATTACAGTCTTGGAATTTGACATACCTTTGAATCTTAGACTCATTTACAAAGATTCCGCATCCAAAAGAAAGAAATCAATCAATTAATTGTATTTATATACCGGAGGGTATGTGAGCAAACATGCCCCTTTTCACAAATGTCCAGTGGGGAAAGAAAAACAGAGAATGTACAAAGACAGAGCAGAGTCAAAAAGTTACAGCATGAATGCAATAGAATCAGAACATTCCAAAAAAAATGGCAAATGGTATGTTACAACATGACTGCATGGGTATCAATACCTGACAAGAAGAAAAAAAATGGTAACTGGTAGGTTTAAAATCAAAGCCAGGGTATCAACATGTTCCATAGACATTCTAAACAAAGGCAATATCAATTCCAGGATAAACAAGGTATTTAGTGGCATGAAAATGCATACTGAGAGGATAGATGAGAGGAAACTAGTATAGGAAGGTGGTAAGACGAGAGGGGTGGAGCCCTAAATGTCAAAAAGCTGGGAAGGTGCTAGTCGACCCAGGTATGAAAGATTTAGAGCAGGACCCAGGCAAGGGGAGAGAGGTGGGAAGGGAGCAGGGGAAGGTGTTTAAGGAAAGAATAAAGTAAAACTTGGTTGGGCAGGGAGGTGGAAGCCAGGAATTAGCATAAAGGCCAGCTGGCTCAGCTACAGATGGTTGAGTTGAGGATGTGAGTCTTAAGGGAGGAGTTGAAAGAGTTGATGGACAAACAGGCCTGGATTACTGGGGACAGTTTATTATATAACTTTGTACCCTTGAAGGAGATTGAGCTCTGAGCCTGCTTGGTCTGGTAGAAAGGGGTGTCAAAAACCATACTGGAAGCATCTATAGTTGCTCACCCTGAAATTAGAACAATTAACTAAATACAACAATGTAACAAAACATGACATGGATATAACAAAAAAAAATAGAGCCGTATTGTACAATGTATAAGAAATTGAGTTGGCTTACAATTGAAAACAGATGAAAACTGATTCGGGCAGGTAAATAACATATTAAATCAAAACAAACCAGTCAATTTAATACAGACTGCAAAATATTGAACATAAATATGATATAAGATTTAACAAATACAGAGAATATGAAAAATCTATTCCAGAAAATAGAGATGGAAACATGGTATTTTCCCAATGAGTAGCGCAACTTTGGAATGACAATGACACAAATATTAAACAACTGGCATCTAAACCAAAGGCATTTAGTACTACAGTGAAACACAAACTGAATATGTGTTGTACAGTATTAGCATAATAAGAGTCATCAAAAATTACAACTGTTTATGTCTCTTTTTGTACTATACTTGTTTTAAATATGTCACTAATGTATGCCAAATATTCTTTTCTAATTGAAAATGCATGCTCAGACAGGACCACCTTGTAGATAGGGCTATCCAGCCCTAATGGTATTTTGTACCAATTTTACCTGCATAAAAATACAATTTTCTACCACTACTACTATTACATACACATTGCCTTCTTAGTTCTATCCCAGCTGAAAGGCCTCCATCATAGTTTTAATTCAGCAGAAACCTTCCACTGAAACAGTTATCCACAACAAACATCTCTCTTGCTGAGGTGCACCAAGCTTCTGGGGTACCTCATACCCCCTGGAATGTCCAACAGACAAAAAGGCACCCCACCTGAGGGGCAACTCCCTACAGTCCCTCTATTGGAGCTCTATGCTGTTTCCTGTCTAAGACCCCAAAAGATCCAGGACCTTCTGGCTCTCTCCTTTTTATAATCTGAGCCCCTCCCACATCAAGAATGAACACGTTAAACCTTGATTGGGGCTTCTAACCCTTTGCAGGCAGGAAAGCGTAAGCAGCTTTTAACAGACCCCCTTCCCCAGAGTAGCGGTTGGGTATTACATTTGGACAATGGGGAATAGTTATGGAAAATAAGTGAAATATTAGTTGAAATGTTTTCAAAAATGATGATTCTTCAATGTAGTTTTGAGATGTTGGGGTCTCTCTAAGGACAAGAGTTACACAGATGTGTTTTCACAAAGATAGACAGGAATCAGTAAGTACAAGGGTAGCAGGTTTTATAATCGAACCTCCCACAACAGATTTGGAAGTATTAATAGCATCACCAGGGGACTGTGAACCCCTTTAAAAAAATGTCTCATTCATCTTGAATTTCAGTAAGTCTACATCAGAAATTCACCATCAACATTACTTATATATACTACGTTTGTACCTTTGCCTTTTTTTTTAGTTTACGGTATTTTTCTAGGATAGTACAGCCTCAAATGAAACATCTTATTTACCATGGAGCCCTTCTTCTACCTATTTCTGCAGCTGGGTGGACTAAGGTGCAGAGGTTAAATGGCTTTCCCAAGGCCACACACTGAATATTTGGCTTTAACAGACTTGTTAGTAGTTTCATATGAATGGAAACGCTTTCAACCTGAATGGGGCAACAACTGTACTGTCATACAACAGATGTGGTTCTCCGATAGTAGGACTGAAGCACACTGTGGAGTTTAATATTAGAAAGAAAGCAGTAGAGATGTTGCAAAGTTTTAAGCTGCAGGTGAAGTTAAGGTGAAGTTGCCAGATTTTGTGAAGTGTTCCTCTTTAATGAGAATGTCACTTACGCCAACATTACCTTTCAACTTTGCCTTGCGTTATCATCTGAAAGGTGAGGTTTAGGGAAAAAATGTCTATGTCACATGGCAGAGCTTCTGCAGGTCACAAGGTAGATTCCCATCAGTCAGGAATCGAAACTTGGTTTCAGTTTCTCATTTGCAGCACACAGAGTGTGAGTGAGCTGGGATCCATGACGGGTGTTCTACAAACTTTTTGTCTAACATCCCAACAGCAAAACAAGCAGGTCAACCACATTCTGCAGCCTGCTGCCAGTTTCCAGTGCCAGTAAGTGTTTTCTTCAGGGAGATTCACCCCTGAACACACAGGGGGGTTGTGCCCCCTGCATCCCCCTTAGGATTATCAACTCTGAGTCAGAGCTGATTTGGGGGGGGGGGGTGCAGGACCCCTGACAGACAGTGCCAGGATCCCATGGGTTCCTTACTGTGGCATGGTGCTGTAGTCACTGTAGGGGACCTCGCTGTTGAAAAGTCACTCTTGAGTGGGTATACCAGTGAGCTGCAGTTTGGAACTTGGGAATGAGAAAAGCAAGTCTTAACTGTTAAAACAGTTAATTTTCAATCTTCTTTCTGTTTTGTGTGCTATTCTTGACATTTCTTAACCACTTAATCTTTATTTTGACTAGTTTTTATGTTTTCTTGTGCATGAGCAAGAAACATCTTGAGGTAGAATGATATTTCAGAGGTGTGTCAGGGATGGATCCAATGCAGAGCAATCTACAGTGGGCTCATCACTGACAGACCAATGAGCACTCAACCAGACTGTGACCCTAGTCAGAGTTTCACAGCTGGAAGCTGTTCTCTAGTTGAAAGAAATGAAGCATTCCAATGAGAGTGCTTCACTCCTATTATTTTCAAAATGCCGACTGGTACGCAGATAGCTCTGTCCCCTGTTCTTCACAGCCATTCTAAAGGTCAAAGATCAAATGCAACACTGTGTCTTATGCTGTGTAATAAAGATTAACTGGTAAAACCCTGTATGTCTCATCAATTCTTTTAAATGTTTTAAAAAACACATTTTCTAACCTTATTTTGATTCAGTGTCTGTAGCCTGACTCCCTAATTTCTATTTCTATGGTCTGCACATTGTGAGCATGGGAGTGTCATACGCGATGACATAATTGGGTGGCAGCCAAATTTCACAGCTCGCTGTGACTGCTAATGATATCCTGTGCTCCGTGTGTATCTCAGACTCCATAATCTGTGATTTGTGCTTGCCATTTTATGAATTAGATCATTTCAATTTAACCAACAGGTATTTCGCCTGTCAGCTTTCTATCCTGCTTGCCTTATGTGTTATTTTCCTATGCTTATGTACCCCTCATTCTTTTGAGTCTGTAAGTCCTCCTGCTCAATCCCTGTGTCTGCTGTTCACCCTGCACCCTCCATTCCCCATCCCTGTGCTGAAATTGGGGTGCCTAATCCCCATATCAGCATTATCTACCACCACCCCCTTGCAACACTGGGGAGTCCACTCCCAGTGTCCAGAAATAAAACATTTTATACCCTGTATAAAAAAAAGAAAACTATCCCCTAATGACTTCTTTTTAAAGCCTGTAAATAAGAAAATAGTCTTTTGTTGTCTGCCCATCCCCTTCCCCATCCTGACCAAGCAGCCCAGCACCACACCCTCCCTCGTGACCCTATACTTACCATCCAAGGTTGGCGGCTGTCATCTTCTGTGGACTGGGATACAGTACATCTACACTCTTCAAAGCTGAACCATGAACTGAAGAATCAAGGTAAGCACCGTATAATGGCTGTCAATTGGGTTTTCAACTTTTGTTGATATCTTGACCATTTTTTAATATTTTAGCACCAAATTTTCAACATGGGGTTTTTAGGACCTCACCTCATGAACACTAGCACTGTCATTTCATTACTCAGTCCCAGAAGGTGATTTCACAGTCGCTGCACAGAATCGCCTTTCAGGACTGAGTAATTAAACAAAAGTGCCAGTGTTCATGAGGTGGGGTGCAAAAACATGAAAAA
Source organism: Neoceratodus forsteri (assembly GCA_016271365.2). Classification (NCBI taxonomy): domain Eukaryota; kingdom Metazoa; phylum Chordata; order Ceratodontiformes; family Ceratodontidae; genus Neoceratodus; species Neoceratodus forsteri. The sequence goes on along the minus strand of CM057458.1, from coordinate 877,991,470 downwards.
ATGCCCGAGTTACAAGAGGTTGTTGAAATGTTTCTATGCACACTTGGAACTTAGGCAATTTTTATATTTTCACTCCAGATTCACAACATTACTATTATTTCACACCCCCTCATGAACAGTACACCTATCATTCTTCACATCCTGCCCAAAATGTGTTTTTGAACCCATGGCAAATCACCCTCTGGGACCAATGAATGACATGACAGTGGCACTCCTTATGAGGTGAGGTCCCAGAAAGTGCATGTTGAAAATCTGGTGAAAAAATAAAATAAAAATGGCTGAGTTACATGCGGTTGTTCAAACTTTTCTCTGCACACATGTAACTGGTCATTTTCAATGTTTTCACTCCAAATTTTCAGTATAGCAATTTTATCACATCAGCTCATGAACAATACAGCTGTCATTTTTCACATCCTGCCCAAAATGTGTTTTCACATCTGTAGTACAGAATGCCGTTTTTCCAAGGATTTGAACATTTTCACCTACACAGGTCATGAGGTGGGGTGATAAGAAGACTACTGTATGTTCAACATTTCAAAAAATTACAGAGTTATGCCCATTCATTGCAATTTCAGTAGGTATGCTCATAACTTGTGGAAATCTTTAATATTTGCACTCCAGATTTTCAACATAACCTTCCTGTTACCTGAGCTTCTGCATTCAAATGCTGTCCAAAATCTTTGTTTGCACCTGTGGCACAGAATGATATTCTACTTTGCACAACAAATGTAACAGTCCCAGAAATCCCAAATAAAAGTTTATTTTTTTCCTAGCTTCATTGTGGCTGTGTGAATAGGGCAAGGGCAGACTGGCAAAACAAATCTTTGACTTTTGTTATCCAGAGGAAAGTGAGACAGAGAGATTGTGGTGGCCCAAGAAAAATTTCACAACCCCAGAAATCCCAAATACAATTACCTTTTTCTTCCTGGCTTTAGTGTGGCTCTGTGTTCAGGGTAAGGGCAGGCAGACAAAATAAATCTTTGACTTGTGCCATCCAGAGGAGAGAGAGAGAGACTGCATCATGTGGCTGTATATACAGGGCAAGGGCAGGCTAGCAAAATAAATCTCTGACTTGTGCCATCCAGAGGGGAGAGCAACACACTACAGAGGGGCCCACAAGAAATTTAACAGTCCAAGAAATCCCAAATAAAATTGTATTTTTCTTCCTGGCTTCAGTGTGGCTCTTTGCATGGGCTAAGGGCAGGCTGGCAAAATAAATGTTTAACTTGTGCCATCTGGGGGGAGAGAGAGAGAGAGAGATTGCACAGTGTGGCTGTGTGTACAGGGTAAGGACAGGAAGGCAAAATACAAAGACATTTAACAGTCCCAGAAATCCCAAATCAAAGTTTCTTTTTTTGCCTGGTGTCAGTCTGGCTGTGTGATTATTGCTGTGCTGTCGTCTGTGGTCAATCCAAACTGTAGGCATACTCAACTGAAATTTAAATGCTTCATGATTGTAGTCCCATAGAATTAGGGAGTACTGCTCTACATAGTAAATTACAACATCAGTGTATGACATTGAAACTTAGCACTGCAAGGCTAGCAGAGAAGATGACAGCAAATACTTGCAGGCAACAATTTACACACTAAATGTTTTAGAAAATCTACTTCTGTAAAAAAAAATTCAGTAAGAGTTCTTAAATTACAAAATATGATTGAACTATATAGTACTACTCTAATCAGTATTTTTCAGTTCTTCAGGTAGTGAAATACAAGAACAAGATGTTTTTAATCTTATCACTTCATCTTGTATACCCTGTGCAATAAAGGTATTCAGGTATAAATTGTTTAAAACAAGGCATGTGGTAAGCTGTAGAGGTAAGATGATGGCTTATCAAAACATAGTTTGGACAGGCTTTTCCTCCCATCAGAAGTTCAACTAACAGAGTACAACCCTGCCACATAAACCATGCAAGGAAACATTCAGCATTGACAAATGCTTGTTTGAGGTAGTTTTTCTCTCTGTCTGTGTTTCTGCTCATCTCTCTCTCTCTCTGTTTTTCTTTCTTTGTTTCTCGGATTTTTAGTAATTTCACATGGAGCAGCAGGCACAGCAGTGTCTGTGGACCTAGGCATTGTGGTGCCATTGCATTAATTAAGCCCAGTTTTTTAGTAAGGACCCCAAACCATACTGTGTTGTGGTGAAACTGCAGAAATGTCAGGCCCACCAGCTAAGAATAGGAGCTTTGCCCTGGATTGTCAAGAGGAGGAAGAGCAGCAGCAGCATTAGGCCACCTCTCATCATTCCACCAACATCGGCACCATCTCCCCAACAACACCAATATCTGAAGACCTCTCTGGAGTGAACCCTCTTCATGTGTGATCCAAGTGACCACAGTGCAATGTTTGCAGAAAACTGGTGCACAGAGGGAAGAAGTGTATCCATATGGGCACTGGGGGACAAAGGACCCATGTAAAGGTGCACCACCAGGCCAAGTGTGAGACAAGGCTTTGGAAAGATGCAAGCAAGGGTGGAGATGGTGGCCAGTCTCAGTGGACAGTTGACCATGGCTGAGGTGTAAGGAGGTGTGCCAGTTCCTATGCCACAGTTGTGCGGGCAGAAGAAGAAGCAGTGGCCCCTGTAGTTCCAGCTCCTCCTCCCCCTGCAGAAGCAGCACCCACACCACCACCAGCACCAACAGAAACAGAAACAGCAGCTGAGCTGTCCTCAGGGAAGAAGGAAGTGGGTGACCTCTGCTGACATCGCATTGTGGTCCAGCCGGACCTAAAGGTAATCATGGAGAATCAGGCAAAGCTTCTTGTGGGCCTGGAGGTGCTTCGCCATGGTGGTGTTGGTGGTAATGGTGGGGCTGTTTCATGCCTTGTTTTTCTTTTAGTAAAGTTTTCCTTCATGTGCTTTACTCTTATAGTCTCTACTCTTTCCAAGTTTCTTAGCCCCTTGTTACTCCCCCAAAAAAGAAAAATACCAGCATGCCAAACAATCAAAAGCAGTTTAAAAATACCAAACAAATCTTTCCTGTATTCTTTATAGTCTGCCCAACATTCCAAGTTTCATACTTCTTTGCTCCCCCCTGAAAAGGAAAAATACCAAAAAAAAGTTTAAAAAGACCTCCCAAAAGAATCTTTCCTGTGTTTTATGTGTCTTTCCAATGTTCCGAGTTTCAAACTCCTTTGTTACCCCCCCAAAAGTTTAAAAATACAAACATATTTGTATCTTTTCTATCTATGTGTTATATTTCCTACATTGCTACCTACTGTATATCTTGTCTTGTCTAACTTTCATGTCTGTATCAGGCTGTCTTGTTCTTTAATTTTTCTCAACTACCAGAATAAATATGTTTCACTCTGCAACAGGTACCACTACATGATACCATGCTGTGTGTTTGTAGATGCCCCAACACTGTTGTACTATTCAGTTGCTGTGAAGTGTGTCAAAATCACAATTAACATATATTCTGTTGTCCCTGAATTCTTCAGGAGTGTGGTAAAAAAACTGGGCAGACTGCCACTTCATGCTAGTGCACTGTAGTTCATACCATGTAACTGGAAATTATAAATGCTTTGCTGCTGCTAGGTGCTGCTGCTGGTGTGCGGTGCAACTGCCAACATACTGTATGCTGGGAACACACACATGAGAAAAGTTCCTGAGAAACCAAATTTAATTGCCTTGTAAACTTGTTCTGATATCCAGTTTGAGGCGTTGTGGCCCAAGTGGCTAAATGCTTTGCTGCTGCTAAGTACTGCTGGTGCTTTCGATAACATGAACAAGAAAAAAGTGCCCAAGAGACACCAACATTAATTGACTTGAGAAAATTTTCCAGATGCCCTGAAATGACAAGTTCTCACATGCAAGTCCAAAATGCTTTGCTACTGCTATGTGCTGCTGCTGACTGATAGCTGGTGCAGCTGTACTAACATATCAGCAAAGGTATTTTTTTTTCTTTTCTTGGGTTCTGAGGGTGTGAGTGGGTATTTGAAACCATTGTCTTTGTAAACATATTTTGTCACTGTTTCTCTCCTTGTGGGGATTTATCATGGTGATTCAGTACTGCTGCTGCATGGGTGTTGTCCATTGTTATTTGATTTTGGACTCTTGCATAGCATGGGAAGGTAAGTATTTTTTTCTTTTACTGACTATAGTTTTGTTCAGCAATAATATTTTTTCTGCCCAAAAATATTACAATCCCCATTTTGTTTTTTTTATTTTATTTCATTCCTGAGAGAAGATAAAGGATTTTAAACTGTTTAAAATGACCTAATGCTGTGCCACACACACCATGAAGAAATGAAATACTGTGGCACAGTGTTATGTTTTTTACCATATCATAAACGTGTTAACAACATCCTAATAAATGGGATATCCTCAATAGAACAGATTTTAACAAAGTGCAAATGGTGGCCATCTTTGATGACATGAATCATTAATTACAGCATTAGATGTTAATGCACTTTTGACAATATCTGCAAAAACTAAGAATAAGTGCAGCATTATGATGATTTAGGATGTCAGAAATACACTTTTTACCAAAAATCATAGGATGATATTTTTTGCCAAGCAACGAAGTATGCTACTATAAATTAAATGAGCTTACTATTACAGCATACATTCTTGGCCTTTGCTGTAGATGGGCTTGGTGTGGCTGTAGGCTAGGCTTGAGGTCTGGCTTCAGCTTGCCATGCCAACTGGTGGTGGTCTGGCTAGTGTGATGGTTCACACACTGCCTGTTTAGACTGCCAGCTGGGTGACTTCCAGGCAGTCTGGTGGGATTGCTTGTGGGATGGCTTAGAGGTTGGCTGGTAGGATTACTGTCACTGTCAGGATAGCCAACAGCAGGATGGTTGGTGGGACTACTGGCATTGGAAAGATGACTAACAGTTGGCTGGCTGGTAGGATTACTGTCACTGTCAGGATAGTCAACAGCAGGATGGTTGGTGGGACTACTGGCATTGGAAGGATGACTAACAGTTGGCTGGTTGGTAGGATTACTGTCGCTGTCAGGATAGCCTCAGCAGGATGGTTGGTGGGACTACTGGCACTGGAAGGATGAGTAACAGTTGGCTAGCTGGTAGGATTACTGTCACTGTCAGGATAGCCAACAGCAGGATGGTTGGTGGGACCACTGGCACTGGAAGGATGACTAACAGATGTCTGGCTGGTAGTATTACTGTCACTGGCAGGATGGCTAACAGCAGACTGTCTGGTTGGATTACTGTCAGGGTGGCTAGAGTGGTGGCTACCATGACGTATGTTGGCTGGGTACAGCAGTCATTAAGAATTGTATGCTGCACCTGTGGCCAAAACATTACATATGACACAGGGCAGAGGGTGAGCATGGTGTTAATCAGATATATTTATATGAATGTACAAAACAGCAGCACAACATGGGGAAAATATTGATAAAGAAAGCAATTCAATTGTAAAATAAAGGATTAAACTTATTAGGAGGAAAGGAATGATCTAAAAACCTTTTTTTTCATTTGTGCACTGCTACGACCCTTATCACCATCATCATCAGGGAAGCAACCCTCACAGCCTTCCAGACTGGAGTTGTCCCCACTTGGGAATTATTTCTTCATAAGTGCCACATCCACCTCAATGAAATACAGTTTGATGCTACCAGCATGAAGTTATGCTTCTTTTCATCACCACTGCCATTCCGTGGTACAAACAGAGATGTACATATCCTAGGCCAAATGTGTCCCTCATTCATTTGAATAAATGCTAGCATGCCAACATACTTAGGCTATAGATTCATAGCTTTTCTCACACAATGGTCCCTGCTGAACTAAACACCCTTTCCAGGCTTACACCAAATAACTTAATGAATTGTGTTAGGAAAAGCTTCATAAATAGATCAAAGCAGTTCTTATGCCCATTTACAGGACTTATGTCCACATCTAGATTACAGACCACAAATATTGAGTCAATTCCTCAAGAAGGATATTATGCAAGTAGGAGCACCCTAGCAATGGTTCACAAAACTAATACACAGTCACAGGCATAAGACCTATGATTTCAGACCGGAAAGTATGGGGTTATTCTCATTATAAGACAGGGCTATAAGAGTCAACTTACTGTTATTATATAATATCATCCAAAACAAAAGGCCGTTTAGTGATCTAGGACTGGCATTCAAGACACCCGTATACAACTTACGTGAGCATCAACATCAGCTTGTTGAAACTAGATCAAAAAGGGACATCAGAAAATATACCTTTATTCCAAGAACTATTAGACTATGGAACACATTATTTGAGGAATTAGTTTCTCGTAACAGCCTTATGAGTTTCAAAAATAAGCTGGATAAGTATATGATGGATGGCTGCTTGCCCAGCTATAACCACTGAGAAGTGGGGGGCAATAACTTATAGACCTTTGGCCTTCTAATTGCCCTTAAACCTGAGTATAAACCCAAGTATAAACTGAGTATAAACTAGATTACACTAGAGGGTGGACAGCTCATATATTTCACCATTATGGAGGTCAATGCTGGCCACTCAGTCACCTTGCTACTTCAGTACAGCAGAGACTCTTCCAATATGTTCAGGTGTGGAGTGTCTGCAAAATATATGTCCTCCATGCACGGTGCTGTATGCAATCCTGCAGACTCATCAGCCTCCTCCTCCTTTTCCTCTGTCTACAGTTCCCACCTGTGACAACGCATCCCAAAGTGGACTGATGGTCATTTGTCCTCCTGTGGGCACCTGTTTTTTCAGCACACTTTACTGAGGTGATAGTAATACCCACCCTGTCATTGTCATGTTGTGTCTTGCAGAACTGTGCCCATGACATCTGTGCCCCATGAACCCACCTTACAAGCAATCAATAAGATTTTGTACCTGATCACTCTCACCTCCAAGTATGGATGGCAGGCCCCTTTTATAACATGGGTCCAGCATGGTGGTAATTCCAAAACTGAGAGACTGAAGAATGTTTCAAATATGAGTATTGCAGTCTAATATTTGCAGCATGTGTTCCATTAATGGACATCTAGCTCTATCTCAACCTGCCTCTAGCACCTGCTGTACATATACCAAGGCCTGCTTCAGCACCATTAGCAGTGACATGGCCTGACTAATAGAGGCAGTGTCCCCACTCACTGCCTGAGTGGCATGCTCAAATTACCTTTTAATCATGATCAGGCCATCCATGAGTCACCATTTCTTGACTGTGAGACACATTTATGGTCCAGAACTGTCATAGCTTGTGTGCAGCAACAGGTATTATGGGATGACTTTGTACTGCTCATAAAAGTGCTCAATCATGTACAGTGTTGAGGTTATTTATTTATTTTTTTTAAATTAAATATACTTTATTCATTATTTATTATTTACAGTCAACCTCAATGCAGTACATAATACAGGAGACAAAAAGAAAGATGTGAGTACATTACATTGGATGCAAATTTCTGTATCACTCCCTTCCCTCCTCCCAACCCACCCTGCTTTTTGACCCCCTATATATGTGTGCAGTCCATAATACAAGAAATAACAGAAACACATATAAATACATTACCTAGGATACCAGTCTGTGTGTCAGTCATTATCCCTTCCTCCCACCACCCATCCTTAAACCCCCCATATATACCCCTCAAAAGGCCCCTTCTTCTCATTGCCTACCCCCAGCTAGAACACACACCTTGTAGTACTACCCAATATTACTCTATTTCTACTGGAATTAAGGTTAAAGTCAATCAGCTAAGGGGAGTGAGAAAGAAGGAATGACAGCTACTTCCTTTAATCGCCTAATAATCTACCACCACTATACCTTGGATTTATATCTTGGCCACTGACCATAGGTAGTGGAATTTCTCCCACCTAGCATTGTGTTCCTAATGATAGCGATAGTTTTTTCGATCCTTAAATTATATAATAACCTTGCCAACCATTCTTGGTAAGCAATAGCCATCTGGTCTTTCCAATGTTTTAATATCAGGGTTTTCACTGTAAGTGAGATTAAATTTATATAATATCTACTTTCTTTCACATCAATTTTTATGTAGCCTCCTAACAAACAAACCTCAGGGGTGAAAAGATCTTGTAACTGTTGAGGTCATTCTTGAAGCAGCTTCCAGGTTGAGACAGTGCAGAGGCAGCTTATTTTGGATTTGCAGCTGCCTAAACTGGTCATGGGCCTTTCCAGGATGAGCAAAGTGGGCACAGATGTGGTGAGCGACAGTCAAGATTGCCTTGATTTCAGGATTTGCCAGAAACTCCTCCACTACAAGATTAAGACAGTGAGCTATGCAGGGAACCCTGAGAAACCCACCATCACTGATACATTTCACCACATTTAAGCCATTATCACTTGCTGTGAAACCTGCTTTCTGGGATAGTGGTTGCAGCCACTCATTAGTTTTGGTCAGGAGCATTTTTAACAATTTTTGACCAGTGTCTGAGCCTGGTACAATTCTCATTGCAAGTGTGGCATGCTGGTGAACACCTGTAATGTTGCTATCAGCTCAGTTGGGCTTCATACATTTTTCCCCCATGCTAGCATCAAATATTTCCCCAGGTACCTGTGCCTAGTGGGCTGTAATACTTACATAAGAGCCACCAGCTGTTGGTCACTGGTCCATATATCCATACTAAGGTGGATATATGGTGATGCAGAATGCTCCAGGGCACGTCTTACTGTGTGTGCTATAGTCCTATACAGTTCCAGAATACCATGGGTGGAGAAATGCTTGCATGATGGGATCTTTCATTTTGGACAGGCATGTGCCATCAACCTGCAGAATCATGCATTCTGCATAAAAGAGAATGGAACAGATCAATTGCTATCATTTCTGTAATTGCTACATTTAGTTCATGTGCAACAGCATGATTTGGTGGGTATTTGGTGTGATGTTCAAGTGTGCTCTTTAGTGTAGGCTACACCTTTCTGGGTTTTGGGTTGGAGACACAAAATAGTTGGTCTCTGTACCTTAGCAGCATGGATGATGGGGTAGCTTTGCACTCCAGGGGAAGGGGGGTCACAGATGCTGAACAAATGAATGAAATAATTTTGGATGTTTTAGGGACATGGGTTAATGTGCTTTGCTGACTCTGGCTGCTAATACTCACACCACTAATGCTACTCAGGCCACTACTAAGAAATCCCACCATATATTCATCCTCATGTCTGTAGTAATCATCCACAGTTACTTCAGAGTCCTGCTTGGATGTGTATCTATGCCACTTTGGGATGCCTTGCTCAATGAGGTCGAAAAGAAAATAGGCCCCCTTCCATTAGCTTCCTTTTAGTGCTGAGTCCAGCACAACAGGTGCCTAAACTTGAGGTGTGTGTTGACTTAGTCCCCCCCTAGCTGATGCTAGAGCTGAAAGGCTCCAAACTACATCCAGCAGATTGAAGTACTCCACCAGCAACACTAATCCTTTTCAGCCATTTTGCCAATTATGTCTAACATTTCTTTATCTGAGTCCTCCCCTGTGTCAGAGGCCTGTAGCTCTCTCTTGTCCAAACAGCGGCTCTTTTTCTTGAATACAGTGTGACCCACATCACCTCAAACCCCCTGAATTCTCTGTACCTCTGTCACTTTTAAGTTTTCCTTCACAGAAAGCACCAGTCCCCCACCATTCTTCCCTACCCTGTCTCTTATGAGTATTGTATAGCCTGCTATGATCATGTCCCAGACATAGTTGTCAGTATACTGTGACTTAGTAATAGCCACAATATCCAGGTCTACCTCCACCATGATGGCCTCTAGGTCCGGAATCTCATTTCCCAGACTCTAGCATTGGCACACATGACCTTCCATATTTTGATAGCTCTTTTCTTGTCACTTTCTCATTTTTCCAGTTGTTTTCACCTTCTTCACCTTTCTCCTTTGACTGTTCCTTTCTCCCCCTTTCTCCTTTGCTAATCCCCCTCTTTCATTAAATAACTTGCATCCTGGTGGGACTCTCTCTCTTCCCTCAAGTTCCCCCTACTCTTTATCTCAGCCTGTGGTGGGCCACTTTCTGCCGCCTCAATTTCTTCCATCACCCCCTCATCTACTTTAAATGTCCATCAAAGTAATATTTAAATCATCTACTGAGGACTATAGTTCACTCCTGGGTGGAAGCAGGCCATCACCTTAGTATAGAGTCTTATCCTTCCAGGTTGGTCCACAGTACCCAGTGTAGCCATATCTCTTCTCTCTGTACCATTCCTTCTACCATTACTTGAAAGCCTTGGTGTAGAGCTCCCTCTGCTTCCCCATATAGGACAAGATGCATTTGCTACTAACATTTTAACCACATGGAAAACACAGGATCAACCTCATAAATTATCTAAATTTACCAAAAATGTAATTTACACATAGACCTGACTACTGCACTTAAACTTTATGTTTAAGCCCATGGCACACTCTCATCAAGTTAATGCATTAGCAGCTGTAGTGACTCTCACAAGACCTTGTTCTTGTTGGAGGTTGCTGCAGATAAATTCCCCCTTTTTCCACAGCACACTACACAGTCTGCAGTACAGACAAGTTCTGATCAAAGCCACTAAGGCTGCTAATGCAATAACTTGATGAGAGTGTTGCAAGGGCTAAAACATAAAGATGAATTGCTGTGGTCAACTTTGTGTGTAAATTTCATTTTGGATAAAGTTAGATTCTGTGTTTTCTATGTGTTTAAAATGTGAGCAGTGAGTGCATCTTGTACTATGTGGGTAAGGAGAGAGAGCTCTGCACCAAGGTCCTAAAGTAATGGAAGAGTAAATGGTGCAAAGAGGAGAGGTATGGCAACAATGTGGACTGAGGGCCAACCTGGAAGGATAAGAGCCACTATTGAAGTGATGGCCAGTGTCCATTAAGGAGGGAACCATAGTCCTCAGCAGATGGTTTAAATGTTGCTTCGATGGACATTTAAAGTAGCTGTGGGGGTGATGGAAGAAATGGGGAGGCAGAAAGTGGGCTACTACAGGCTGAGATATAGATGAGGGACATTCCAAGGGGAGAGAGTCCCACCAGAATGAAAGATATTCAAGAAAGCAGGGGGTTAGTTAAGGAGGAAGGGGGAAAAGAAGCAGTCAAAGAAGAAAGATGGGGAAATAGAAACAACTTGGAAAAGGAAAAAGCAACAAGAAGAGAGCTGATGGATGTCAAAATGGTGCAAGGTCTGCATCTGAAGCCCTATGAAAGAAAACTGAAATAGATCAATATGTACACCCTGGAGGGGAGGAGGGAGGGTTGGGATATAATGGAGCCCTTTAAATAACTCTGAAGGGTTAATGAGGTACAGGAGGGAGGTATGTTTCTGAGAAAAAGGTGCATAGAACAGGGGGTCATTGGATGAAGCTGGAAGGAGATGGATTTAGGAGAAATGTCAGGAAGTACTTCTTCACAGAAAAGATAGTGGATTCCTGGAACAGCCTTCTATGGGAGGCAGTGGGGATGAAACCAGTGGTGGGTTTCAAAAATGCCTTGGCTAGTCACAAAGGAACCAATGAAGAAAGGAAGGGGATAGAACAGACAGTGCTGTAGATCAAGTAGGGTCTGCACCAAAACTGATCATAATTAAAAATGGGCAGACTAGATGGCCCAGTGTTTATTATGTGATGCCAGTTTCTATGTTTCAGTGTATGACAGGTTATGTGAATCAAATAGATACAGGGTAAAATTATTAATATGTGCAATGCTGATACTGTAAACTGTATGGCACACATAATTCTTGTTGTACTATGCTACTCAGACATGATAATCAAATTGCAAATAATGCAGTGGTATGCCTGGATACCTGCCTGCCATGTACAGTCTGACATCATGCCTCTACACAACACTGTACAGTAGGTATAAAAAACTGATAAGAGCCATTTCTTTTTTCCTGTTTCCACAAGTGTTTTCTCTGATACTTATGAGTTATTATTAATAATTCTGAGACAACAGGAGCAATTTTATGTCCATATAAAGTTAAGTAAGTTAGATAAGGTAAAATGTGTTTATATAAGGCACTATTCCTGGGCTCAGGGCGCCTTTACAAAATTTCAACATAACAATAAATTTAAAATCCATGACAATTAAAACACATTTAAACATCACAGACATTAAATTTCCAGAAATGCTTGTTCAAACAAGAAAGTTTTCAGATTTTTTTTAAATCATTCTAAAGTCAGACCATCACGTATATGATGAGGTAGAGAATTCCACAGGGTAGGTGCCATAAAGGCAAAAGTTCTTCCACCAGATGTTTTCAAGGTTACCCTGGGAATCTCTAGCAATCCCTCAACAGAGGATCAGAGGGAGTTGGAGGGACAATAAGAAAACAGGAGTTCTTTCAGGTAGTGGGATCCCAAACCGTGTAGGGCCTTATAGGTCAGCAACGCGACCTTGAATGTGATCTGCCACTGTACAGGCAGCCAGTGCAGTTCATACAGCACAGGTGTTATATGATTGGATCTAGGGCTTCCAGTCAACAACCTGGCCGCCATGTTCTGCACCAGCTGCAAGCAGCAGATATCCACCCCCGGCAGCCCTAGATTGAGGGCATTGCAGTAATCAAGATGACTGTTAACTAAGGCATGGACCAGGATAGGAAGATCTTTAAGTGGGACCAGGTGTTTCACCTGTGCTATATTCCTTAGATGAAAAAAGGAAGATTTGACTACAGCAGACACCTGTGTCCTCAGGGTCAGGCCCTCATCAGTCATAACACCAATGTTACGCACCTGGCCAGAGGTCATAAGCGGGTTCCCCCCCAGAAATAAACCTGAGGGTTTTCCCACCCATGAACCTAACATCCTCACCCCTGGACCCAACACCAATACCTATGTTTTACTTGAGTTCAATCTAAGCCAACTGGTACTCATCCAGTTCTGTACCTCCAGCAGGCAGTTGTTAAACACTGTGATTGAATCAGACTCCTGCTTGGGCACAAAAAACATGTAGAGCTGAGAATCATCAGCATAGCAAGGAAAACTCAGCTCATAGCATCTTATAATGTGCACCCAATGGAAGCATATACACTGCAAATAACATGGGGGACAACACCAAATCCTGTGGCTCCCCACAGGTCAGAGAGTGAGAGGCTGAGAAATAAATCCCTGACACCACTCTCTGAGTCCTGCCCTCAAGGAAAGATTGAAACCAACTGTAAACAACCCCTCTTAGTCAACAGAAAAACCACAGGTGCTCGAGCAACACTCCATGATCTATGGTGTCAAATGTTGCTGAGAGATCAAGGAGAACCAAGATGGAATGAGCTCTCTGATCTCTTGCCATCAGCAGATCATTTAGTACCTGTACAAGAGCTGTGTCAGTGCTATGCCGTTTCCTGAAGCCAGACTGGAGATCGTCATAGATACAGTGGCTGGTTAAATGATCCTCCAGCTGCAAAGCGACCATCTTCTCGATAACCTTCCCTAAAAAGGGAAGGTTCATGACCGGTCTGTAGTTTGCTAGGCAGTCGGGATCAAGGGAGGGATTTTTCAAAAGAGGGTGAACTACTGCCTCCTTTGAGGGATCTGGAAAGATCCCTCTCTCCAATGAAGCCACCATTATCCCAGTCAGGATCGGGCCAATGACCTCTACACACCCCACTAATAGGCAAGTAGGGCCTGGATCCAGACTACAGTAGGTTGGACGCAAAGTCTGGATGATCCTCACCATGCAAAATGATCATTTAGTTATCCCCCATCCATTTATTTTGGGGGCTCCTAGATTAACTCACAAATGCCAATTATACGATCAAGTTGGGATGGCCTACTTCATCCAAGCATAAACATGAACATTTATTGGCATTTATTTAGGAGAATTGTGGCCTTCTTCTGGTTGCAAGCTCCCTGTTAAACACCTGTGTACCTTTCATTGGCCAGAGCACACTGTAAGTAATGAAGCCAGGAGAGTGGTCTCTTCATTAAAAATAAGGGAGGGAGGAAGGTGACCTCAGCTCTGATGTAACAAGTTAAAATGTGATGCTTTTTACCTGGCCAATGGAAGTGGTCACTTTGCTGAAGTGGTCAGGTTTAATCATGGTTCTGCTGGCTAATGAGAACTAAGAGCCCCCAAAAAGCATGAAAAGTAATAACATTGGAGTTATTTTTAAAAATTGCAGGCTTTAAATGCAGCAAAATGGGGGAGTGCCTTGGTACTTTAACTGTATGTACCAGTTTATCCCAGCCCATATATGGACATGCAAATTGGAATCCACTCAGATGCATTCTTCAGTCCTTTAAGCCAACGGAAAAATGCACAAAAGTTGGGTATTTTTCACGTTTGATGCTCTGAAGTTCTGTTTCCATACATCCAACTGGAAAGAAACTATCCAGATCCTGAGATCTTTGTTTGGATTCAGAGCATGCAAAAGTTCATGCAAATTAGGCAAATGGTTGTAAAGTTATTATAGTGCAAACTTTGGGATTTAACATTAAAGTGGACCACCAGTCCTAACTATGCTGGCCATACTGGGCCAGTATAATATAAATAAATATATATACACACACACATATACATATATATATATATATATGTATGTATATTGATAGTTAAGTGTGGTATGCAAGAAAATGTACACACTGAGTAAGTTAGATAACAGATAATAAGGCCATAAGCCCCAATACAGTATATTTGTTATGTAGAACATGTCATTTTCTATTTATTAAACTTTGTTTACCCTGGCCTTTTAAACCCACAACTGCCAACTGCCATTTACATACAGAGTGAACCTAAGCAAGTCATTTATCTTTCTTGTACTTCCAGGATGCACCTGGAAATGAGCTTTGACTCAGTGTGCCTTTCCTGCAAAAAAATACTAAAGAAAAAAAATAATTAAAAGGGGCTTTTACTGGTAGCTAAATCACTCTTTTCCTTTTTAAGATTCAGTTTTGTTTCATGCCCTTTCGAAATAGCTCATAGAACTGAATTTCCACAAGAGACTGAAGATTAAAAAATGAAGGTTGCTAAAACTCACAGGACTATGTTTTCTTAAATGAAATGTTGTCTAAGAAAACTGTTGTTTTTTTATACAAAGGACAAACAGTACTGCACAGAATTTTTGTTGCTGTCTCAAAAGTTGACATTATTCAGTATAGTTCACCCACCAACAAATTCAACTTGGGTGCATACTTTTATATTATTAACAACAGATGTTGAGAAGAACAGAACTGCTGAGTGAAAATTATATTTATGCAATATATAACTGCTGCAAGCAAAATATGCCAAAGTCATTTGAGGTAAATATTCAATCTTGTATTGTTTTTCTGTGGAGAATTGTAACCTTTATTAGCATTTTTTGCTATTTTATTAGCAATTCAATGCTGAATTATTTAGATTTGAACTCCCCTGTTACTGGACCCTTGGGTGTCAAAATGGTAAACCTTTTACTTAAATGTCAGTTTTGAAAATTAAAAGAGCACAGAAAACTCTTGGATAAATTAACAGGAGGTAGATCGTATTGCCATTCTGAGTTGTACTGTACTTGCGTGAGCACCAAAGTTTAATTTCAAACCATGACAGATTGCACAGCATTGATGTACAGGAAATAAGTGATTGGATATACATGCTCTATTACTTTGCACTGAATGGAGTCTGTACAGTCTGTATCTGTAGATCAGTTCATATGGATGCAAGGAAATATTTTATTCTCCTGTCAGTACAGTGTACAGCAGTTTGAACACTTTAGAGGTCAAACAGTTTGTCACAATTAAGAAGTGCTTAAGTGGTGCTGCATGGCCTCTATTGTAAGGATGTCTCACATCTGGGAACCAGATTCTCATGCTTGTTACTCACCAGTGTGGTACTCATGCAGCTTTTCAGATGTGCAAGTAAATGCACTCCATAACTGACTGCTGCACCATTCTCTGCAGCCCATCCCAGACTGAGAATGCATGTCACAGAAGTTAGCATCTTTACAGCTTAGTATGGTCTAGTGACAATAACATAGGCTAGAGAACATGGCACAGTGGCACTAATGGTTAAAGTGCTGGATGCCACAGCTCTCTTCACACTAGCAACCTGTGCTCAGGAATGAACATAGGATGCCTGTGGTCAGTCGGAGAGGGAGAGTACAGAGCATTCCAGAGACTGCTTTTCTCTCATGAGGAGGGAGGAGGGAGGACTGCTGGTTCTGCCAAATGACTGCCATTAGATGGAGGCCTGGTGGAAATGCGGGACAGGAGAAACATAATGTGGGAGGTACTGGTGACTCTGTGGCATGTGCTTGCTACCAGGGCACTCCCCCCCCCCCCCATTTTGCTGCTGGAACCTTGTGAAAAAAAACGCAGGCTTTAAACGCAGCAAAATGGGAGGTGAGGAGTGGGAGTGCCCTGGTACTTTAACTGTATGTTTCTTTTTTTTCACACACTAGGAGCCACCCCACTAATTTTATTAAGTTGTAGTGTAAATACAGGGGTTGAGCTGCAAACCTTTTGTACTGATTTGAATGTAGGAGAATTGTGGCCTTCTTCTAATTGCAAGCTCCCTGTGACACACCTGTGAGCCTTTCATTGGCCAGAGCAAACTATAAGTAATGAAGCCAGGAGAGTGGTCTCTTCATTAAAAATAGAGGAAGCAATGAGACCTCATTTCTGATATGGCAATTTAAAATGTGATGCTTTTTACCTGACCGATGGAGGTGGTCACTTTGCTGAAGTGGTCAGGCTTAATCATGGTTTATCTGGATAATGAGAACTAAGAGCCCCTCTGAAAAGTATGAAAAGAAAGAACATTGTAGTTATTTTTAAACATTTGCAGGCTATAAATAGAGCTAAATGGGGGGGGGGTGGGGAGCCCTGGTACTTTAACTGTATGTTTCTGTTTGGTCACACACTAGGAGCCACCCCACTAATTTTATTAAGTTGCATTGTAAATACAGGGGTTGAGCTTGCAAACCTTTTATACTATTTGAATGTAGGAGAATTGTGGCCTTCTTCTAATTGCAAGCTCCCTATTAAACACCTGTGATCCTTTCATTGGCCAGAGCACATTATAAGTAATGAAGGCAGGAGATTGGTTTCTTCATTAAAAATAGAGAAAGGAAAGAGACCGCAGCTCTGATATGGCAAGTTCAAATGTAATGCTTTTTACATGACCGATGGAGGTGGTCACTTTGCTGAAGTGGTCAGGCTTAATCATGGTTCAGTTGGATAATGAGAACTAAGAGCTCCTCTAAAAAGTATGAAAAGTAAGAACATTGAAGTTTTTTTTTTTGCAAATCATTTTATTTTATAAATGAAACATTTTATAAACAACATAAATACATAACATTATCCAAATACAAACAATATCCCCAACAAAAGATAAAGAGTACAACTCCCTCCCTACCCCACCCTAACCTTCCCAACTCCCCCTCTTCCCACCTCCCCCCCCAGGCAGCTATCTAATCCCAGTGACAGAAGTTAGGCAAGGATACACTACAGCTAAAATAAACCATTGGCTAGTGGATAGATATGGTCAGGAAAAGGAACAACCAAATATGACTATAAGTTTATAAAATAAGGAGACAACAAATACTGTGAATATTTCAGGTAATGAAGGTACATTTGTAAATTAAAAAAAGATGTTCAAGGAATTAGTAACCATATCTTTCATTCAAGGATTGGAAAGATTGCCCTAACACTTAGAAATCTGGCTGAAGCCTTGTGGAGATTTGAGACTGCCCTCTCAGCGTTTAATGCGTTCAGGAATTCGTCCCACCATTCTTTGAGGGAAGGAGTCCAGTTGCCTTACTGATGTAAGAATCAATAGCTTTGTGACTGAGGCAACCAAAGCTATTTGGTATTTCTGGACTCTAGACATACTCTGAACGCATACCACAAAACACATATCTCAGCTTTAAAAAAGGGATAGGTCACAATATGGTTGTATCCAGCCTTAACAGTTTGCCAAAGTTTGGCTATTTTAGGGCAGTCCCAAATCTTATGGAAGGTAGTAGCTAACTGAACACCACAATCGATGCGAGACGATTGTCTTTTCATCCTGTACAACTTGGCCGGTGAATAATACAAATTATGCAACAAATTAAACTGAATATCTCTCAGTCTGTCTTGTTTAATATAAGTAGACATTCATCCAAATTCCTTCCCAGGTTAGTCGACCACCCCATGGCCAAGTTCGCTTCCCAATAGAAAGAGATTGGTGATATTTTTGGCCTAAACTTGATATAATATATTTGTATATTTTAGAGACTGACTTCCCGGACGACACAATCTCATACAATTCCCTAATTAATTTCCCAGCTTCCTCAGATACCTTGTTTTTAGATGTATGAAAGAAGATACTTCTTTGGATCTGGAGAAGCTGGAAAAAATCCTTGGGCCTAACTCCAAACCTGTCAACCAAAACATGTAAGGGAGAAGGCGAATTTCCAGAAAAAAAATCTGAGACATGAGGTTTTATACAAGCAACTTGTATAAACCTTGTAATTGGTTTATTACCCATAAGAAAATTAGGGTTCCTTAAAACAGGTTGAAGTAGGTCACAAGTGTACGGAATATGTAATCTTGAGTATAGTTGATGTAATGCCCTTATATCCCAGCCCAAGGGGGTATTCCTGACTTGGTTAGGGACCTTAGACCATGATATGTATAAAAGGGATTCCAAATCTAAGTTTACCAGTTTAGAGACCGCCTGGTCCAAGCGAGTCCGAATGAAGAGACGTCTCTCTCTCGTAGCCTCGAAGCTGATCTAGCTGCATGGATGGCTAGGTAGTAAGTGCAGAAATCTGGTAGCTGAAGGCCACCCATTTTCCGATGAAGAATCAACTTAGCATAAGCCTTACAAGGGGGTTTACCCTTCCATAGAAATTCTGAACAATACTTATAGAGTGGGCTAAAGAACGACTTAGGGAGGTAAATGTTCAAATTATAGAGAGGGTAGAAGAGCCTGGGTAGAATCATCATCTTTAATGTATTAACCTTACCTGAAAAAGTCAAAGAAAGCTTCACCCATCTCTCCAGGTCTTCCTTAACCGACTTGAATATGGGTTGAAAATTTAGGTTGGCCAATTTCCAGGTCTTTGAGATTTGAATTCCTAGATAGGATAAGGATCTTGATTGCCATTGTAGCCCTAACTGAGAGCACCAACTTTTATGGAGGTGGAGGATAACGAACAGACCAATGTTTTATTCCTATTAAGCTTGCAACCGAAAATTCACTAAAACATGAAATTAGTGAGAGCAGGTGGAAGTGAAGTAGAACTATTCTTAATATGTAATAACAAGTCGTCTGCAAATGCGGATATCTTAAATTCCAAATTGCCTATACTAATTCCTTGTATTGAGGGGTCCAATTGAATGGTTCTTATCAAGGGCTCTAAATATAAATTAAATAGGTACGGTGAGAGAGGGCAACCCTGATGAGTGCCTCGCAGGAGGGGGAAGGACGCCGAGATCAAATTATTGCATTGGACCCTCGCAGATGGACATTCATACAAAATTCGAATATAGTGAATACATTTTTCTGGGATACCAAACTTGGCCAATGTTGTAAACATAAAACCCCACTCTACCCTGTCTAAAGCCTTTTCCGCATCTAATGATACTAAGGAAGCCTCTTTATGAGGGCTTTCAGACACAGAAATTAAATAAAACAGCTTTCTAAAATGGTCTGCCGAGGATCGGCCTGCAACAAACCCAGATTGCTCCGGACTTAACAGTCCAGTCCATGTTGATTTTAATCTGGTGGCCAAAATTTTAGCATAAATCTTTATGTCTATGTTCAATAACAAGATAGGTCTATAGTTACTTGCTAAGTCTAAAGGTTTATCCGGTTTGGGTGTCAGAATTATCCTGGCTTCAAAAAGGGAACTATCATTAATTCCAATGTTCTGCCAGTAAGCATAAAGTTGATACAACAAAGGAATCAACTTACTCTTAAAGGTCTTAAAAAGAGAGGGTAAACCGTCTGGGCCAGGAGCTTTATCTAATTTTAATGAATCAATGGCATTTGCAATTTCTTCTTCCGAAAAGGGAGCTATTAACGACTGTTTTGTTTCCTCCGGCATTTGTGGAAAGAAAATTTTGTCCAAGAATTCCCTCATTTTAGACTCACTCTGTAGAGAGAGAGGATTGCTAAAGTATAGGGATTTATAATAATCAAAAAAGATATCTAGAATGCTCTCGGGGTCAGTGGTCAATTTATTCGTAATGGGGTGTTTCAAAGTTGCCACCCACTTGGCCTCTGCTCTTTGTTTTAACTGCCAAGCCAAAAGTTTACCGGCCTTGCTACCCCGGCCGATATATGCTGCTTGTATTTTGGAGGTAGAGCTATCTACTTTCTCACTTAAGGTATTTATATACCATCTCCGTAAACTGGTCAGTTCCTGTTCTTGGTCTTCAGTTCTAACAGCTTCATTAACCGCTTCTAGGCTAGAGATCTTCTGGAGACATTTATTTAATAAGTGTCTATTTTTTGCTTTACGAACTGTTGCTATTCTAAGGAGTTACCCCCTCCATGTAGCTTTTAAGGCAGCCCACACTAAGTCTACTGCCTTAAGGGATCCCCAATTTTCCATTATGGTATTGGTCATAAACTTATGAAAACATACTAGTGTGGGGGGGTCCTTTAATAGGCTGTTGTTTAATGACCACAAATAAGATCTGGGTGGTGTAGACAGAGGGGAGCAACTGAGTTTAACAGGGGAGTGTTCCGAAAAAACTCGAGGTAAAAATGAAATCGTTTCAATCATCCTCAAGTAGTGCTGGTTAACCAAAAAATAATCAATTCTAGAATAAGATTGGTGCACAGAGGAAAAAAAGGTAAACTCTTTTGTAATTGGGTTGAGCATCCTCCAAGGGTCAATTAATCCGAAGGACATTTTGAGCTCCATTAAAGCCCTTTGAGCTGGAGAAAAATGCAAGGTCCTATGCCAAGAATGATCCAGACTATTGGATTGGACCAAGTTCCAATCACCCCCTAGGATAATAAGGGTATCTTTAAAGGGGGTTAAGATTGTGGCCAAATGTACAAAAAAGGATGGAGAATCAATGTTAGGGCCATATATTGACCCCAAGGTTAAATTTGCCCAACCCAATTTACCTGAAATGACAATAAATCTTCCTTCCGGATCGGATATACACTCGAGGATACAAAGGGAACCCTTTGTTACCAGAACGGCTACTCGACTACTAGAGGAGAAGCCGCACCAAAACCTGGCTGACCCACTTTTTAAACAATAAAGCCGGTCTGGGAGGACGTGGGTTTCTTGAAGGAATACTATAGATGGATTAAGTTGAGCTAAATGATGGAGCAGAATATTCTTTTCCGCTGTCCTTCCCCTTTAATGTTCCAAGAAATTATATTCAATTGACTAGCCAGGTGGGTATCCCTGTTTGATCATTAAAAATACAGATAGCTGCCTTCCTCCCGCCTCTAAATAACATAATGAAACTTACAATGCCCCTCCCCTTGTAACAAAGAAAAATCTTCAGCCTGGACCGCCACAAGGGCGGGCCCCCTGGCCCGACGCTAACTCCTAAATCTATGGTCCATGGTACGCCATAGAGGTTGGGTATCCCCCCCGAAAACATTAAGTAGTATATCAGAGGATATATGTCAGATTCCCTTATCCTCTTTTATAAGAACCCCTTTAACAATTCTAATAACATGATGAACAGAAACAGTTATTAATTAGAGGAGAGCTTATATACCTAGGTATGATTACTCAATTAACAAAACTAACCATCATAATTGTCTGCGACCCCAAGGGCTCCACCATGGCCCCATAAAAAGGAAGAAAGGTAAAATCAAGGGTTAAACTAGCATTTAGGCCAGCTTAATCACAGGGTACCTAGTTACCAGAGGTTAATCCTGATAGTAGATTAATTACTTATATGAAAAAGAAGTAATGAAGTTTTAGTGGCTCACAGATAACAACTCATTGTAGCAGCCTACCAATCAAAAAGGAAATAATTTTCCCTTGTTGCTATACACAGATCCACAATATCTGTTACTTTTAATGGCCACTAACTTAAGCAAATCTCAACTAAAATGGTATCTGGGCCTTAAGCACTTTAGGGGTCACATTCCATAATAACCCAATGCTGTTACCTCCTTATTAGTGCAACGTTTGAGAACAGCAAATGAGCTCCCCCTATGCCAATGATCATTTCCTTTAAATTGCTAAATTATTAAATGCAAAAAGAAAAAAGGCTTAACTGCATAGAGAAAAATGAAACAGTTCTCTGATATTATGCATATACTGGTTCCCCTATTCTAAATAATGGTCCCAAGCTTATTATTGTCCACCGCATGTCGTATAACTAACATTGGCAGGGTAATCTAGAAAGTTCTGACTTTTCATCCTTTCTTGAAAAGATCTGGTAGAGATGTCGTGAGGGCTTGCAATGCCTCATCCACTGATTCAAACCGTTGAGTCCCATCTTTCAAAAAGACCTCTAACTTGGCAGGGTACAGCATACAGTGGCGAATTCCAGCTGCCCATAACTTGGAGGTAATAGGTCTGAAGTTGGCCCGGGCCTGGCGCACCTTCCACGTCAGATCGGGACAAGCCGAGTTTTTGTCTTCCCATTGGAACGTGGTCAGTTTCCTGATTCTCTCAAAATAAATTCTCGATCCATGTAGTTTAACAATTTAAAATTCACTGGCCTGGGTGATTGCGATGCCAGGGCTTGGCTCTTAAGGCACGATGGCCTCTTTTCAATCACGATTCAGGGCCGTTGGGTGAGGGTCCTACTGTCTTCCTTAAGAGTTTCTGCAGAAAAGGACAGTGTTAATGCCTTCCTCGCCTCAGGGAGACCCAACAGCACCAAATTGTTCCGTCTACTCCTTCCTTCAAGGTCGTCCAGTCGGTCCTCTATTTTGCTATAGCCCTCTTGCTTTCAATGGATGCGAGGCCTAGCTTCTTTGTTTCCTTTCTAACGATGAAACCCTGGCTTCCGCATCTGTCGCTCTCCTCACAAGTTGTGTCAGGGCTGGTTTGAACTCTGCCACCTCTTCCACTAGTTTAAATAAAGCCTCTTTTATAGCGGGGAGATCCTCGTAGATCTTATCCGGTGAGATCTCTCGTTGTGGTGTAATCGGCGAGGAGCTCCGGCGGGGCCGCTTTGCATCTGATTCCATTTTGGGATTTTCCATCGCTCCGAGGAAACAATGCAGAACGGAATTTAACCGCGGTATATTGTCACAATCCAGGTAGCAAGAATTTAGAGCACAAGTTTAATTGAGAGGGGTTTTAAGTTATAAATTTATTCTCGGCGAGCGGACACCCAGAGAACTGCGTTTATCCCTCTTGACGCATCACATGACTCCCCCGAAGTTATTTTTTAAAAATTGCATGCTTTAAATGCAGCAGAATTGTATAGGGAGAAGTGCCCTTGTACTTTAACTGTATGTTTCTGTTTGGTCACACACCAGGAGCTGCCCCACTAATTTTACTAAGTTGTACTGCAAATACAGAGGTTGAGCTTGCAAACTTTTTGTACTGGGATAAACTGGTGCCTTATGAAGAACTGGTGAAAAAAATATTAGTATGTTCAAAAGTTATGCAAGTTTTTAATGTCATATTTTATCCTCTCGGAAAATGTATATGTGCACTGCAAAAACTTTTGTGAAAAAATTTTTTGTGCATGAAAAAATGTCATTATGAAATATAAGGTTGTCACAAAAAATGTTTTGTTGTCACAAAAAAAATGGTCTACAAGATTGTCCCATGTGTTGCTTTCTTTGTCACTTCATTGTGACAAGGTGAATTGTGCTTTTGGGCTGAAATTTTCAGGGTGGCAAGCCTTGGTCCCACAGATGTGCCTTTTAGTGATTTGGTCCCAAACCATTCAATGGTCCCATAGTTAAAGCATTCCAAAGTTAAGACATTTCCTATTGAATAACACTGCATTGCCCATGGTGCCTTTCAGCACCCATATCTTGAAAACAATTTGAGATACAGATTTTTTGCTACCTGCAGCTTAATCCACCTTGAAGTGAACTAAGCCCGCATGGAGGTTTTGAAGTCATGATTACAACTACAGTGGCATTTTTTTCATTGTTGCTATGGTTACTGAACTATTGCCAAAAAGTGTTACAAGGGTTCTGGGGCTGCTGTATGGCTCTGTATTTATGTATAAGTGGGAGCACAGGGTCCAGAGGGCCCACACTCCTACATATGCATACCATTAGGAAAAAATGGGCAGAGTCAGAAAGTGGAGGAACTGGAGGGCCTGTGCTCCCATAAACACATACCAGTTACCAGTTATATTCCACTTTCTCAAAAAGAAGGGAAATTCATTGCAAAGAAACTTAGTTAATGTAACAGGTGGGGTTACAGTTGGGCCTGACTACCCCATGGCACACCCTGATGTCTGTTATTGTGTGGAGGGTGGAGGGGGGTTGAAGTAGGGTGGTAGACATGGTAAACCTAACTTGGAATTTCAATGCTTTTGTCGCTGTACTATCAACACTGACTGATGCATTAACACAATTTTTTGCAATATATATCTATGTATATATAACATTTATAAAGCACTCCTTTCTGGAGGTTAGGAATGCTTTACTCAATTTAAAAAAAATTAAATATGGCACATTACAAACATTTTAACGAATTGCACAAATCTCCATAAAATTATATCATACATCAACCAAGATCACCAATAAAATAATAATTCAATAAGACAATGCAATAACTCACATCAATATATCACTAAATCAATAAATAAATAACTAAGTCACTAATTTACTAAATCATTAAGTTACCAGTTGGACCATCTTTATATTAACTTAAATCAAAAGCTTGATTAAACAAAAATGTTTTCAATCCTCTTTTGATAGTTTCAATCAAAAAAAAAAAAATATATATATATATAGTTAGGGTTGCCCTGCCTCTTCTATGTTAAATCCCAAAATGTGCACTGTAATAACTTTGCAAACATACAACCGATGTGTCAAGAATTTGTCATGTGCTATCTGGTACCATAGATCTCTGGATGTGGCAAGTTTCTTTCTGGTTGGTGATGCAGTTGCAGAGCTGCAGTGTGCCACAAAAAATGAAATTTACCCTTTAGGGTCCAGCCCAGTGGTGCTGAGTGTTGAGATGCTGGGTGCCACACCTCGTGCCACACCAGCGACCCAGGTTCAGGAGTGAGCTCAGTTGGCTGGGGATTGGCAGGGGAGGGAGAAGATGGATCATCTGTCAGACTGCTTTCCTCTCCTGGGGAGGGCTGGAGCACAGTGACAGGCATTGCCTGCCACCTATCGGAGGCTGGGTAACAACACGCTGAGTCCTATACATAGGGGTCAGAGGGTGAAGCAGCCAGTGGGTGTTCAGTGTGCAGACACATGCATGGCATGCCCCTTGTTGGCATTGCATGCCCCACCTCTGAACAATATCAGAACAAGGAAAATGGGTATCCCAGTTGTTGCGGCTTGATGACCATCTGACTGTACCAGTGCAGGCTCCAGAGGGGATCACCAGAGCAGATCTGGTCTTGGTGGGGGAGATGGTCAACCCCTGCCACCCAGCCATGGGGGTAAGCTGTGGGGTAATTGGGTGATTGCCCTCATGGGAGACAGGCATGGGTCAGATGGTGGCTGGAGAATAAGGATGTCTAGTGAATAGGACTGACTGGTGCTCCCGAGGAGACAAAAGTAAAAAAAAAAAAGTTATTCTTTAGTAGCAAATTCTTTGCTCATTCATAAGTACGAGATGGACGGGGATCCAATCTGGAATTCTTAGGGTATATGAGGTCTGGCTCACTGATATGCTTTTTGAAGGTTTGGTGAAAAAATGTTAATCCTTTCAAAAATTATTAGTTTTAAGTTTCCCATTATAGTCTATGAGAAAAAATATATGTACAGCTCTGAAACACATTTTGCTTCTGCGAAAGCACTTTTTACTGTCACAAATGGGTTCAATAGTGTAGTTTTGCTGCCGTCTTGTTTTTAGTTAGTGAAGGGTAAAAAATGCTGTCATTCAAAAAATAATCCACCTTTGTATACACCAGCAGTTGTGTTTACCTAATTGGGGCTGAGGAACATGATCCTGGTATTATTTATTTAAAATAGTTGCCAGAAATATGCTTTTTGCATTCTGCCATTGGTAGTGCAGCAAATTTACATCACTTCTTTTGTGAAACTACTGCAAATAGTGGCAATTTTTGCAAAAACTGTTGCAAATTTGCAGCACTACCTTAATAAATAAAAAAAATACAATGGCCCCTGAAAACCTAAAAATCAGTTCTGGCCATTTTTAGAAAAAAAATGGAAGTGGATTCTTGGCCCACATTTGGGCAAACACCTACTGATATTTACTTGTTAAAAGGATATGTTATCCTTCTATTGCCTACAAGGGGGCTAGGGCATGTTTTCATAAATAAAAAAGTTTCTGTCGACATCAGGGGGCCAAATCCCTGTGTCAGAGTTACACTCCCAGTGTCCCAATTATGTCCTCATCCACCCAACTGTGGAACATTGGGCATCCCACCCCCAGTGTCCCAAAATATTAATACACATACATCCATTTGCAAAGAACTCCAATAATGCATCACTTAGGGTTGCTAGCACTGTGACAAAAGAATGGAAATATGATGTTAGGGTTACACCTCAACCACCACATGCCCCACCCTCCACTCACCAACAGATGTTGGGGTGTGCCATGGGGTCATAAGGCCCAACCCTCATCCCATTCCATGTGTAAAATAAGATGACATGCTGACATGCTGCAGCACAGGAGAATGGGGTGAGAATTATTGTAGGCCTGATGACCCCATGACACACCCAGATATCTGTTAGTAAGTGGAGGGTAGGGGGTAGGTGTGTAAACCTAACATCACATTTCCATATTTTTGTTGCTGAATTATAAACCCTAACTAATGTTTTTTGCAATGAATTTTCCTTCTTTTTGAGACGTGTAATGTAACTGGTAACTGGTATGTGTTAGTAGGAGTGCAGGCCCTCTGGGCCCTGCACTCCCACTTACACATAAGTATGGAGCCATACAGCAGCACCATAGTACTCCAAAGGAACCATTGTAACATGTTTTTGGTAATTTCTCTGTAACCGTAACAAGTAGGGAAAAAAATTCCTCTGCTGGTGTAATCTATGACTTTGAAACTTAATCATAGGCTTAGCTGCTGTAGTGAAAACTCTGTATCTCAAATTGTTTTTGAGATACAGGCACTGAAAATCACCGTAGGGCTGCATTGTTAGCCTATGGGCAATTTCTCAAATTCAATGCACTCTAACTATGGGCCTGTTGAATGTTGTTGGACAAAACCACCAAAAGGCACATCTAGGTCTTGCTACTCTGAAAATTTTGGGCCAAAAGCCCCATCCATTTTGTTGCAGTGGGATGGAAAAGAATTGCTTTTTTTAGGCAAAGTTCTGTCACAAATTGTGGCAGTTTAGCAAAAATAGGTATAACACTTTCATGATTTGTGAAAGTGTTGAGGCCATTTCTGTCGCAATTTGTGACACTACGGGGGTCTGATCTTTAAAAAGGTATTTCTGGGTGGTGGGGCAGTTCTGCAGAAAAAAGATAGTGCTGTGATCCTCATGACCCAACTAGGTAAACACAACAGTCAGTGTTTACCTATGGGGTCCCAAATTTAAATGCCAGGCATTTTTCTCTCTCACTAACCGAAAACAAGATGGCCACCACATGGCAGTAAAAGGGCAATTTTAGATAATAAAATGTACTGGTGATAGCTTTTGAGAGACACTTATATATTTCCCCATTAGCTATTATGGGAAACTTGTTTTTTGAATAACGTTTGAATGGTTTAATATTTTTTCACCAAATCTGTGAAAGGCATATCAGTTATCAAGACTGCATCATCCCTGAAGATGTCATACCAAACAAACAAATTATGCTGGCTGTAGCCATGAGCAAAAAAGTGCAAAAAACACTTTTTTTGTGTTTTTGGGAGTTGCAAATTCTGCAACCGTTTATATGACTGTTACGCAACTTGCCAGATCCAGAGATCTATGGAACCAAACCATGCATGCAAAATTTCAGGCACACCCATCGTATGGTAGCAAGGTTAGTAAAGTGCAAAATTTGGGGTTTAACATAGAAGTGGCTGTGTAGCCCTAACTGGCACTATCATGCCATTATTTTTTTTATATATATATATACATATATATATATATTTAGAAGCAAAGAAATCAGTTTAATGCATCAGTTAGGGTTGTTTCACAGTGACAAAAGTGAGGAAATTCAGTGTTATGGTTGAAAACCCCCTTGGACCACCCACAGCCCACTCCCCCAACCAGCATCATGATGTGCCATGGGGTTGTCAGCCCTAACTCACACCCCATCACATGTATAAAGAATCTGAGGTGTAGGAAATTGGGGTGAGAGTTAGGACTGATGACCCCATGGCATGCCACGATGCCAGTTGTGGGGCTTGGCTGTGGGAGGTCCAAGGGGGGTTTTCAACACTAACACCAAATTTCCTCACTTTTGTCTCTGTGAAACAACCCTAACTGATGCATTAAATGGAGTTTTTTGCCTCTAATTTCCCTTCTTTTTTAGAATGATGATGAGAAATAGTTAATGTATTGAAGCGGTGGGAGCACGGGCCCTTCGGGACATGCGCTCCCACCACGTGATGTCTTGTGACATAGTAACAGGAACAGAAATGCAAACAGAAGTGCCAACAGTGGTGCACATGGTAATGCAAATGTAAATGGTAAAGGAAACGTTAATAGAAACGCAAGTGCAAAGTGACGCCAAAGCAAAGAGTGCCACAAATGGACATTGAAGCACGTACAAAAATGCAACTGGTAACACGAACAGTGATGGCAGTGCTATTTAAAATGGAAATGTTAAGTGTCACAGAAAAAAGAACGCGAAGGGGAACAGAAATGGAAATGCGAATGTAAGTGAACACGTAAACGCAAACCGTAATGTGCACTACATGGTACTGGAATTGTAAATGCAAATGGTTAAGATAACAGGAAGAATAACATCAAAGGAAACAGAAATGAAAATGGGAACAGATGCACATACGGAAACACAAACCAAAATGCACACAGACACAGTACAGCAATTGTAAACACAAATGGTAATGGTAACAGCAACAATAACACCAAAGCAAACAGAAACGCAAAAGGAAATGCAGCACATATGGAAACACAAACCATAATGTTCATGGACACAGTGAAGGAATTGAAAATGCAAATGGTAACAGTAACAGCAAGGAAGATGCAAAATGAAAGAGAAACGGAAATGCAAATGAAAGAGCTGCCGTAAACAGAAGTGGCAATGCGCACAGTGACGCAAACAAAAACACAAAGAGAAACAGTAGTGTAAATGCAAATGGTAACAGTAATGAAAACACAAGCACAAATAACAGCGCAAAAGGTAACGCATATGGTGGCGTACATGGGAACATAAAAGCAAACGCAAACAGGGACAGAAATGCAAGTTGAAACAGTAACTGCAACAGTAACGGAAGCACATACCCTGTTTTTGCTGGACAGGTTCATGGAGAAACACAGTGTGTACAAAAAATGTATGCAGTGTAATGGGCATCGAAGCTGAAAACGAGCATTGGAAGTACTTAATTTCTAATATCTCAGCAACCACACGATGTAGAAAAAAAATGAAAATTTCACAAAAATCATAATTTTCCTGGCTAGGATTTGGTTGCTACATAGCCCATAGGGCTATGGAACTCTCAACAAAAAATCTATATCTGGCATCATTTTCGAGATACGAGCCCCAAAAGGCACGTTGTACGCCACCATGTTAGTCTATGGGAAAAAACGTCAAATTCGGAGTGCCGTAACTTTGCAGCCATGCAATATTTTTTCACCAAACCATCAAAAGGCACATCTGTGAGATGTTGACTGTGTTCCCTCCAAAATTTAGGCCAAAAGACCTAACCGTTGTTTTGCAGCAAGGTGGCAAAGAACTCCTGTCATTTTGTCCATAGTGTTGCAAAGTACTTTTGTGATTTGCAAAAGCTTTCGCACAGATTTGCGAAAGTGTCGTGAGCATGAAAGTACTTTGCGAAAGTATTTTTTCCAGAACTTTGAAAAATATATTTCTGGGGTGTTTAACCTCAAAATAAAGACATGGCTAGCATCCTCAGACTCCAACTAGGTGAACACAAAAAGAATTGTGTCCTTAGATGGTCCCAATTTTAAATGCCAAGCATTTTTCTGATCACCAGATGAAAACAAAATGGCAGATTTGCAAAAGTACTAGGGCCATTTGAGACAGTAAAAAGTGCATTTGTGAAAGTGTCAAACTTTTTGTTAACTTTTCCCATTGACTTATAATGGGAACTTGTTTCTTGAATGACTTTTGAACCATTCAATATTTTATCACAAAATCTTCAAAAGGCACATTGGGGACCCTAGCCCCACATTCCCTGAGGTTTTTGGGCTGGTCACCCAAAATGTTTGACCTGTAGACACAAGCAAAAAATTCACCAAATATCATAAATGCGCTCACAGATCATGCTTAATAACTCCATAGCCATATATTCGACTGGTACAAAAGTTGGCATGTCCCAAGGTGTATCGATTTTGATCATGCATGCCAAATTTCAGGGAAATCTGTAAAACAGTGCCAAAGTTATTAAGGTGCAAATTTTGACCCTTTAACCTTAAAAGGGCTCCTCAACCCTATATATATATATACACACACACACATATCATTGCAAAAAACTTCATTAATGTATCATTTAGGATTGATAGCACATTGACAAAAGTATGGAAATGCGATGTTAGGGTTACCCCACAACCAACCCACCACCCTCCACTCACAGACATCGGGATGTGCCATGGGGTCATCAGGCCAAACTCTCACCCCATTCCATGTGAAAACAAACTGAAATGCTAAAGCATAGGAGAATAGGGCAAGAGTTAGGCCTGATAAACCCATGACATACCCCAATGTCTGTTGGTGAGTGGAGGGTGGGGGAGTCGGGGTGGGATGGTAGGGAGTAACCCTAGTATCACATTTCCATACTTCTGTTGCTGTGCTATCAACTCTAACTGATGCATTAACAAAGTTTTTGGGAATGAATTTCCCTTCTTTTTGAGAAAGTGTAATGTAACTAGTAACTAATATATGATTGTAGGAGTGCGGGCCATCCATTTCATTTTCATTTCATTTTTATTTGTTATACTTGTTAGCAAGGTAAGCAAACTGACCATTTTCACAAGTGACAAGTTAACAAATAAACAGTAAGGAGATACAAACATTAATAATACAAAAGAACATACCTACTACAATAAAAAAAAAATTACAATATAAAGTGCAGCATAATGTTAGAAAACACAATTAAAATCAATCAGACTATTCAACCATTTAACAAGTCTACTCTTGAACATTTGAACTGTACTAACATTAGTAACTTCAATTGGAATACCATTAAAACATTTAATTGACCTATTTATTACTGACCTCTGACCAATTGTTTTCTTGTGAAGAAGAATTCTGAATAAACCTTTAGACTCGTACCTTGTTTGAAAATAACTTTGCTGTGTATGAAAATGATCCTGGATCACCTGGGGAAGTAAACCCTGTGTTCTTTTAAACACAAAAAACTTCTAGCTTTAACTTTATCCTATCTAAAAAAAGAAGGACAATTTGCTTCCCTTAATAATACACAATGTTGTGTTCTTGTTGGGATACCAGTCATAAAATGTAATATACTATGGTAAGTTACCTGTAATTTCTGTAGCATTTTATCATTTTTACTAGAATAAATCAAAAGACCATTGTCAAATATACTTAACAGAAGACTATGTCCGAGGAGTCTTCGAGATTCAGAGGTAAGAAAGAATTTAATCCTAAATAACATTCCAATTCTCTGATGGATTTGTTTGATAGTTTTAGCCACCTGTTGGTCAAAAGAAAGTTGAGAATCTGAAGTCACTTCCAGGTAGTCCAGGCCCTGCATTCCCCTCACACTGCCTATCTTTGCACAATGGTATAGGTATGTGGGAGCACAGGCCCTCTGGGCCCTGTGCTCCCACTTACACATATGTATAGAGCCATACAGCAGCCATACAGTACTCAAAAGGAACCCCTGTAAATTGATTTGTCAATATGTCAGTAACCATATCAACTATGAAATAAATTCCACCGCAGTGGTAATCCTGACTTCGAAACCTCCGCATGGGCTTATTGCACCCAAAGGTGGATGAAGCTGTGTGAAGGAAAAATCCATATCTTGTGCCGTTTTTGAGATACGGGTGCCAAAAGTCCCTGTGGGTACCACAGTGTTATCCTATGGTAAATTTCTCAACTTCTGAGTGCTGTAGCTTTATAACCCTTTTTTTAATTTGTTTAACAAACCACTAAAAGGCACACCTGTAGGGTAAGGGCTTGCCACCCCACAAATTTCAGCCCAAAAGCCCCATCTGTTTACATACAGTGGTGTGACAAAGAAATGGCATTTTTGTGTAGTAGTGTTGCAAATTGCCACAGTACAGATGAGACAGTGTCGTGATTTGCAAAAGTGTCGCAAATGTACTGTCATGATTTGCAACATTACATGGGATTTGATTTTAAAAAAGGTATTTCTAGGTGTCCTAGAAAAAACTGATGGCACTACTGTGTTTTTCAGGCCCTGCTTACATAAACACAACTGTCACTGTTTACCTAGGGGCATTAAAATTTGAACTACAGATGTTTTTCTTCATCACTAACTAAAACAAGATGGTGGCAGCACTACAGTAAAAAATGCATTTGTGACAGTAAAAAGTGGTTTTGCAACACTTTCATGAGGCACATATATTTTCCCCTTTGACTTCAGTGTTAAAATTTAAAAATTGAATACATTTTTAACAGTTTAATATTTTTCACCAAATCTTCAAAAGGCACATCAGCAGCCCAGACTGCATCCTCCCTGAAGACTTCAGACCAGACAGACAAATCATGTGGGCTGTAGTCTTGAGCAAAGAAACACTCAAAACACTTGTTTTAGCATGTTTTTTTTTTTTGTTGCTCTGCTGCTTTGCAACTGCTCATCTGACAATAACACAACTTGCCAGATCCAGAGATCTATGGAGTCCCACTTCACATGTAAAATTTCAGGCAAATCTGTTTTATGGTGGCAAAATTATTAAAGGTCAAAATATGGAGTTTAAAATGGAAATGGCCAGGCAACCCTTACTTACTGTGTCAGTAATATATATATATATATATATATATATATATATATATATTAGGTGCAAAAAACCTCCATTTAATGCATCATTTAGGGTTGTTCCACAGTGACAAAAGTGAGGAAATTCAATGTTAGGGTTAAAAACCACCTTGGGCCCCAGCCCACCCACCAACCGGCACTGGGGTGCACATTGGGGTCATCAGTCCCAACTCTCACCCCATCAAATGTGAAAGAAGTAGAGGTATAGGAGAATGGGGTGAGAGTTAGGACCGATGACCCCATTGCGCACCGCAGTGCCAGTTGGGAGGGTGGGCTGGGGGTTCAAGGGGTGGTTTTCAACCCTAACACTGAATTTCCTCACTTTTGTCACTGTGGAACAACCCTAACTGATGCATTAAACAGAGTTTTTTTGCCTCTAATTTCCCTTCTTTTTGAGAATGATGATGACAAATAGTGAAAGTAATGCAGCGGCGGGAGCGTGGGGCCCTTCGGGCCCTGTGCTCCTGCCATGTGATGTCTTGTGACATAGTAACAGGAACAGCAACACAAACAGACGTGCCAACAGTGGTGCACATGGTAACAGAAACATAAATGGTAAAGGAAACGTTAATAGAAATGCAAGCTCAAAGTGACGCCAAAGCAAACAGTGATGCAAACAGACATTGAAGCGCACACAAAAACACAACTGGTAATGCAAAAGGTGATGGTAGCAGTATTTTAAATGGAAATGTTAAGTGTCACAGCAAAAAGAACACAAAAGGGAACAGAAATGGAAATGCGAGCGCACATGTAAATGCAAACCGTAACGCGCACAGCCACAGTACCGCAATAGTAAATGCAAATGTCAAAGTTAACATGAAGAAAAATGCCAAAGGAAACAGAAATGGAAACAGGAACGGAGGCGCATAGGGAAATGCAAACCGTAATGTGCATGGTCACAGAACCGCAATTGTTAATGCAAATGGTAATGGTAACAGCAACATTAATGCCAAAGGAAAGAGAAATGCAAATGCAAGTGAGTACAGAAACATAAACTGTTACGTGCACGGTCATGATACTGCAATTGTAAATGCAAATGGTAACAGTAACAGCAAAAATAAAGCCAAAGGAAACAGAAACAAAACAGAAATGCAAGCCTTTATGAAAACGCAAACTGTAACACTTGTGGATGGTACCGCAATTACAAACGAAACTGGTAATGTTAACAGCAACAATAATGCCAAACGACACAGAAACGCAAGTGAAAATGCAAACTGTAAGGCACATGGTGGCGTAGACAGTAATGGTGCCAGAAATGGTAACGGAAACACAACTGGAAATGCTAACTGGCACAGTAACGAAAGGGCACACCCTTCTTTTCCCCAAAGAATGCATTGGAAAACACAGTGAAAACAAAGAATGTATACATAACAATGGGCCTCGGAGCAGAAAATGAGAACTTGGAATATTAAATTGCTTATATCTCAGGAACCATACGATGTAGAAAAAAAGTAAATTTCATATGAATTATGACTTTCCTTGCTGGTTTTGTACTCATAGGGAGCTAAGCAATTTTGCACTAGAAGTCAGTATCTCGCACCGTTTCCGAGATACAGGCCCCGAATGGCGTGACGGGTGCGGTAATAATATCCAATGGGAAAAAGCATTAACTTTGGAGTGCTGTCACTGTGCCGCCCTGTAATATTTTTTCACCAAACTACCAAAAGGCACATCAGTGGAATGTTGGCTTTCTTCCCTCCAAATTGCAGCCCAAAAGACAAAACCGTTATTTTGCAGCAGGGCGACAAAGGATTCCTGTAATGCGACGGACGCCATAATGTTATCCTATGGGAAAAAAGTTCAACTTTGCTGTCCTGTAATATTTCTTCACCAAAACCCTGAAGTACACATCTGTGAGACGCTGGCTGTGTTCCCTCCAAATTTCAGCCCAAAATACCAAACCGTTCTTTTGCAGCAGGGTGGCAAAGAATTGCTGTCATATTGCCATAGCCTGGAAAAGCAGTGTCGCAATTTACAAAAGCTTTCGCAGAAATTTGTGACACTTTTGTGAGTGCAACACTACTTTGCAAAAGTGCTTTTTCCAGAAATGTGAAAAACATATTTCTAGGGTGTTTAATCTCAAAATAAAGACATGTCTAGCATCCTCAAGGTCCAACTAGGTAAACACGAAAAGAACTGTGTTGCTAGAGGGCCCCAGATTTAAATGCCAAGCATTTTTGTGATCACCAACTGAAAACAAAATGGTGGATTTGAAAAAGTAAAAGGGCCATTTGCTAAAGTAAAAACTGCATTTGTAAAAGTGTTGAACTTGTTGTTAACTTTTCCCTTTGACTTATTATGGGAATTTGTTTTTTGAATAACTTTTGAACCATTCAATATTTTTTCACGCCATCTTCAAAAGGCACATTTGGGGACTCTGGCTGCATGTTCTCTGAAGTTTTCAGACCGGTCGTGCAACCTATGCGACCTGTAGGCAAGAGCAAAGAAATCACAAAAAAGCATAATTGTGCAATTGGTTGTCACTTGATAACTCCTCAGTTGTATATCTGACCAGTACGAAACTTGGCAGATCCCAAGATCTGTCATGCCCAATTGTGCATACTAAATTTCTGGCAAATCTGTTGAATGGTGGCAAAGTTATTAAGGTGCAAAATTTGACCCTTTAACCTTAAAAGTGCTTCTCTACCATAGTATATATAGGGGATACATGATGGGTAGGAGTGTGGTACGGAAAATATCTTCACTCCTGCAGAGTGAGTTCTGGATACTCCCGGGTGCCGAAGGCATGAGTGAGAGTATCCAGAGCTCATGATGCAGGAGTGAAGATATTTTCCAAAGCACACAATCTGCACATCGTGTGTTTGATTTATGCAATAGGGGTATGAGTTTCAGAAGTATTGTTATGATTTTTTGTGTTCTGTTGCTGTTTCTGTGTTTGCAGTTTCTGCGTGAGATTTTCTGAATGGGCTGGCAGTGTTACAAACTCTGTGGGAAAAGCTGAGTGTGTTTTGCATATGCTAAGTAAGATAGCTTTAGGCAGCAGTGAGTAAGAAAATGTTTTGTGAAGGTGTCTGTTTTAGAATTCTGGTTGCAGTCAAGCTGAGAGGATCACAGCAATGGGTTGGGAGTAAGTCAGAGTATAGGAAACACCTAAGAATGTTTTGCCATGGTAACTGAGTCTGAGTTGGGTGCAGGCAGCAGTGAGAAAGAAATTGCTTTGTGAAGCTGTCTGTTTTAGAATTCTGGTTGCAGTCAAGCTGAGAGGATCACAGCAATGGGTTGGGAGTTAGTCAGAGTATAGGAAACACCTGAGAATGTTTTGCCATTGTAAATGAGTCTGAGTTGGGTGCAGGCAGCAGTGAGAAACAAATTGCTTTGAGAAGCTGCCTGTTTTAGAATTCTGGCTGCAGTTAAGCTGAGAGGATCATAGCAATGGGTTGGGAGTGAGTCAGAGTATGGAAACACCTGAGAATGTTTTGCCATGGTAACTGAGTGGGCTGCAGGCAGCAGTGAAATATCACTCACAGTGGTGATGTCACGACATGATTTATCGCAAGCCGTGATGTCACAACATGAAATATCTCGTGGTTATGTTACCACAGTGAAGATACATGTTTTTATCACACTCATTTATCCTTCACTTCTATTGTATAAATATATCTATATATGCATATTTATATATATTAGAGGCAAAAAAAACTCTGTTTAATGCATCAGTTAGGGTTGTTTCACAGCGACAAAAGTGAGGAAATTTGGTGTTAGGGTTGAAAACCCCCCTTGAACCCCCAGCCCACTCCCCCAACTGGCATTGGGATGCACTTTGGGGTCATCAGCCGTAACTCTCACCCCATCACATGTGTAAAGCAGCAGAAGTGTAGGAGAATGGGGTGAGAGTTATGACCAACAACCCCAATGCGCACCATGATGCCGGTTGGGGGTGTGGGTGGAGGTGTCCAGGGGGTTCTTTTAACCCTAACATTGAATTTCCTCACTTTTGTCGCTGTGGAACAACCCTAACTAATGCATTAAATGGAGTTTTTTGCCTCTAATTTCCCTTCTTTTTGAGAATGATGATGAGTAATAGTGAATGTAACACAGTGGAGGGAGAACGGGTCCCTTCAAGCCCCACGCTCCCACCACGTGATGTCTTGTGACATAGTAACAGGAACAGCAATGCAAACAGAAGCGCTAACAGTGGCACACATGGTAACGCAAGCACGAATGAGAACAGAAAGGGTAACACACACGGTGGCATAGATGGGAATGGTCTGCCACGTGATGTCTTGTCACATAGTAATATGGTGCCCACAAATGGAAATGTCAATGGGCATGGTAATCTAAAGCAAAACAGAAAGAAAAACAGTACTGTAGACACAAATGGCAAAAAATAACAGAAATACAAGCGCAAATGAAAACGCAAAGGATAACGCATATGGTGGCGTAGACGTGAACGGTAAGTGAAACGGGTACGGAATCGCAAGCGGAAAGGGCAACGGTAACAGTAATGTAAGCGCACAGGCTGGTTTCCCAAAAAGCTGCATAGAGAAAGACAGTGAGTACAAAGAATGTATGCATAATAATGGGTCTCGGAGCAGAAAATGAGGAGTTGGAATTCTAAATAGCTTATATCTCAGGAACCATAAAACGCAGAAAAAAAAATTTAAAAGTCATATGATTTATGACTTTCCTGGTTAGTTTTATGCTTAGCCCCCTAATGGGGGCTAAGCATTTTTTTGACGAAAAGTCGGTATCTCACACCCTTTCTGAGATATGGGCCCTGAAAGGCCCAGCAAAAAGTTCAGAGTGCCATAACTTTGGCTCCCTGTAATATTTTTTCACCAAACCACTAAAAGGCACATCTGTGTGATATTGACTGTCTTCCTTCCAAATTTCAGCCCAAATGACCAAGCCGTTATATTACAGCAAGGCACCAAAGGATTGCTGCGATGCGTCGGATGCTGTAATGTTATCCTATGGGAAAAAAGCATCAACTTTGGAGTGCTGTAACTTTGCCGCTGTGTAATATTTTTTCAACGCAACACTGAAAGGCACATCTGTGGGATGTCGGCTGCGTTCCCTCCAAATTTCAGGCCAAAGCACCAAACCGTTCTTTTGCAGCAGGGAGCCAAAGAATTGCTGTCATTTTCCCACAGCCTAGAAAAGTACTGTCGCAATTTGCGAAAGGTTTTGCAAAAATTTGTGACACTTTCGTGAGTGCGACACTACTTTGCGAAAGTACTTTTTCCAGAAATTTGAAAAACTTATTTCTGGGGTGTTTTACCCCAAAATAAAGACATCGCTAGCATCCTCAGGGCCCTACTAGGTGAATACAAAAATAATTAGGTTGCTAGAGGGTCTCAATTTTAAATGCCAAGCATTTTTTCTGATCACTAACTGAAAACAAAATGGCAGATTTGCGACAGTAAAAGGGCCATTTGTGACAGTAAAATGTGCATTTGCAACACTGTCGAACATTTTGTTAACTTTTCCAATTGATTTATAATGGGAAATTATTTTTTGAATAACTTTTGAACTGTTTAATATTTTTTCACAAAATCTTCAAAAGGCAGATCGGGGACCCTGGCCACACGTTCCTTGAAGATTTCAGACTGGTCGCACAAACCGTTCGACCTGTAGGCACGACCGTAGAATTCCAGAAAAAGCGTAAACACACATGCAGATCACACTTAATAACTCCACAGCCATGTATCCAACCATTACAAAACTTGCAGATCCCAAGGCATATGGGTCTTGATCATGTATTTCAAATTTCAGGCAAATCCGTCAAACGGTTGCAAAGTTATTAAGGTGCAAAATTTTGAGTTTAACATGTAATGGGCTCCTTAACCCTAACTATGGTATACCATGTTACCATAATAAATATATATATATATATATATATATAGATATATATATCTATATATATATATATATATATATATTTATTATGGTAGCAAGGTAGTGCTACCATAGTTAGGGTTGAGTAGCACTTTTAAGGTTAAAGGGTCAAATTTTGCACCTTAATAACTTTGCCACCGTTCAACGGATGTGCCTGAAATTTGGTATGCACAATTGGGCATGGTAGGTCTTAGGATCTGCAAAGCTTCATATTGGTTGAATATACGGCTGTGGAGTTATTAAGCGACAATCAATTGCACAATTACACTTTTTTGCGATTTATTTGCTCTCACCTACAGGTCGTAAGGTTTGTGCAACCAGTCTGAAAACTTCAGAGAACATACAGCCAGAGTCCCCGATGTGAATTTTAAGATTTCTTGAAAAAATATTGAACGGTTCAAAAGTTATTCAAAAAACAAGTTCCCATTATGAGTCAATGGGAAAAGTTAAAAAGTTCGAAAGTGTCACAAATGCAGTTTTTACTTTAGCAACTAGCCCTTATACTTTCACAAATCTGCCATTTTGTTTTCAGTTGGTGATCAGAAAATTGCTTGCCATTTAAATTTGGGACCCTCTAGCAACCTAATTATTTTTGTATTCACCTAGTCGGAGCCTGATGGTGCTAGCCATGTCTTTATTTTGGGGTAAAACACCCCAGAAATATGTTTTTCAAATTTCTGGAAAAAGAACTTTCACAAAGTACTTTAGAACCTGTGACAGTTTCGAATGAATTTGTGAAAGCCCTATGGGCTATGT
The DNA here is from genome assembly GCA_016271365.2 of Neoceratodus forsteri. Lineage (NCBI taxonomy): Eukaryota > Metazoa > Chordata > Ceratodontiformes > Ceratodontidae > Neoceratodus > Neoceratodus forsteri. The sequence goes on along the minus strand of CM057458.1, from coordinate 877,951,854 downwards.
AGTGCAAAACGGTAGCCAGGAATATAATGATTTCTGTGAAATTGAAAATTTTTTTCTACTTTGTGCGGTTGCTGAGATATTACCAATTAAGTACTTCCAATGCCCGTTTTACGGTTCAATCCCCCATTACAATGCATACATTCTTTGTACACACTGTGTTTCTGTATGCACCTGTTTGGAAAACACAGAGTATGCGCTTCCGTTACTCTTACAGTCATTGTTTCCACTTGCGTTTATATCCCTTTGCTTTACCGTTACCGTCTATGCCACCATGTGCGTTACCCTTTGCGTTCTCATTCACGCTTGCATTACCATGTGTGACACTGTTTGCACTTCTGTTTGCATTGCTGTTTCTGTTACTATGTCACAAGACATCACATGGTGGGAGTGTGGGGCTTGAAGGGCCCCATGCTCCCTCCACTGCATTACATTCACTATTACTCATCATCATTCTCAAAAAGAAGGGAAATTAGAGGTAAAACTCCATTTAATGCTTTGTTAGTTCCACAGCAAGTGAGACTCAGTGTTAGTTGAAAGAACCCTGACATACCCACACCTCAACTATCATGGTGCATTGGGGTTGTTGGTCATAACTCTCACCCCATTCTCCTATATCTCTGCTTCTTCACACATGTGATGAGGTGAGAGTTAGGGCCGGTGACCCCAATGTGCACCTTGATGCAGGTTGGGGGTGTGGGTGGGGGGCCCAAAGGGGACTTTCGACCCTAACACCAAATTTCCTCGCTTTTATCGCTGTGGAACAACCCTAACTAATGCATTAAACAGAGTTTCTTGCCTCTAATATATTTATATATATATTCATGACAAAAACTCTGTTTAATGCATCAGTTGGGTTGTTCACAGTGACAAAAGTGAGGAAATTCAATGTTGGGGTTGCCTCCCTTGCCTCACCCCACTCACCAACAGACATCAGGGTGTGCATTGGGGTCATCGCCCCTAACTCTCACTCATTCCATGTGTAAATAAGCTGAGGTTGTGCAGTGTAGGAGAATGGAGTGAGAGTTAGGCCTGATGACCCCAATGCACACCCCGATGCCTGTAGGTGGGGGCAGGGTGGGCGTGGTTTGCAAGTGGTGGAAACCCTAATACTGAATTTCTTCACTTTTGTCACTGTGGAACAACCCTAAGTGATGCATTAAACAGAGTTTTTTGCCATGGATTTCCCTTCTTTTTGAGAATGTGCACTATAAATAGTGAATTGTATGTGGTGGTTGGAGCGGGGCCTGACCATGCTTCCCATTTGTGCGTAATAACCCTAACAGTAACGGTAATGCTAACAGTAATGGTAACAGCAATGGTTATGGTAATCCTAATGGAAATGTTAACATTAACAGTAATGCCAATGCTAAAGGTAATGGTAACAGTAACAAGAATGGTAATGGTAAAGGAAATGCACACACAAATGGTAACACAAACGGTAATGAAAATGCAAACAGTAACAGTAACTCAAACAGAAACTGTAATGCTAATGATGACATGAAAGGAAACAGTAACACAAACGGCAACGCAAATGCAAGCACAAAATCAAATGGAAACAGTAACGTAAATGGTAACGGAAACACAAGCGTAAACATGAATACAAACACAGATGGTATTGCAAATTGTTATGAAAACACAGACAGTAATGGTAATGAAAATGCAAGTGAAAATACAAACACAAATAGTAAATGCACACGGTGATGCAAATGAAAACTCTAATGAAAATGGTACCGGAAACACAAACGGTATTGGTAACACAAACGCAAATGGTATCACCAGCTGTGGCTCAAAAGGAAACAGCAATGCTCACAGTAACACAAATGTAAGTGCAAACAGTAATGCACGTGGTGATGTAAATGGAAATGATAACTCAAACTTTAACAGAAACGCAAGTGCAAACGTAAACGCAAACACTAATGGTAATGCAAGTGGTAAGGGAAATGCAAATGGTAATGGTAATGGAAAAACAAATGCAAATGGTAATGGTAATGGCAACAGTGATGCACAAGTAACAGTAATGCAAGCCACAATGGAGAACCAAGTGCAAATGCTAACAGTAATGGAAATGCAAATGCAAATGATAACACAAACAGTAATGAAAACACAAATGGTAATGGTAACACAAACGGAAATGCAGGCAGTAAAGATAACGGCAATGGTGATGCCAAATTAAACAGTAACACAAATGAAAATGCAAGTGCAAGCGAAAACACAAATGCAAATGGTAACACACACAGTGACACATATGGAAATGCTAATGAAAATGGTAATGGAAACGCAAATGGTAACAGTAACGAGAACAGTAACAGTAACAGAAACACACACACAAATGGTAATGCAAATGGTAATGAAAATGCAAACAGTAATGGTAATGCAAACACAAGCAGAAATGGTAACGCCAATGGTGACAAGAAAGGAAACAGTAACGCAAATGGTAACGCAAATGCAAGTGCAAAAGCAAATGGAAATGGTAACGAAAATGGTAATGGAAACGCTGGCATGAACATGAAACCAAACACAGATAGTAATGCAAACCACAATGAAAACACAAACAGTAACAGTAATGAAAACAGAAACGCAAATGCAAGTGCAAATACAAACACAAATGGTAATGCACACTGTGACGCAAACAGAAACGATAACAAATGGTAATGGTAATGCATTTTTCTGACCACCAACTGAAAAAAAAATGGCTGAATTGCGAAAGTAAAAAGGGCATTGCGACATTAAAAACTGCATTTATGACACTTTCGCATAGTTTAACTTTTCCCATAGACTATAATGAGATTCACTGTTTTTTGAATAACTTTTGAACCATTTAATATTTTTTCATGAAATTTTTGAAAGACACTTTGGGGATCCCGGCTGCATGCTTCCTGAAATTTTAGACCGATTGTGCAAACTATACATGCTGTAGGCACGAACAAAGAAACGCACAAAAACAAATAATTTATTTGTTTTTTGGTGCTCTGTAGCTCCCCAACCGTACATCTGACCATAACAATACCTGGCATTTGCAGAGATCTATGGTACCAGACTCTGCATTGAAGATTTCAGGCAAATCCATCATACAGTGGCAAAGTTATTAAGGTGCAAAATTTCAGATTTTAGCTTAAATAGGGTATTCAACACTAACTATAGAGATACTACTGTGCCACAATAATATATATATATATATATATATATATATATATATATATATATATGTATTAGATAACTCACTCTTAGGTTTGCAGTCATGCTCTGATATATGCACACCTTGGTATGCAGCCGAGTGCATCAACCACGCAAGGCATGCGAATATCAGAGTGCGACCACACTCCGTAGAGTGGATTATCTGTCTTATAAAGTTGCAAAATTGTTTTCTGGTGGGTAAAAGTTCAGGTGTGTGGTTACACTCTGATATCAACACGGTCATGTGATGAGATCCAACAAATCAGCAGACATAATTTTTCCTACCCATTTGATATACATATATATATATATATATATATATATATATATCACAATAGGGGTGAGTGGTAAATGAGTGAGATAAAACAGCGTATCATCCACTGCAGTGTGATATTTTCACCCTCTGCTCTGCTGTGATGATATCAGACATTTACACACACAGGTCACAAAAGGTCACTGATATCATCACCCTAGGCAACTTTCCCCTCAGCATGCAAGAAACACCTGTGCTGTTACCATAGAGACAAATGCAGAACTACCTAAGAGGTCTCACTGTTGTCTACAGCTAACTCAGTGAGCACTACAAAACACACCTACCCCCCCCCAACTTCCAGCTCATTACTGTGATGCTCTCAACTTGATGCAGCCAGGATTCCAAACAGTACACCTTCACAGAATAGTCTAAACTACTGCCTGCAGCTAAATCAACTACCACTGAAACACACTCTCGCTTGTTCCTCAAACTCTGATTCTCACCCATCACAGTTACTGTGACAATCACAACTTCACTGCAGCCAGAATCCTAAAGAGTACAATTTCACAGAACACTCTGCACTCTGCCTGCAGCTAACTTAATTACCAATGAAAATAGTATCAGCTGTTCTGACACTCTGCCTCTCAGCTCATTACAATTACTGTGATGCTCTTAGCTTCACTGCAGCCAGACTGCTAAACAATGCAGCTTCACAAAAGTATGTTTCTCACTCCTACCTAAAACTAACTCATTTAGCACTGCAAAACACACTCATGTTTCTCTCAGAGTTTATAACACTGCCAGCCCATTCAGAAAAGCTCTCACACAGAATGAGCAAACACATAAACAAGAACAGAACACAAGACAGCATAACAAAACTTCTGAAACTCTTGGCCCTATTGTATATATCGAATACATGATGGGCAGATTGGTGCTATAATTCTGTCCTCCGCATCGTGGAGCTTGATATCCCACCATGCCTCGGCACTGTGAAGATATCCAGAGCTCACTTGCAGGAGTGACAATATTTGCCATATCACACTCATGCCCATCATGTATCCCCTAAATAAATATATATATATATATATATATATATATATATATATATATAGATATATTATAGTGGCATGGTAGTGCCACTATAGTTAGGGTTGAGGAGCCATTTACACCAATATTTTGCACCTTAATAACTCTGCAACCGCTTGACAGATTTGCCTGAAATTTGAATAATCGATCAAGACCCATACGCCTTTGGGATCTGCCAAGCTTCTTACCGGTCATATATACAACTGTGGAGTTATTAGCGGATCTGCGTGCACGCTTACGCTTTTCTGGAATTTTACTGTCACGCCTGCATAGGTCGACGTGTTTTGACCAGTCCAAAATTCAGGAATGTGGCCGGGTCTCCGATGTGCCTTTTGAAGATTTCATGAAAAATATTAAATGGTTCAAAAGTTTTTAAAACAAGTTCCCATTATAAGTCAATGGGAAAAGTTAACAAAAAGTTCGACAGTGTCGCAAATGCAGTTTTTACTTTCGCAAATGGCCCTTTTACTGTCGCAAATCCGCCATTTTGTTTTCAGTTAGCGATCAGAAAAATGCTTGGCATTTAAAATTGTGACCCTCTAGCAACCTAATTATTTTTGTATTCACCTTGTTGGACCCTGAGGATGCTAGCCATGTCTTTATTTTGGGGTAAAACACCCCAGAAATATGTTTTTCAAATTTCTGGGAAAAGTACATTCATAAAGTACTGTCGCACTTGTGACACTGTTGAATGAATTTGACAAAGCTTTCACAAACTTCCACAGTACTTTTCTAGGCTATGGGAAAATGACAGCAATTCTTTGGCACCCTACTGCAAAAGAACTGTTCGGTGTTTTGGCCTGAAATTTGGAGGGGGCGCAGCCGACATCTCACAGATGTGCCTTTCAGTATTTCGTTGAAAGATATTACATGGTGGCAAAGTTACAGCACTCCAAAGTTTGCGCTTTTTCCCATAGGATAACATTACGGCGTCTGATGCATTACAAGAATCCTTTGGTTCCCTGCTGTGAAATAAAGGTTTGGTCTTTTGGGCTGAAATTTGGAGGGAACACAGCCAACATCCCATTGATGTGCTTTTTTGTGGTGTGGTGAAAAAATATTACAGGGAGCCAAAGGTATGATACTCCAAACTTCTCTTTTTTTTCCCCAAGGATAACTTTATGACATTTGCTGTGTCTTTCAGGGCCCGTATCTCAGAAACAGTGTGAGATACGGATATTTCATTGGGCAAATGCTTAACCCCCTATGCAAAACTAGCCAGGAAAGTCAGAAATCATATGACTTTTAAATTTTTTTTCTACGTTATACGGTTCCTGAGATATAAGCAATTTAGTGTTCAAAGTCCTCATTTTCTGCTCCGAGAACTATTATTATGCATACATTCTTTGTATTCACTGTCTTTCTTTATGCAGACTTTGGGGAAAACCAGCCTGTGTGCTTACATTACTGTTACCGTTACCGTTGTTGCTTGTGGTTCCGTTCCTGTTTCACTTACTGTTCATGTCTACGGCACCATATGCGTTACCCTTTGCATTTTCATTTGCACTTGCTTTTGTGTAGTTTTTAACATTTCTGTCTACATTACTGTTTCTCTTTCTGTTTCTCCTTGCGTCACCATGTGCATTACTATTTGAGTTTGCAGGCACAATGTTATTATGTGACAAGACATCATGTGGTTTGGGCCCCATGCTCCTGCCGCCGCATTACATTCACTATTTCTCGTTATCATTCTCAAAAAGAAGGGAAATTAGAGGCAAAAAACTCTGTTTAATGCATTACTTTGGGTTGTTACACATCGACAAAAGTGAAATTCTGAGGTCGTGAAAGCCCCTCTTAGACCTCTGCCCACTACCCCCAACTGGTATCGGGGTGTGCATTAGTTGTCAGTCCTAACTCTCACCCCATTCTCCTACACCTCTGCTTCTATACACATGTGATGGGGTGAGAGTTATGGCCAACAACCAGAATGCGCACCCCAATGCCATTTGGGGTGTGGGCAGGGCTGTCCAAGGGGGCTTTCAACCCCTAACACCGAATTTCCTCGCTTTTTGTTGGTGTGAACAACCTTAACTAATGCAGTAAATGGAGTTTTTGCTCTAATATATATATACATATATATATATTTATTTATATATATATATATATATATATATATATTATTGTGGTAGCATGGTAGTGCTACCATAGTTAGGTTGAGGAGCCATTTCTATGTTAAACCTCAAAATTTTGCACCTTAATAACTTTGCAACCGTTTGACGGATTTGGCAGAAATTTGGAATACACAATCAAGAACCATAGGCCTTGGGATCTAACAACTTTCGTAGTGGTCGGATACACAGCTGTGGAGTTATTAAGCGTGATCTGCGCGCATTTATGCTTTTTCTGGAATTCTATGGTCGCGCGTACAGGTCGCATGGTTTGCGCGACTGGTCCGAAATCTTCAGGGAACGTATGGCCAGTGTCCCCAATTCATTCAAAGATTTGGTGAAAAAATATTAAACAGTTCAAAAGTTATTCAAAAAACAATTTCCCATTATAAGTCAATGGGAAAAGTTAACAAAAAGTTCGACAGTGTCGCAAATGCATTTTTACTTTCGCAAATGGCCCTGTTACTTTCGCAAATCTGCCATTTTGTTTTCAGTTGGTGATCAGAAAAATGGTTGGCATTTAAATTTGGGACTCTCTAGCAACCTAATTCTTTTTGTATTCACCTAGTCGGACCCTGAGGATGTTAGCCATGTCTTTATTTTGGGGTAAAACACCCCAGAAATATGTTTTTCAAATTTCAGGAAAAAGTACTTTCACAAATTACTTTCATGCTCACGAAATTGTCGAACTTTTTTGCTAAAGGTTTCGCAAATTGCGACAGTAGTTTTCTAGTCTGTGGGAAAGAGACAGCAATTCTTTGGCACTGCACTGCAAAAGAACGGTTGAGAGTTTTGGGCTGCAATTTGGAGGGAGTGCAGCCGACATCTCACAGATGTGCCTTTCAGTGTTTTGGTTAAAAAATATTACACGGTGGCAAAGTTACGGCACTCCAAAGTTGATGATTTTTCCCATAGGATAACATCACGGTGCCCAACGCATTACAGGAATTCTTCGGCACCTTGCTGCAAAATAACAGTTTGGTCTTTTTTCCTGAAATTTGAAGGGAATATAGCCAACAGCCCACAGATGTGCCTTTAAGTGGTTTGGTGAACAAATATTACAGGGAGGCAAAGTTATGGCACTCCGAACTTCTCTTTTTTTCCCATAGGATAACATTACGGCATTCGCCGCTTTTCAGGGCCCGTATCTCAGAAACGGTGTGAGATACGGACTTTTCGTCGGAAAAACACTTAAGTACAAAATTAGCCAGGACAGTTCTAAATCATATGACTTTTATATTTTTTTTCTATGTCATACGGTTCCTGAGATATAGCCTATTTAGTATTCCAAGTCCTCATTTTCTGCTCCGATAGCCATTATTATGCATACATTTTTTGTACTCACTGTCTTTCTCTATGCAGGTTTTGGGGAAAACCAGTCTGTGCGCTTACATTACTGTTACTGTTGGCCTTTCCGGTTGAGGTTCCTTACCTGTTTCACTTACTGCTGCTGTCTGCGCCATCATGTGTGTTATCCTTTGCCTTTTCATTTGTGCTTGCGTTTCTGTTATTTTTAGGGATTATTGTGTACAGTACTGTTTCTCTTTCTGTTTTACTTTGCGTCATCATGCCGATTGAAATTTCTGTTTGCAGGCACCATGTTACTATGTGACAACACGTCACATGGCAGACCATACCCGTCTACACCACCATGTGTGTTACCCTTTCTGTTCTCATTCGTGCTTGCGTTACAATGTGCGCCACTGTTAGCAGTTCTGTTTGCGTTGCTGTTTCTGTTACTATGCCACAAGACATCACCAGTAGGGTCAGGTAGGCAGTGGAGCACCCAATGGCAGACAAAACTAGGTAGTACATTGTAATTGTAGATGCAGATGACAATTCAGATGGATTTGTAAACTGAAGCATACTGTATACCTCAGCTTGTATATGTACCACTGTCTTCTATTCCATGTACTGTTTACTTCCCGGTTGCCCCTGAACAGGGACCTCCGGCCCTGTAGGGCCTACCCGTCATCAAAAATTCAATTAAGCAACAATGCATGACGGAAGAGTTATAAAGGTTCGTTAATCACCTCTAGGGGTGTACTGTGGCACGAGGTGTAGCCGAAAGCCATATTCCCTAGATGGTGATTAACTGACCATTAACATTATCCTTGGAATGCCTTATTGCTATTATAATAAAAATGTTTTTACAGTGTTAAACCTTGTTCAGGAAATGGTTAACCTCCTTCATGTATGTCAATAAAAGATTAACATAAGGCTGTTAGAATGTTTGCAGCCAATCATAAAGCTCCATTTCTCAGACCCTTTTTATAATTAAGTAATAAGGCATGACCAGGGGTTATGTTAATGGTCTGTTAATCATGTTCTATGGGTGTACTGTGGCACGAGGTGTAGCCGAGTGCCACATGTCCCTACAGGGTGATTAACTGACCATTAACATAATCCTTGGGAGTGACTTATTGCTATTATAATGAAACATGTTTTTAAACAGTGTTCAACCTTGTTCAGCATATGGTTAACCTCTTCATGTATGTTAATAAAAGATTAACATAACGCTGTTAGGATGTTTGCAGCCAGTTAGAAACTCCATTTCTCAGACTCTTTTTATAATAAATAATAAATAAATAAAGATACACAATACAGTTGAGTATGTGTACATCTATGCCACACATGACTGCAAACAGGTAAACTGTATTGACATTTGTTAGTATTTGCATGGATTTAGGCAGCTAGAGCTGGTGTGTCTCATTATATTTTTACTGCATTATGACTGGTTATCGATATGGGACTGGAGATGTATGGCACACCTCTGTAATTCTAGGTATAGTTAACTTAATACAGTTGGGAGTTGCAGAAGCTGAGACAGGGAATTGAAGTACACATAGTAGTGACTGCATCTAAGTGTATAGTCACAGCTGTGTACTGTTGGGTGCTGATCTGCGGCACCTTGGTACAGTAATAATGATTGTATAGGCACAGGAAAAGTAAGTACATTGCTGAGTTTTTACACTCTTAGGAATTATGTAAAGTGTGACATGCAATGTGCCACATTGTTGCATATGCTGTGATACTGACTGGACATCATAGGCACCAAAGAAATTGATGGAGATATAGTTGTAGCACTATTAGTTAACATTGGTTTGTATGCTTAAGTCAGACACACTTATTTTTATGTCATAATGCTATTTTAAGTAAAGAGTAGACACAGGTGGTTAAGGTTTTAAAAAATGTATTGCCAATTTGTTAAATGGAGAAAAGGGCCAATCAAGACTGAAATTTAGTTAACAGAAGCAGTCTCACAATACAATCTTTGTATGTGTGTAATCATTGCTTGTCATATATGTAAATGTGTAAGAATAACTGTATAATATGAATTGGAGTAAGTATGTGATATTATAGGAAACTAATCAGGCGTGTGTTTCTAGTGATGTTTCACTACTCACTACTCTTTATGTGAGGAAGTACTTTCTGACATTTGACCTAGAATTCTAATAGTCAAGCTGAAGCTGGGGCACTTCATTATATATTTACTATTGAACGTGAAGAGACTTTGTTAAAAAATTAAATATTTTTTTTGAAATGGTTGTATGTCGTAATTATGTGTAGTGCATCACTTGTGTGGTATGTTAATAAGGCAATGTCAGTAGGTTGTAAAATGTGATTACACATATAATGCACAAGTGTTTTGTTGTTATTGTGTGACTGCTAATGTGGATGTTCCTGGGGTGGGCAAAAAACCATATGCTAACTGTTGAAGTAATACAATATTAAAAAATGTTACTTCAGTGACATTTGATTGGTGTTATTTAATTATATGTCACTGACTAGGCGCAAATGGAAAATTCCCACCCGACCCCTCAATTGAGGCGATCATAAATATTGTCAGGAACAGGTATGCAGTGTGTTGTGATCAGTAATAGTGTCTGATTTACAATTGTCAATATTTTTTACATACGTTACAATTACTTATGTGACAAGTTGAAAAAATAGAATATTCTTACATGAACAAATGACGTTTTTTCAATTCTTACATTAGCTTCTATGTAAATTCTTAACTTGTAAATACTAAAACTGTGCATAGTATGCATTTTTTAACAAACTTATGGTTAATTAGATGTAGTTAGTATAGTGCTGTATAATATGTTAAACATTCAGTTGTACTTTAGTGTTAGACTAATACTTTTAGTACAAGTATTAAAGTAGTTATTAACAATGTACAGGTGGATACAAATCTTTATATTATGTACAAGTAATTACAAACACATGTAAAAGTCAGTTAATTATATTCTGCAATTGGTTGGTATTTACAGTTGTGTAATTCAGCTTCTTGCATTATCAATAAAGGTAGTTATTTTTACATATGTACAGTATTAGTATTACACATGAAGGTGGGATAGTTCTACACTGTTGCGTGGTGAGCGAATGATGTTGTTGTCTATATGTCAAGAGTCAATAGACAAATACAAGTGTTGGTAGACAACTTGTGACAGAGTGCAATGTTTGGTGAATGGTAGAACTGTTGCTCAGTTATTTATGATGATAACTGAGAACTTCTCTTTATTTGCAGAGAGTAACACTTTATAACTCATATCAATTTGTTGTTATGTATGAGTTGATACATGAATAATTAAAGATATGTACAGAGGAGGACAGCAGTAAGGCATCAGTTTTTAGATGTACAATCTTTGATAGACTCGTAATCATGGTTTCTCTAGTGACTGTAAATGTTGTTGGTGCCGATTGAAGCCACTACAACAATTTTCATGTAGTCACTGATCCACACAAGATCTTACATGTTATAGTGTATGGAATGTCTCTGTCAGAATAGCATTTTGTTGAAATGCATGGTTTATTCAGAGTCGTACATTATACAAAATTGTACTGAACTATGAATGTTTCTGGGACAAAGCAGTCATTTTAAAAATGCAACATGTTTTGTCCTATTCTTCTGAAATATGAAGGTTATCATAATTCGTCAATATTAGAAGATATGCATTTTTTAAGTGTCATGGCAGTCTGTGTTTAAAAATGCTTGTAGAGTCGTCACACTCTACCCATCCACTTCTGCACCTTAGTAAACAGGTGCAATGGCCAGAATGCATGGATTGGCCATGGTGATATATTATACTGTGAGTGTCAAACACTGATTGGTTGAAGACTATTCTACCAGCTGTGTAATCTGTGATAGGAGTATCAACTCTGAGCCTGATGGAGTCAAATCTGTGCAACATAAGCAACAGATATTGAGATGAACTCCTGAGATGTATGGACTGAGTGCATCTGCCTCCACACCTTCCACAGGCATGCCCACATTCAGCATTGGTGAATAGCTGTCAAAATTTGACACTTTTGGTTTGAGGGACAAAGAGAGTAATCCACAGCATGTCTTCTGTGGCTTCACGCTGTGAATGGCCACATGAAACACATACATATTTTGTTACATATGTTACTGTGAAGTACTGCCACATTGGGGTGCCGTCTTCATCCAGGTTGTTTATGACAGCCATCATAAACTCAGTAGTGTCTTGCTGTATGTCTGCAGCAAATGTACTACATCCATCATATGTAGCTAACACCTGTCGTAGTGGTGTTAGTGAGTGTACATTGTTAGATAGGTCAGAAGTCATGTTGACAATCTGCTTCAAAGCGTTTGATAGGGGATTATCTTGTGAAGCAGATATTGCCCACACAAAGTGTGGCATGTATAGAAAAACTTGCATAGCTGAGTTAGCATAGCAGTTTACTCTAGTGCTGTTGTCAAAGACTGGTAAAGCAGCTACACCAACTGATTTCTAATGAATTGCTGGCTGTGAATGTTTACTTGAAGTTGTGACCTTTGTTGAACGCTTTTTAGTTGAATCACTTCTGGAAGCTTGTTGCTGTTTGTTGATACCTGTAGCTGTGACTGAATTGTGTGAGACAGACAGATATGTAGGCAGTAGTATTAAAGACATTTGTGGCTGATGTAGAAGTACGTGAACCTGTTGTACTCAAGAATACATCACTTGTCAGCTCGTATTTTCTGAGGTGCCATGGTAATAATGTGCAACCCAGAAAGGCTGCGTACACGTGAAAGTGCCACGTAGCTCATGCCATCTTTGAAAATGTCTGTACCTATGTCTACCATTCCTGAATCCAAACTCAATCCCTGAGATTTGTGAATGGAGACAGCATATGCAACACATAATGGAAACTGTTTCCTGTTTACATAGGTATCCTTAAAAACCTGGAATTTTACACAGGTTCATTCTATGTGTACAGACTGTTCCATGTTGTCAAAGTGAACTACAAGTGCCTCGATATATGTCTTCTGGACATTGTAGACAAAGTCAGTGATGTTTCCCATGGCACTGTTTACCATGCCTCATTCTATATCTAGATTACGTCGCAGCATGATACGTGCATTCTTACAAACTGTGAGAACAGCTTCTAGGCCAGCTGTGCATGAAACATCTGACTTGAGGTCACTTAGTCATTCAGTCATCTTTGCTACTAGTTTTCAACTAAGAAAAATGCCATCAACTGTATCAACAGCATGCAGAGTTACAATCTCTTGGTTTTCTCTCTGCCGCATTAGATTGTTGAATTCAGTGCATTTCTTTAGTTGTGGCATAAGACACACTATGTGTGTCCCAGTAGAGTACATATCGCTGAAGACATGACATGCTGTTTCTATGCATGCAGTATCTACTGTGATTCTCCGATCGTTTAACATACAAACATGTTCTGGTGATAGAGAACCTGTACGAGCTTCCGCTAAAAGTGATTTGTAAGCTAGATCACCACTTTGGCGCATGTTCTCAGACAACTCAACATAGGTAAATAATTCATATGTTATAGCCTGCAATGCAACCGAGGATATTCTTAGCTTGTTTGCAGTTAGAGTTGTAAATACATGCTCTGCATTGACGGAGTAAGCTGTAAAAGGTCTCCCAACACAAGTATACTTTTTGCCACCAAATGGCACTCCATCATCAGTACCTAAGATCTGCTGTAGACGATGAATACAAGCAAGCATGACATTGGAGACCATGCTAATTTCATCAATGATGAGTAACTTCATCTTTGTGAACATGGAACAGAGCTGAGATGCAACCTCGAATGACAGTTTACGATACTCTCCAGTTCTCCCATGTTCCACTGGCAACATAAAGAGACGGTGTAATGTAACTCCACCAATTTTGTATACTGCTAGTCCTGTGGGAGCAGTTACAGCAACAGACATTGAAGAGCCTGTCAGGCTCCGTACTTCAGCAGTGATGGCTTCAATAAGGAAACTCTTTTCTGTGCCAGCTGAACCACTAACAAACATTAGTAGTGGCTTGTAGTCAGTACAGTCACATTGTTTTGTTTCATGTAGTAGGCCATGTTGGACAGCTTCAACTACTTGAGAGTGAACTGCATGTTGCAGCTGATTTAGTCTTTCTCTCAAGTCAGCTGGGTTGACCATGGAGTGTGTGTGCCATGTTCCATGGCTGTCTCAATTCTGACTTAACACTTGGGCATTTAGGCAGAGGGTCACCTAGAACACCTTGTCCTTCTGGATCAAGGTTGTCTTGTGAACTAACTGGAGTGTCTTCCTGAAGCTGCTTCTCTGCCTTCAAGCTGTTCTTTCTCAGCTTCTAGTCTCTGTATATATGTCTGTGAGTATTCAGTTTGGAAAGTCTCATAAGTGAGATTGAACTGTTCTTTGAATGTGTCACAGTCACCTTTTAATTCAGACTCACTCCTCCAGGATCTAAATAGGAATAGGAGAGCAAAGTAGTAATGTTCTCTGCTCTCCGATGTGCCTAGATGCAGTTTACAGTGGTCTATGAGCCATGGCTTGTGTCTCTTTATGAGACAGCCATCTACCTGCTGACCTTGTAAATCTGGGCGGTTGAGTCAGGTGCTACATCTGTCTTGTAGTCATACCACTTATGCCACCTGAAAGAGACACATATCATTCATGTCGTTGTGTCTACGGGGTAGTATGTGTCTATCAGGTTATTCTTCAAGACATGTTTTGAAGAAGGTGTTGCAGCGTAGCCCTCAATTTCGGCATGAGGAATCAGTACACGCTTCCGCTTTCTTTGTAGTTTACACTGAGAAACCATACAGCATCAGACTTCCGTGACAGATGTACCTATTAAACGGTCACTGGCTTTGTAAGCTCCATATTCTCTGTGTGAAAGAGTCTTCAAACCCAATGACCAGAGCTGAGATGTCAGGCTTTTGCTTGAACTGGCAATATCTTCCCAAAGATCTTGGTAGCTATTCTGCTCATGTTTGGTTATGTACGAAATGACGTACCAAACCAGGGCCAGTGAGTTATCAGCCACAAACTGAACATCTATGTTTGCTTGCCACATTTGGAGAAGAGTTGGGTTGTAGTCATTGATGTACACCTCTTTCTCATCTCTGGGTAACTCGTATGCCCTCTTGGTTGATTTTGCCTTCGAGTGGTGTTGCATTGCTGAGAATAGGTCATTCATGGCACCATCCTGACAAACTGCCTAGAAATCCAGCGACATCGTGTACCAATTAGATTTGTTCTTTACTATCACGCAATATTTGTACAAATATGTCGCTGGAACTTTGTACCAACTTCCATAGTGGGACTGTCATACTTGTCTGAATGTGACAAGTGATATATTGTTTGATGAATGCTAGCACTTCTGCTGCTTCATGTTCACCAATGCGTGAGCATCCTTGATCCACAATAACATATGGATATGAGGGCACCTTGTGCTTGATATTCTGTCCTCCAAAAGTAATGTTCCACAATACCTAGAGGAGGATTGTCCTTTGACAAGATGAAAGTCAGAATGTCATGGAACCGCTTGAGAAAATGTCTTGTGACAGACACAGGATCAAGTGAACACATTTCTCCGACAGTCATTGATGAAATGCCATCAACATCAGAATTTGCACTCTTCAAGAGTTCAATGAGCTCGTCCTAGGCATATTCAGCATAACTAAGTGTGACAAACCATGTGGCTGCACCATACTCTCGCAGCATTGTCATCACTTCAGAGTGTCTGCGATACCAATATTCTTTGGTGCCACGAAGACTTGAAAGTATGGAAGACAGATTGACTCGCACATTTTCATCTTTCTACTTTAATTTCTCTAGAAATTGAGCAGCTGTTATTCCATCTAGTGGACTTGTTAGATGAATGGTATGTGCTAGAGATGCAGACAGAATGCTAAGTTCACTCTCCCAGATGAGATGGAACAGGTACTGTATGTTACGTCTGAATTTGGCATCTTTGCTGAGCACACAGCTAGTGCGGTACTTAGCACCCTGTACACGTACTTCTCTTTCATCTAGCTGTCCACCTGACCCTTTTGGAAATAGGTCTGGGAAACAGCATGCTTCTAGTGTTGCCTCCCAAATGCTGACAGGCTCACCTTCCACCTACTTCATTTGATAGAGATCAATGTTGTCTCCTAATGGATCTCTGCCATGTAGTGGGTGAATTGTGTACTGTTCATACACATTGTCACTTGTCTGTCCACTGACCTTCTCAATGATTGGTTTACTTTTTTCTAATAGATCATGTTGGACAGAGAGACTGACCATCTGATCTATGTCAAGGTCTGTATAAAAGGGATTGTTACTCTTTAAATAAGTAAGAGCAAGCTTTACCTTTTGCACATTGACAACATCTTGCCAGATGACCTTGGCCTTTGTCGGCACACCATTAACAAGAATCACCAAATGATTTTCTGTTGAGATTGCTTGAACATTTTCCTGTAGAGGAAGTGGTAGATACATCACGGAACCCTTTAGAGATCTAACAAGCTCTTTTTGCGGAATGTTCCGTGTCTTTGTGTTCAGACGTAGAATAGTTTGGAATGGTTTCATTGTCTGAATTAGAATGCGTTCAAACATATTTAATGTTGAAATCTCACTTGGTGTAACATCTGTTTCCATGTTATTCAGCATTGGCCTTGCTGGCAAAGTGTTAGACTTCAGTTTGGAAAAACAGTGTTTGCATAGCACAATGGTGTCTTGTAAGTGAAAGTCAGATTTCAGCAGCAAGAATGCTGACAGATGGAACCACATGTCATTGTATGGTGACAAGGTTTCTAGGTTGACTGTGACTGTTTGTTTTGTGTAGCACAAACGGTTGCATGACACACATACAGAGTCAAACTTGAGACTTTGCTACCTCAAACTTAGCAATTTCTTGCTGATTGTCTCAGAATGTCACTTTCTCAACACTGAAACAGATTTTTCTGCAGAAGTGTTACACTGAAAAATTGTTGTTTCTGGTACAGAAGTAATGTGTTGCAGTTTTTAGAAATGTGATGGCACCCCTGCATGTCACCTGATTGCAATAAGTCATTTAAACAAGTGTATTGATGTACAGCTTGCCGTGACTTCATATACCTGTAGACAAAGTTTCGCGATGCCTGTTTGATGCACTGC
The DNA here is from genome assembly GCA_016271365.2 of Neoceratodus forsteri. NCBI lineage: Eukaryota > Metazoa > Chordata > Ceratodontiformes > Ceratodontidae > Neoceratodus > Neoceratodus forsteri. Next base: position 877,934,852 of record CM057458.1, on the reverse strand, counting down.
AAGTGTCCGCATGTTGTGAAAAAATACTATCACAAACACCACTATCGAGACATGCAAGTGAGTGACCCATGAGTCCAGTATGTAGCCGGATTTCACAATGGTCAATTTTTGTAAACAGTTTATGTCTGTCTTTGCGATCTGTTATTACAAATAGGTTGACAAACTGTTCTACTTTTTCAAATGACGATTGCCTACGGTTGCAGGTATCATCACATGCCCATGCCAGACAGTGCTATTTATTGAAGACTGTGGTTGATCACAGTCATCATCAGTATCCAATGCATTGCCATCAGAGATACTGAGGACATTTACTAGTTTGCCATACTCATCAATGGTGAACTTGTGTTCTTTTTTTAGGGAATGATAAGACTCTTCCCAAAAATATGCCTCTGAGTGCTGTGTGAGCATTCACTGTCCTGTGAAAATATAACAGAAGTTGTCGACAGTCAAACAAGGATACTGTTGAAGCCTTTTTTTATGGCATATACAACTTTCCTGAATTGTTCAAGCACATGACACATCTTACGCCACAAGCGCTGTAGTACAAACACTGCTCTGTTGATGAAAGTGCGCACTTTGAGATGCAACTTCATCAGAGACAGGTGACTCTTACTCTTTTTGTGGGTGTGTCTCAGCACAGCAGCGATAAGTCTTTCGATCTTAGCTTTATTTGCTAGTGATCGGAAATACTTTTTCTTTCTGAGTTGCAAATCAGCAGTTGTGAGTTTACGGCGTTATTTTGAACGTTTATTGATGGTTACACTCAAAATAGTTATGTTTCGTCTGAGAGATCTACACACATTTGTAACGTAGTTATTTTTTCTTTGCTGTTAAAGAATTTCATTTGGGTGTGCAGTGACTTGCTGTGGTGAGTCACTGTTGCAGTAAAGTCTGCCCATGTTCATTTTGTGGTGTGACTTACTGTTTTGTTTGTCGCCTTATAAAACAGTGTAGTACTATTATACCTCTCTCATTTTGCTACACATCTACGCCTGTATTTAGTTGGCATGTTTTGCTATTATGGTTCACAGTGTCAGTAAGCAATCTTACAGAAGTATCAGGCACCTGTATTAGAGACAGAGAAAAAAAAAACAGTGTTAGAATATGCTTCAGTAAATTTCTTATAACAGTGTGCATTGAGAGAATTGTAACTTAACTATGTTTACAATTTGGTCAACAAATTACTAAACAGTAGTTTTTATGAATGTGCATTGCACAGTTGCTATGTAAGATCGGAAGTTTGTGCATTCTCAATATTTCTAGTACACATTAGAAAGATTTTTTTTACCATGCCTACTTATGAGTAGTATAGCTGTAATTTGTAACATCTTGACCAAAACATGTTTTCAAGCATGTAGTGCGTTACGGCGCAGTCAGTACATGAAATCACTATATGGTAGACAAAAAACTTGAGAGTGACACTGTTCATCACCAAATCTTTTAAAATTACTATGTTTACAATTAGATGGAAAACATGGTAGACTTACTGTTGTGTGAGTGTGCATAGTGCAGTTACTATGTATGCTTGTATGTTTGCGAATTTTCAATATTGTTACTGCAGATTCTCAACATTGTGTTTTTAGTACACCTGTTTATGATCATTGCAGCTGTTATTTTTTTACATCTTGCTCAAAATGTGTTTCCACACATGTAGCATGCAATGCTGCAGTTGGTTTACAAAATCACTCTATGGGGCACAGTAAGAAAATGACAGTGCCACTGTTCATGAGCAGATGACTTAAAATGAGTATGTTGAAAATTTGGTGTAAGAATTCCAAAAAATGACTGATTTACAAGCTTGCACAGCGCACTTTATATGTAGACTTGTAATTTTGTGTATTTTCATAGTTTTCAGTTCAGATTGTCAACATTTTGTTTTTAACACACAACCTTATGAGTAGTACAGATTTCATTTCTCACATCTTGCTAAAAATGTCTTTTCGCTTATGTACTGCATTTTGGCTCAGTCGATGTGCGAAATGACTATATGGTACAAATGTTTAAAATCACAGCGACACTGTTCATGAGCAGAGGTCTTAAAATGGCTATGTTTAAATTTGGGTGCAAAAATTACAACAAATAACTGTTTTACAACTCTGCATTGCACAGTTGTTATGCACACTCAGAACTTTGGAAATGTTTAATATCTGAAGTCCAGTGAGTTTGAAGCACCTACACAGCACATAATGTGTTAATTATTGAAAATTGAGCTATTTTGCCATAAAATCTGAAATTGTGGCAATAAATAGACAGTTTTGGGAAATTACTGTTGAATGCATGAAAGTGTCGCAAAAAGTACTTTCGTGCATATGAAAGTGTCACAAATTTTACTGTCGTGCGTTCGACAGTATGCCCAGAAATACTGTCGAACTTCAACACTTTCACAAATTTTACTTTCGTGCATTCGACAGTAATGCTAATGGAACACTTGGGAGTGGCAAATACATTCATTATCAAATCAGAATTCAGTGTGTTTGACTGACAGCTGGCTTTACTAATGTAATTAAGGATTTGTCAGGCCATGTCAGACAACCAGTCAGAGACAGACAACACTGAAGAAGAAGTCAACAGGAGCCATTTTAGATATTGCTGAGAGAGAGCAGTTTCAGAACTGTAAGTACAGTCTATTTGAAAAATCATTTTTCTACTATGAAAAAAATGATAAAAACGTGTAAATACTATTAATCCAAATGTTTTTCAATGCTGAATCTCATTATGTAACTTGTTATTATCTAACATGCTGTATTATTTAGAGAAAACAGTTTAAAGTCAGATAGCATTTTAGTACTAACTTTTACAGATACAGCTGCAAATAGAGGGAGATAGGAAGGTGCACGTGGAGCCCTATGAGAAAATGGAACCAATCAGACATGTTTCTGCTGTTGTAATTGTTTAAATGTGCCTATGAAAAGGATGCATTTTTCCACTTCTCAATGTTTGCAGATTTTGCTGTAACAGAAGTCTAGTAATAGTGACTGCATCACTTAGATTGGTTAATGAACCCACAGCAGCAGGGAATGTTTTTTTTTGATTTGTATAAGTGTCTCAGCCCACTGAAGTTGGCTTAGTCAGGAGGGAAAATATCATTTTATTTTCAGTACTGCCTGGTCGCTGCAGGGTGAACACTGACTTTCTTTGTAGCTCTCTGTACAGTTCTGAGTGTTAAAACTTAGAATGGCAGAAAATTGCAAAAGGACTTTGCAGATAGTTGGAAGCAGTTTTGTGAGACGAGCAGCTGAGTTTGCTGTTCATAGTAATTTTGGAAGGGACCTGCAGCTCCCAGATTGCTATGTAAGATGGTTTGGTCATGGTGGCATGAGATGGGAACATCTTATGCCAACCATGCACAGACTTTTGAGAACTCACTCTCCTCCTGACATACTGCTAATACATCTCGGAGGCAATGATTTGTGCTCAAAACGCTGGGTAGATTTAATTACAGAGGCAAAATTGGACCTTGCTTCTATCATGTCTATGTTGCCTGCCTGTATTATCATGTTTCTCAGACATAGTTGCTAGAGTCGTAGCGTCTGGCAAACAGAACATCATGTGTATCTGATTGACAGAGCTATGAACAGTAGCAATGTACAAATAACTGCTTTTCACATATGCATGGAATGTATACTATACGCCACCCTGAAATTAAGTTACTATAATGATTGGCTCTTCCTACCAGATGGTGTACATTTCTCACATGCTGGCAATTGCCATTTCCTGGGAGACCTTCGAGATGGAATCCTCAAAGTCCTTTAAGATTGTCAGACTGTTTGAGCAAATATTACAGTATACACAAAGGTTCTTTTCAGAACCATATAAATGTGGTCAAAAAATAGATTAACTGCATGCATCACTTACTCATATGGGACATATATGGGTTTAGAATATTAATATTGTGGGATGCTATGTAACAATAGTGGGGAGACAGCAATACCAATGTATCTGTGGTTGCTGTTAGTACACAAATTGTATGATGTTATGTGTTCACATTTTTTATAGTTTGAGTCTGTTAAGTGAATGTAGCATTCACTGTGCTCTTACAGTATTGTACTTGTAACAGGATGGTATGGTGCAACAACAGTGAAACACAGTGGTGCAGTTTTATGTATAGGTTTCTTTAGTGGTATGTCTGGAAATATATTATATTTAATGTAACACATATGTGGAGTAATTTAGGCGTGTGCTAGCATGAATGCACAACACAATTATGATATCATTTTACTTTAATCAGGTTTGTTAGCCCTTCAAATTTATTCAGTGTATTTGTAGGTGTGTACAGTTCTGCAATGTGTGGTTCAGCTGTGTTTACATCACTTTACAATGCTGTGTGTATGGTTGAAGGCTGTAGTTATGGTGTTATGGACAGTGGTAGGATATCACATGTTCAAGTCTGGTACTCACCTGCACACACACACACATGGATGCATACTATGTGATGGACTCTGTTATACACTGTATAGGTGAGGGTGGTGTGCAACAGCTCAATAGCTGTGGTACAAGACCTCAAAAGAGAGTTGTACAGCTCACGCTGTGTGAACACCTCAGTGTAGTAGACATGCATAGGTGATGGTGTGGGCAATCTGATGTTAGGTGCAGTACCCCCCCCCGAGAGTACTAGGTGACATGCTGGTGGGACACCACAGCGTGGCTGCAGATGTTGTCAGTGCTGAGGGTGCTGAACTCCTGTTGGGGCTGCATAATGCTAGTGAGATGTTTTTCTGCCATGTTGAAGCAGATGTGTTTTTAATTTAATAAGTACTGCATGGAATTAGTTGAACAAATCATTTATATTGTTAGATGATAGTAATGTGAATGTTTTTTCTGTTTGTATTTCAGAACTGAATAATAAAAAAAAATGAGGCAGTGGACCTTGCAAGAGGTGTGTGCACTGCTTGAGGCAGTCCAGGCCAGAGGGAATGCCAGAGTTCTTATGAGGAGTACCAACAGGAAACTGGATTCGATGTGGAGGCGCATAAATTGCTTCCTGCATGTTGTTTTAAAAGTCAAAAACAAAACAATTGTGCAGCTGAAGCGGAAGTGAAAGCTGTTGCGCCAGCGTTTTTACATTTTAAATCAGCGTGAGGGGATACCGGACAACGATATGTGCTGGTACTACCTCGCGTATGAGCTATGGGAAGCTGCTGGCAAGCCATCTGCAGGGGAGCACCTTACTCACCGTAAGTAAATCAGCAGAACTTCTAATAATGGATGTGCATTTATTCATAATTTGTTACAATTATGGCAGGCAGCATAATGCTTAATACTATATGTAAGGATATACTATGAAAAGATGTAGATAAATTGTTGTCTTTATTAACTGTGGTGTTGTTGAGTACAAGGCACAGCTTAATGACATTGCCGTACCAGAAATAGTACATACATCCATATACGCAGTTCCTATCATAGTATGTTGTTAGAGAACAATATGTAACTCTTTATTTACTGTAATGTAGTGGTATGAAAGTTATAACTCTGTAATACTGTGTATGTATTAAAAGTTAGTTTGCACACATATGCAACAAACATAGTGCCATCATATCACACTTTAGAGTTCTTCCAGACCTGTTCCAATTCAGGTACTGTATTTGCAGGTGTGTTTGCAGTTTTCATATGTGTGCTGCAGCTGTCTATCACAAGTCCAAAATGCATTGGCATACAAGTTAAAAGGGAAAGTATTTTCAATGAGTGTAATACAATATTGACTGGTGGTGCGTCCTGTGTCCTACACACACACACAGACACAGAACATATGACACGTAATATCAATACTGTGCTGCACCACCAATCACAGACTATGTAGACAATGGTGGCTGGCCCCACACAAGAAATCCACATGCTACAGTGGGTGCCTTCGTCAGCATGGCAAGTTATCATATAGCTGGTGGGAGGTGGTCAATGCCCTGTTGATTCCACTGTCTTCATGCCCCCAGACACACACACTACAGATTGCCTATTTACATATTCTCATAAGGCTGTCCCATTGACAATAGATCAGGTTCGAGCTGCCCTCAGTCCGTTACTAATTCAGGATGAATGCGGTTCATTCTGTATTGTGCTCCAAGGTGTTCACAAAATGACTGGCAGTAGTAGTTGCTTCCGTAAGAATGGAATGATTGCCATCTTCCCATACCTAGGTCAGTGGGTCATAGATTCTCATTCCTCCAGACTGGAGAGACAGCACTGGTACCTCTCTTGTTGTCCTTAGTAGTCCACCTTCCCTTTTTGTCTTCCTAGGAATTACCCCCCACGCCATAGTTACATCCTAATTTTGCATGATGATGTTTGCTGGAACAGGAACACGTTTGCTCTTTTGAAAAGTAACCATGAACTGAGGAAATGTTGATTATCTGTATAATGGGATAGATACTTATTTTTGTAGTTTTTCTGCATATCTCTTAAAAAACTGTTAATGCATAACAGAATGGTATTCCAAATCGTTTATGGTGTTTGCAACTAAAAACTGAAGGCTTCTTCTGACGCAAAATACTTTTAAAAGCTGGTGCCCAACTCCAGTGCATGTGCAGTGGCAGCATGGAACAAGATCCCGCACCAGCGTGAGAAAGTGCTGTTACTACACATGTGCATGATTTGGGCCCCAGCTTTTAAATGTATTTGTGCGAACAAGCCCTTGGTTTTTGTTTTGTAAACAACACAAAAGGTTGTGGGCACCATTGTGTTATGCGTTAAATTTTTATATGTCAGTCTTAAAATGTGGGTCGAGACAGGCCCATAAATGCACATTGTTAGCATGGAAAGGTTTGAGGCATGGAGATTTTAAGCCGACACCAGTAATGGAAATGGTTTAGATTACTAAATTTGTAGCTGATCACTTTTCTTTTATTCGAGGTATTATTCAGTCACCTTTTTCAATTTTGTGGTTGTGAATGTCAGATGAAATTTAGCAGGAAACAAGGGGCAAAGCTGACAGTGCCTTTAAGAATGAGTATGTGTCTCTGTAGGTGATTAGGTATGACATCCTTGCTGGAACAGAAGGTATTTGTTAATGCAGTGATGTTATCTTCATATATCTGCTTTCTGTTCCATTGCACAAGATGCTGCATGATATGATAGATAAATATTACATTGCCTGCTAGTGTCTTGCAACAGTGGGTGTATGATCTAACAGTCACAGATAACATTGGATATTGCTGTTGGCAGGTTGTTGACTCTATGTCTGGTGTTTTGAAACATACCAATTACGGTAACCTGCTAAGTATATTTAAGTATACTACAGTGTTGCAGTAAATAATAACTTCTGTTATTTTCTGCAATATTTCGATGTGTAGTAGTTTAGCACGCAGTTGTGTGCTGTGTTTTAACACCAGTGGGACAGATGTCTCTCTATTATAACAACTGTAAGCGATGTTGATGTACCACATATTATCCCAAAATGGAAATATTCATTTGATACATGAAATATGTGTAATGTATACTAACATATGAGTGGGATACCATTTTCATGTATGTGACAATGGATGTATGTCCATACGACTACTTGTCGGTCCATGTCTGCTGGTGGGGATCTGTTGTCCCTGTTACTTTTGATGGGTTTCATATCCAATGAATCATTCATTACCAATTGTATGTTGATGGTGTCTCACTGGTATTCAGTAGTGTGGTGTATAATTATCTGTTGTTGATTACCACATGCCCTAGATGGTTTATTAATTGATTATTTTTATCTGCTGGCAATGTTCATTTCTATTATAAAATATTTGTAAATGGACAATATGGAGACTGTCTACATGTTTGTTAATGTTTAATAGTCTGTAGGTATTATATTTACAACACATAAACAACTGCCATATTCAGGTAGAGGTGATTATGAAGAGTAGCATGTTGCTTATGTTTGCATTTTATATAACATATTTTTTCAAACTGTTTAAAAAGCAGGTCATCATATGGTTATGTTCATGTATGTTAATTAAATATACACATAAGGTTGTTAGGATGTTTAACAGAAAGAAATATGCATTATCACAGTATTTTGACTATTGCCATCAATGGTAGGCACTGCTTGTTGTGCACTGTATACTATCAATATAGATTTCTGTGTTTTCTTCTGTGAAAATGTAGTTGGACAAACATTGTTAGGGAAGCACCAGAAAAAATTGGATTTTATATTAAGTCTGTTCAGGATTGATGGACATTGTTTGGAAGAAGACAGACAGGGTTTCATTATTTCAACTTTGTGTGTGTTTTTGCTGTCGCTACAGTGTCTGCCGTATATAATTTGAAGTATAAGGTTACTGATCATGCGGCAGTGGCAGCAATATGTTGTTGTTCTGGCACATTAACATCAATGGGTGGATATCGGTGAATAAGTGTTGCATATGACAGGATTGTACACTCGTGATATGACAAACGCACTACATCAAATTATGTTGTGGCACATTTATTAGTATATTGTTTTGTATTTTCATACTTCTTGTAAGGCTTTCTCTCTGCAGATGAAGATTTGTGTATGCATGTAATACTCATTAATAACATATATCTATCTAGCTGACAGCTGTTTAGTAAAGAGACATGTTCATATGTTATTGGCCAATGATGCAGTATTAGTAATGAGCGTTTTAAAGAAAAGACTTAGCTTGATATTTCATCTATTAATGGATAATTTTTCACTTGTTTGCTTCTATAGAGCCTGGGGTGGATGCAGAACCAGTGGAGGTGAAGCAGGAGGCGGCACTGCCCACCACGTAAGTGAAATCTAAAAATGTTTCAAGCAAGATGTGGTCCTGATTACTGTGAACTTAGAATGTATGTTATTATTGTCTCAGTTGACCAGTTGTGTAATTAATCATGTCATTTTATGGCAGTTAAACTTTTTTATATTGCCTTGCTGCAGCTGCACGGCAACATGTTAGAGGGTGCTGATTGGGCGTGATGTTTTGGGAATGCAGGTTACATCAGTAGTCTGCATCACATTCGCAATCACCCTGCATATGTAAGTGAAGGTCTACTAATTTGAGCAAACTTCATACTCAGCACATTTTGATTTCTGTGCTTGCTGCTATACTCATGTTGCAGTAGCCTACAGTTGTCAACATTGGTGGTGTAATCCTCCTGTTGTTAACTACCTGCTGTTTTAGTGTGGTGACAGCTGGGCCCACTGCCTGTTGGCATACTCACTCCAAACACATTTTTTATAGTTTGAGTCTGTTATGAATGTAGCATTCACTGTTCCTTACAGTATTGTACTTGTAACAGGATGGTATGGGTGCAACAACAGAGAAACACAGTGGTGCAGTTTTATGTATAGGTTTCTTTTAGTGGTATGTCTGGAAATAGAGTTATATTTAATGTAAACACATATGTGGAGTAATTTGTATGTGTGCTAGTATGAATGCACAACACAATTATGATATCATTTTACTTTAATCAGGTTTGTTAGCCCTCTCAAATTTATTCAGTGTATTTGTGGTGTGTGTGCACAGTTCTGCAATGTGGTTCAGCTGTGTTTTACATCACTTTACAATGCTGCGATGTATGGTTGAAGGCTGTAGTTATGGTGTTATGGACGGTGGTAGGATATCACATGTTCAAGTCTGGTACTCACCTGCACACACACACACATGGATGCATACTATGTGATGGACTCTGTTATACACTGTGTAGGTGAGGGTGGTGCAACAGCTCAATAGCTGTGGTACAAGACCTCAAAAGAGAGTTGTACAGCTCACGCTGTGTGAACACCTCAGTGTAGTAGACATGCATAGGTGATGGTGTGGGCAATCTGATGTTCGGTGCAGTACCCCCCCCCCGAGAGTACTAGGTGACATGCTGGTGGGACACCACAGCGTGGCTGCAGATGTTGTCAGTGCTGAGGGTGCTGAATCCCTTGTTGGGGCTGCATAATGCTAGTGAGATGTCTTTCTGCCATGCTGAAGCAGATGTGCTCTTTAATTTAATAAGTACTGCATGGAATTAGTTGAACAAATCATTTATATTGTTAGATGATAGTAATGTGAATGTTTTTTTCTGTTTGTATTTCAGAACTGAATAATAAAAAAAAATGAGGCAGTGGACCTTGCAAGAGGTGTGTGCACTGCTTGAGGCAGTCCAGGCCAGAGGGAATGCCAGAGTTCTTATGAGGAGTACCAACAGGAAACTGGATTCGATGTGGAGGCGCATAAATTGCTTCCTCGCATGTTGTTTTTAAAGTCAAAACAAACACTTGTGCAGCTGAAGTGGAAGTGGAAAGCTGTTGGCGCCAGCGCTTTTACATTTTAAATCAGCGTGAGGGGATACGGACAACGATATGTGCTGGTACTACTGCCAGATGAGTTATGGAAGTTGCTAGTTAAGGAAGCCATCTGCAGGGGAGCACCTTACTCACCGGTAAGTAAATCAGTAGAACTTCTAATAATGGATGTGCATTTATTCATAATTTGTTACAATTATGGCAAGGCAGCATAATGCTTAATACTATATGTAAGGATATACTGGTGAAAAGATGTAGATAAATTGTTGTCTTTTATTAACTGTGGTGTTGTTGAGTACAAGGCACAGCTTAATGACTTATAGCCGCATATCAGAAATAGTACATACATCCATATCGCGGTTCCTATCATAGTATGTTGTTAGAGAACAAATATGTAACTCTTTATTTACTGTAATGTAGTGGTATGCAAAGTTATAACTCTGTAATACTGCAAGGTATTAAAAGTTAGTTTGCACACACATATGCAACAAACATAGTGCCACTCATATCACACTTTAGAGTTCTTCCAGACCTGTTCCAATTCAGGTACTGTATTTGCAGGTGTGTTTTGCAGTTTTCGTATGTGTGCTGTAGCTGTCTATCACAAGTCCAAAATGCATTGCATACAGTTAAAAGGGGAAGTATTTTTCAATGAGCAGTAATACAATATTGACTGTGGTGGCTCCTGTGTCCTACACACACACACACAGACACAGACACATAGACACGTAAATATCAATACTGTGTGCTGCACCACCAATCACAGACTATGTAGACAATGGTGTGATGGCCCCCCCCACACAAAAATCCACATGCTACAGTGGGTGCCTACGTCAGCATGGCAAGTTATCATATAGCTGGTGGGAGGTGGTCAATGCCCTGTTGATTCCACTGTCTTACGTGCCCCCAGACACACACACTACAGATTGCCTATTTACATATTCTCATAAGAAGGTCCCATTGACAATAGATCAGGTTCGAGCTGCCCTCAGTCCATTACTAATTCAGAGCAATGCGGTTCATTCTACTTGTGCTCCAAGGGTGTTCACAAAATGACTGGCAGTAGTAGTTGCTTCCGTAAGAATGGAAATGATTGCCATCTTCCCATACCTAGGTCAGTGGGTCATAGATTCTCATTCCTCCAGACTGGGAGAGACAGCACTGGTACCCTCTCTTGTTGTCCTTAGCAGTCCACCTTCCCTTTTGTCTTCCCAGGAATTACCCCCCACGCCATAGTTACATCCTAATTTTGGCATGATGATGTTTGCTGAAATAGGGAACACGCTTTGCTCTTTTGAAAAGTAACCATGAACTGAGGAAATGTTGATTATCTGTATAATGGGATAGATACTATTTTTGTAGTTTTTTAGATATCTTTTAAAACTGTTAATGATAATGGAATGGTATTCTAAATCTTTTATGGTGTTTGCAATAAAACTGAAGGCTTCTTCTGGCGCAAAAATACTTTTAAAAGCTGGTGCTCAACCTCAGTAGCATGTGCAGTGGCAGCATGGAACAAGATCCCGCACCAGCGTGAGAAAGTGCTGTTACTACACATGTGCATGATTTGGGCCCCAGCTTTTAAATGTATTTTGTGCCAGAACAAGCCCTTGGTTTTTATTTGTAAACAACACCAAAGATTTGTAATACCATTGTGTTATGCATTAACAGTTTTTTAGTATGCCAGTCTTAAAAATGTGTGGGTCGAGACAGCGTTCCCCATAAATGCACATTGTTAGCATGGAAAGGCTTCTGAGGCATGGAGATTTTATGCCGGACACCAGTAATGGAAATAGTTCATAGATTACTAAAATTTGTAAGCTGATCACTTTTTTCTTTTATTCGGAGGTATTATTCAGTCACCTTTTTTCAATTTTGTGGTTGTAGAATGTCAGATGGAAATTTAGCAGGAAACAAGGGGCAAAGCTGACAGTGCCCCTTTAAGAATGAGTATGTGTCTCTGTAGTGTGATTAGGTATGACATCCTTGCTGGAACAGAAGCTGTATTTGTTTAATGCAGTGATGTTTATCTTCATATATCTGCTTCCTGTTCCATTGCACAAGATGCTGCATGATGATATGATAGATAAATATTACATTGCCTACTGAGTGTCTTGCAACAGTGGAGGTGTATGACTGCTAACAGTCACAGATAACATTGGATATTGCTGTTGGCAGGTTGCTGGACTTTCTATGTCTGGTGTACTTTGAAACAATACACCAATTACAGTAACCTGCTAAGTATATTATTTAAGTATAATACAGTGCTTGGCAGGAAATAATAACTCTGTTATGCTTCTGCAATATTTCTGATGTGTATAATTAGTAGTTCAGCACACACTTGATTGTGTGCTGTGTGTTTACTGACACTAGTGGGACAGATGTCTGTCTATTATAACAGACTGTAAACTTTGCATGCTGATGTACCGCATATTATCCCAAAAATGGAAATATCTCATTTGATACATGAAAATATGTAATGTATACTAACATATGAGTGGGATACCATTTTCATGTATGTGACAATGGATGTATGTCCATACGACTACTTGTCAGTCCATGTGGTCTGCTGGGGGGGGGGATCTGTTGTCCTCTGCTACTTTTGGTGATGGAGTTTCATATCCAATGAATCATTCATTACCAATTGTAATGTTGATGGTGTCTCACTGGTATTCAGTAGTGTGGTGTATAATTATCTGTTGCTGATTACCACATGCTCCTAGATGGTTATTAATTGATTATTTCTATATCTGCTGGCAATGTTTCATTTCTATTATAAAAATATTTGTAAATGGACAATATGGAGACTGTCTACATGTTTGTTAATGTGTGTTAATAGCCCTGTAGGGGTAATATATTTAATAACACATAAACAACTGCCATATTCAGGTAGAGGGTGATTAAGTGAAGAGTAGCATGTTACGTATGTTTGCATTCTTGCTATTATAATAACATATTTTTTCCAACTGTTTAAAAAGCAGGTCATCATATGGTTATGTCTACATGTATGTTAATTAAATATACACATAAGGTTGTTAGGATGTTTAACAGAAAGAAATATGCATTATCACAGTATTTTGACTATTGCCATCAATGGGTAGGCACTGCTTGTTGTGCACTGTATACTATCAATAATAGATTTCTGTGTTTTCTTTCTGTGAAAATGTAATTGGACAAACATTGTTAGGGAAGCACCAGAAAAAATTGGATTTTTTATATTAAGTCTGTTCAGGATTGGATGGACATTTGTCTTGGAAGAACACAGACACAGGGTTTCATTATTTCAACTTTGTGTGCCTTTCTGCTGTCGCCACAGTAATGTGCCGTACATAATTTGAAGTATAAGGGTTACTGACTGTAAGTACGGCAGTGGCAGGCAACATGTTAAGTTGTTCCTGGCACAGTAACAGTCAATGGGGTGGATATCAGTGAATAAGTATTTGCATATCGACAGGATTGTACACTCATGATATGACAAACGCACTACATCATAAAATTATGTTGTGGCACATTTATTAGTAATAATGTTTTGTATTTTTCATACTCTTCTTGTAAGGTGCTTTATCTCTCTGCAGATGAGAAGATTTGCTGTATGCATGTAATACTCACTTAAGAACATATATCTAGCTGAACAGACAGCTGTTTTAGTAAAGAGACATGTGTTCATATGTTAGTTGTACACAATGATGCAGTATTAGTAATGAACGTTTTAAAGAAAAAGACTTTTAGCTTGATATTTCATCTATTAATGTGATAATTTTTTCACTTGTTTGCTTCTATAGAGCCTGGGGAAGCTGACGATGCAGAACCAGTGGAGGTGAAGCAGGAGGCCGGGCACCAGCCCACCACGTAAGTGAAATCTAAAAATGTTTCCAAGCAAGATGTAGTCCCACAGTACTGTGAACTTAGAATGTATGTTATTATTATTGTGTCTCAGTTGACCAGTTGTGTAATTAATCATGTCATTTTATGGCAGTCTAAACTTTTTTTTATATTGCCTTGCTGCAGCTGCACAGCAACATGTTAGGAGGGTGCTGATTTGGAGCCGTGATGCTCTTGGGTGAATGCAGGTTACACATCAGTAGCTGCGTACCACATTTACGCAATCACCCTGCATATGTAAGTGAAGGTCTACTTCAATTTGAGCAAAGCTTATCATACTCAGCACACCATTTGGTTATGTGCTTGCTGCTATTATCTGCATGCTTGGCAAGTAGCCTACAGTTGTCAACATTGGTGGTGCTCAATCCTCCTGTTGATAACTACACCTTGCTGTTTTAGTGTGATGACAGCGGGAGCCCACTGCCTGTTGGCATACTCACTCCAAATGTTGAATTGTGAGTGGTGTGCGCAATACCTCTTGGGTAGTGACCCACTACCACTGTCTTTGTTTGCTGGGGGCAAATCCTGGATGCCATTACTGACTTTACTTGTGCTGTGAGCTTACAAGGGTGGCAATGCATTGATGACTACAGATACCCAAGCCCAAAAACAGATGCCATGCTGGGAGGATATCCTAGTGAGCTAAATGGTCTGGAACACAGAAAGTGTCCAATGATGCTTTTGTTTTTTTTCCCAATGTAAAAGTTAAAAATGTGCCTTGTAGTCTTGATGACCCCTTTTCCCAGTTGAACCTGATTGCTGTGCAGCGTGTGTCTCTCTTCATCCTTCCCAACCTCATACTTACCTCTACAGTGCACTGTGATGATCTTCAGTGCACTGTGACGTGTGGATTTTCAAAGGTGATAATGAAGTGAGGGAATGTTCGTAAACTGTATAATGGAGTGAATTATGGGACTGTTTGCATGTCACACTATGAATATCGCACATTTGTACATGGCACAATGGAAGTTGTCCCACCACATGTTTAATGCAGTAGTCTGACCACTTGCAGTGGTGCAAGTTCCAGAGCATCATAAACTGGCTGTGACTGGGTGGGGTGCTATTCAAAGGAGTTGTTGAGTAGGGGAAAATCTGTTGAATATTGGGCCAGACACATCACATTGCCAAATTTTTCAACACTGCACGGCCTTGTGCCATGCAGTGGCACACTTTGAATGTTCACCCATACTGTCCAAACTGTGTTTTTGCACTTTCACTATATTATGGGTGTGGATGCTGTGCGAAATCACTTCTTGGTACAGTGTGAAGAAATAACAGTGAGACTGTATGTGAGCAAAGGTGCTATTATGGCTATTTAAAACATTTGGTGTCAGATGAGCATTACATTCTATCATCGAATCATGTATTGGATATTTCCCATGCACTGTAGTAGGTTTTAAAATCTTGTGTATTTATATACCAAATTTTGAACACTGTAATTTATTTTTCACCTCCTAACATACTCTACAGCTGTTTTTTGTTACAGCGTGACCAACATGTTTTCCTGCCCTGCAATATCTAACAACCAGAGGGACACGCTAATGCCTGTCAATCTCTGCAGGGTGTGGGTGGGGTTGGCATCAGTTACAAACTTTATGACTATTACACTATCAATGCCAATGATAGCAAAGCAACAATCGGCATTGATAACTGTTTGTTTCATAATGTCAGATAGTACATTTAAGAAGCATATTACTGCTGCACCACATTGTCTTGAACACTTTCAGCCCATGTCCATGCAACAGCACAGTGATCTGCACATTACGGGCATCCAACATTGCACTAATGAATTAAATCTGCTTATTTTGGCTAGATTTTCCCATACTCTAGTTTCAGTTTTAGGTTAGTTGTCTGAATTTCTTGTAGTTATGCTACTTAAAAATCTGTTATTTATATTCTTCATGTACTTGAAGATCTCTGGCATGTTTGCTGAGTGCATTTTCACTGTTGATATTTAAATATGTAGGTTACTGAGTGGAGATATAGGGTGTGTTCTGCAAGACATCATTTTTTAGATTTCCCTGTTGTAGGCAATTCCAAGAATGTAAGTCTATGATTATTCTACATGACAGCTTGTTAATGGTGTTTTGCTGAATGAATGTAATATCAGTAACTTAATTATTTAAAACATTTATGTGTGTTGAGGGGCTGAAATACGGCTCAAAAGCTCTTTCTTTTCAAACAATCATCAAAGTGATCATGATGATGTACACATTTAAAGTATATTATGATAGTGTTCATGTGAAGGTAGTTTTGTTTTCTATTGCACAGATGAGTAGACATTATAGGCAGACCTGGTGAAGTAACAATTCTCACACATGATGAGGATCTATTTCAACTGTATGGTACTATACTGTTGATTATGCAAAAGTATGTACATACTGAATATTTATGTCTAGTCAATAAAATAGAAGAATAGCATGGGAAACCACATGTTACTATAAGTTTTTTTGATGCTGTCAGCTCATTAGATAATATAGTTAATAAAGTATTATAGAGAGACAAATAAGACAACAAATAAGTTTTGCATCAGACTTCAAAATATTATCATAAGTGCCAAATTAATGCATTAATGATATTGCATTAGCTAGGAAATCTTTTAAGTTAAATAATTGAAAGTCATAACTGTTTTCTTAGTCTTGTGTATTGATTTATTTTTTTTTAATCTTTGTAGGGCACCGGCGATTAAGAAGATGTACTGGCCACTGCCGTTGCTATAGACGGCTCGAGTCCGAGGTTGCCAGTCTGAGAAAAGATAATGTTGCACTCCTTGAAGGGCAGCGTAAAATGCTGTCCTTCTTGGAGGCGCAACAGTGGACTGCCAACCTCATGCTTGAGCCTGTCGTAGCAGCGGCTGACGGCACTGTGGCCAGTACCAGTGCTTCGCCTCCACCAGCACCACCTGTTCCCGCAGCTTCCCTGGGCCAAACTGACCACCCTTCACAGTAGTCCGGTATCTCCTCTGGAGGGCGCAACAGCTTCCACTTCCTTTGCGCCTCCATATCGAATCCAGTTTCCACCTTGGATTGCCTCAAGCAGTGCATACACCTCTCGCAAGTCTTGGCCAAAGACTTTTATTTTCTTAAAAAAGGACTTTTACTATTCAATTATTTTTTTTTATTTATGTAAAAAAAACTTTATTTTTATAACATATTTATTTGTGTATGAAAGTAATACACACTTTAATAAGTATTTTTTTAATTTTTTATATATTTGTAAATATATATTTTTGTATGGTTTTATAAAAAATATATATTTTTGTTTGCGTTTGGTTTTAAAAATCTTAAATATTTTTATAATAAAAAAATAGTTAATTTATACTCTCTTGTGTTTGGTGTGTTATTGTGTACTGGGGATGTTTATTTCCAATACTTGGAAAAAAAAATTACACAACTGTTATTTTATCATTTGCTGAAAGATCATACCACACTATTGTGATATTACAGTTGTGGTTCTCCATAGAAGTAACTGAGATGTGTGACAATGGTACCATACATTATTTGTGGCACACTGTTGTTGTTTCATAGACCTAGTGCTACAGTATGTGTGTATATGGATCATGATGAAGATAAGTATGTCCCCACTAGTACAACAGTGACATTTCTGTGTTGGTGCACCACAACAATCACTGTGTGATTGTATTGATTAGTATGTAATTGAATGGTGTTACACCGTGGTGTTTTTGTGTACTCACACCAAAGTTATCTGTTCAGTCCCAGCAAGCCTCTCCCACCTCTCTTCACATGATTGGTGCTACCACCTCAGTTGGTTGTAAACCCAATGTCTATAAAATGACAAGTTACTACAGTAACATATCCATTTGTTCACAAGATGAACTAATGGTATCCATCTCATGTCATATACTCTTTCACTTATGTACATCTTTTTCTTTACATATCTGTTGTGAGTAGCAGGGCATGGGCTGCATACCCTTTGTTTGATGCTGATAAATAATGGTTGTTCAAGTGTACTGACCTGTTAGTTTGTCAGTGGCATGGTGAAAGCCGTCTGCACTACAGCCATCTGTTAAGTGTCATACAGTAAATAATGGTGTTAGGATTTACTGTCAAGTGTGCTGTAGTGTATGACTCACCATCAGAGTTTAACATTTTTTTTATAAGGTTCAGATGTTCTTGATCAATCATGAACTGGCTATGTGTATCATAAACAATATAGTAGTTTGTAGTAATGTGTTAATGATGACTGTGATTGGGCTCACTACACCACAGTACATCAGGAGGGTTACTGCAGTTTTGGGGGGGTGCATTTAATGATGCGTGTTATTGGGTCATAAGAATACACTGAACTATTTGTAATATTGTATCTTTTGGTGGGTGTTACTGAATCTGTCTGACTGGGGTGCATGCAGTCTTGTTCTTTATGACTGCTGACTGTGACTACACCTCCCACTAGTTCTGAGACAGTGGTAATTGTGTATGGTAGTCACATGCAAATTGGGCTGTAATAAGAGTCAAATGTTTCTCTGTGTGTCTAGTACAGATAATGAACCTGTTTGGATGTCACATTCTGAATATATAAGAAGCACTGCATGGTGCAATGAGAATTCCACTAGCGGTTCTGCATGACACACTCTGGACAGTTGTGTTGTATTAGTAGTACTACAACATGCACAGTTAGGGTACCAAGGCTGTGATATAAAAAAATACTACACCATAGTGCAGTTCTGTCGAATGTAACCATGGCACACCACTGCACAAGCAACTTCTGGTGCACCAAGGGTTGTGTGATACCTGGCATACTTTAAATACCCACCCCATACATTGCTACATTCATCATGTTTCTGAAGAGTACTTACATTGAATTCACAAAGAAAAAGAGAAAGACACTGCTACATAAAAAATACAAAATGGAATAACAGTGAAAAATTACAATGAATAGAGTTATATAAAAAACAATATGATTCACAGTGAAGTACTGTTACTGTAAATAACAGAAAATAGTACTACAAGACTTGAAATATTCCTGATATTGGAACTTTTTGGTATGTATGTGCAGTATTCTTACAACTATAAATCATGTACTATAGTGAGTAATACTTCTGAAAAAGACAGGATATTCATGGCAAAAAAATCCATTTAATGCATCAGTTAGGGTTGTTCCACAGTGACAAAAGTAAGGAAATTCGCTGTTAGAGTTGAAAACCCTAACTCCGAATTCACCCCCCCAGCACCACACACACACACAGACACACACACACACACATATGCAAGTATGGGGGAGGACCAAGTCAACACAGCCAATGACAGACATCCAGCAGCAGGTGACAGAAATAACAAACAATTGTTTAAATGTACTACGAAACATCCCCACCCACCTCACCAGGTACTGCATGCTCAGTGGAGATCAACAGCAAAACTGAGGCCATGTACACCAAACATACACATCCCTGATTGCAGCTGCACACAACATACCACACTTAGTAGTTGCATGGCCTTACCTACCGATGACCCACAGCAGACAACACCACATGTGGTGGGCTACGTGAGCAATAGAGTTGAGCAAAAACAAGTAGTTTTACAGGTATAATATCTCTGATTATAACAAGGGTTTGAGAAATGCAGCTTTCTAATTTACTGAAAATATTGTAACAGCCTTATGTTTAGTTTTTATTTACATACATGTAGAGCCTAACCATATCATGAACATGCTTTAATGTTGTTTAAAAAAACAGTTTTATTATGATAGCAATAAGCCACTCCCAGGTATTATGTTAATGGTCAGTTTATCACTCTCTAGCGAAATGTGGCACTCGGCTATGCCTCATTCAACATTAAACCCCTACATGGTGATTGCCAGACCATTTAACATAAGTGTTGGTCATGCCCAAGGCCCCTAGAATTCTGCAGCCACAGAATTTTGTGCAGAACTTGCAATCTACCGCAGAACTTCTGCGGTGCTGCAGAATTCACTCTTCTTGGTGATTTTTTATTAATATTTCTGTTTATACATAGAATCTGGTTCCCTTCCCCTCTTTTTATATCCAAAAACCCCCTATATGTTCAGAATGTGATGTTATCATTGCTATAACATCATACATTAGCTAATGAAATGGCTGCACTCTGCAACAGAAATGAACAGTCACTTATCTACCACAGCTCCCACTGCCAGAGATGGTGGCACAGCACATTATGCATGGTGATATTTGCTCAACCTGCACTACAGCCTAATACAATTTTCAGTCTTACATTATTACACTAGGGCCAACTTAAACAAAATCTTGACAATAGTACAGATCTGTTAAGTCCATACCTTACTTTGTACAAACCTATTTGTGTCTTTAAGGTATAGAGACGCTATCTGAAATGAATAACTGGTAAAATGAATTTAACTGTCTAAATTTTTAAGAACAATAAAGTAATTATGCCCAGAAAAGTGAAATATAATAATGTGTAGACCTGTTGAAATAATAGACCTGTTAAACAAATAATTGCACTGTATGCATTTTTGCCAGGGTTATTGATTACATATTGTCATTGGTTGGTTGAATCACCTAAAAGTTATTGAGAAATGTTGTGTTCAGGGACAACTGTTGGGCCAGAGGGTAGCATGCTGTGTTGCCATGCTGGCAACTCAGTTTCAGAGATTAGTTCTGGGAGCTGGCTGGGTAGCACAAGGATTGGTGGAACACATCACTACTCGGAGCCTGGGAAGGTATGGTGCAGTGTTCTGTCACATGGTGGACACATTGTGATGGGCCAGAGAGCTCTATCTCACAATTGGTTCACATGCATGTCATGGCCTGATGGTGTTACACAGTGTGTCAGGGAAAGCAGGTTGACATGAAAAATGAGTTTTGCAATAACTCCTCTATTCCATTTCCAATGGGACCTGTATGAATGAGGATGCAAGTTCATGGAAATTATATATATATATATATATATATATATATATATATATATATATATATATATATATATACACACACACAGGTATATACACACACACATACAGTATCTCTGTCTCTCTCACCACACACACACATATGCATATTTGTATGTATGTTACAGATTGCATATAAATATGTAAGTGATACACAGTGGGAACCTCATGAGTGGTGTAGAAAGCACATACAAATATATATGTGATAGACAGTGGAAACCTCATTAGTGGGATAGATAGCATGCATATAGAAATACCTTATTTATCACATAAGATGCCCTCTGCATATGTCATTTATGCAACAGGCTAGGACCTTAAGGGAGAGACATTTGTTTTGCCATTTTAGGCATAAAATTATTTTTAAGTCTGTTATTTTTTGAACTAGTGTTACTGTGCTTTCCATCATCCTGATTGCTATAACTACTGCCATGAAAGTGAAGTCAGGATGACAAGCTGACACTGTGATGTGGTATTTTGTTAGTGCCGCAGAACTTCCACAGAAATTACAAACCACCGCCGCAGAAGTTCTGCAGCAAATGGTAGTCTTGCCGTAGAACTTGGTGCCACTGTGCCACAGAAAAGTAGGTGCCCTGGTCATGCCTTATAGCTTAATTGTCTTTATGACTAGATACTGTCCCTCTGCTAGGCACTGCAGGAGTTTTGCAACACAGTGTCACACCCAGTTACACCATACTCTGTCTATTTACTGGGGAATGGCTGTGAATATGAACTCATGAAGGTGAATGGTGTAACTTTATCATTACAGTCATCAAAACCTTAGTGTGATTATAATTGACAGAGTCAGTGATAGAGAATAACCCTTGCAGTCCTAGTACACTTATCCCATTGTCGGTTAAATCAATACTAATTATAACAAGCATTTGTCAATGCCGAATGTTCACTTGCAGGTATTTGCAGTGGTGTTTGGCATGTATGGTGCTTTACCCTAATGCCCTGTGAGATTGCTGGTATTTTCACAATAAATTGTCAGCATGACCTTTTTGTTACCCCCATTGTGCGCTACATAGGCGGAAACACGTTTTGGGCAGGATGTGAAAAATGACAGCTGTACTGCTCATAAGGAAGTGTGGTAAAATGCCAATGTTGAAAATATGGAGTGGAAATATTGAAAATTCACAAACCTATGAGCGTGTGTGGGAACTGTGCAACGCACGCTCGTAAAACAGTCATTTTTAGGAATTTTTTCACCAAATTTTCAGCACAGCCATTTTAAGACCTCTGATCATGATCAGTGTCACTGTGATTTTCTTAATGTGTCCTATACACTGAGTTCGCATACTGACTGCGCCATTGTGTGCTACATGGCCAGAAACACATTTTGGGCAGGATGTGAAAAATGACAGCTGTACTGCTCATGAGGAGGTGTGGTAAAATGGCAATGTTGAAAATCTGGAGTGCAAATATTGAAAATTGGCAAACGTATGAGCGTGCGTAGGAACTGCGCAACAGACGGTTATAAAACAGTCATTTTTAGGAATTTTTTCACCAAATTTTCAACATAGCCATTTTAAGACCTCTGCTCATGAACAGTGTCACTGTAATTTTCTTAATGTGTTCCATAGATTGATTTCGCTCACCGACTGCGCCATTGTGCGCTACATGGGCAGAAACACATTTTGGGTGAGATGTGAAAAATGACAGCTGTACAGCTCATAAGAAGGTGTGATAAAATGGCAATGTTGAAAATCTGGAGTGAAAATATTGAAAGTTCACGAACTTACGAGCCTGTGTAGGAACTGCATAACGCACGGTCATAAAACAGTCATTTTTTGGAAATTTTGTACCAAATTTTTAACATGGGGTTTTTGGGACCCCTTCTCATGAATGATGTCACTGTCATGGTGTTATTGAGGCCAAAGGTGATTTCATGCAGTGACTGCGCAGTGCCTGTGAAATCACCCTTCAGGCCTGAATAACGCCATGACAGTGACATCATTCATGAGAAGGGGTCCCAAAACCCCATGTTCAAAATTTGTGCAAAATTCCAAAAATGACTGAGTTATGCATAAGTTGAACCCCCCATCTAGCCCATTATACAGCTTACGGCATTTCCTCAGTTCGCGGTCACCTTTGAAGAGTGCAGACGTGTTCCCGTCCATCGAAGATCATCGCGCCAGAGTCCGGAGGTAAGTATGGGGTGGTGGTGTGGGGAGGCTGGAAGTAGAGGGTGGGTGCGGTTGTGGGAGGGGGCTGGGAGACGCCGTGGGACCGTTTTTATTTTACAGGTGTTAAAAAAAAAGATGGCGTGGGACCATTTGCCACACTGGGGTGGGCTCCCAGTGTGGCACAAGATGACTGGGGCAAGGAGCCAACGGGATTGGATACCCCATTGGCAAACTATGCGGGGAGGGGGGCCGAGGAGCCGACGGGGGATTGGGCACCCCCACCGGCAAAACAAAGGCAACGTTTGCCACGCTGAGGTGGGCTCCCAGCATGGCAGCAGGATGGTTTGGGGGGCCGTGGAGCTGACGGGATTGGCACCCCGCCGGCAAACAAAGTTTGCAGCACCAAAGCTGTGGGCGGTGGCATGACACGCGCGTGGGGGGCATTGTGTGACGCAGGGGGACGGTTCGCGTCATATGGCAGTGGTGCTTCTCAGCAGAGGAACACCACTGTCATACTGAGCTCCTGAACCCATTGGTGCAGGACCACCACGCCTACTCAAGGGAGCAGTGCATTGGATATGAGAGGCACACCTCCAAGTGTGCTACTCTCCCAAAACGTTCCTTGCGCATGCGCGCAAGCAAATGTAAAAAGGGTCTGTGAAATAGAGCATTCTGATTGGTTGTAAACATTCTATCAGCCCTATGTAAATCTTTCATTAACGTACATGTACAGCCTAATCATATGATGAACAAGGTTTAGCACTATTTAAAAAATATTTTTATTATAATAGCAATAAGGCACTACCAGGGGTTATGTTAATGGTCAGTTAATCACCCTGTATGGGCATGTAGCACTCGGCTACACCTCGTGCCACATCACACCCCTAGAAGGTGATTAACAGACCATTTACATAACCCCTGGGAGTGTCTTATTGCTTAAAAGACATTCTGTTTATATCTACACTATACCTACTTGATTGCTGTTGTACCACAATTAACATAGTTATCACTTTGATAGCATCAGTGACAGAAGTGTGTCAAACCCAACACTAGGTATACAGCCTGAGTATGAAACAACTGTTAAAAAAATTATGCTGTGTCCATAAGTAGCATAGATCACTCATTGCAACAATAGTAAATGTATCACTATTTGAATAAGCTCGTCATCACAGATGCAATGAGAATGTCTTTATCAGGTACAACATACTGAGTAAGTGCCTACAGGAAAATCTATCCTATAGACATCTCTGATACAGGCACGTAATTGTTGGCTCAGTAGTCCTATGATATTTAGAAGTTGCTTGGCCTGATCCATGCAATTACACTGTTTCTTATAAAGAATACTTACTGCATCTTTAGTATTGAAACACACTGAAGCTCTATGTATGTACATTAGCAGTACAGCTTCATCATCAGAAAACATCTGATACTGGCAGTATGAATTTCACAACATTGAACAGGCAATACTTTTCCATACGTTACATCAGCCTCTTTATCTTCAGTAACCAGTTGCAGTAAATGTACTACTATGAAAATCACATACTAAATGTAACACTACTTTTATCTTGAGCATGCTAGTGTGTTGTAGTTAATTTATGTACTTTTAATTAATATATACTCACTAGTGTTAAAACCTTTCTACAAGTGTGATCATGCACCTTTAGCATTTATATTGACTAATGGCACAGCACCAGTTGTGGTGTGCTGTGGGTCATCGGTAGGTAAGGCCATGCAACTACTAAGTGTGGTACGTCGTGTGCAGCTGCAATCAGGGATGTGTACGTCTGGTGTACATGGCCTCAGTTTTGCTGTTGCTCTCCACTGAGCATTCAGTACCTGGTAATGTGGGTGGGGATGTCTTGTAGTACATTTAGACAATTGTTTGTTATTTCTGTCACCTGCTGCTGGATGTCTGTCATTGGCTGTGTTGACTTGGTCCTCCCCCATACTTGCATGTGTGTGTGTGTGTGGTGCTGGGGGGGGGGCGGTGAATTCAGAGTTAGGATTTTCAACCCTAACAGTGAATTTCCTCACTTTTGTCACTGTGGAACAACCCTAACTGATGCATTAAACGGAGTTTTTGCCATGAATGTATATATATATATATATATATATAATGTTTATATTTATAAAATGAGGGACAAATCCAAATCCAAAGTTCTGATTGTATAAAACACATCACATGACTGTGCGTATATTAGAGTGCAACCACACACCAGCACTTTTACCCCCTCCAAAACAATTTTATAATTTTATAAGATAGATAAAGCACTCTGAGGTGTGCTGTCGTGCTCTGATATATGAACATCTTGTGTGGTTGATGCATTCGGCCTGCAGCCTCATGTGTAACAACACACACCAAGGTGTGCATATATCAAAGCATGACCATACACCTCAGAGTGGTTTATCTATTACATATATTATAGTGGCACGGTAGTGCCACTATTGTTAGTATTGAGTACCCCATTTAAGGTTAAAGTGTGACATTTTGCATCTTAATAACTTTGCCACCATATGATGGATTTGCCTGAAATTAAGCAGACGCAGAATGGTACCATAGATCTCTGGATCTGCCAAGTTTTGTAATGGTCAGCTATACAGTTGCAGAGTTATAAAGCAACATTCCGTAGCACATTTATGCTTTTTTGTGCATTCTTTGCTCGTGCCTAAAAGTCGCACGGCTTGTGTGACTGGTCTGAAAACTTCAGGAAACATGTGGCCGGGGTCCCCAATGTTCCTTTCAAAGATTGTGTGAAAAAATATTAAACGGTTCAAAAGTTATTCAGAAAACAAGTTTCCCATTATAGTCAATGGGAAAAGTTAACAAAAAGTTCAACAGTGTTGGAAATGCAGTCTTTATTGTCACAAATGATCCCTGTAGTGTCGTGAGTCAGCCATTTTATTTTCCTGTTAGTAGTTACAGAAATGCTTGGCATTTAAAGTTAGGACCCTCTAGGGACACAATTCTTTTTGTGTTCACCTAGTCGGACCCTGACGATGCTAACCATGTCTTTTTTTGGGGGGGGTTAAACACCCCAGAAATATGTTTTTGAAATTTTTCTAAAAAGTGGTGTTACAAAGTAGTGTCGTGATTTGCGACACTATTTTGCGACATTATGGCCAAAATAACAGGAATTTTTTGCCAACCTGCTGCAAAACAAAGGTGTGCATTACCCTTTGCATTTTCATTTGCACTTGCCTTTGCATTACTGTTAACATTTGCATTCTCATTACTGTTTTTGTTTGCGTTTTCTTTTGCGTCATCGTGTGCATTACCATTTGCATTTGCATATGCTCTTCTATTTGCATTTCCTTTGTCGTCATCATTGCTGTTACCATTAGCATTTGCATTTCCTATTGTGGTACCATGACCATGTGCATTACCAGTTGTATTTCCATACGCACTTGCATTTCCATTTCCGTTTGCATTACCGTTCCCATCTACACCACCGTGTGCATTACTCTTTGTGTTTTCATTTGCCATTGTGTTTGCATTACTGTTAACATTTGTGTTTCCATTACTGGTTTTGTTTGCATTTCGTTTTGCGTCACTGTGTGCATTACCATTTGCGTTTGCGTACGCGCTTTCATTTGCATTTGTGTTTCCTTTGGCATCATCGTTGCTGTTACCTTTAGCATTTGCGTTTCCTATTGAGGTACCGTGACTATGTGCATTACCATTTGCATTTCCCGTATGCACTTGCATTTGCATTTCCGTTTGCATTACCATTACCATCTACACCACCGTGTGCATTACCCTTTGCATTTTCATTTGCACTTGCGTTTGTGTAACTGTTAACATTTGCGTTTCCATTATTGTTTTTGTTTGCATTTCCTTTTGAGTCTCCATGTGCATTTCCATTTGCGTTTGTGTATGCGCTTCCATTTGCATTTGCATTTCTGTTTGTGTTTCCTTTGGTGTCATCATTGCTGTTACCATAACTATCTGCATTTCCAAATACATTAGCGTGCCCATGTGCGTTACGGTTTGCATTTCCATATGCGCTTGTGTTTGCATTTCTGTTTTCATTAACATTTGAGCTTATGTTTGTATTACCGTTTGCTTTATCATTTATGTTTGCGTCACCATGTGCATTAGCGTTTGCGCTTGCATTTGCTTTGCTGTTACTTCAGTATTTATAGTGCACATTCTCAAAAAGAAGGGAAATTCATGGCAAAAAAATCCATTTAATACATCAGTTAGGGTTGTTCCACAGTGACAAAAGCAAGGAAATTCAATGTTAGTGTTCTCACCCTGCTTGCACCTCACCCCCACCCCATTCCCACCAACAGGCATCGGGGTGTGTGCATTGGGGTCATCGGTCCTAACTCCCACCCCATCCCATGTGCAAACAAGCTGAGGTGATGCAGTATACTAGAATGGTGTGAGAGTTAGGACTGACAAGCCCAACATACACCCCAATGCCTGTTGGTGGGGGAGTGGAGGTGGGGTACAAGTGGGGTGGGATCGGTGGATCAGAGAGGGTGACTGGGGAGTAGGGAGTCAGGAGATCTTTGAGGAAGTCGGGTCCCTGTTTGTGTAGGGCTTTAAAGGTAAGTAAACCTACCTTATAGGTGATCCGCCACTGAACTGCAACCAGTGCAGTTCACACAGAACAAGAGTAATATGACTGGACCTAGGTGAACCAGTAAACATCCTGGCTGCAGTGTTCTGCACCAGCTGCAAACAGCGGATATCAATCCCAGACAAGCTGGTGCAGAATGCTGCAGCCAGGTTGTTGATCTCCTGACTCCCTACTCCCCAATCGCCCTCTCTGATCCACCGATGAGGGATTGCTAGAGATTCCCAGGGTCCATCTTAAAACATCTGGAGTGAGTGTTTTTTCCTTTGCTGCACTAACCCTGTGGGATTCTCTACCTCACTGGTTAAGAGAATGATTGACTATCACTAATTTTAAATCTATGTTAAAAATATATTTATTTTCTCTGGCCTTCCCGGATTGATTGGAGATAATTGAATTGAACTGAGTAGATTTTAATAGTTATTATTTGTTGTTTTAATGTATTTATAATATGTAGAATGCCTTGGTTTTTGAAAGGCACTATAAAAATAAAGATTGATTTGATCTGAGATATATATATATATATATATATATTATATTGGCACGGTAGTGCCACTATAGTTAGGTTGAGGAGCCAGTTACATGTTAAACCCAAAATGTTGCACCTTAATAACTTTGCAACCGTTTGACAGATTTGCCTGAAATTTGGAATACATGATCAAGACCCATACGCATTGGGACCTGCCAAGTTTTGTACCAGTCGTATATATGGCTGTGGAGTTATTAAGCATGATATGCACTTGCATTTATGCTTTTCTGAATTATAATTCGCGCCTACAGGTTGCATGGTTTGCACGACTCAGTCTGAAATCTTCAGGAATGTGGCCAGGGTCCCTGATGTACCTTTGAAGATTTCATGAAAAATATTAAATGGTTCAAAAGTTATTCAAAAAACAAGTTCCCATTATAAGTCAATGGGAAAAGTTAACAAAAAGTTCGACAGTGTCGCAAATGCAGTTTTTACTTTCGCAAATGGCCCTTTTACTGTAGCAAATCCGCCATTTTGTTTTCAGTTAGCGATCAGAAAAATGCTTGGCATTTAAATTTGGGACCCGCTAGCAACCTAATTCTTTTTGTATTCACCTAGTCAGACCCTGCGGAGGCTAGACATGTCTTTATTTTGGGGTAAAACACCCCAGAAATATGTTTTTCACATTTCTGGGAAAAGTACTTTTGCGAAGTACTGTCGCACTTGTGACACTGTCGAATGAATTTGTGAAAGCTTTCGAAAACTGTAAAAGTACTTTTCTAGGGTGTGAGAAGATGACAGCAATTCTTTGGCACCCTGCTGCAAAAGAACAGTTTGGTGTTTTGTCCTGAAATTTGGAGGGAATTCAGCCGACATCTCGCAGATGTGCCTTTCAGTGTTTTATTGAAAAAATATTACATGGCGGAAAGGTTACGGCACTCCAAATTTGACACTTTTTCCCATAGGATAACATTATGGCGTTCGATGCATTACAGTATTCATTTGGCGCCCTGCTGCTGGTGATAAAATATTACAGGGAGCTAAAGTTACGGCATTCTGAACTTCTCATTTTTTACTGTAGGATAACATTACGGTGTTCGCTGCGCCTTTCAGGGCCCGTATCTCAGAAACGGTTTGAGATAAGGACTTTTTGTCAGAAAAGTGCCCTCAAAACTAGCCAGGAAAGTCGTAAATCATATGACTTTTAAATGATTTTTCTACGTCGTACGGTTCCTGAGATATAAGCAATTTAGTATTCCTAGTCCTCATTTTCTGCTCTGAGAACCATTATTATGCATACATTATTTGTAGTCACTGTCTTTCTTTATGCAGGCTTTGTGGAAAACCAGCCTGTGCTCTTACATTACTCTTACCATTACGGTTTTCGCTTCCAGTTCCATTCCCGTTTCACTTACCATTCACGTCTACGCCACCATGTGCATTACCCTTTGCATTTTCATTTGCTCTTGCTTTTGCATTGTTTTTAACATTTATGTCTACACTACTGTTTCTCTTTCTGTTTTGCTTTGCGTCACCATGTGCATTACTATTTGCGTTTGTGGGCACAATATTACTATGTGACAAGATATCATGTGGCGGGAGCGCAGGGCCCAAAGGGCCCTGCGCTCCTGCCATCACATTTTATTCACTATTTCTCATTATCATTCTCAAAAAGAAGAGAAATTAGAGGCAAAAAACTCTGTTTAATGCATTAGTTAGGGTTGTTCCACACCGACAAAAGCGAGGAAATTTGGTGTTAGGGTTAAAAGCTCCCTTGCCCCCGCCCACACCCTCAACCGGCATCGGGTACAATTAGGGTTGTCTGTGCTAACTCTCACCCCATTCTCCTACACCTCTGCTTCTTTACACATGTGATGGGATGAGAGTTATGTCCGACAACCGTAATGTGCACCCCGATGCCAGTTAGGCTATGAGCAACTTTCAACCCTAACACCAAATTTCTCACTTTTGTCAGTGTGAACCCTACTTGCATTAAATGGAGTTTTGTTGCTCTAATATATATATATATATATATATATATATATATATATATATATATATACACACATAACATATATATGGAGGCAGTATGGCTGAGTGGTTTAAGGCTCTAAGCTGCAAATCTGAAGACCTGGGTTTGAACCCACAGCCCCACTTGCATACTGTGTGACCCTGAGCAAGTCATTTAACTTCTTCCTGCTCCCAGGTTGCATCTTCAAACAAGCTTTCAGCTTAGTGTGTCTCATCTAGTAAAATAATTGGTAAAAGAAAAAAAATATATATATATATATATATATATATATATATATATATGTATATATTCATTGCAAAAACTCCATTAATGCAGCAGGTAGGGTTGATGTCATAGCAACAAAAATTTGGAAATTCAGTGTTAGGGTTACCACCCCAATCACACCAACTGCACCATCCGCCCTACAGGCACCAACGGGCATTGGGGTATGCCATGGGGTTGTCATGCACAACTCTCACCCCATTCCATATGTAAACAAACTAACATTCTACAGTATAGGAGAATAGGGTGAAAGTTAGGTCTGATGACCCCATGGTATGCCCTACTGCCTGTTGGTGCCTGTAGGGTAGGGGGGTGGGGTGGTAGGGGTAGTAACCCTAACATCGAATTTCCAAATATTTGTCACTTTGACATCAACCCTAACTGATGCATTAATGGAGTTTTTGCAATGAATTTCCCTTCTTTTTGAGAAAGTGTAATGTAAGTGGTTAGTGGTATGTGTTTGTCGGAGTGCGGGCCGTCTGGGCCCTGCGCTCCCTTCAGGTTGCCCATTTTTTGTGTAATGGTATACAACTGTGGGAGTGCAGGCCTTGTGGGCCCTGGTCTCCCACTTACCTATAAATATGAAGCCATACAGCATCCCCATAGTACTGAAAAGGAACTCTTGTAAAAGTTATTTGGCAATATCTCAGTAACTGTATCAACTGTAAAATAAAATCCACTGCAGATGTAATCATGATTTGAAACCTCCATGTGTGCTTATTCCATCCAAAGATGGACTAAGCTGTGGGTGCAAAAAATCTGTATCTCTAATTGTTTTTAAGATGTGGGTGCCAAAAGGTGCGCAGGCACAGCAGTGTTATCCTATGGGTAATTTCTCAACTTCATAATGCTGTAACTATGCACCCATTTAATGTTTTGGGATCAAATCACCAAAAGGCACATCTGTGGGACCAGGGCTTACCACCCTGCAAATTTCAGTCCAAAAGCTCAATCCACCATGGCACAATGAATTAACAAAGAAAATAACACATGGGACAATGTTTTCGAGCATTGTTTTCACAAAAACAAAAACGTTTTCATGACACCCCTATATCTTGCAATGAAATGCATTCATGCACAAAACAATGTTACCAAGGTACTTTTTTTATCGTGGTCATTGCCACAAAAACAAAAAGTGTTGTCATGGCAACAAAATGGCAAAATGATGGAAAATTTTTGAAAAACATATTTCCATGCCACCTGCAGAAAAATGAATGCCAGGGTCATGTTCCTAAGGGCCCGATTAGATAAACATAACTGTTGGTGTTTATCAAAGGGCATTATTTTTTGAGTTACCACATCTTTTGTCTCTTGCTAACTGAAAACAAAATGGCTGCAGCACGAAAACAAATTTCGGGAACAAGACAACAAAAAGTGTTTGCGAAGGTTTTCGCAATGCACCTATAAATTTTCCCATATGCTAAAATGGGACATAAAAAACTTGCAAACCTTTTGAACCGATTAATATTTGTTCACCAAATCTTCAAAAGGCACCTCCTTGACCCAGGCCACATATACGATTGCACATTTGAAGCCAGACAGATGTACAGTTCAGTTTATGGATTGTGACAAAGAAATGCATAAAAGTTGAGGATTTTTCACATTTTTGACACTCAACAGTTCCACAACTGTAAATGTGACAGGGAAAAAATCTTTCCAGATCCAAAGATCCATGGTTGGACACTGTGCATGCAAAATTTCAGGCAAATCAGACAAACGGATGCAGTTATTAAAGTGCAAACTTTGGGATTTAACATTAAAGTGGCCCACCAACCCTAACTATACTATATGTATGTATAAATCAAATCAAATCATCTTTACTTTTATAGCGCCTTTCGAAACCAAGGTGCTGTACATAAAAACCACATAAGCAAAAATAACATTTTAAAATGAACATTAAAACAAATCATCCATAGCTAGGAAAAGCTAAACTAAATAAATATATCTTTAACTCCATTTTAAATCTATCCACAGTTGGACATTATCTCAACCAATGAGGTAGAGAATTCCACAGGGGTGGCACTGAAAAAGCAAAAGCATGAGATCCTGATGTCTTTAATCGAACCCTGGGAATCTCAAGCAATCCCTCATTGGTGGAACGGAGAGGACGGAAGGGGTAGTAGGGTATCAGATCTTTCAGGTAACTGGGTCCCTGATCAAGTAGGGCTTTAAAGGTTAGTAAACCAACCTTAAAGGTGATCTGCCACCAAACAGGCAACCAGTGCAGTTCGCCGAGCACAGGTGTAATATGAATGGTTCTAGAAGTCCCAGTCAAAAGCCTGGCCGCCACATTCTGCACCAGCTGCAGGCAGTGGATATCAACCCCAGGTAGCCCTATGTAGAGGGAATTGCAGTAATCAAGACAGGTAGTGACAAAGGCATGGACCAATGTTGGAAGATCACCCAAAGGAACCAGGTGTTTCACCCGGGCGATATTCCTCAGATGGTAAAAAGAGGATTTGATGACAGCTGACACCTGAGATATTAGGGGCAAAATATCATCAAAAATAACGCCCAGGTTATGCACCTGATCAGAGGTAGAGAGCGACATACCACCAAGTAATAAGCCTGATGGTTGTCCAGCTCCCAAACCCACTCCTAGATGACCTGGGTCCACTACCAGCACCTCAGTCTTATCTGGATTCAGTCTCAGCCAGTTGGAACTCATCCAAAGTCTGATCTCAGCAAGGCAGTTATTTAGCACAGAGAGTGCATTATCTTGTCTAGGCAGAAAGAACAAATACAGCTGAGTATCATCTGCATAGCAGTGAAAACCCAGACTGTATCGCCTGATGATATCTCCCAATGGCAGCATGTACACTGCAAGCAACATGGGGGCTAAAATGGAACCCTGCAGTACCTCACAAGGCAGGGAGTGAGTGCCAGAGGAATAAATTCCAGTGGCAGCTCTCTGAGACCTGTCCGTGAGGTAAGAATGGAACCATTTGAGGACTGTACTAGACAGTCCACAAAAAAAATGCAGGCACTCCAATAGCACACCATGGTCTACAGTGTCAAATGCAGCAGAGAGATCAAGAAGGACCAGAATGGTTTGTGCCTTTCGATCTCTAGCCATTAGGAGGTCATTTAATACCCAGACAAGGGCAGTCTCTGTGCTATGCTTCTTCCTAAAACCTGACTGGAGAGTATCATAGACATTGTGAGTTGTAAGATGATCATCCAATTGCAACGCAACCACCTTTGCAATAACCTTACCAACAAATGGCAGGTTAGAGATAGGCCGGTAGTTGGCTGGACAATCTAGATCCAAGGAGGGTTTTTTAAGGAGTGGTCAAACAACTGCATCCTTGAGGGGTCAGGAAAGACCCTCCTCTCCAAAGACTTCCAGACAATGTCAGCAAGGATCGGGCAGATAACTTCTACACAAGCTACTAAAAGAGGTGTAGGACCCAGATCCAAACTACAACTGGTTGGTCGCAATGTTTGGATGATCTTCACAATGTCAGTGAACTCCAGCCTGTGAAAATCTGACCAGACAGACCGAGTGCATGCCACTTCCTGTCAACCACTGCAATCCCTCATAGGGGAGGTTAGACCGATGCCAGACCTGATGCTGGCAACCTTATCTGCAAAAAACTGAGCGAACTCCTCGCATCTCAGCTGAGAAAAAGCTTCTCTGGGCCGGAGACAGATTGGATTGCACAATCTGTCAACAGTCTGGAAAAGCTGAGCTAGTTGATTCTGTGCAGCAGGAATCTTCCTGGACAGGAATTCTGCCTTCTTACAGGTGATTTCTGATTGATAAGCATTATAATGTGCCATCAACCTAAGCCTGTCAGCATCATGGCCAGAATTACGCCAGATTCTCTTCAACCTTCGGCCATCTCGCCTTAACTCCTTCAAGAAACCATCAAACCAAGGGCACCTTGAATGAAGGGTGAAAGGCCGAACAAGAACAGGAGCAATCTTGTCCAGAGCATCTCCCACAGCCTTATATATATATATATATGTGTGTGTGTGTGTGTGTGTGTGTGTGTGTGTGTGTGTTTGTGTGTGTGTGTATATATACAGTATATGTGGTTTATATATATATATAGATATATTTAGACATTTAAAATGTTTTTGCCAACATTGGTGTGCTCAGTCCCCATGTCAACATTAGACCCCCCTCACCAGTTTGAGACACTGGGGAGCCCTCCCCCAGTGTCCCAATATATCTATATCAAAATCTAAAATGTTTTGGCTGACATCTAGATGAACAATCCCCATGCTGGTATTCTGAAGTCTACCCCCCTCCTGGCACTGTGAGACACTGGCAGCCCACTCCCAGTTTCCTGAAATACTTGTTTAACCTGTAGAAGAAAAGAAAACTGTCCCACAAAGTTTTTTTTTAAATCCTGTAAAACAGAAAATGGTTCCTCGTCATCTTCCCATCCTCCCACTGAGCAACCCAGCACCCCACACCCCCCCCTTGCTCTATACTTACCACCAAATATTGTCTTCTGTCATCTACTGTGGACTGGGACATGTCTTCACTCTTCAAAGCTGAATCAAGAACATAAGAATCAAGATAAGTGCCATATAATGGCAGTCAATGGAGGTTTGAACTTATGGTAATATCTCAGTCATTCTTCAATAATTTTATACCACATTTTTATCATGGGATTTTTGGGATCCCACCTCATGAACACTGTCACTGCTGGTTTATTAATCTGACCCGTAATGTAATTTCGCTGTCCCTGGGAAAAATCACCTTTCCAGATCAAGTAATGAAATAACAGTGCCAGTGTTCATGAGGTGGGGTCCCTAGAAGACCATTCTGAAAATTTGATGCAAAAATACCAAAACACATCCAAGGTACATGCAGTCATTGAAATATTTATATGCACGCTCATAACTTCAGCAATTTTTAACATTTTCACTCCAAATTTTCAACATTGCCATTTTTTCCCACCACCTCATGAATAGTACAGCTGTCATTTTTCACAGCCTGAGGGGAAAAAAATGACAAATGCCTGGTATGAGTTCAGCACAGTATCCTATAGGAATAAAGGGATCTCTGAACGCCAGCTGTATTCAGAAAGTAAATCACCTTAATTTAGTAACAATACATACATGGCAAAGATAAATAGATTTAAAAACAGCAGCTACAGTATGTGCAAAACATCTCACCCACAGTAGGAAAAAGTGCAAAGTGCATAGGTTCCTGAAGGCGTACCATGCTGGGCCTCACTTGCTGCATGCAAGCAATCAATGGTGGCATTTCCAAGTGTGCACATATCCCAACCAAAGAACCATGCTGCTGACATGCTGGCTAACTTTACTCAGGGGAAACAACACTGGTGCAGTTGGAGACTGATGTGTAGAGGAACCTACTGGCTTCCAGGTGCACTAGTTGGATCCTCTACACTCAAGTCTGTAGCTGTGCCACGTGGTTTTGGCTTTATTATATTTTTCTCAGTGTTGTTTCCTCTGAGTAATGTTAGCCAGCATGTCAGAGGCATGGTTATTTGGTTGGGATTATTTGCACACTTGGAAACACCACCATTGATTGCTTGCATGCAGAGAGTGAGGCTTAGAGTGGTACGTCTCAGGAACCTATGCACTTTGCACTTTTTACTACTATGGGTGAGATGTTTTGCACATAGCTACTGTTTTTACCTCTGTTTATCTTTGTGGTGTATGAATTGTTACTAAATAAAGGTGATTTATTTTTTAAATACAGCTGGTGTTCAGAGATCCCTTTAAACTTACAGGATACTGTGCTAAACTCATACCAGAAATATGTCATTTTTTTCTCATGCTTGTTTAGCTCTAAAGTATTTAGTGCACACCCCTGTTACTGTTTTCAGTAGCCCCCCCCCCCCCCATCAAGTGAGTCTTGGGTTCTTATTTTCACATTTTTCACATACTGCTCAAAATGTGTTTTGCACCTGTGGTGCAAAATAGCATGGTCGCTATGCAGAATCACCTTTCAGGGCTGATGAATGAAATGATAGTGCCAGTGTTCATGAGATGGAATTCCAAAATGTCCATGTTAAAAATTTGGTGAAAAAATTCCTAAAAATGCCCAAATTACATGTGTCCATTGAATTTTGTTCTATGCATGTACAGAACTTTATTACTTTTCAATATTTTGACACCAGATTTTCAACCTAGCCATTTTTACACACCACCTTATAAACAGTACAGCTGTCATGTTTCACATCCTGCCCAAAATGTGTTTTCACACCTATGGCATTGCAGTTGTGCATAATTATGTTTTGACTTGCATTTCACAATTTCTCTGTGCTAGAGTACCTGAGTTGGGATAATAAGATGGCTATGCTGACAATTTGGTCACTGTAGTTTGACACATTGAAGTGCAGAGCCCTACACCTACACCTACATACATATGTGCATCTACAGTGGAACTGGAGCACAAAGTCCTTCAGACCCTGTGCTCCCACAGTAAATAAGGACACTGTTATAGT
Organism: Neoceratodus forsteri; assembly: GCA_016271365.2. Classification (NCBI taxonomy): domain Eukaryota; kingdom Metazoa; phylum Chordata; order Ceratodontiformes; family Ceratodontidae; genus Neoceratodus; species Neoceratodus forsteri. Next base: position 877,897,964 of record CM057458.1, on the reverse strand, counting down.
ATATTATCTCAAAAAGTAAAAAATAATTATTGCAAAAACTCCATAATTGCAACAGCTAGGGTTCCTATTACAGTGCCAAAAGTATAGAGATTCAGTGTTAGGATTCCCAACCCTTCCAACCCCTAGCTTCCAAATTCGACATACGAACAGGTGTAGGGGTATGCCTTGGTGTGGTCAGGCCTAACTCTCACACCATTCTTCTATACTTCCTTACACATGGAATGGGGTGAGAGTTAGGGCTGATGACCCCAAAGCACAGCCCAATGCATGCAGGTATGTGGAGTGTGTGTGTGTGGGGGGGGTGATAGCATCGGGAACCCTAAAACTGAATTTCCATACTTTTGTCACTGTAATAAGATCCTAACTGATGCATTAATGGAGTTTTTTGCAATATGCATATATATATATATATATATATATATATAGTATATATTATATTATATTATATTATATTATATTATATTATATTATATTATATTCTTTGCAAAAAACTTCATTAATGCATCAGTTAGAGTTGAAGTGAGAAAAGTATGAAAATGAGATGTTAGACTTGGGCCCCTAACACCCCAAACTACTACCCCACACCACATCCTCCACATGCCAACAGGAATCAGGGTGTGCCATGGGGTCATTAGGCTCAACTCTTACCTGATTCCTCATGTTAACAGGCTGACATTGTATTGTATAGAAGAATGGGGTGAGAGTTAGGCCTAACAACCTCATGGCACAGCCCAATACCTGTTGGTGTGTGGAGGATAGTGGTGGGTTGGTAGGGTGGGGGGTTAGGGGCTCAACCCAATTGTCACAGTTCCTTACATTTGTCACTTTAACCTTAACTGATGCATTAACAAAGTTTTTTTGCAATTAATTTCCTAATTTTTTGAGAAAGTATAATGTAACTGATAACTGGTATGTGTTAGTGGGAGTGTGGGCCCTCTGGGCCCCGTGCTCCCTTCAAGCTTCCCAATTTTGCATAATAATATGCTTATGTGGGAGTGTGGGCCCCCTGGGGCCCTGTGCTTCCACTTACACATTACTATGGAGCCATACAGCAGCCCTATAGAGCTACAAATGAACCCTTGTAACAATAATTTGCCAATATCTAAGTAACCATTTTAGCTATGAAAACAGTTCCACTACAGTTGTAATCATGACTTCAAAACCTCCACACATGCTTAGCTGACTGGAGCGAAAAATCTGTATCTTGAATTGTTTTCGAGATACAGGCACTGAAAGGTGCTGCAGGTGCTGCAATGTTATCCTATGGGAAATAACTCAAATTCATAATAGCATAGCAATGGAACTGGTTAACATTTTTGCAACTAAACAGCATAACTCTTAACATTTTTGCAAATCAGTGGCATAATTCACATCTGTGTACCTTTGTACCCTGCCAATTTCATGCCAAAAGACCAAACCATTTATTAGAAGTACACTGGTACAGTTTTTAAATTCCTTGCTCATGAGGTATCAAAAACCATGTTCACGGGGTAAGTCCCCATTCACGAACTGTCAGAATCCCTGTTCATGAGCATTCCTTGTTCATGAGATTTTGGCCATCTGGTCCTGATCCCTTGAACAAGGATTTTGACAGCTCACAAAAAGGGAATGACTTGTGAAGAGGGAATTTTTGACAGCTTGCAAAAGGGGATTTTGATAGCTGTTGAAAGAGGATTTAAAAAACCATGCCCTTTCTTGAGATGTCAAAATTCCCTTTTGCGAGTCGAGCCCCTTCATGAGGTGACAGAATCCCTGTTCATGAGCCAATCCTTGTTCATGAGATAGGGCCATCTGGTCCAGAAATCATGATCAAGGATTTTGACAGCTCGCAAACAAGGATCAACTTGCGAACAAAGATTTTGTTACCTTGTAAAAAAGGATCGGAAGAGTGTGACGAACAATGATTTTTAAAATTGAAAATGGCCATTTTTTCACATAAACAAGGTAAACCAAAGCCTTGGGTTTGTACAGGGCATCACCCTGAACATTACCATACTTCAATTACTGCACAACACATCCGTGGGAAAAGCTACAGCATTTTATTTGTGGGGGAAAATGAAAACAAGATGGCAACTCACGAAAGAGGAATTTTTCTTCATGAATGGGGATTTTATAAATCCTTGTTTGTGATGAGACAAAATCCTTGATCGTGAGCCAAGTCCTCTTTCTCAAAACATACATGTATTCCAAAGACTGAACTGAGCATGCTCAGAACCCTAAAATTCAAAATTAAGTAACTTTGGAGCATATTTATATTTTTTCACCAAATCAGTGCTGGATTGTTCTTTTGGCAACCTCCTTCTACCCAGAAAATTTCAGACAGAAAAATTCCAAGTGATGTGGCCAGTGCAATGGGCAAAAATCAGCAAAAATAGACAAAAAAAAAGTGAAAAATGTGTTTTTTGGCATGTCACTGCACGAAAAATGCAAATCCAATTGAAACACAACTTGGCATATCAAGAGACTTACCCCACAGAACAGTGCATTCCAAATTTCATGCAAATCTGTTGAACTGTTGCAAAGTTATTAAAGTGCAAAATTTGGGGTTTAACATTAAACTGCTTACTCAACCATGACTTTACAGGCTTGACTGCACCTATATATATATTATATATATTTTGCAAAAAACTTCATTACTGCATCAGTTAGGGTTGCTTCCACAGTGATAAAAGTGAGGAAATTCAATGTTTGGATTTTTAAACCTAACTCCGAATACCCCCCCCACACACACACACACACGCAACACACATATAAGCAGGGGATGGTACAAGGCAACACGACCAATCAGAAACAGACACCATAAGGTAACAGAAAGAACATACAACTCTGTAAACATACCGCAAGAGGCAATCATCATCATGTTTCAGCGACTGGATCACTTCTGCTGCCATTCCAGTGTCTTGGGGGTACACCCACATGCTGTGCAAACATGTGGTGAGATGTTAAGAAGGCTATATAGAACATTTTCAATGAAAGTTCTTTAATATGAGATGATTATGACTATTTCATAATATTTTGCTATACCTGCACCCTGTACTCTCACTGTAACATATGGATAGTGTGACATATAGATTGGTTGTACAGTACTTATATCTTGCTGGAGGGATGGAAGTATAGCCTAGAGGTTAGAGGAATGAGGTGTGAACAAGCTTGATACAACCAGCAGACCAGACCTGAGTCTGATTCTCACAACCTCCACTTGCAAACTGTGTGACTCTGAGCAAGTCACTTAACCACCCAGTGGTCCCAGGTCACCCCTGAAAACACACATGTTCACCTAGTGGGCCTTACCCAGTTACCAAAAACTAAAATTAAAAAAAAAAATTATATGGGCTGTACTCTACTATATTTCCACAGATGGATACATACTGTATAACCACCTGTGGAGGGATAGGAATGTAGGGTGTAAACCAACCTACTGTATGACTGTGACTTATGCATACTGTTCTTTTGTGTGGATGGAGGTATGGTAGTGCAGGATGTGAAGTGTCATGTGGTTCTGCTGTTAGCTATGTACACTCATCTACTATCTGCATGTAGGGATGTGACTGCATATAGGGATGTGACTGTATGGTGAATAACTCCACACTCCAAACCTGTTCTATGCAGACTGCTGTAGTACCTACATGGAGGAATAGTGTTCCCAGCATTTCATAAATACACTTCTATTATGTCAATGTGGGGCTGGGAGTACACTATCTTTTGGACAATGCACTCTCATCCGTACATTGATATAGTGTGTCAGAATCCATAGAAGACAGTGTTCATATGTTACTGTGGCACCCTGCCCTCCTAGTCCTACATCAAGATAGTGCAACACTATCCATATGTCACATTGTACGTATGTCACAGTGAGAATACAGGGTAGTCTGGACCATGCACTGCCATACCTCTATTGAAATAGTACAACACAATCCATGTGTTATGCTATCTGTGTGTTGCACTTTTCTCATTGTGACATTTAGGTAGTGTGACGTATGTATTGTGTTGTAATATGCCGATGGAGGGATGAGACAGCAGAATACGAAGCACCCTGTACTCTCACTGTAACATATGGATAGTGTGACATATAGATTGGTTGTATTTATATCTTGCTGGAGGGATTGGGAGTGCAGTATCTGAACAACCATGAAGTGACACTGTGACATATGGACACAGTGAAACATAGATAGTATTGTACTATGTTAATGAAAAAATGGTAGGGCAGGGTACATAGCACCCTGCTGCCCCTCTGTGACATATGTAGAGTGTTGTTCTATCTCAATGGAAGGATGGAAGGATGGGGTCCAACTCTCCATGCAGTCCTACCATGACTTATGGGTACTGTTGTACTATCTGCATGGGGCTATACAGTTCATGCAGTGGTCATGTTACATGGTTGCACAGCATGTGGGTGCACTCCCCCAAGACACTGGGATGGCAGCAGACGTGATGCAGTTGCTAAAACATGGTGATGGATGCCTCTTGTGATATGGTTACAGAGTTGTATGTTCTATCAGTTACATGATGGTGTCTGTTTCTGATTGGTTGTGTTGCCTTGTACCGTCCCTTGCTTGTATATGTGTTGTGTGTGCATGTGTATGGGGATTCGGAGTTAGGGGTGAAAATCCTAATGTCGAATTTTCTCACTTTTGTCACTGTAGAAGCAAACCTTAACTGATGTATTAATGACGTTTTGTGCAATGAATTTCCTTACTTTTTGAAAAAGAGTGATATAACTAGTAAATAGTATGTGTTGGTGGAAGGCCCTGTGCTCCCACCAAGTTGCCCATTTGTGCAAAATAATATGCAGGTGGGAGCGCGGGCCCGCTTTATAATGGCATATATATGAAATTGATAAAAAAACTTTTACACCTAAGCAGCATAAGTCACATCTCTGGGGCATCCCCTTTATACTCTGCAAATTTCAAGTCAAAAGACAAAATCATTTATTTACAGTGTAATATACCTGGTAATTGGTATGTTTTGGTGGGAGCACAGGTCCCAACAAAACTGCCCATTTGTGCATAATGATATGCTTCTGTGGGAGTGTGGGCCCTCTGGGCACTGCGCTCCCACGTACACATAACAATGGAACTGTACAATAGCCCTATATGCCTGAAAAGGAACCATTGTAACACTAATTTGTCAATATCTCAGTAACCATACAACCTATGAAAAAAATACCAGTGCAGGTGTAATCTAACACTTTTAAACTTCATTGTATGCTTAGTTCACCTAGAGGTGAACTAAGCTGCAGGTAGCGAGAAATCCATATCTTGCTTCATTTTCGAGATAAGGGCGCTGAAAGGCACCACAGTGTTATCCTATGGGAAATTTCTCAGCTTTGGAATGCTGTAACTATGGGTCTGTTGAATGTTTTGGGACCAAACCACCAAAACGCACAGCTGTGGGACCAGGGCTTGCCACCCTGCAAATTACAGCACAAAAGCGCAATCCACCTTGGCGCAATGAAGTGACGAAACAACACATGGTATGATGTAGTGGAGTATTGTTTTCACAACAAAAATGCTTTCATGACAACAAAATTGTTTTCATGATTCTGTATACCTTATACTGGGATGTTATCATGCATGAAAAGTTGTTGTCATGCTCGAACAAATGTTGACGCACACAAAAAAATGTTTTTGAGAAAGTATTTGCAATGTGCAAATACATTTTCCCATATGCTATAATGGGACATGAAAAACTTGAATAACTTTTGAATGGATTAATATCTTTTCTCCAGATCTTCAAAAGGCACCAGTTTGACACAGGCCACATATGAACATGCAAATTTGAATACACCCAGATACATTCTTCAGTCCATTATGCCCGACTTGAAAAATGTGCAAAAGTTAACAGTTTTTTACATATTGGCCACTCTACAGTTCCATGACAGTACATCTGACCAGAATGAAACTTTTCAGATCCAGAGACCTATGCTTGGAGACCATGCCTGCAAAATTTCAGGCAACCTGAGCAAACAGTTGCAAAGTTATTAAAGTGCAAACTTTGGGGTTTAACACAGAAGTGACCTTGAAACCCTTACTATACTGACCCTACTGGGACAGTATTATATATGTATGGCAAAAAACTGCTTTTAATGTGCCCAACTCTCACCCCATTCCATGTGTAAGCAGGTTGACATGCTACAGTAAAGGAAAATAGGGTGAGAGTTAGGCCACACAGCCCCATGGCACACCCTGGTGTCTGTCAGTCTGTGGAGGATGGGTGTGGGGGGGGCTAGGTGCTCACCACTAACATCTTATTTCCTGACCTTTGTCACTTCAACCCTAACTAATGCATTAAATCCATTTATTTGCCATAAATTTCCTTACTTTTTGAAAAAGTGTAATATAACTAGTAAAAAACATGTATTGGTGAGTATGTGGGGCCCTTCGGGTCCTGCACTCCAACCAGGTTGGCAAGGGCCAGTACTGCATAACAATATACATATGGCATAGCTATACAGCATCCTTATACAGCAAGGAACCCTTGGTATACAAATGTAACAATATCTCATGAACCATGCAACCTATGAAAAAAATTCCACTTGCAGGCTTACTGTACAGTTTAAAATCTTGTTCCAGAGGCATAGTGTTAGTAGTGAAAGTCTGTATCTCACTTCATTTTTGAGATAACAGAGCCGGAAGTCGTAAAACAGACCACAATGCAATCCTATGGAAAAAACGTCAACTATGCCATTGAATATTTCTGCAACCAATTAATTCACCAACACCTAAACAGCATAATTCACATCTCAAGGATATCCCCTGGACACCTTGAAACTTCAAGTAAAAAGACCAAACCATTATTGAGATATGCACATTTAAAGTTTTTAAACCTTTAAAAAATGTTTGGCCGTGAGATAGCAAATCCTTCGACCGTGAGAAATTCTTTGGCTGAAAGCGCACATCTGGTCATCCCAGTTTTGGCCATCTGGTCATCCCTAGGGTCATCTGGTCTTCCCCATGGACATCTGGTCATGAAAGTCTGGCTATCTGGTGGTCCCCTTGCGGAAGAAACTCACGGCCGAAAATCGTCTCATGGCCGAAGATTTTGCAGGCTCACGGCGGAAGAACTTTAGCAAGTCACGAATGAAGAATTTTAAATTTTAAAACTCTATTTCTTGACCACACTGACGCAAACCAAAGGCATGGTTCAATCGAGGGGGTTCCCCTGAGCAAAACCCATGCCTCATTTACCCCCAAAGTCACTTGTGGAGAAAACTAGAAAAATGTTTTCAGTCAGAAAACTGAAAACAAGTTTGCGGCTCTCGTGAACAAAACATTTCTCATGGCGTAAGATTTTACACTGTGAGCATACAAAATCTTCTGCTGGGAGGGGACAACCAGATAGCCAGATTGCCATTCTTCTTTTGCAAAATATGCATATAAATTTTCCCATAGGATATAATTGGACCTTCAAATTATAATAACTTTTGAATGGATTAATATTTTTTCACCAAACAAATGTTGGCATATTCCTTGGCCCAAGCTCTTTTTATGTCCCAAGATTAGGATGAATAAACCTCATGGTGACCATGCAGCGCCATGGGTAAAAAACATGCAAAAGTGGAAAAAGTGCATTTTTTGGTGCTTTGCTGCACAAAAACCATATGTCCAACTGAAACTCAGCTTAGTAAATGAAGAAATCGACCATACGAGAGTGGGTATTCCAAATTTTATGCAAATCCATTGAACGGTTGCAAAGTAATTAACACGCAAAATGTGAGGTTTAACATTAAAGCGCCTAATCAACCTAACTATAGAGACGTGACCACGTCCCTATAATATAGATATAGATATAGATATAGATATAGATATAGATATAGATATAGATTTAGATAGATAGATAGATAGATAGATAGATAGATAGATAGATAGATAGATAGATAGATAGATAGATAGATAGGCAGATGATATAAAATACTGGCGCGGTCATGGCAGTATACAATAGTTAGGGTGAAACTGCACTTCTATGTTAAAGTTTAAAGTTTGAGCATTTATAACTTTGGAGCCATTCAAAGGATTTGCATGACATTTGGTAGGCATAATATCCATTGGACTGTCTCTTGATATGCCAAATTTGGTGGGGATCTGTCCAGTGGTTTCTGGGATATAAAGTGTTGAAAAAACAGAAAAATAGGTATTTTTTTGACATTTCCTTGCCATCCTGTATCTCAGAAACTGCTTTATGTTGTGGACTGACATTTTCAGGGTAGAAAGCCCTTAGGTCACAAATGTGCCTTTTGAACGTTTGGTGAAAAAAAATATTACTCTGTTCAAAAGTTATGAAAGTTTGTAATTTCCCATTACTTCCTATCGAAAAAGTTAAGTGTTTAGCACAAAACTAAGATTTGTGCAAATCTTTCATAAGTTTAATCGTGCAAAAATCTCACTTTTGCAAATTTTTTTTATGCAGATTCCTGTATCAAAATTTGCTGGTTCTCCTTGAAACTAGCTTCATTGCCAAGTGGAGTGCCCAGTCCCCCTGTCAGCCTCAGGTATTCCCCCCACTCCAAACTCAAGCAGCACACTGGGAGCCCACCCCAGTGTGCCCAGATTAATGTTTTTTTTTACATTTTTCCAACACTGGGATGCTCACTGCCAGTGTCAGAGGTCTCCCCCAACCCACTTCCATTGCTGATGGGGGTGCCCAATCCCCCTGTCTGCATCATGTATGCCCCCCAAACTCATATGGCACACTGGGAGCCCACCCCACTGTTCCCAAATGTATTATTCTTAAAGAGTGAAACCTGTAAATAAAGAGAACCATCCCAAAAAGTCTATTTTTTTATTTAAAACACTGTAACAAGGGGGCGTGGCTAGGACGCCAACATGGTGGGTGCCTAACTTGAGAGCTCCTCTTGGACTGGACTGTGACATAGCTCAAGCGCCATGACCATCAGGAGTAAATAACCTCCAACACTACCAATAAATGGGGTAAATGTCCCTTACCAAGCGACACGGTGTAGCAGCTTCGTTGAACCCTCTCGTGTGTCAGTAAAGCATCAGAGCTGGAGCAGGGAGACGAGCAATAAGTCGTGCAGGCCCCAGTGTAAAGATAGCCAGATTGCAGTGATCGGAGTTGCAGGAGACCTAAGACATGCAAAGCGCCGAGGCAGAGCAGCACTAGGGAGTTTCACGACCAACGGTTAATGGCTCAGTCGGTATTTCAAACCCTGTTACTTCAATGCTACGCACGCCACCACACAGGAGGCAAAGATAGTACCCCTTGGTTCCTGCTTCCTGCTTGAGTGTTGTACACAGATGGCCCATTCAAACGAGAGGGAACTTGCAGTCCTGAATACTGAAACAGCTGCAGCTGCAACATTGGTAGCAGACTCCTTGCAGCATATCACGCAAATGTTGGAAACAGTTTTAATCCAGGTGGAGGCTATAAATACCCAATTATTGAGCACAGCAGCTGATGTCTGGGACCTACAGGACCGCATGAATGTGTCAGAGCAATGGGTGGAGGCATGTGAGCAGAGCCAGTCTAAGCTCATGCATAGGTTGCAGGTACAGGAGGAAAGAATCACAGCGCTTCAGGATAGAATAGAAGATCAGGAGAATAGAGCCAGAAGGAACAATCTGAGCATTATAGGCATACCAGAAGGAATGGAAGGTCAGAATATGGAGAGGTTTTTAAATGAAATGCTGCCTACCATGTTAGGGGACAGATGGTGGGGAAATATGGACGTTGAACGAGCGCACCGGCTTGCACCTAGAAGGGACAGGTCTCCCACACAGCCAGGGCCAATAATAGCATACTTCCTGCGATACTCCACAAAGGAGAGAATTCTCAGGGCTGCCAGAGATATAGGAGAGGTGTGCTGGCAAGGGGTCACTGTGCTGTTCTATTGTGATTTCGCCCATAAAACTGCCAGCAAGAGACATGCTTTTGGTCCCCTCAAAAAAATTCTGTATCAAAATAACTTTCACTTCAAATTTAGAGGTCTCACTAAGTTGCTGGTTACAAAGGAGGGCAGAGAGTTGGTGGCAGAGTACCCTTCAGACATAGAAAGATGACTTGTTAAATTCTGGCCCGAATTGCCTATTCCCTTCTCACCCAATAGGTGGCTCTGGGAACCTAATACTTTGAAAGGAAGCAGTATGGACAGGCATCAATATCAAGGGGAGGGCATGAGGGGCGGTCATGTAACAATAAAGTATGTCCCCCCAGCATTGCTTGGCCCTCCTGACCCCACACTGCTGGAGCCGGATCACCTCCCACAGTCTTCACACAAGATGCATACTGCCTTGGCACCTAGAGCAGTCCACGGCAGGGCTCGGCATTGACAGAGATCCAGGAGTGGGGGCCAATACTTACACGGTGCTGTAATGACAGCCCCTCCAGCAAAAGTGTCTCGGGATTATAAAGCCTCTCCCCCTCATAATGGCTAGTCTCCTGCCCTTGAAGCTGTGGACATGGACACTAGTTTTTCAAAAGACTGGGCCGATATATCTGAATCCATGTTGATAGATGTGGTTGATGCTGTGACTCCCATTAGACCCGGGTTGATCTCCTATGCAGCTGCAGCAACCAAGAATGGTGCAGAGCATACAGATGTAACTCCACAGGCTGGTGAAGGCTTGGATGAACTCCCTGGATGACAGTCCAGACTTGTATAGCTGCTGCACTATAAAAATGGCTGAATATTAATTCTATAGCTAATCTTGTTATGCTGCTTACTGCGCCTATACCCTGAAAGGATTCAGGGTGGCAGTTTCCTGGGGTCACTAATGACACGCTAATTGTTCTTCCCCCATTCTTCTAAACTGTGCATTGTACTCTATAGATACAGTAACATTACATCAGGGGTGTTAATCTCCCTGAGACCTAGTATTTTTTTGCATAGGGGAATGAGTAGGTGTCTCTATCAATGGGACACCCTCTCTTTTCCTGCAATGTTACCTATGTTTCTTACCTGGGGCCTTTGCTGATAGGTAAGATCATTTCCCCCCATTTCCTCATCCCTCTGTCCGAGGTCCTCTCCCTTGGGGTGCTCCCTAGGAGGATCTTGGGGGGCCCCCTTTTCCCTTTCCTATTTCGTTGTTTCCCCCCTGATGGTCCAGCGCCTGACCTCTGGTTCATTGCCGGTCCAGAGTGCTGAATTGCTATCGGTTCTAACCAATCACCTCCTACAAGAATTTGGGGTTAGTGTAGCTGAGGCTGCTAATTTGTAGGGAACTCTTTCACAGAACCTCGATCCTATAACATTTGTGTATATTGGTAAAGTTTACGGCAGTTGGTTTCTTTAGGGGTAGGGGTTGGATAAGGTTGCTTTCCAACCCTCGGATAACTTACATATACTAAAGACATTTAGATATATAGGCTATAGTGTAGTTATTGGTTATAGTGGGTTTTAAGCTCTGTGCTATACCCCTTTGTTGCAGCCTACAGGTCAAGGTGTGAATACGTTTTGCATCTCTGGACTAATTTTCTTCCCATCTGGCAGCATAGGTGGAGCTGAATTCGAATATTGGTATCTGTTTGCAGATTCAGAGATTAACTCATAAGGTGACATATTAGCTTGTCACATGGGTACAGTTCTGGGGCTAATAGCTGCTGCAGACATCTCAAGTCAGTATGTGCCCGCCTACAGCTGTAGCTAGCTCTATTAGTTCTTCCACAGTCCTGGTATCCTGGAATGTTAATAGGTTAAACCACCCTTTTAAATGGACTAAAGTGCTGCAGTACCTGCGCTCCTTAGGCTCAGACATTGCCCTTCTTCAGGAAACACACCTTCTGAAAAAGGCAGTCACATGGATGAAGAAGGCATGGGTGGGGGCGGTATGCGCTAGTTCGGCTTCGTCCAAGACTAGAGGAGTAGCCATTCTGATCCACAGCTCCTACTCATGGACCTTGGAGGATTTCAAACACAACTCGCAGGGCAGGTGGGTGGTTACCAGGCTATTCTCCCCAGAAGGAAAGTTGATTTTGTGCAACCTGTATGCCCCCAATACAGACCATGCGGAGTTTTTCCCCACAGTCAGTCAGGCCATCTTTTCCCTCACTCAGGATGATGGGGCAACCCCTATTATAATAGGAGGAGATTTCAACATCATGGCAGATGTGTTTGTGGATAAGTCCAACCCTTCCCCTCAGGCCAGAGTCAAGGCCAGTTTAGCCCTTCAGGAAATGCAGGAGGAATGGGGCTTAACGGATGTGTGGTGTAGGGGCAACCCAGATAGGAGGGAATATACATTTTATTCTCCTGTACACTCTACTCACAGTCATATAGATTACTTTTTAACTAATGCGGTAGCAACTCAGAACACTCTCAATGCTAAAATTGGGAATATTCTTATTTCAGACCACGCTCCTGTGTCGCTATCCTATAGGGGGGCAGTCTAAAACAGGCACTTGTTGAAGGTGTAATCCGTTATTGCTCAAAGATCCAGAATTTTGTAGGATGTTGTCTCAGGCTGCAAAGGAATACTTTGCTCTTAATGCCTATTGTGGTGTCTCCCCCCTGGTGCGGTATGGGAGGCCTTTAAGGCGGTGATTAGAGGCCACATCATTGCTTTTTCGGCTGCTAAAAACAAAGAGCGAAAGGCCAACCTGGCTCAATGGCAGGCTGATCTGGTGACTTTGGAGTCCCGCTTTAAGGCTTCTCCTATCCATAGGAGAGATAAGTCTCTAATTTGGCATATCGTGGACCTTAAGTATAAAATTAATGCCACCTTACACCATAAGGCAGAGTGGGTCTTAATGAGATCCAAGCACGCATACTGGGAGGGGGGTGAAAAAAGTGGTAGATTGCTAGCATTTAGGCTATGGAAGTAACAAGTGTCATCTCGTATTCAAGCCCATCGTTCAACAGCAGGTAAGATGGCCCACAAAGCTCAAGATATTAATGACACCATGAAGGTATTCTATCAAAACTTATATAGATTGCAGGTTGTTCTCCCAGCTCAGCAAGTGGAGCAAGAGATCAATCAGTTTTTTTAGAGGTTTGTCTGTCCTGGAATCACCCCATTGCAAAAGACCAACCTGGATGCCCTGATAACCCCAGTGGAACTGCAGCAAGCTATATTCCTTATGGCTAAAGGCAAATCTCCTGGTCCAGACGGGATGACGGCCGAGTTATATCAAGCAATGGTGGATGATATCTCACAGCCCTTACACCTTGCTCTGCAGGAAGCACACTTAGCTGGTGCATTCCCCCCATCTATGAGAGAGGCCCTGATCATCCTATTACCAAAAAAGTCTAACGACCCTACAGACTACGCTAACTATTGTCCAATCTCCTTACTTCCTGTTGATACTAAAGTCTTGGCCAAGATTCTAGCCACGCAGATGCAGGAGGTGCTTCCCTCAATTATTCATCCGGTGCAGGTAGGCTTTATTGCAGGGCAAATGTGGCTCTGATAACACCAGGCTTCTCCTTAATTTAAAATGGATTGCCTCTTGCTCCCCTGAAGCTATGGCCATTTGGCAATAAACTTTACTAAAGCCTTCAACTCCATTGAATGGCATTACCTGCATCGGGTACTGCCAAAGTATGGCTTTGGCCCTTATTTTTGTCAGTGGGTGGCTACATTATATGGATCCCCAATGGCTAGAGTGTTGACCAACACCACGACTTCTGCTCCATTTCAGTTGCATAGGGGAACCAGGCAAGGGAGTCCCCTTTCCCCTCTGTTATTTTTGGTTGCCTTAGACCTTTTTATAAGGGCCTTTAGTGCCTCACCTGAGATATCGGGTATTACAAATTGCTGGGAAATCGTACCTTGTAGCTGCCTATGCCGATGACCTGCTCCTGACAGTCTCCCATCCTGAAGAGTCACTACGGCATGTTTTACCTCTATTGCAGGTGTTTTCATCCTTTTCGGGTCTCTGTGCCAACCAGAAAAAAACTCTTCTGGCTCCTCTTAATGCAACTTGTAGCAAACAATGTTTACGGGGGCTGACCTGGTTTGAGCTAGTCAGGGACTCTCATACCTGGGCATATTAGTTCCGGCAAAGTGGGCCGACCTCAAAAGGGCTAATTTTGCACCATTCCTGTCTCAGCTCTCAGCAGAGATAGATAGATGGAAAAGACTCCTGCTTTCCCTACCTGGGAGGGCTGCGACTATCCGCATGCTTCTGCTGCCCCGAGTTATCTACTTATTTAAGAATCTTCCAATACGCCTTTCCCCTAAGCTCTTTGCCTCCATGGAGAATCTGATATCTTGTTTTCTATGGGAGGGTAAAGCTCCCAGATGGAGTAAGCATAAATTAAGAGCGCATTGGTTCTCAGGGGGTCTAGGATCCCCCTGGCTCCAAGGATATCATTTAGCATGTACAGCGGCAGCTGCTACTAAGTGGTTTGTCCCCAGTTTGATATCCTCTCCCCTCTGGGTCCAGTTGGAGGTGGACTTAGTGGCAAACATTCAGTTGCACTGGTTCCTGCATCCGGCGACCCATTCCCAGTGTACTTTGGCACCATTAGTTACGGAGACCAAATGAGCCTGGCACCTGCTTATGTCTCACTCCCATACACACAGGGAAGCACAAGCCTCCCCCCCCGTGGCTTTATACTCCACTGTGGAATAATAAGGCCTTAACGATTGAGGATACCCCTCTTCATTGGCCTACTTGGGAGACTCAAGGAATCCGGTATATAGAAGATTTGTGCCTACCTGGCTCTTCAACCCTGATGTCCTTTGCACAACTGCAGCAGAAATTTCAGATCCCAGGTAGGGACTTTTGGAGATTTCTTCAAATACGCAGTGCTATACAGGCTCAAAAGCCCTGCAGGGTCATGGATCCAAAGTGGTAGTGGTTGGCCCACAGGCATGAAACATCCTCTAGTGGAGGTCTCATTGGGCATTTTTATAAGATCTGCCAAGATGCACAGTCAGATCCATCCACTCCATGCAGGCTGAAATGGGATTCCATTTTGAACACCCATATTTCTCAGGAATCTTGGAACTGGAATCTTTGGGATTGTCATCATACGTACGCAGATACTAAAAGCTGTTTCATACAGCTGAAAATATTGTTGTTTTGGTAACGAACGCCTGCATCCTTACACTCTCATGGCCTACTGCAACACTCTAACTGTTGGCGATGTCAACACTCTGGAAGTCACTTACTGCACATTCTTTGGGAATGCCTGCTGCTTTCACCTTTTTGGTCTGCCATAGCCCAGGATTGCGCTACAATTTTTGGAACTCAGATACTCTTATCTGACCCAAAGCTTCTACTAGGGGACACTTCATCCCTCAATGCCCTATCTCAGCCTAAGAGACAATGGATCACACTTGCTCTTTTGGAAGCCAAGCAGCTGGTACTTATACATTGGCACCAACCAACTCCACCACCCCATAGTAGTTGGCATGCCGTACTTGCTAGATTAGCTATATTAGATTGTTTGTCCTGTATTCATATGGGTCGAATGGATAAATACAATGCCAGATGGGAAGCTTATCTTCAGTCTTTTCTTTGCAGAACGCCAATTTATGATTGTAATCCTCCTTTATAACCTGTTAATCTATGTTAATGGTAAATAATTCCGCCATTAGAATCTTTAATATTGGAGGTCTTTAGCTGACCTTAGAGGTTTAGTGTATATGCTGCCCTATTTGTATAATGTGTATGTGTATTTAGAGCTTGATATTTTCGTGTATGAGGCAGGCCACTTGTGTGGCCTTTTGGTATGTATGTATGCCTAGAAAATCACTAAAAATTTTCTATGATAAAAAAATAAAACACTGTAACAAAGAAAACAGTCCCTCATCATCTCCTCACTCCCTCTTCCTCCATACCTAGCCTTTCTCTGTGCAACCACCTCCCAGCACTCCCCTCACCCATACTTATCCTCTGGAGGTCTGGATTGGTGATCTTCTCTGGACCAGAACATGTCTACACTCTTCTAAGTCCAACTGCAAACTGAAGAAATCAAGGTACTGTAAGCCATGTAATGGGACTCAATGGGTGGGTCAACTTAAGTTGATATCTTGGCCAACTTTAGGAATGTTGTCCCCAAATTTTCAATGTGGTGTTCTTGGGACCCCTCCTCATGAACGCTGTCACTGTCATTTTGTTTCTTGGTCTCAAAAGGTGATTTTGTGGTCACTGCATGCAATCACCTTTTGGGACTGATTCATGAAATGACAGTGCCACTGTTTATGAGGTGGGGTCCCAAAAAGCCCATGTTGCAATTTTGTGCAAAATATTAAAAAAATTGACTGCATTATGATCATGCATTGCACAGTTTCTACGCACGCTCATAATTTTGCCAATATTTAATATTTTCACTCCAGATATTCAACATTGCCATTTTGTACCATCTCCTTACAAACAGTGCAGCTGTCATTTTTCATATCCTTCCCAAAAATGTGTTTTCACATATGTGGTGCAGAATGGCGCAGTTGCTGCAAGAAATCAACTTTAGTGATAGATTAACAAAATGACAGTGCCACTGTTCATAAGGGAAGGACCCATAAAGCCCATATTGAAAGTTTGGTAGAAAAAATAAAAAAAAATGACTGCATTATGGATGTGCATTGTGCACATTCTACACTCACTAGTAATGTTACCAATTTTTCATATTTTCCCTCCAGATTTTCAACATTGTCATTTTTTCACACCACCTTATGAACAGAACAGAACAGAACACCTGTGGCACAGAATGCTGTGTTCACTGTGCAAAATCAACTTTTGTGATGGATTAACAATCCAATGAGCACGTTACAAGCGTGCATTACACGGTTTCTATGCACTCTCATAACTTTGCTAGTGTTTCCCATTTTTCACACTGTTGTACTATCTAGATGGAGAGATGGGAGCATGTAGTCTGAAGGACCCTGGCTCCCACTTTGACATATGGATACTGTTGCACTATTTTGATGGAGGAATGGTAAGTGCTTTTATCTTGACATATGACATATGAACAGTGTTGTACTATCTCAATGAAGGGATGGGAGCTCAGGGTCTGAAGGACTCTGTGCTCTTTGGACACTGCACTCCTATCCTAACATATGAATACTGTTGTACTATCTCGATGGAGGGATAGGAGCACAAGGGCCAAAGGACCCTGTGCTCCTACTGTGACTTATGGACACTGTTGTAGTATCTCGATGGAGGGATGGGAGCACAGGGTCCGAAGGAGCCTGTGCTCCCACAGTAAAGTGAGGATACAATTATGCTATTTAAAAAATAAGGAAAATTCTTTGCAAAAAAACTCATTAATGCATCAGTTAGGGTGGATACCACAGTGAAAAAGGCAGGGAAATGAGGCATTAGGGTTTCTAACCCTAATGTTCCACCCCCAGGGTTTGCACCCCTACCACCCTACATCCATCCCCTAACCCTCCACAAATCAACAGGTGTTGGGGTGTGCCGTGGGGTCATAAGGGCTAACTCTACCCCATTGTCCTATACTGTAGTGTGTAAGCATGTTTACATGTGGAATGGGGTGAAAGTTGCATCTTATGACCCCCATGCTCACACCCGCTGTCTGTTGGGTGTGTGGAGGGTGGGGGATGTGGGTAGAAGTGGGGAGCACTGGGGTTGAGCATTAGTGTTAGAAACCTAATGTCTGGCCAACCCACTGGTGCTGAGGGCTGAGGTGCTGGATGCCACACCTCGCGCTACGCCAGCGACCCAGGTTCGGGAATGAGCTCGGCTCATTGGGGGGTGGCAGGAGAGGACTAGGATTGAGCATTGAGAGACAGCTCTCCAAGTCCTGGGGTTGGCTGGGGAACTACACCACACTGTGGTGACCCCTGGGGAGGCCCAGAGGTACTGCACATGACAGTGTGACAGGAGGAGGGACTGCGGCGGATGCCAGCACATATCTGCGCAGACATCATTGCATGACCACAGTCCCAATGGGGAGAAAAAGTGGAAAAATGGCTGGGCGTGACTGTGCAACTTGATAGCCGCACCCTGCCTCACTGGGAGGACTCGCATAGAATCACACTGGGAGGGGTCTGGGGCAGGCCTGGCTGGATGGGGTATCGGGAGACCCTCCAGCAGACAGGTGATGGCTGCACCAGATCCCTCAATCATGTGAGTGAGCCTAGTGCTCTCCCGGTGGGTATGGCCAGCAGCTGGATGCCCCCACCAGTAGTCACCACAGCAGGTGAGTAAAATAAAAAAAATTAAAAACCCTAATGTCTAATTTCCCTGCTTTTGTCACTGTGGTATCCACCCTAACTGATGCATTAATGAAGTTTTTTTTGCAAAGAATATCTATATCTATCTATCTATCTATCTATCTATCTATATATATATATATATATATATATTTTTTTTTCATTGCAAGAAAACTCCATTAATGCATCAATAGAATTGAATACTATAGTGACAAAAGCAGGGAAATGAGGCATTAGGGTTTACAACCCTAACACCCCACCCCCAGGTTTCCTACCCCTACCACTCCACCCCCACTCCTCCACACACCAACAGCCATCTGGGTGTGCGTTGCAGTTATCGGCATAACTTTCACAGCATTCTCCTGTACTGCATCACCTCAGCTTGTTTACAAATGGAATAAGGTAAGAGTTAGGTCATCGACCCCAATGCACACCCATATGCCTGTTGGTGTGTGGAGGGGTGGGGGTAGAGATGGGAACTCTTGCGGTGGGGTGTTCAGGTTGTAAACCCTAATAGCTCATTTCCCTGCTTTTATCACTATAGTATTCACCCTACCTAATGCATTAACAGAGTGTTTTGCAATGAATCTCCCTTATTTCTTCAGATAGTCTAATTGTAGCCTCAATTTACTGTGGGAGCACAGGGTCATTCAGACCCTGCACTCCCATCTCTCCATCCAGATACTACAACTGAGTCCAAATGTCATGACGGAACTGCAGGGTCTGACCTATCCCTCCACAGATGCACATATGTATCTAACTCTGGAAACACACGGGGGCAGGATTCTCAAAGAAAGCCAAAATTCCTGCGGCTACGGGAAAAAGGCTTGCTGCAGTGCAGAAACGCAGCTGCACTGTATTCTCAAAGAAAACCAGAGCAGCTGTGGATTTCCATAAAATGTGCTGCAGGAGTGGCAATTTAGCTGCTGCAGGACTTGCACAAGTACTGCAAATCTGCAGCTGCGGAGGCTGTGAAGGCACAGCAATAGGGAACCACTAGCTGAAGCAGCAGATGGTAACAGTGCTGCTATAATATGAGGCTGATAGCACACACAGAGACCAGCAACCAGTCCCCAACTGGGACCACAGCAGCACCGCAGGTACCTGTGAAACTCTGGCACCACAGTGGCTGACTGTCCCTGCTGTTCGTCCCTCCCTGGGGTGTTCCTGTAGCCTGGGGGTGTAGCACTCACTGCTGGCTGGTCAGAATCTACTGTTTGTAGGGCTCTGTCATGGGCTGCACTGGGTCTAGTGGTTGATGCCTGTTGCCATAGCATGGCAATGTGTGCTTTCAGTGCTGTAACATCAGCCACTGCTATACTGTCTGAGATGCTGTTACCTGTGGTACACCTCCACCTTAATTGAGTCCAATTGCTGGGGCACTAATGCAGTCTGCTGAGGGAGAGTTATGCCTCTTTCCACTGTGTGTAACATTTTTTCCTCAGCTGTGGGAAAAACCTGGCTGTGAATAGCCTTTCAGGGGCTGTGCTCCACTGATCTCACACCTTTTTGTCCTGAGGCATTTACGCAGCTGCACTTTTTTCCACAGTCCATAGTGGTTTTTCCCGCAGCTGCGGGGGGTTTTGTAAATAGCACTTGGAGCAAACTCTCCTTTTTTTCTGTAGCTGAGGGAGTTTGGGTGACTTAGGGAAGGTTTTGCGCCTTCTGAGAGCTTTGAGAATCCTGCCCCAGGTGTCTGGCCCCTACGCTTCCACACATAAAGTTACAAGCAGGTATAGTAAAATCGCAACAGTTAGGCATAACTGTGCCATCTTAAATAATTTTCATCCCAAATGTTTAACATAACATTCTTATCACCTCACTGCATGTACCCAGTACAGAAAACTTTCAAATCCCCGTCGAAATATAATTCTGCGCAACTGTAATGCAGTTTTGCGACACAGATGAGGAAAAATCATTTTTGGCAGGATTTGAAAAATTACAGCTATACTATTCTTGAGATTGTGTGAAAAAATGATAATATTGAAAATCTGGAGTGAAAACATGGAAAATTGGTTAAGTTACGATGGTGCATAGAAACTGTGCAATGCATGAGCATAACTTGGTCATTTTTTAGAATTATTTTACCAAATTGTCAACATGGGTTTTCTGGGACCTCCCCTCATGAACAGCTACACTGTGATTTTGTTAATCCATCTCAAAAGTCAATTTTGAACAACAAATGTGACATTCTGTGCCACAGCTACAAAAACACGTTTCAGGCAGGATGTGAAAAATTATATACTGTTCATGAGGAGATGTGAAAAAATGGCAATGTTTAAAATCTGGTGTAAAATATAAAAATTGCCAAAGTTACAAGCATATATAGAAACTGCTACAGTAAATGCACAATCATAACGCAGTCATTTCTTCAAATTAGTTCACCAAATTTGCAACATGGGATTTTTGGGACCCCACCTCATGAACAGTGGTACTGTCATTTGGTTAATCAGTCCAGAAAGGTGATTCCATGCAATGACAGCAAAATCATCTTTTGGGACTCAGAAATGAAATGACAATGACTGTGTTCATGAGATAAGGTCTCAAGAACCCCATGTTGAACATTTGGTGCAAAAAATCCTAAAATTTGCTGAGATATCAACATAAGCTGAAACCCCCCTTTGACTCCCATTATACGGCACTTATCTTTGATTCTTCAGTTTGAAGTGCAGTTTTGAAGAGTGCGGACATGTCCTGGTCCAGAGAGGATGACAGCGTCGACCTACAGAGGTAAGTCTTGAGTAAGTGGGGGTGCAGAGAGATGAGTGCTCAGTGGGAGGGTGGGGATGAGCAAGGGGGAGTGGTGAGATGATGAGGGACCATTTTCTTTTTGCAGGTGAAAAAAAATAAAAACGTCAGGAGATGGTTTTCTTTATTTACAGGTAAACCTGTAAAAAAATAAGTTTGGGCACACTGGTCTAGGCCCCTAGTGTGCCACATGAGTTTGGGGAATTATGATGCCAACAGGGGGAATGGGCACCCCCGTCAGCAATAAAAGTGTGCTGGGGGGCATCTGAACTGGGAGTGGGCATCAGAAAGTAAAAAATAAACACCATTTATCTCAGTACACTGGGGTGGGCTCCCAGTGTGCCACAATACAGGAGGGGGAATACACATACTAAAAAAATGATTGGGCACCCCAATGTCGGTGTGAAAAATAGGAATGGGGGGGCAGAATAGTTTGATGCAGGATCCTGCATCGAAATTATAGCAAATTCTGATGTAGGATTCTGCATCAAAGAAAAGATGTTGGGGGACAGTTTTCTTTATTTTACAGAGTTAAAAATAATGTAGGGCACACTGAGGTGGGCTCCCAGTGTGCTACATAAGTGTGTGTGTGTGTGTGTGTGTGTGTGTGTGTGTGTGTGGATACATACCGACATGGGGATTGGGCATCCCATATTGGTGTGAACAATGTGTGCCTTCATTGACTCTGCCGATGACAGTATGAGTTCCAGCTGTGGCTGCAGTTGTCAAAAAAATACTGCTCTTCTCATACAGCCATTCTCTGCAAGCTGGCACCGGACAAAAAAAAAACTTATTTAGGTACAGTGTAAAACAAAAAAAAAAGCATCAGAATACACCTGAAGGAGTCCTCTTCAGCTGTGTTGTGATTTTTTTTTCCTTTTCAAATGTTCTGTACTTCTAGATTCTCATTAAGTGGCAAACAAGATGGTGGATGCAACACAGATCAATCCATTAAATGCCTTTGAACTTTGCAGAAAATACCAGCCTTCTTTGTGAAAAGATGTTGGTATTCTACACAAAGTTTTTGCATTACGCGAAAAATATATTTTTTCATGCCCGACATAAATTTTCCCAGAGGAAATAATGGGAAAATGTAAAATGTTATAACATTTGAACAGATTAATATTTTTTCACCAAACCTTCAAAAGGCAAATCTGTGACCTAAATGCCTTCTTCCCTGAAATTGAAGACCAAAATCTAAAGTCATTTCTGAGATCCAGGATGACAAAGAAATGTTGAAAAGCACATCTTTTTCTGTTTTTGCAGCACTTTATATCTCGGAAACCACTCAACAGATTTACATGAAATTTGGCTTGTCAAGAGACATACCCCTATAGATTATGTATGCCAGACTTCATGCACATCCATTGAATGGTTCCAAACTTATTAAGGTTCAAATTTGGACCTTAACATAGAAGTGCAGTTGCACCCTAACTATATATATATATATATATATATATATATATATATATATATATATATATATACACACACACATATAAATATATTGCAAAAATCTCTGTTAAGGCTCAGTTAAGGTAAAAGCAACAAAAGTTGGGAAATGAGGAGATAGTGTTTCCCTAACACCCCCACCCTCTCACACCAAGCAGGAGAGCAGGTGTGGGGCGTGCCTTTGTCTTCTCAAGCCTAACACAAACACTATTCTTATAACATTTACACATCTGACCTTACTTACAGATGGAATGGTGTGAGTGTTAGGCTTGAGAAGCCCAAGGCACACCCTACATCTCCTCTACTGCCTGATTTTGGAGGATGGAGTGTTACAGAAACACTAATGCCTCATTTCCCAACTTTTGCCACTTTGACCCTAACTGGAACAATAACAAACTTTTTGCAACTTATTTCCTTACTATTTGAGATAGTATAATTGCATCCTTCTTTTACTGTTGGAGTGCAGGGTCCTTTGAATCTTGAGCTCCCATCTCTTCAAAGATGCAAATATGTATGTAGCTGTGGAATGACAGGACCCTACAGGTCCTGCACTGCCATTTGAAGGACAACAGTGACCAAATTGTCAGTACAGCCATCTTATTATCCCACCTCATGTACCTGGTACAGAATTTTTTCAAATCCTTACCAAAATGTAATTCTGCACAACTGCAACGCCATTTTGCACCACAGATGCACAAACACATTTTGGCCAAGATCTGAAAAATGACAGATATGACATACATGAGATGGGATAATAAGAAGGCTATTTTGAAAATCTGGAATAAACATATTTAACATTTCTGAAGTTATGAGTGAGTGTAGTGAAATTTCAATGATTTGTCATAACTTTGGCATTTTTTTCACATTTTGACTCCAAATTTTCAATATAGTCTTCTGATGATCCCACCACATAAACCCAATAGGTGAAAATGTTCAAATCTTTGTCAATGAGCTATTGCATGCCACAGATGCGAAAACATGTTTTGGACAAAATGTGAAAAATGACAGCAGTACTGTTCATAAGGTGGTGTGAAAAAATGGCTACTGCATGTTGAAACTCTGGAGTCAAAGTATTGAAAATTACCAACATTATGTGAGTGTGTAGAAAGATTTCAATGAACACACATAACCTGGGCATTTAAGGAATTTTTTCAGCAAATTTTCAAAATGGCCTTTTTGTGACACCATGTCATGAACACTGGCAGTGAAATTTCATGTTTCAGGCCCCAAAGATGATTTCATGCAGCTACCATGAAATCACCTTCTGGGCCCAACTAATGAAATGTCAGTTGCAGTGTTCAAGAGGTGGTGTTCCATGTTGGAAATGTGGTAAAAAAAATTCCAAAAAATGGCAAAGTTATGAACATAAGTTCAAAATGTCACTGAAATACATTATACAGTACAGCACTTACATTGATTTGGCTTTGAAGAGTGCCGATATGTCCCAGTTCACAGAAAATGATGGCCTATTACCTATGGCTGCAAGTGAAGGGTATGGTTGGTGTAAGGTGGTGGGTGCTCAATGGGTGTGTCGGGATGGGGGGAACAGTGGGGACAATGAGGGACTGTTTTCATTTTTTTCAGGTTAAAACAAAAAAGGATGTCATGGGACATTTTTCTTCTTTATGCATACTGTACAGTATATATACACAAAGTAAGGAGAAAAAATAACAAGTAAATATATTAATCAACTATAACTAAGGTTATTAGACCTCAGGATGGCATGTAAGGTGATGAAAAGAAAAAAAAATTAAATAATAATAAGGGTCCACGGGGCTGGAACACCAGTTTGCCCATTATGCAAAAAGTTGTCCCATCTTATTAGTTTTCTATACTTGTTAATCATGAATCTCATCCAATCAACAAAGATATAAGTCTTATATTTCCCAATAGACACTTGCTTTTTATATGACACATGCGTTCTTACTAACTGCCATGTAAGGCTGACAATTTATTCAAGAGTATGTCCAAGCTCAGCAGCAAGGCAGCACCATATAACAAATAAGTTCATTCTATGACATAGAAACATAGAAACATAGAATCTGATGGCAGATAAGGACAGCTTAGCCCACCTAGTCTGCCCATTCCCTACCTAGCGGATAAGCTACAGATCCTAGTTAACCAACAGCCTACTTCCTACTACCCCCACTAGAATTTCCTTATGCCTGTCCCATGCATTCTTGAATTCCCCCACAGTTTTTGACTCTTTGACCTCCTCAGGGAGGCTGTTCTATGCATCTACAACCCTCTCTGTGAAGAAATACTTCCGCACATTACCTCTGAGCCATCCCCCTCTATCTTCAAATTGTGCCCCTTGTTCTTGCACATCTCTTTTTCTGAAAGACGCTACCCTCCTGGACTTTGTAAATTCCCTTGAGGTATTTGAAAGTTTCTATCATGCCCCCTCTTTCCTTGAGACTATACATCTTAAGCTTCTTTAGTCTTTCTTCATATGTCTTCTGGTGCAGACCCTGCACCATCTTGGTTACCATCCTCTGGACAGCCTCCACCCTGTCTATGTCTTTGTGGAGATGGTGTCTCCAGAACTGTACACAGTACTCCAGATGTGGTCTTACCAACTGTCTGTACAGAGGGCCAACAACTTCCTGTTTTCTGCTGGTGATGCCTCTCCCTCGACTCCATGGAACATGTTGATTAATGAAAATTAAGTGGAACGTTTCCCTAAAATAGTTTGCATTCCTTAAACTGATTAAAAGTTCTCCTTGTAGGACTTAAAACATTGTGCATATTCCCCAGGTGCTGGATAGCAAGTATTAATCACAAAAGGTGTCCTTAATACCAATGACCAGCACCACAAACCCAGACTCCTTAAAGTAAATGTTGAAGGTTCCCCAAATGCCTGCTAAACATGGCATGCCATTACCAGACATGCTTCAAATATTGAAGCTGCAATTTGTTTTGTAAAAAA
Source organism: Neoceratodus forsteri (assembly GCA_016271365.2). Classification (NCBI taxonomy): domain Eukaryota; kingdom Metazoa; phylum Chordata; order Ceratodontiformes; family Ceratodontidae; genus Neoceratodus; species Neoceratodus forsteri. The sequence continues at coordinate 877,872,758 of CM057458.1, read as the reverse complement.
AATCTGTCATTGTAATTTTTTTGTTTTGTCAGGGTTTTGTTTTCTAGTTTCCTGTGTGTGGCCACACCCCCAAAATGATGTCATACCAGAGAACTGTCATTGTTTTACATACAGCAACAAGGAATTCTGGGCAATTTATAATGTTGCCTTAAATGTGCCTTACTCAGACATACAGTCCCTTATGTTGCTGGTGGTGAGCCGTAATGTCAATAACTGTAGCAAGGCATTGTGGGTAAAATATGAAGTGGTGGTGTCAACAATATACACTTTTGTTTGTTTATTTTAACAACAATGCATTGTACATATCGTATCTACCTACAAGTCTTCTATACTGAGAGATGTTGGCTCCTATTTCTTCAGTGAGCTCAGAAATATAATACCCTGTATACTAATTTACACAGTGAGGCATTGTGGGTACAGGAATTTTGTTTCAGTGGTATGATGACGCAGTACTGAGAACAAAAGGGGTGGGTTATGTAAATGAAGCAGAGCACCAAAATAAAAGAATTTTTTTCATGGAAAAGAGCACTGTTTGGCAGTTTGAATGGTAAGAGACTGATTCACAATGCCTACAGGTTACTACTCCAATTTGCTGTGGGAACCTTCAACATTTACTTTAAAGTTTATAACAGTAGCAGAAAAACATTTCCTTTCAGCTTAGTGACTCACATTAGCCAATATTAGCCATTTAGACATTTAGTCACTCAAGCTCAAATTAACATGTCAAAACTTGTTTTTTTTTAATTGTTAAATAAAACATTTGTGCTGTAAACTGAAGTAGATTCTTATGGGTACACTCGCCTTGAGGCTGGGAGATCAGAAGGCTATGGGTTATATCCCCACACCAGACACTTGTGTTAAATCCCAATACTGACACTGTAGTGCAGCGTGAGGTGGTGCTGCATCCCTGAGGTGCTGTCTTTCAGATGAGATGTTAAACTGAGTTCCCATCTACCAGTTTTTGTGGTAGTCCAGGTGGATGTTGAAGAACCCATGGCAATTTTTGAAGAGTATGAGAATTTCCCCAGTAACATGGCCAAATTTCCTCCATTCACTAAAAATACCACTAACAGCTTAATCAGGTTCATGGTCAGTTGGCATTCATCTGTATCACCCTCCCCCGGGTGGTACCTAAAAATAGGCAGAATTTGTCTAGTGCACTTACCCGGTCAACAAAAACTAAATAAATAAAATAAATAAATAAAAAATATACAACAGTACGGGCTCCATAAGAGGAGTTCTGAATCCTTGGAGTGGAATTACCCCAACAGCCAAGATTCATAGGTTTACACAGCAGACTGTATTAATAAAATAAGGTTTTTGACCCTGAAACTGTTTATTGTTTAAAACCGTCAATTCATTGGCAGTATTGTGAAACACAGCTGGAGCTTGCAGACTAATGTGGGCTCAGTTGAATCAATTGAGAAATTAAGCTCTATATTTACAAATCATTCCCCACAGCACTGGGAATGCCAGGACTCACCAAAGTTTAGAGAAGTTTCAAAATGCACATTGAATCTCTGAGCCGCAGTATACCTTTTATGAATGTATCTCTTTGGTGGGGCCATAAGTTGAGAAGAAAGGCATACCTCCAGATTGGCACTACTTGTAACTTCCATCCACATCTTGCAAAAACAGATGAAAGCGGGGTTTTCTACAAACTTCTAGGCCCCCATCTCAGGCCCAAACTGAAGCAAGATCCATCTCACTACATTAGGCTGTGGGCTACAGCATTAGATTCCCTATTCATCTTGTTGATGGATTTCTGTAAGTGCATGTCAGCACATAATGTAGTTTTTTCAGTGGGTATTTTCTTCCATTTTTGTGGAGCAGATCAGACTTCAGACTTCATTTTCATTTTTTTTTTTTGTTCTTATTTTTATCTCCCCGGGCCACTGGTCTGCTTACCTGCACATCCTAGCATCACCCGCAGGTCTGTGCAGCCACCGACCCCCCCCCCGGAACTGTCCCCGGCCACCTAATTAGGCCCCGCAACTACCCCCATGGCTTACCCCACACGGCGGGGGGGGTGGGGAGCACTCCCTCCAGAGCTCAACCCACCCAGTCCGGATCCAGCATTGTCGCGTGCCCAGGTACCGGGAGAGTCCAGCGCAGGGATGGCCATCATGCCGCCGCAACCAGTGCCCTCCTTTTTCCACCTTTTTCACCCCCCCATGTCAGCAGGCATGCACTTGATGCCAATGGCCCCGAGCATGCTCGCTTCTGCCCGCGCTCTTGGCCCGGCATCTTCCTCCGGCTACGTTTGTGATCCTAGCAGTTGAGGTACCTCTGGTCTCCACCGGGGGTCCCTCCACACTGGGATGCCCTGGATCCCCAGGGAGAGAGGCTGTCCCTATGGATGCTCGATCCTACTCCCTCCCACCGACCCCAGCTCCCGGGCTCGTTCCCGAACCTGGGTCGCTGGTGTGACATGAGGTGTGGCATCCAGCACCTCAACCCTCAGCGCCACCGGGCTGGCCAGACTTCATTTTCCTCTCTCGCTTAAGTTACTTTCTTCTTCCTTAATTTTCCAATGATTCTTGTCTCCAGTTCTCTCTTGCCACAGAAATCTCCATTCTGGTTGTATACATTTAGACCCACCAAAAAGATGCCAAAATCAACAGCCAGTCAAACAAAGCAGTCCAACAGTTACTGACTTTTAATTTAAAAAAATAAAAGTGCACATATTCGTAGCTTGACAACCAAAAAGATGAAAAAAATATATAAAAGTAAGCAAGCTGCTGGTACAAGAAAAGGCAGTCTAAGTAGAGTCCAGCAATGTGGTGAGAAGTGGAACAGCATTGCGGCTATCTTGTGGGCACTGTGATGGCAGGGTGAGGGGTGCCACTAGACACCAGGGAAATTATTTTTATTACAGTGACAACAATTGGAGGGTGGGGGGTGCTACTAGACACCAGAGAAAAGAAAGGGCAGGCATTTTGGAGGGTGGGGAGCAACTAAGCACCAGGGAAAAATAGTGGAGTACTTGGAGGACAATGGAAGGGATAAGCAATGATTCTAGAGTGATGAAAATGGATCCTTTTTTATGGATCATGATATGAAAAAGGATTATTTGTTCATATCACGCGGTCATGAAAAAGGATTTATTATATGAAAAAGAATCATGTTCCAAGGGCATATTTTTAACATTGAAGTGCAGATTGCACCTAATGGGATCCCGATGAGCCAGCTAAGTCTGGTGGTCTCTCTCCAGGATGTCATTCTGTGGCTTTTGAAAAAAAAAGAAAATACAGAAACAAGATGGCAGCTTGCGAAAAAGGAATTTTCTCTCACAATAAAGGATTTTGTTCTCATAAAAAAGAAAATGATCTTGTTGATGGAATCCTTTTTCAAGAGATCAATTCCTTTGCTGAACATTTTACCTCAATCCTGAAAAACAAACTTCCCATAGGAAATAAGAAGGTTTGACTCTAAAAAGACATACCCCATTGTTATAGGCCTGGAAGCCTAGAAGGAGGAACAAAGAGTGGGGGAGGGCGAGGAAGAACTGGGAACCAATGGGCAGGGTTTTTGAGAAGTGGTCATGGGAGAGGTCCAGGGAAAGGAGGGGGAGGGGGGCTCAGCTCCAGAGAGGGTGACCTCACAATATGGGATGAGGCATTAAGAAAAGAGAGCCGGGGATAGGTAGTAGGGAGAGAGAGAGAGATAGAGAGAAAGAGAGCAAAGGGGTGGGTGCAAAAGGAGAGATATAAGGGGATGCACAAGGAAGCTCTCCCTCACTTCTGCTAGGCAAAATTTTGATTTTGTTTAGCACATCAGTCGGTTTGAGTTATTAAGGTTTGTTGCAATTTAAAGGGTAAGGTCAGTTATTAGTTGAGTTTTTGTTTAAAAAAAAAAAAGTAGAGTACCTGCCTAGGCAGGCTGCAATTGCATAGTATAAGTCCAGTGAAATAATGCAAAATCTATTAAGGTCATAGTTGTGTGAAAAATGTACAATTTAAGAAATGTTTATTTGTATTTGTCATTTTAAGTTATCTGCATCGGCCACAAGACTGTATATATCAGCCTATATTTGACTGGCTTTTCCCTGGTATGTACGTCTGGTTGTTGAAATATCAGGGGGGAAGCAATTTTTAAAAAGGCACGCTGAACGCAAATAGGAATTGATGAAAAAGCAATCAGTCATCCAATAGGACAGGAGCCGGAGCGCGGCAGTGCTGCAGTCGCCAGAGGGCTAGCTAAGGTTTCTCGTTAGCAAGATTTTTGCATTAGGGAAGTCCAGTATGGCAGCTGAGGGAGGGTTGCAGTGCTGCAGGCAGTGGGACACCTCATCAGAGAGTAACCAGGAGCAGGAATGGGGTCCTGGGAAGCTGAAGGTGGCAGAGGGTTTTCACTTAGCAAATGGTGTGGGAGGAGGCCGTGGGGAAGCATGGGGACTGGAACGGGCTTTTTGGCTCTGTTTTGTACAGTATTTGGAAAACTGCGGAGCTGCAGAGGGTGTAATTTTGAAATGGGAGAGCATGGTGTACGGGCCTAGGTACTGGCCAGAAGACCAGGGAAGGGGAGCAAAGAGACCAGAAAAATGGCTTTGGGCTTAGTTCTTAGAGTATTGCATGGGACAAGAGCCAACCAGGTAGGAGAGCTAGCAGCAATACTGAAGTTCAAGAACACCTGTGGTTTACTACAAGACCGACAGTTGGAGGGGGAGACAGGCTTGGCGGGCGCAGGGATATAGACCAAAAACACCATGTGGAGGCCCACCAGGTTGGAATAGAGTGACAGAGTGGCAGACACCATTTTGGGAACACAGGCAGCCAGAAAGGATGCATGTTTACTGCAGGTTTTTTTTAGCGTAACCACTTCAATACTAATTGGCAATAGGTGCTGCCTGCTGTTTTATTATTTGGCGCTTCTAGCATTATAACATGCAGGATTGCGAAAAGCTAGAATCACTGGTAGACTATGCTGAGCTATACAGCCTGTGGTTAATGGCTCTAAAGTAAAAGTTTTTGTGTTGATCAAAGGCAAAAAAAAAAAATTATTTGGAAGCTGGCGGTAAGAAAGGGGGGTTCTTTTGGGTTGAATCAGCAACAGAGCAGCTGGGGGTAGGGGAGTAAGGGCTGCATGGGGCCTCCAAGTTTAACAAGAGAGACCATGTGCCATGGAAGCTAAAAAAATAAAAAAAAGAGGAGGGCCACGTGGTCCCATTTACGGGCAGCATGGCCAGTTTTTTATGGCAGGGCAGACACCAAAGTTTTAATTAGAAGGGTAGCAAGTGACTGCATGGTGTGGGGGCAAAAGTCCAGGATCTCTGGTTGTTTAACAGGGACAAAGACAAGGGTAACTGAGGAGAAGATGCATCCAGGAGGTCTTGGATCGGGTGGGGAGTAACACATGGAGGGAAGGGGCCTTATCTCCTGAATTTTTCATGGTCCGTATCTCCACTCCAAAACACAAGGAAGTAGTCTGGGGAGGAGAGAATTCCAAAGGAAGTGAAGGGCCAGAAGCTATGCCACTGGAAGGTCGGATATGAGCAGTGAAGAGGAATGCTGATGAAATCCTGCATACAAGACTGTTGTACATTATACAAGGCAGCAAATCATTTAAGAACACAGTAGTTCTTGCAGATTAGTTTTATTTGCATTTTTGATAGGAGCTGCTTTATTCCACGTTCCTAATTTCATCCTACAGTGGGTCAGGTGTCAGGTTCAAGTCTTGCCTCAGCAGGACGTGGCAAAAATGTGGTTGATCAGGTGGGGAAAAGAAAAAAAAAAAAAATAAATAAAATAACAGCGAATGAGCTTCAGTGGGGGGCTGGTCCTGCTCTTACTGATCATTAGTTGGAGGGATGACTCATCTTGGGAAGAAAAAAAAGGGGGGGGGTTGAGCTTCAGCAGTAGTGCCAGTCTGAATGCTTTTGACGTGGGGACAACACTATGGAATAGAAGAGGAGTTTTTCTGAGAATGCAGCAAAAGGGCCAAGAAAGTGGTTGTGTTGTGTCCACCATTTTCTACCATGCCATGTGGTGGCCACCATTTTGTAAAAACTGTGATGCGTCCAGCATATTTGGAAAATAAAAGTGGGGGAAATCCAAGGGTTCACAGACCTGACCGATTCCAACTGATTCATAAATAGTAATAAAATAATATGATAGAAAGTGGTCTTTTCACTTAAGGGGGGTCACAGTGACCTCGCAGGACCACTGACTAGATTAGCATGCTATTGAATGAAGGAGAGAAATAGGTTAACAAAAATAAATAAAAAAATAGCCACCGCATTGTTTCCATGGCGACATGCTGCAGTCACAGGAGGTGGGATATTGTCGGTGAACTTTATTGGGTTGAATGCTGCCTTTAAGATTGGATCCCAGCCATCTAACTCTTCTGTAGGATGGGATGACTTAAAAAAAAAATGGTAGCAGTAGAATCAGTGGACTCAAATAGCCCTTGCTATTATTTGCATATGCTGTCTGGGGGGGCTTTGTCTTTTCCATTGTTTCCCTCTAAGATAGTTGTGTCCTTGGGAATTTAAAGGGGCAATGCCCGAGTATACTTGGAAAAAGGACAGGTTTAACAAAATTTATCAAATAAAATAATGGGTTTACCCTTCACTTCCTATCTGACAAGGTGATTTCCCTTTGAAAGAACACAAATTTGGGAACAATAATCCCAGTTCAGTACTGGGGTAATTAAAGGTGGCGTGCCCAAGTATACTTTGGAGATGATCAGATTTTAACGAATAAGACTGGGTTTAATTAACCTGCACATCATATCCTACGGGGCGGGGGGTCGAAGAGGGCATATTTTGGTGACAATATTCTCAGCTCAGCTGGTGGTAAGCCAGTACTAATTGGTGTTAAGAGTGCAGGTTAGTTTGTGCCAGATTCTTGTGGTTAAGGTGACAAGGGGAGACCATACAACAAGTTTGAACTGTAGGTTTTGTGGCCTGATGTTTCTGTGGGTGGGACACATCTGCTTGGGAAGAGAGCCAACTTATAGAGTGAGGTTAGGGGGCATCACAGCTAAAAAAAAAGGGAAAATTGACCATATGGCAGCAGCTCCATGGGAGCCACTGGGGGGGCACTAACTGATCATGAGAGAGTATTTGATTCACTTAACATACAATGCAGTACCGGTGCCAATGGTAAGGCCAGGCCCTCGGCCAGGACAGGGGTAATCAGGACATGGGGGGTTGCAATCAGCAGAGGCCTGGGGAAGGGGCGGACATCACACGGGTCAGTTCCCAAGTGTGTCTTTCAGATGTTCAGGTTTAATAAACAAAGTTGGGTTTTTAACCTTATCTATTTCTTTGAGTACTGGGATGCCATTAAAAGGGGGTGCATGTTTTAAAAAAAAAAAAGGGGGGACCAGTCCTGCTTGCCACTGCTAACCCCAGCAATGGTACGAATACCATTGTCATGACCAGGCTCTCTGCAGGGTAGGCCAACAGGACTAATGCTGAGAAGTGTATGAGGTTTGCCAGCATCTGCTGCGATAATTTTGCAATTAGTTATAGATCACATTCCTGGCACCACTGCACTGTATTATATTTTATACCCAGTCTTAAAGGCTAGCATCCAGGTGGATCATTTAGTGAGAATTATTGGTCTGGAGTTGTGACTATTCAAGGTTGCTGTTGAGAGGGTAAAACAGATCAGGCACTGTATAGTAGAAGGAATAAATATTCTTTATAGGTGAATTGTTTAACATTAGGCCAATTGGGAAGAGGAACAGTTTCAGAGTCTCCAGTGCCAGATGGGAGGGTGAAGTTGAGGACAATCATCCCGGAGAGCTAGTGGGGCTAGATAATCTTATTTTCAAAGTGCTGCTTATAGGGAGCACAGCAGCGCAATCTGAGCATTATGTGGATGCAGGATGCAATTACGAAACTGAAATTTGGGGGGGGGCATATGGATGTCCTTGATCATTACCACCAGACAGAAGTGGAGTAGAGCTTTACTTCCACCTCAGAAGAGCATGTAGGTGTTAGAGTACCAGCTGGCAAGAGATGATTCAGCAGCACTCTTAGGGAGGATGGAGGGAGCTGGTTTGGAACAACAGGAGATCAAACAGGCTGGTTGTTCAAGCTACTGATCATAAGTTGTGTATGAATGGGGAAGTTTACCATTACCGACTTGCCGGTGGCTGCTGAGGCCCAGGGCAGAAAGCAGAACTGTATTCTTGCTATCACTGCATCTAGGGAATCCAAGAACATTTTGTTTTCCTCATTTCAGGAGTGGAACCTGATGCAGCCAATTGTTGGGCCAGAATCATAGTGTGTAATAGAAAAGATGGTGATGACGGGATGGCAGCTGGGGACGGAGGAGAGCAGGGAGCAGAGACCCTGCAGGGGAACAGTTGTTGGGAAAATTGGCAGAGGTGCTGCCACAGGTTTTTCTACTTGACATCCAAGGTGAACAGTGCAAGGTAGGGTGCAAGGAAAGCTATGGGGATGCAATTTGGGTGGCATAAGGTCCATCAGCAGAGTGCCTCAATATCAGGGTTGCAAGAGGGACTGTCTGCTGGAGCAGAAAAGGATAAAAATGCTGGTATATCAAAAAAAAAGGGATCAGAGAGAAAAAGGGGATCCATCTGTTCCACTACAATAGCACAGGAGAGTGGATCATTGCCCAATTTACGGAAGGCACAAGAGGAAATCATAAATAAATAAAAAAAAGGGGGGGCATGGCCCTGAGAGGGAAACCCAAAAAAGCAATCATTACAGGTAATAAGATGGGAACAGCCTCGGAGGCAGCAGCCCAATGGGTGTTGAAGGATGGCTCAAGAAATTTGAACGGGGGAACACCCAGCTGCAAAAAAAAAAAAAAAAACTTCAAAAGGGGTAATCACTAAGGAAGTGTCTCATCTAGCCACAGAAAACTGGACCAGGTTGGGGGGGCAGTATGCAAATAAAAATAAATGGTTCACATGATTTGTTTATGTGTTACAGAGACCAGCTGCAGGACAGAAGTATTGGAGCAGGAGACATTTTGAATATGGTGTGCCAAGAGACAGGCCAAACAGAAGCCGGGGGGACAATCGATTTTGAGCAACAAAAGGTATGGATCGGTGGAAGGGCACAGAAGGGGCGCATTGAGGACCCTGTTATTGCCATTGGAGGATGAAAGCTGCCAGACCAATTCAGAACCTAACTGCATTATGGTACACCTAGGGACAAGTGCCGTAAGTGCAAGTTTTGTGGTTACTCATATTTAATCAGATGCGGGATGACCAGAGAGTCCAAGAGAGGAGGAACCTAGAGTCAGATGGGTAGATGCAGTAGGAAGCGGATGGGAGGCATGCTCAAAGAACAAAAGGCCATAGAGAAGGGCCAGACCAAAAAAAAAAGGGATTGTCAAAGTTGGATGGTGAAAATGAGGGTGGCAGGATGACACAGGTAAAATAATGGATGGATGGTATAGAACAGAGCCCAACTGGTAGAGAGGGGTAAGCAAATTATCATCACAATAATCAAGAGGGACATGGATGCAGGGTTGAGGATTTTGCAGGAAGGAAGGAGTTTGGGGGGAAGCCCACCTTCCAACGCAAGCTGGAGACAGGCTAGTGGAAGAATGAGAGAGCAAATATTCTCTGGAGGGGAGGGGGGAAAATTATGGAGTTACACCAAGGTGGGGTGTAAGAGAAAAAGGGTATGGACACCCAAGAATAAAAATGGGGAACAGGAATTGGACCTGGCCCAGACAAGAGAAAAGGATATGGACACCCAGGAATGGAAATGGAGGGCAGGAATTGGACCTGGCCCAGATATTAAGAGATAACCCCTCAGTTTTGCATTGGGGGGATGAAAGAAAAAATGGACAAGAAAGAAAGACCCCTTCGGGTTTACATCCGGAGAGTGGAGAGGGAAGAAAAATATGATATAAAAGGTGAAAAAATGCAATGAAAATATTATATAAATTGTGATAGTTCGAATAAAGAGGATATGAAAATAAATGTTTTAAAATATGGCATGTAAAGGAACTCAGTGTTGTTGATGAAAAATTGAATGACAAAGTTTTAATAAATGCTATGCCGACTGAGCAACCAACGCAATATGAGTGTGGTGTCCTTCTTTGGGTGAAAGGCTCTAGAACAACTGGAACTTAAAAACAGAATAACTTTGAAACAAATTAATATTTTTGCACCAAACACTGTCAGTTCTGTTATCCAAGTTCTTTCTACCACAAAAAAAATACACCAAAACTCCATACTGTAGAGGTGCAGGTTGAGGAGAAAAAAACTGCAAAAAGTGGTGACTTTTAACTTTTTGACACATATTCGGATTTCAGAATCTGCACATCCAATTGGAATGAAACTTGCTACATCAAGAGATCTACCCCACAGGGTAGCATATACCAAATTTTTGCAAATCTGTTGAATGGTGGCAAAGTTATCAACGTGCAAAATGTGAGGTGTATATATATATATATATATATATTCATTTATTTATTTATTTATTCATTTATTTGCTTTTGATAACCAGGTAAGTGCACTAGACAGAACTGCCTATTTTCAGGCATGACCCAGGAGAGTACAAATCAAGGAACAGGTAAAAACAAATACATATACAGTGTTGTACAATAGGAGATTCCAAACAATTATATTGAGGTGCAAGTTACATAGTACATAGAGGAGGTACATATCACACAGTGTAATAGGAACAAAACAGACAAAAAGGCACAGTTTATGGTTAATAATGTAGAAAACATGACACTGTTGTTGGTAAGTCAGCAAGGAGACAATTCTCAGGCAGAGACAGGAAATAAAGTGCGAAGCGGCAGCTAAGGAAGAGTGGGGATGGGAGGAATCAAGAGGCCACAGGGAAATTAACTGCATGACAATGGTAGATTTGCATGACTCATGAAGCTAGGCACATTTGCAAATGTCAAGGGAGGCAAGGTGATTGGAGAGGTCTTTCTTGAAAGTGGGGTGGCATTTGAAGTGCCTAAAATCAAGTGGGAGAGAGTTCCAAAATTGGGGGGCATAGAAGGAGAAGGCAAGTTCACCCATCCTGGTAGAGCATTTTGGGACAGATAACAGAGCTAAAGACATTTAACAGAGGAAATGTGGTCAGTCCATGGGAGTAAGCATAGCAGTGAGAGTGGAGTGGATAGAAGAACGAATAATGTTGTCAGTCAGACAACCTAATGGATAAGCCTTATGCAAGGAAGGAGACAACCAGTGGAGGTCACAGTAGAGAGTTCAGTGGTGCTTAAGACAAGGAGCAGATAGTGCAAATTTACAGACATTGTTGTAGGCAACATCCCACATTTGCAAGATGCTTGCCTGTGCCATAGCAAAGATGGACAGGGCGTAGCAGAGTCCAGGGAGGAGAAGGCCTTGTGCGACAGAGATCCTGGTGGCAGGGGTCAGAAACTGATGGACTTGGTAAGCCAGTCCAATTTTAGCATTGACTGATTTGCAGACAGCTTTGACATGCAGAGAGAAGTTAAGAGATGGAGCCAGCATAGACCCCTAGGTATTTGAAGGACTGAGTTACTTCCACAAGGGAGCCATCAAGACAAGAAACCTGGAGAGATGGCATTGAAGCGACATATTTATTTTGTGACCCAAAGATCATAGCCTGGATCTTGGCAGCATTTAGCACCAGGCAGAGGGACGTAAGCCAAGTTTGGATATGATGAAGATCAGAGGAGAGGTGGGAGTTAATGTCATGAACAGGGCTGGAGGAGACATAGAGAACCAAGTCATTGGCATAGAGTAAGGAGAGACTGTGGGAGGGCACAGAAGGTAGGTTATAGACGAACAAAGAAAAGAGCAGGGTCCCAAGTATAAAACCTTGTAGGATATCCGAACAGAGCAGGACAGGGGCAGAGAGAACTTTATGCCAGGAGATAGACTGGGAGAGGCTCCACAGATAGCTGGGAAACCAGACAAGTGTGGATTGGGAGGTGCCAATAGAGCCTAGTTGATGCAGGAGCAGGTTTTGGTTAACTGAGTCAAACGCCTTTGACATGTCAATAAAAACAGCCCCAGTAAGCTAGCCTTGGTCCATAGCAGATTTGATGTCACTGATGAATTGCACTAGGGCTGTCATGGTGCTGTGGTTTGGCCTAAAGCCATGCTGAGCAGGGGATTGCAGGTTAAAGTTGACACCTGGTGATGGATAAGATTCACCATGAGTTTACTGAGTGTCAGCAGGCACGCAATAGGGTGGAAGCTTGTTAGGTTTTTTGGATCACCCTTTTTGAAGACTAAGATAGCCCTGGCATTTTTCCAGGAGAGGGGCACAGTACCTGAGCTAATGGAGAGATTGAACAATTGCATGATAGGGGTGGCAAGAAGAGATGCACCTAATTTGAGAATTCTGGGTTCCAGTCCAACAGGGCCTGCGCTGCCATGGGGAGACATCATGTTAAGAGCTCGTATGACATACAGCCTTGAGACCGGGTGGAGAATCAGGGAAGGATGGGATGGGGGAGGTCGGTGGGGAGGTTTAGTGAGAGGGGAAACATCAGTATCAAAACTATGGAGGGCGGTAGAGTGAGTGGAAAGCATTAGCTATGGTATTAGGGTTGTTACAGGAGACGTTATTTATTAGAAAGTCATGGGGGGTTTGAGACTTGGAGCATCCCATTATGTGCTTTATTTGTGCCCAGTACCTTTTTGGGTTACTAGAGGTGGTGTGAAGAAGGCCTCTATAGTAATTGCTTTTGGAAGTCCATAGTGCTTTCTTACAAGAGTTACAAAGGGAGCTATATGCAATGAAGTCAGAGAGCAGGGAGGAGGTTTTCCATCTGGTCCAGAGTTTGTCCCATGCGTTAAGCATATGTAGAAGAGGGCTTGTTAACCATTTGGTAGGCAAGCCCCGCATCCTGTGCCTGATGGAAGGAATGTGCTTGGACTGTAAGGGGCACAGAGAGTTGGTATAGTATTCCACAGCCAAGTCAATGTTATTTGTCATGAACATGGAGGACCAGTCACATGCTGAAGATCCCCTTAGAAAAGCTGAGGGGTCAAGGGCAGAGAAGTCAGACATGGAGATGATTTCAGGTGGGTGGGAGCGGGGGCTGGTGTCCCAGATTCAGGTGACAGGTGAATGGTCGCTAATGGAGACACGGTGACAGAAGATATTCTGTCCGGCCTGTTGGTAAGTACCCAGTCAACGAGGGTGTGATTATTACCATTGCTGGAATGTCATGTAGGCACCAAGACAAGCTGGGTTAGGTTGGCCTTGCTTATATTAGAGGCAATTATAGGGGTGTGGTCATGACCCTATAGTTAGGGTTGAGTAAGCACTTTAATGTCCAATCTCAGTGTTTGGGCATTAATAACTTTGCAACCATTCAACAGATTTGCACAACATTTGGCATGCACAGTCTGGTGTGGTAGGTTTCTTGATTTACCAAGTTGTGTTTCAGTTGGAGTTAAAGTTTCTGAGCAGCAAAGTGCTGAAAAATGCATTTTTCTCCATGTTTGATGTGTTGTTTGCCCATGGTGCTGTGACCACAATGTGTGGTCTTTTGGTCTGCAATTTGGAACATAGAAAGAATTTGGGTCAAAGAACAATCCAGTATTGGTTTGGTAAAACAATATTAATCTGTTGAAAAGTTATTTAATTTTAAATTTTGGGGTTCTGAGCATTCTCAATTTACTTCAAGATTTAAATGCATGTCTTGGGAAAGAGGAGTGGGCTCACGGTCAAGGATTTTGTCAGCTTGCAAAAGAGGATTTAAAAAAATCCTGGTCTGCCAGAAAAATTCTTTGTCCACGAGCTGCCATCTTGTTTTCAGTTTTTCCCAACAAAAATGTCGTAGCTTTTTCCACTGTTGACTTTTTAATCTAAAGAGGCATGGGTTTTGTTCAGGGTGACACCCTCTACAAACCCATACCTTTGGTTTGCTTCATTTTTTCCAACAAATAGGCTTTTGAACTTTAAAAATTCTTTGACTGCAACTCGCCAACAATCCTCTTTCACAAGCTGACAAAATCCTAGTCCACGAACCGATTCTGGTTCGAGAGGCTGCAAAATCCTTGTCCGTCACTTTGTGACCAGGTGGCTCTACTCGTAGACCAGGATTAAGCTGGCAGTCAAGAATTTTGCTAGCTTGCAAAAGAGGATCAGATGACGGGCTGAGATTATGTCAGTTCGCGAAAGGGGATTTTTTTAAATCCTCTTTCGCGAGGTGACAAAGTTGTGGTTCATGAGATGTCAGAATCCTAATCTGCCATCCTATCCTTTTTCGCGAGGCAGCAAAATCTGTGTCTGTCACTTAGGGACCAGATGACCAAAATCTGACAGTCGAGGTTTACTTGCGGACTGCAATTTTGACAGCTCATGGATGGGGATTGATTTGGTGGTCTCCAATTTTGCTGCCTTACAAACTAGGAATTTTAAAACATGGAAAAACTTTCCCACTGTATTGTGAATTAACGGTTCGGTATTCTGATTTGCAATTTTCAGGGTTTTAAAGGGATGCCCTAGAGATGTGAATCAGCATGTTTAGGTGTTGAAAAGTTAAGCAGTTCGATAGATACGCCATCACAAAGTTCAGATTTTTCACATAGGATAACATTGTGGCACCCATTGTGAATTTCAATACCTGTAAGATACAAACTTAGCACTACTGATGGCTTAGATCACCTTTGGGTGATCTAAGCCACAAGAACAAGATTAGAAACCATAGACTGCAACTGCAATGGAATTTTTTTCTCTGAGTTGTTCTGTTAATGAGATATTGGCAGATTAGTGTCAGAAGGGTTTATGATTGCCTTTTCAGTGCTTCTTGGGTCCCAGATCTCAGGGATGATGCAAGTTATGTGTTTGGTTGACTTCATGAAGTGTGCAGGTCTTGCTGACAGGGTTTGAACTGTACATGGATTTTTTTTTACCTACTATGGTTGATGAGATATTGGCAAGTAATTGTTATAAGGATTCTTTGCCATATGGGGCTGTTGTATGGCTCTGTAGCTATGCATGAATTACATTTTCAATCATAAGGGTGCACTGTTCACATTTGAAATGAAAATGAATTATCTGTGCAGCTCCAGTTTATGCATTAGTGAAAAAGTAAGGTGTGTTAGGCATCCCAGTTTCCAGTTACCTTGTGGCACAACTGAGAGCATAACCAGAAAGGTGTTCTGGGCAGTCTGGCTTCAAGTCCAAACTAAGAAACTTGTGCATGACTCCTTGTTCTTGAACATTTTTTTCTGAAAAATGCTTCCCTCTTGCACTGTGTTTATACGTGTGAGTTTTTTTAAAGTCTCAATTACATCCCTCCACTCCCTCCTCTCCTCCACGGTGTACATATTGAGCTCCTTACATCTCTCCTCATAGGGCTTTTGGGACTTGTAAGCTTGGCTGCAGCCATGTAACGGCTCTGGACAGAACTTGTTTCCTTTTTCTATGGCCATTATTTTGTCCCTATTTTTTTTGTAGTGTAGGACCTTCCTATATAAAGTGATGCGATTGTAACTGTCTGTGTACTTCTTTGTCTTGTGATGGTGTTCAGTTTGAAATTGTGGCTGAGAGCTGGTGCAGAGGAATTCCATGGTCAGGAAAAGTATCTATAGTAAGGAGCTGGTGCAGTTTTCAATCAGAAGGGGTGTGTGGTCAGCATGGACAGCCTGGCATCAAGGAACATGGCTGCAACAGGAGGGATGATTTGGTGTTGAGGGACATGCCAAGACACATTTAGAAAAAAAGCATGGAGTGCCTTCTATCTGAGGAGATAATTTGGACTGCTGTGGACATGGGAGTCTGTGAGAAAAGTGGAGAATCATTCTCTTTTGAAATGTGGCAGTAAATGTTTTATTTTGTTGATGATAGGGCTTTTATTTTGGAGCTAATAGCCTGATTCTAGAAGAGGTTATGCCTGGCATAAAATGACTTCCGCCGGAACAGAATGGTGCAAGTAGCATTTTACACCATAAAAACACTGATTTTTCTCATTTTTCAACACTCAGCATCTCAGAAACCACACAATAGATTCCCATGAAATTTGGCAAGTCAAGATTTCTTCTCCAACATTATCCATGCCAAATATCTTGCACATCCATTGAATGGTTCCAAAGTTAATAACATTCAAAAATTTAGGTTTAACATATACATTACCTTTCACCCTACCTACTGTATACTGACACTACTATGCCAGTAATATATATATATATATATATATATATATATATATATATATATATATATATATATTGAAAAAACACTCTGAAGTTACACATTTTCCCATCAGATAACATTGTGGCATTTGTGGCATCTTTCAGCGGCTATATCTTGAAAACAGTTTGAGATACAGATTTTTTACCAAGTGCAGCTTAGTACACCCTCAGGTGTACTAAGCATGCATAAAGGTGGCCAGGTCATGAATACAACTGTGAAGGAATTTTTTCCAAAGTTGCTATGGTTACTGAGTTATTAACACATTTGCAGTATAAGGGTTACTTGAAATGTCTCTAGGCCTGTGTTAGGTGTCTGTACTTATGGGTAGGTGAAAGTGCAGGGCCCAGAGGGCCTGTGCCCCCACTTATGCATATCATTTATGCTAAACCTGGAGCACAGGACCCTCCTGCACTATACCTCTACTCTTATGGGTGGGTAGGAGCACAGGGCCCAGGAGGCCAGAGCTCTCACCTATGTATACCATTATGCAAAACTGGGAGGACATGGTACTCCTGTGATATGATTCTATGCTTATGGGTAGATGGGATCACAGGGCTAAGACGACCTACACTCCCACATATAATATGGATATGAGTAACATTACACTTTTTCAAAAAGAAGACAAATTTTGACAGCTCATGAAAAGGGATTTGGCTCATGAAAAGGGATTTTGACAGCTCATGAAAGGGGATTTTTAAAGTTTTCTGTTTTGTTCCCACTTCACTAAAAAAACAGTTAGGGCTTTCAGCCTCATACTTGCATGGTACAAAGGGATTGCCCAACAGATGTGACTTATGCTGGTATGGTGAAAAAATGTACATCATTTCCATAGTTATAGCATTTCAAAATTTTGAAATTTCCTGTTGGATATCATTATGGTGGCACTTTGTGCATAAATAACTTTGCAGCTGTTCTTGCAATTCATATCAAATTTGGAATGTGCCCTCAAAGATAAATGGTCTCTTGATATGACAAGTTTCAGTTTTATTGGGAGTGCATCTCTGGAGATATACAGTCCCAAAAATGTGTACATCTCCATTTTTTGTAAACTTCTTTCTTCAATTGTTTCACTTTGTGCATTATAAACTTTGCAGCTGTTCTTGCAATTTACATCAAATGTGGCATGTACCCTCAAAGACTAATGGTCTCCTGATATACCAAGTGTCATTATGATTGGGAGTGCATTTCTGGAGATATGCAGTCCCTGAATATGTACATCCCCATTTTTGGCAAACTCTTTCTTCGATTGTTTCACTTTGTGCATTAATAACTTTGCAGCTATTATTGCACTTTACATGAAATGTGGTGTATACCCTCATAGACTAACAGTCTCTTGATGTGCCAATTTTCATTTTGATTGGCAGTGAATGTCTTGAGATATGCAGTCCCAAAATGTGTACATCACCATTTTTGTGTCAAATTCTTTTTGTTACACATTTTGCACTTTAATAACTTTACAGAATTTCTTGAAATTTGCATGACATTTGGCATGCACCCTCAAGACCTAATGCTCTCTTGACATGCCAAGTTTCATTTTGATTGGGTGTGCACCTGTGGAGAATTTTAGTCCCAAAATGTGTAGATCACACTTTGCTGTCAAATTCTTTCTTCACTTTTATGTTAAGCTTAATAGTTTGTGCTTCAATAACTTTAAAAAAGTTCAGGTGATATGCATGAAATTTGCAATGCCCCATCATGAGGCAGACATCTCATGAAGTTGTAAGTTTTGCTTGAATTGCATGTGAGGGTATGGAAAGATAGTGTCCCAAAATATGTAAATCACCATTTTATTTTCAACACCTCACTTTCCTACCTGCAGGTTATACAGTTTGACCACTAGAGGTCACCAAAACACTAAATTTATAACTTGCTGCTCCCTCACCTCCACACCATTTGGAACTGTGGTATGAAATTCTCAGGGTAGAAAAAGTTTGCCCTACAGAACAAGCCAACATTGGTTTGTTGAAAACAAATATTAGTCCATTCCAAAGTTATTCAGTTTTGAAATTTCGTGTTCTGAGCATGCTCCGTTCAGTTTGTGGATAGCTACACAGTGGGGAAAAGGGAGTTGAGCACACAAAAAGGACCGTGAAAAGAATTTTTAAATCCCTCTTTTTGAGAAAAAATTCCTTTTCATGAGCCCCTATCTTGTTTTTCATTTTTCAGCACAAACAAGACATTATAGCCTCCACAGGTATGTCTTCTGTAGACATGCAAGTATGGCTTTTGCTTAGGGGGATGTCCTCTACAATTCCATGCCTTTGATTTAGCTTAGTTTTCTTTAAAAATGGTACTTTTAAAGTTTAAAAATCCCTTTTTGCATCTCGTTTTCAATCCCTTTTCACGAGCTGCTAAAATCCCTTTTTGCGAGCTGTCAAAATCCCTTTTCCTGAGGGGAGGATCACATGACCCTATCTCATGAAAAGGGATTTGCTCATGAAAAAGGATTTTGACAGCTCATGAAAAGGAATTTTGATACCTTGCAAAAAGGGATTTTAAAAGGTCACTGCTAAGAAACTGTTGGGATTTCGGCCAGAAATGTTCAGGGTAGAAAGGACTTACCCCAAAGATGAGACTTTTGCTAATTAGTGATAAAATTTACATTGGACTGCAGGGAAACAAATACAGAGACAATGTGAGAGGGTGAATCTTCACAGAGAGTGTGGTGGAGCCCTGTAACAAACTACCAGACAAAGTGGTGGGGGCTGAATCAGTGAAAGAATTCAAGAGGGCATGGGACAGGCATATGGGGCTGAGTAGTGGGGGAGGGTGGGGGCTGTCAGGGAAGGGGAGGTGTAGGGGGAAATGGGGCAGACTAAACTGGCTGGTGTGGTCCTTTTCTGCCATCAAGCTTCTATGATTCTTTTGGTAGCTAGTTCTCGAAAATGCTTTGAGATGCAGATTTTTCTCTAAGCACAGCTTAGTACACCTTTAAGTAGGAGCAATTATTAGGTGGTACGGCTTGAGTTTTCACTGCTATGCAGATGATACTCAGCTGTACATGTCCTTTGTGCCTAGCCAGGATGATGCTGTCTCGGTCTTTAATAGCTGTCTAACTGAGATCCAGGACTGGATGAATTTGAGCTGGCTGAGGTTAAAAGCCACAGAAAACTGAGGTGTTGGTTGTGGACCCAGGTCTTCAAGCGGTGGGTGTGTTGGTTGGATTGCCTTTGGGTATATGGCTTGGAGGTGTAAAGCTAACTACCGCAGACCAGGTACAGAACTTAGGCATTATGTCTGATGACTGTCTGACCCTAAAATCACAGGTGTCAGTGACTGTCTCCCTGGTAAAGTGCCTGGTTCCTCCCGATAATCTTCCAACTTTGGTCCATGCCTTCATTACCTCCTGCCTTGACTACTGCAATGCCTTTTCCTCAGGCTACCCAGGGTTGATATCTGCCACTTGCAGCTGGTGCAGAATGTGGCAGCCAGGCTTTTGACTGGTACCTCTAGGACCAGTCATATAATGCCTGTGCTCCGCAGACTCCACTGGCTGCCCATACATGGTGGATCACCTTCAAGGTCAGTTTACTGACATATAAGGCCCTACATGATCAGGGACCCAGTTATCTGTAAGATCTCCTTCATCCTTACTGTCCCCCCTGCCATCTCTGATCCACTGATGAGGGATTGCTAGAGATTCCCAGAGTCCATTTACAAACATCTGGAGCAAGGTCATTTAGTTTTATGGCCAGACCCTGTGGAATTCTCTACCTTGTAGGGTGCGAGATTGACTGACCATCCAAAGTTTTAATACCACCCTGAAAACATATATTTTTAGCCTGGCATTTTCAGATTTTTAAAGTTGATGCTGTATTTATTATTTTATTTTATATTGTTATTTATTAATCTGTTTGATTGGTATTGTAGAGGTGCTTTGGTTTTAGAAAGGTTCCTTTTTATAAATAAACAATTGATTGATTAATTGATTGATTGAAGCATGCGTTGAGGTTGCCAGGTCATGAATACAACTGCGGTGGAATTATTTCCAAAGTTTCTATGATTACTGAGATATTGCCACATTTGCAGTAGAAAGGTTACTTGGAATGTCTCTAGGACTGCGCTGTGTCTGTACTTATGGGTACTAAATTGGGAGCACAGGGGCCTCCTGTTGTATGCCTCTACACTTATGGGTGGGTGGGAGAACAGGGCCCAGAGGGCCCATGCTCCAACCTATTGATCAAATTATGCAAAACAAGGAGCACAGGGCAGTAGTGCAGTGCACTGGCTGTGGGGCGGCAGTCTTTCAGTAGACATTCTGGAGGCTGTGATGATGCCCTATTTGCAGGCACCTCTCTGGTCTGAGGAAGGAGGTTGTCTGTCTCCAGGCTAACCTAGCTAGGCTTAGGGAAACCTCTTCCCCCACCCAGGGATCACCAGGACCACTACCACTGCCTCAGAGGTTGCCAAGAAAGAGGAACAGCTGGACTACTCTGGGCTCAGGGAGGGTGAATTGGTGAATCAGAGATGCATCCCTCTAGTTGTACCTCTTCACAATTCATATGCCATTCAGGCACAGTGTGGTTCCTCTATGGAGGCCCCCACAATGGAGACCAAGAAGGATACTGGGAACCTCCATAAAGGAGACTCAGAGGAGGGTGGCACAAGACCCAACAGGGGAAAGAAGGGGAATACTTATGTATTCCCAAAATTTGGTCTCCCAACCTACAATATACTGAGGTCGGAAGACTGAATTTCCCAATCCCGATGGGGACTTGTGTTATGTGGGGGAAAAGCCCCCCCTCACTCCTCTAATATAACCAACTCTGAGATCAAGTGGACTTAGGAGTTGGTAGTAAAGTTACAGGGGCTGCAAAAAATATTTAGTGAAATGTTTCCCTACTGGGAACAGACCCCTGTCACCAAAAGCCTGTTAAGCAAGCTGCAGAAGCATTAGTGCTCCATGCCATGGAGCAGCTTGGTCAGCACCTCACTCCACCACCCTCAGAAGGTTACACCACCTAGAACTATGTTCCACTGGTGTAACCTAGCATTTCACCAAGCAAAATGTAATTTTGCCCAGCAAAATGCAATTTTGCTTTTGGGCAATCATGTTGGACATCCCTCATTTTGGGATACCAAAGCTGGCCCATGAGTGTCTGGACCCTCAGCTTTGGTATCCTGATAGGTTATCAAGGAAACAACTGCTGGTGGGGGACTCAATCATTAGGATGGTAGAACTGGGACATGGAGGGGAAAGGGATGTTAGGTCCCTGCTCGGTGCCATAGCTGGGAGGGACAGGATGTGAATCCTCAGGATCAAGGGAGCAGCAAAATTGGAGAGGGAGCTGGACACCAATGACCACCTAGGGACAAATGACCTGGCAAGTAATATGCATGGTAACATTCTCGGAGGTGATGCCTGTCTATGATATGGGTGAGGCTAGGGTACTTCGCACCATGGAATCCAATAAATGGTTGAAAAACTGGTGCAGAGCTCAGGGTTTTGGCTTCACTGGGACTAGGGGTCCATCTGGAGGGATGCAGGCTTATACTGGTGCACTGGTCTGCATCTGTCTGGGAGGAGACCCAGTATCCTAGGTGATTAGGTTTCAATGCTTCACTGGCAAGCATTTAAACTAGCCAAGGGGGAGGCACCAAAAAGAAGCATGGAAATCCTAGCCCCCCTCACAATACAGGGTAATTAGTGAGTTAAACACTAAGGTAGAGAAGTCAAAAGGGAGCAGGACAGGGGTCAATGGTGAAAAAGGCAAAGACAGTAAGGACAGGGATGGGGCTAAAAGTGGTGAGGCTATCAAAAAATGGAGGGTGATGAGTACAAATCCATGTTGTCTGGGAAACCAGCTCCCTGAATTAGTGGTCTTGATGGAAGAGGGACACCTGGATATCATGGCAGCCACAGAAACATGGTACACAGAGAACCTTGACTGGGATGTCAGCATACCATTGTACACAATCTACAGGATGGGCAGGGAGGGTTAAAGAGTAGTAGTAGTAGTAGTAATAAGCTTGTATTGTTAACAAATTAAAATTGTTGTTACAACATCAATAAATATACATATATTGCACAATTAACACAGGATCTTGTCCTCAAATACAATTTCAACATATAGCAATTTGCAAATACATGACCCACATTCTTATAACTACAATATATTATTATAAAATGTGTTATTTGTTTAAATCACCAGAGTCCTTAACTAGGGTGAATTTTATTTTTTTAAGTGAATATGTGACTTTTTTATACTCAATTAACCTACAAAAAAAACTTTGATATTTTTTCTAAATGTACATCATCTTATGTTTTTAACATGTAATTAAACTGGTATGTAGGTTCTATATTGAGCTTTGAGAGTATAACACCCAAATATATATTCCTTTGAGGCGAATATAAAGTGCAAAATAAAAGGAGGTGCTTAGGAGAATCCTCATCTTTTCCACAGGCACGTTTTAAAATTACCTTTACCACTTTTTTTTCAAAATATTACTTTCTATAAGTCCAAATCTGAACTTTATATAAGCTTTTCTGTTGTTAGGATTTTTAATTAAATATAGATATTTATTAAGTCCAGGTTGATTTCTTACATTATTGGCCAGCCAGTTGCTCAATTTTAAATTTTTGGCCATGGCTATTTCTGTCTGAATATGAATATCCTTAATTCTAGTCTTAATGATTTCTGTTATTTCTTTGTACAAAATTTTATGACTAAATGTAATCAAATCCAGTAATCTATACTGCTTAATCATGGTATTCAAAACAATAGTGCTTGGAAAAGTGAATCCATATGAGTAACACAACAACATGTCCTCTAAACACATTCTAGGAAAAGAGTTATCTTGCATTTTAAACATTTTGAACCAGTAGTTTACCAACCTAATTTCTGCCAAGCATTTAATTTGAAATTGTCCTACTCTAATCTGACTAAACTAGATGCAGCCCCCTTAGGTACAACCAAGTATTAATAACATTTATTTAAAATTATTTCCAACTGTTCTGTTTTTTTCAATCCGCATACCTCTGCTCCTATAATATCTGGGTATGTATTTTAGCATTTATTATCCTGAGCAGAACTACTGCTGAATGGCCCCCATATTTATAATTAAACCTTAGAATTATTTTATTAATCCTTTCAATAATTGTATTGAAGTGTTCTCTCCATTTGAGATCATATGTGTAAATTATACCAAGGTAACAAAACTTAGTCACGTACTCAATGTCATCTTTTTTTTTTTGCAATTAACATTTTATTGAACATTTAAATACAAGCACTTGCGGAGACAAGGTAGAAATAACAAATAAAACCTCAATGTCATCTTTACCACATGTTAATCTACACATTTTACCTTTTCTAATAGGTTTATTATTAAATATCATATACTTTGTTTTAATGGAGTTAATTTCAAGATCAAGTCTAAGGCACTGTCTATGAAATTGGGACATACTCATTTTAATCCCCAAATAGCTTGTGGAGATTAAAACCACATCATCGGTGTATGCCAAATATGGGCAAACCGAGGATCCCAGCCTGGGCATGTGCAGCTCGGATCCCTCAACCCTATCAGTACCTTATTAAGGAACAAATTAAATAGAATGGGAGATAATACAAGAGGAGGAGTAGCTGTCTATGTAAGAGAAAGGATCAAAGCAACAGAACTAAAGAATTAACAGGGAGGAGAGGATGAACTGTGGGTCACCCTGAAGACAGGAAATGGCACCACAATGCATATCAGGGTTGCATAAAGACCCCCATCTCAGGGTGAGGTAATGGAAATGGAAATGATTGAAGCATTCTTAGAATGGCAGAAGAGGGGGATATATTGTCCATGGGGGACCTGAATATGCCAAATGTTAACTGGAGCACCTTTTCTGCAGCCACATCCAAGAGCAGGGAAATTCTCAATGCCCTACAGTGCCATGCCTCTGGAACCCAAGTGTTGGAACCCACTCAGGATGGAGCAATGTTAGAATTGGTACTCTCAAATGGGGACGGAGAGAGGATCTCGGATTTAGAAGTGGGTAGCCATCTGAGAACAAGTGAGCACCAAATAGTGTGGTTCACTATACACACAGCCACAGAGTCAAGTCTCGCAAAGGTGATGGCATTGTACTTTAGGAGCACTGACTTTCTCAAAAGTGGGGAGTGCCTCAGAAAAGCACTAGCAAATGGGCAAGAAAGTGGGGTGGAGGAACAATGGGGAAAATCAAAGCTGCCATTACAGAGGCAAAAATCCTTTGTATGAAGCAAATAAACAAAACAGAGGAAAAAAACACTATGGTTTTCAAAAGAGGTGGTGGGGAAGTTTAGTGGGAAAAAGATAGCATTCAGGAAGTATAAGGAAGCATAGAAGGAGCAGGACAGAGAACTGTACCAGTTAAAGCAGAAGGAAGCGGGGAAAGCAGTCAGAATAGCAAAGACCCAAAATGAGGAAAAGATAGCCAATTCACTTAAGATGGGGATAAAAACTTTCATAGGTACATTAGGGAGTGAAGAAAGACCAGGGGAGGGATAGTGAGGCTTAATAATGGGGAGGGGGTGGGCAGAGGGTGACAGTGACAAAGCAGAGATAATGAATGAATACTCCTGCATATTATTCATAAAAGAAGAGGAGAGGGAGGTACCTAAACCAGATATCAGAAGCACACTAGATATGAGGGTCAATACCAGTGCATTCACAGAAGAAAGGGACCTGTAAGAACTCCTGAAATTGAAGGTGGACAAATCAATGGGGCCTGAGAGGATTCACCATAGAATTCTAAAAGTACTAAGGGAAGAACTAGTGGCACCACTGACTACCCTTTTTAACAAATCATGGGAAGAGGGCACGGTACCTGAGGACTGGAGAAGGGCAGATGTGATTCCCCATCACAAAGGTGGGAGCAAGGCAGAGGCAAGAAACTACAGACCTGTTAGTTTGACCTCAGTGGTAGGGAAAATGATGGAATCACTTCTGAAAGAAATAATTGTTGTCTACCTAGAGGCCAGCAGGACATAGGACCCAAGGCAGCATGGATTCACAATAGGATGGTCATGTCAGACAAATCTGATAGATTTCTTTGACTGGGTGACCAAAGTAGTAGTAGACCATGGAGGAGCTGTGGATGTGGCCTACCTAGACTTTAGTAAGGCATTTGACACAGTCCCACAAAATAGATTAATAAACTAGTTAGCCAGCCTGGGAGTGGGTCCCAGGGTGGTAGCCTGGGTAAAGAATTGGCTTGACAACAGGGCACAGAGGGTAATAGTAAACAGAGTCCACTCTGAAGAAAGGGGGCTACTAGCTAGGGTTACAACCTCTCCTGAATTTTGTAGGATAGTCCTGATTTGAGCAGCTGTGTCCTACAAAAAAAAAACATGAAAAATACTACATGTCCTGACTTTATAGCAGTAAAGATATTTTCAAATTTTCCACTAAATGTTGCAGAAAACTATCATACCTTAACTACAATACCTTAAAATGATAAGAAACAATAGAAGCAACTAAGAAACTACAATACTTGGCCTTAATTCCTATTATATAGAGAAAACTGGTCTGTTGCATTGGTTGAGATTATGTACTGTCCTGCGAAATGTCATGTTTCAGTAAGAAATGTTCCACTTCAGGCTTCTTAAAAGGTGGTAACCCTACTACTAGAGGGGTACCACAGGGTTCAGTACTGGGACCGGTACTCTTTAATATCTTCTTAGGTGACATTGTGGAGGGACTGGAAGGAAAAATATGCTTCTTTGCAGATGACACAAAGATTTGCAACAGGGATGAGACACAAAGGGGGGTGGAAAGGATGAGAAAGGAATTGGCAAGTTTGGAGGAATGGTCAAAAGAATGGCAGCTTGCATTCAATGCAAAGAAGTGTAAAGTTATGCACCTGGGAAAAAAAACCCAAGGGAAGAGTACACAATAGGGGGAAGGTATTAAGGACAACAAAAATAGAAAGGGACCTGGGGTAGTCATATCAGATGACCTAAAGGTAGGAAAGCAATGTGAAAAGGCAGTAAGGAGGGCTGGGAAGATACTGGGATGCATACAGAGAGGCATCACCAGTAGAAAAAAGGAAGTTGTTATCCATCTGTACAGATAGTTGGTGATACCCCATCTGGAGTACTGCATGCAGTTCTGGAGACCCCATCTCTTCCAGGACATAGACAGAATGGAGGCAGTCCAGAGGAGGGCAACTAAAATGGTGCAGGGTGTGCACCAGAAGCCATACAAAGAGAGACTAATAGAACTTAATATGTATTCTCTCAAGGAAAGGAGGGAGAGGGGGAACATGATATAAACTTTCAAGTACCTCAAGGAAATCAACAAAGTCGAAGAGGGTAGCATCTTTCAGAAAAAGAGATGTGCAAGAAAAAGGGGGTACAATTTGAAGATGGGATGACTCAGGGGCAACATGAGGAAGTATTTTTTCATGAAGAGGGTGGTGGATGCATCAAATGGTCTTCTTGAGGAGGTTGTGGAGTCAAAAACAGTGTGGGAATTTAAGAATGTATGGGACAGACATCAGACAATTCTAGTGGGAGGTGGGTCAGGGTAAGGCAGTGGATGTGGCCTATCTGGACTTCAGTATGACCTTTAACATTGTGCCACACAGGATGATAATATGAATCAGAATCAAAGTTTTTATTTGTTCTACAAAAATTTGTCATTACAAAAATAAAGACATAATTACTATAATATACATGATGAGAACAATATTAATTCAACAAAGTATTATCAGGTTAAACATGTTGCATGCTAACCCCTTGAATGTCATAGATTTATAGAGAAAGGAACCTTAGCTAATTCTGGTGAAGCCAGAATGTAAACAGGACACAAGGGGGTTCAGGTCTGGGTACCTACACCCCCCTTGTGTACTTTACCGTAGTCCCAAAAACTCCATGAAGGAGGCAGATGGTTCATAAAGAACCACAAAAGGTGTTCCCCATATTTATCTTTAATAGACTAACATAACTAACTTAAAAAGGTATACATAAGTCATCAAACAGTATTGAGGAATGATGATTATATTCTGACAAAACTGCATATGTATCATTATAAATAAATTGATAGTATAGGTTTATTGTATGATAGCATAGATACTCAAGAACATATACAAGTATCTGCATAAATAGAAAGGATTAACCAAGTCATAATAGCTTTAGGGAATTCATATATCTGAACATGAGTACAGACTAAAAGGCTAGCATACAACATTAAGTAGCATAGGATACAGAATAGACAAGACTAACCTGGACACCTGCTAATGCAAAATCTGCTCTTCCATAAACAGTATTTTTATTTTATTTTCATTTGTTTTGTTTATTTTATTTATTGAGAACTTAGATGACACCTGTGAGTGGTTGCTCTTTAAAAGGTTCCACATCAGTTACATAAGACAGTAAGGTACAAAGACTAGGGGATAGTATACATAGGAGGTACATAAATTCCAGACATAAGAAAAAGGGTACGATATACTGAGTCATTGTACAAAGTATGCCTGCATCAAGATGAGAGACAGACAGAGTATGGAGTGGTTATAAGGAGAGAAATGGAGGGAGGGATGCAAGGCAGTGCATATAGGGCAGGGTGAGACGCAGGAAAGGAATAGGGCATGAGGACAAGGAGGGCAGAGCCTGGGAGGAGGAAGGGTGGTAGTAGAAGTGCAGAAGCTGGGCAATCCAGGACAGACCATGGAGGGGAAAAGTGCTGGTGACAGTTTATTGCTGCATGCAGTGACTTTAGCAGGGGCACATACAGTTTCTTAAGTCCAAGAGATGCTGGCACAGTCTGTGTTTAAAGGATCCAGTCATTGGTAATCCAGAGATGTCAGGAGGCAGTGTGTTTACCCAGAGGGCTGCATGATGTGAGAACACCCATTGTGCCATAGTAGTGCAGCATTTGGGTGCATGGAAAACTTGAGTGATAGAGCTTCTGGTAGGTCTGATCTTCAAAGGCTGGGATAGCAGGCTCTGAACCCCTGATGGAAGCAGTTTGAATGAGACTTTTCTGGCCAATAGGCAGGTTTGATACTGGATTTGGTCATTCAGTTGAAGCCAAACAGCCCGAGTACAAAGGTCACATGTGTGGATGAGTCTCAGTGCACCTGTGAGTAGATGGCAGGCTTTGTTAAGAACAACTGCTATGCGTTGGAGGGCTGTGTCAGTTGCAGATCTGTAGTCAGTCAGTCTATAATCTAAGAGGGAGACAATAGAGCTGCTGATTGCCAAATTTAGGGCTTCATGAGTTAGACAATGTCTATGCCGGTACAGGATCCTGATTCTTGTATTGATAGCCCTTGCAGTGATATCAATATGTTAGGAGAAGGACAGAGAAGAGTTGATAGTTACCCCCAGGTAGATAAGATGAGGGACTAGCTCCAGTGTGCTGTTGCTGTCATTTCTTATTGCGATAGTTAGTTTTTGAGCTTGTTTTGAGCTGTGGAGTAAAGCATGGTCTTAGTCTTTTTATAGTTCATAACCAGCCTTTGTTCCTTAAACCACATTTCCGTGGAAGCGAAGCCTCTCTGAAGATCTGCTGGTGAAAATGACTGCATCATTGGCATATAGGAGCATTTGACAGTGACATGAGGTCAGGAGATTGTTTAGGAACACACTGAACAGCAAAGGCCACAGAATTTACCCTTGTGGTACTCCAAATCTGACAGGCTGACTGTCTGTAAGGACTTCCCCAATCCTGACTTGCTGGAAGTGGTGGCTCAAGTAGCTGTTGAACCAGCTCATGGTTTCTGGAGCAAGACCAATGTCATATAGCTGTTCAAGGAGGAGGAGGACATGTTGCACCGTATCAAATGCATTTGATAGGTCAATGGAGGCTGCCTCTACCAAGTGGCCATGGTCTAAGGTGTTGTGGATGAATCCTGTAAATTCAAGTAAGGCCATAATGGTACTGTGGCCACACCGAAACCCATGATGCTGTGGACATAGGAGATGGAGTTGGTTAACGTATTCAACCAACTAGTCAGCCACTATCCGTTTGAGGGCCTTGGAGAGTGGCAGAAGTATGGAGATTGGTCTGTAGTTGCTATGTAAGCTCTGGTCCCCACTTTTGTGTACTGGAGTTACCGTCATGGATTTCCATCAATAAGGGAATTGAAAGTGGCAGAGAGACAGATTAATTATTTTGGTTAGTGGTCCCAGGAGTTCATTTAGTGCCAGGCGAACAAATTTAAAGTTCAGGGAGTCTCTGCTGAGTCTTGATTTTCTGAATGCCTTTTCTAGGTATTTCCTAGCATCTGTTTCAGAAACTTCCTTTGAAGCAGAATAGTGACTGGTTTGGGGGTAATGCAGGCATCTGCTGAGTGACCCCTTGGATAGGGGAATTGAAGATGTCCATCGGAAGCACACTACTTAGGTCAGAGAATGCATGGTTCAGAGAGTTGACAATAAGCAGGGGGTCAATTGTTGGTGCACCATCAACCGTGAGCATAGAATGGGCATTTTGGGGATCTTTCCCTGTGATATCACTAAGGTTGACCCAGAATGACTTGCTTCTGTTCCATGAGTTAGACAGTGCTTCTTTGTAATAAGTGCTTTTTGCATGGTGGATTGCTTTCGTACAGTAATTGTGGGCCTTCTTATATCATTGTATGATTGTTGCAGTGCCCTAAGCTCATGCTTTTTGCCAGAACTGATCTCTTGAGGCAAGTTGCTCTCAAAGTTCTGGGGTAATCCATGGGTTAAAATGCTCTTTGACTTTTTTTGTAGTAACTGGTGCGTGTTTGTCGCAAATGACATTGAATTTTGATACAAAGATGTCCAAGGCAGTATCCACCTCATTGGTGTCATATAGGTCCAACCAGTCTAGATGTTTTAGGTCTGACTTTAACTGTGTGAAGTGGCCTTTTAAGAGCAGGCAGTCCTTTATTATTCTGGTGTGGGGTTTGCAGTAATTGTTTTTCCAGATGAATTTGACATAGGAATGGTCACTCATGGAGTCAGGGAGAACAGTGAGATCAGAGATATGTGCAGAACAGTTGATGAACACCCAATCCAGCAGAGTGCTTGTGCCGGTCTTGTAGTTTATTTGAGTCAGAGACTCCACCAATTGGGAGAAGTGGATTGCAGATAAGGTGTCCTTGGTAGGGGCGGAGGCAGATGAGAGCCAATTGATATTAAAGTCACCAAGCAATATGATTTCAGTGTTTGGGTTCAGAGAACTGATGTAATCAAACAGGTTGTTGATGCCTGCATAGGCCATTTTAGGCAGAATATATACAGAGATCAGATTAAGCACTCTGTTGTGAGCCCATAAGATCAGTTTCACTACTAGTGCTAGGAGGTGGTCACTGCTGCATGGTGGGATAAGAGATGCCCATGGCAAGGGTCTCTAGTGTAGATGATGCAGCCACCACCTCTTTTCAAGAGGTGGTCATGTCTAAACAAAGTGTAACCAGGCAGTGCAATAGCAGTGTCTTGTATCTTCCGGGACAACCAGGTTTCCATGACAGATAACACAACAAGGTTCTGATGAGAGACCCAGACCTTGAGGCTGCCCATCTTGGGGAGGACACTGCAAATGTTTATGGAGGTGAGCACAAGTGCTGAGGATTTTCATTGGAGAGCACTGGAGTCATGTGGTGGACCGGGACTGGGGTGCACATTTCCTGACATCATGAGTAGGAGTAGGAGTAGATGAAGTAGTTGTTCAAGTAAAATATTTATAATTAGCTGCTGCTGCCTTTTTCTGGGCATACGGATTTCATAGTAGTAACATAGATTACAACACCACTGAGGAGTGGTACCTTAGAGGGATCACTAGTTAAGTAAGCCAGACCAATGTTCCTGGTGGGCAACTGATGGATGTTGCAGGTTACAACAAAGTAGGGTGAGGTCACTGTGCCATGCACATTTAGTACCTCGCCAGCAAGAATAGCCTGGGAAGATTTGATGGGCCTAATACAAGGTCTCAATGTGGTGACAAGGGTGAGTATCAGGAGGCACTGCATGATCATAGAGGAAGTATTTATTTATTTTATTTATTTGTGTCTAGGATTACAAAGTACCTTTGAGCCAAGGCTCTTTTACAAAGGTTCCACATCATGCTGGTTACAGGGTAACAGATACTAAAACATAAAACAGTTACAGGTACATGGTTTTAGACAGTAACTTTGCTTGACAAAATCAGACTGAGCGATGAGTAACTCAAGAAACAATAGGAGGAAGAGGGCAAGAAGGGGAGAGGGCTGAGGGTAGGGGAAGGCATAGGCGTAGAGTGTCAGGGTGAGGCAGCTGAGGGGTCCTGTCAGAACAGACATAGGGAAAGTGCATTAGAAGTTGCATTGGACAGGTAAGTGCAAGAAGACAGAGCAGAAACTGACACCTGTAAGGTCAGAAGCAGCGTAAGGAATGAAGATGTTATGGGGTGCAAGCACAGGTGGAGGTGCCAGTTTTGGAGAAGCAGAGCTTTTTTGTGAACGCTCCAAGTGTTGCTATGGTTGAGGTGTCACTAGAGAGCTCATTAAGTCAACTCGGAGCCCTGTATGCAAATGACCTTTGGCCTTGGGACGTGTGGCAGTGGGGGATTTGAAGGATTTGGGGCTTAGAGCTCCTGGTGTTGCGGTTGGTGATTTTGGGTTTGAGGAGGGTGCTGACTCCTGGTGGTGCCTTTCCCATCATGATTTTCTTAGCAGTGATGCAGGTTTGGTATTTGATTCAGTTGTTCAGTTGCAGCCAGCCTGTTTTGGAGTAGAGGTCACAGGTGTGGGTGAGATGGTGGGAACCAGTAACGAGTCGGCAGGCTTGACTGAGGGAAGTCGAAACACGCCTGAGAGATGAGGTTGTGGCAGATCCATAGATAATGAGACCATAGTCAATGATGCTGATGATGGAGCTCTGGACAGCTATGGACAGAGCTTCTGGGGTTAGATGTTTCCTATGCCGGAATAGTAGGCCCATCCTGGTGTTGGAGACTTTCGCATTGTTATTGATGTGTGGGACATAGGAGAGATTGCAGTCAAGGGTGAGGCCAAGGTATTTGAAGGAATGAACTTGTTCAAGGGTGATTCATTGCTTGGTTTTAATGGAGAGCTGATATTGTTTGTATTTGTTTTGGGAGCTGCAGAAGATCATGGCCTTTGTTTTTTTCTGGTTAAGTATAAGTCTGTGTTTTGTGAACCAGTTTTCGACTGCAGAGAAGGCCTGTTGGAGGTTACCTTGTAGATGGACTGGATCATGGTGGGATGCCAGGATGACAGCTTCATCTGCATAGAGTAGGATCTGTTCAGGGCAGGATTCTGGCAGTGAGTTCAGAAAAAGGCTGAAAAGGAGGGGGCCGAAGATTGAGCCCTGTGGGACACCGGACCTGACTGGTCTTTGGTCTGAGAGAGTGCCAGCAATTCTCACTCTTTTGGAGTGGTTGTCTAAGTAGCTTTTGAACTAGTTCACCAAGTTGGGTGAGAGCTCTGCTAGTCAAAGCTGGGCAAGTAGGGGATTGTGGTTGATGGTATCAAAGGCTTTAGTTAAGTTGATGAAGGTGGACCCAGTAAGATGACTGTTATCAAGTGAATGATGGATTGCACCAGTGAATTCAAGTATCGGTGTGGAGGTGCTATGACCTTTTCTAAAGCCATGTTGCTCCTTGCACAGGATGTTGTGATTTCTAGGAAGTCAGTGAGCTGGTCTGACACAATCCATTTTAGGGCCTTGGAGAGTGGAGGTAGGATGGAAATTAGACGGTAATTCTCAGTAGCTGTTTTGTCACCACTTTTATGAATTGGGGTTACCGTGGCAGATTTCCATAAGTCATGGAACTGGCTGAGGCTGAGGGAGAGGTTGAAAATCCTGGCCAGTGGTCGGAGTACTTCTTCAAGTGTGAGTGATAGCAGTTTGAGGTCGAGGGAGTTACTGCTAGCTCTGGAGTTGCAAATGGCTTTGGTAATGTAGCTGCAGACTTGATGCATTTTTACTGCTTTAAAATAGAAGGGATGGTGGCTGGAGGTGGCGGGGGGGGGACAAGGGGAACCACCTCATCGAAAAAACTCTGTGGGAGTACAGCACTGAGGTCCGTAAAGGTGTCATTGAATGTATCAGCAATGAGTTTCTTGTCAAGTAGTGTAGTTTCACCATTTATGCTGAGTACTGATGGGGATGATTTAGATTGCTTCCCAGTGACTTCTTTAATGTTATTCCAGAAGTCCCTACTGCTGCTCCATGAGTTAGTGAGAGCATTATGGAAATAGGTGGTCTTCGTATCCCGATATATTTGGTGCAGTTATTTCATGCACATTTATAGTAAACAATATCAACTTGTCTCTCGGTGTTTCTGGCAATCTCCCAAAGGTGGTCTAGAGCTTTTACTCATCTAAGTAGTGCTCTGGTGAGCCAGGGGTTACATAGGGCTTTGGCCTTGTGCTTCTTGAAGGCTGCAAATATGTTGCATGCTTGGTAGAAGATCCTGATGAAGTGTTCCAGTGCGGTGTTCACATTGGTTGCAGTGAGAATTGGGGGCCAATCCTGTTGACGAAGGAAGGTTTTGAGATGAGGTAGCTTGCTTCTAGGTAGAACCCGGCTAGTAATGGTTTTGGGGGGGGCTTGATGAATTTATTGGACCAGTAGCAGATGACGGGAGAGTGGTCACTAAGTGTGTTAGGGAAGACAGTGATGTCTGTGATCCTGGCGGGATGGCTTGTTATGATCCAATCCAGAAGGGTGCTGGTACCCATTTTATAGTTTGTCCTGGTTGGGAAGCTAACCATCTGAGAAAGGTTTGCTGCTGCTATCAAGTCCCTGTATGTCCCTGCCTCTCCAGCAGGCCAGTTAATAAAGTCACCAAGGGGATGGTTTCTGAATCGAAGCGAGAGATTTGGTAAACTCAGGACTGTTAAGCCATTACCTTGCTCTCGGTGGAATGTAGAGCTGTGACAACTGTGATGGCTTTATTGTGTGCACCGAGAAGGATCTTGACAGGAAGAGTCTGTGCAGTGGTGGTTTGGGGGGTTAAGTTGATGAGGTGCCCCCGGATCATGTCCTTAAGGTACAGGGCCCAGCCACCACCTCTTTTTGATGTTCGATCAAACCGGTAGACATTATACCAAGGGAGGGTGATAGCATGGTCGGGAACCGAAGGTGAGAGCCAGGTTTCTATGACTGCTAGTATGTCTGGGTTATGCTGGCAGCCAAAAGTCTGAAGGGAGTCAATTTTGTGAAGAAGACTGCATATATTAAGTGAGATTATTGAGAGGGATCCTGGTTGATTGATCTGAGTTGTTCTTATTGTAGGGGCTGGTCCGGGATTGGGATGAATGTTTCCAGACAATAGCAGGAGAAGTAGTATGCGTTTTGGAGTACTGGTGTGAGATACCCATGACTGGCACCTATTTTTTTGGGACAGAGAACTCCGAGATTCACCAGGGCAAGTAAACGGGTGGAGCCGTGGGTAAAGCAAGGCAGTGGTAGCGGTGGTCAGGGGAAGTAACCAATGGCCATTTGGGGGAGAGGGCCATTTCGTAGTGATTGGAGATGCCCAAGGTGGGAACATGAGATCGAGAGGGAGGGTACTATGGAGGGGGTGAGAGAGAGTGAGTTTGTAGATGTTCCGGACAGTGGAGAAACATGAGCAGGGAGGATGTAGGAGCAGGAAGAGGGCAAATAAGGTGAGTAGAAAGGGATACAGAGTACCGGTGTCATACATGATTCAATGTGAATGGGGGGGAAGAACAGGCACAGGGTGCTGGGTAGGTGGGAGGCAGCTAGTGAAAGTGGCAGGAGGTAGGCGATGAGGTAGAAGCTCGGGGGGCATGGGCAACTAGGTAAGCAGCTGGCTGAGGGAGAACAGGCAGAGGGTGAGGCAATAGGAGACAAGGGCAGTAGCAAAAGAGGAGGATGTAGCAGAGAGGTAGTGGGGGGGTATTAAAGAGTGTAACAAGACAGGGAGATAGGAGGTAGACGCTCTAGAATAGAGTTCAGGAGTGAAAGGGTGCAGGGGAGCTACGGAATGCCAAAGGGAGGGTTGGCCAGTCACGGAGTGATGGAGCGACTGGCACTAGGAGATATAAGGAGGGTGCCAGGCACAGAAAGGAGGCAGGGGCAGTGAGAAAACTGAGTTGATTAGCAGAGGGGGAGGAGGAGCAGGAATGAGGGAAAGTGGGTAGTAAAGACAGGAGGTACAAGAGAGAGAGTATCCAATAGGAAACAAAAGGGTGGTTCCCTTGTCAGAAGTGGGCAGAGCTAAGGCCTATTTAATTAAGGGAGGAGGGGGGGGGGGGTGAGCAAACATTTTCTTTCAAAACCCACTGAAGTCTATGGGCACAGAGCCCAGCAAAACAGTTTGAATCAGTCACGATTGCAGGGCCAATCAGTGGCTGCATGGAGCACAACAGCCCAACAGGAGATGGAAGCAATGGGCAGCGGCCAATGGGAGCCTTTCAGCACTTCCCAGTTTGGCTAGGGAACTTACCAGCAAGAGGAGGGTTCCTTGGTGGTGAGCAGCGGTGGTCTGGACGGCTGGCCCAGGTAGCCCCGGCCGCTCAGATGTTTCCCTGATCAGGGGCTGAGAGATCTGGGAGAAGTAGGAGACATTATTGGTGTACTGGGAGGCAGCATAATCATTAGAGGGTAATACAGTGAAGAGGCTTACTCCTTAGACTGGATGATGTTATTGTAGCATCTGGGTGCAGAGTACATGGTTCACTTTCTGATGGTGGTACAGTAGGGTGATCACCCCTAGCAGCAACAGAAAAGAGGATGTCAGTGGGGGAGCAGCCACTTAAAAGCTCCAGGTAGCATATGAAGAGTAAGGGGAAAAGGGAAAGGATTAGCTGAATATTGCTTTAAGGCACAGTAAAACCATGATTTATCCTGGAGTCCCTTCAGGGTGCCTTCCTCAAGCAACTGGTCATGGAACCAACTCGGCAGAAGGCAATAATGGACCTTGTGCTCACAAACAGGGACAGTGTGATGGGGGTAACAGTGGGGGAGCACCTGGGGAACAGTGACCACCAGTCACTGTGGTTTGAAATCACATAAAGAGCAGAACCAAACCACACAAAAACACGTATCCTGGATTTTAGGGGCAGACTTTGGGAAAATGGGAGATACTTGAAAGAGGCATTAAGGGAATGGGGCAGGAATCAGGGGTTGAGAACAGTGGGCAGTATTTAAAATGGGGATTACAAGAGCAACAGAATTATGTGTTAAGCAGGTTAGCAAGAGGAAAAGGAAGAAGAGACCATTGTGGTTTCCAAAGAGGTAAAAAAGTGAAAGCCAAAAAGATTGCATTCAGGCAATACAAAAGACACAGGCAGAAGGGATAGGGAGAAGTACCAGGAGAAGCAAAGGGAGGAAGGGAGGTCAGTAAGGAAGCCAAAGCTCAAACAGAAGAACACATTGCAAAATGAGTGGGTAGAGGGGACAAAACCTTTTACAGGTACATAAGTGAAAAAAGAAAGGCAAAGGGAGGGATAGCGAGACTGAAGGGGGAGGATGTGGCTGTTTGGAGGATGACAACAGTAAAGCTGACATATTGAACAGGTATTTCTGCTCAGTCTTTACTAAGGAAGAGGAGGGTAATGGGTCAAGGGGTGAGAATGGTGCAGAAATGGACACAAGTCCCTTTACACGAGAAAGGGTCCTGAAGGAACTGGAAGTAATAAGAGTTGATAAAGTAACGGGGACAGATGGGGTGCACCTCAGGGTCCTTAAAGAACTAAGAGAGGTGGTGGCTGAACCTCTGGCTATCCTGTTTAGCCGATCACTGGAAATAGGGGAGGTACCCAAAGACTGGAGGATAGCAGATGTAGTCCCTTATACAAAAGTGGGAACAAAGAGGAAACAGGGAACTACAGACCAGTCAGCCTCAGCTCGGTAGTGGGGAAGATCATGGAAGTACTACTGAAGGAGAGATTGGTGGAACATCTGTTTGTCAATGGACTACAGGACCCAAGGCAGCATGGTTTCACCAGGGGAGGTCATGTCAGACCAACCTCATTGAATTTTGACTGGGTGACTAGGGAGGTGGATCAGGAAGGGCAGTGGACACGGCCTATCTGGACTTCAGCAAGGCCTTTGACACTGTGCCACATAGAAGACTATTGCACAAACTGGGGAATATGGATGTGGGCAGGACAGTAGTGTGGTGGGTAGGTAACTGGCTGGGTGGCAGGACACAGAGGGTGGTGGCAAATGGCTGTCACTCCACAGAGGGAAGAGTGACCAGTGGGGTACCACAGGGATCAGTGCTGGGACTGGTCCTATTCAATATCTTCATCAGTGACATTGCGCAGGACCTAGAAGGCAGAGTTTCACTATTTGCTGATGACACAAAGCTCTGTAACAGAGCAGACACACCAGATGGTGTAGACAGAATGAGAAGGGACCTGCAGAAACTTGAAGAATGGTCAGGGGTTTGGCAGTTGAAATTCAATGCAAGGAAGTGCAAGATAATGCATATGGGGCACAAAAACCCTGCCACAATATATCAGTTGGGAGGTGAGGATATAGCATGCACCATGCAGGAAAGGGATCTTGGGGTTATCATCTCTGATGACCTCAAGGCAGGGAAACAGTGTGACAAGGCAGCAGTAAAGCAAATAGGATGCTGGGATGCATGGCAGGGCATCACCAGCAGGAAAATGGAGGTCATAATTCCACTATACAAGACACTAGTGAGGCCCCACCTGGAGTACACTGTACAGTTCTGGAGACCTTACCTACGTAAGGACATAGACAGGGTAGAGAAGGTTCAGAGGAGGGCAACAAAGATGGTGCATGGATTGCATCACAAGTCCTATGAGGACAGATTGAAGGAACTGAACATGTACTCCCTGGAGGAGAGGAGGGAGAGAGAGGATATGATAGAGACATGCAAGTATCTTACAGGGAGGAACAGGGTGCAGGAATACACTATTTTTAAGTGAAA
Source organism: Neoceratodus forsteri (assembly GCA_016271365.2). Taxonomy (NCBI): domain Eukaryota; kingdom Metazoa; phylum Chordata; order Ceratodontiformes; family Ceratodontidae; genus Neoceratodus; species Neoceratodus forsteri. The sequence goes on along the minus strand of CM057458.1, from coordinate 877,834,849 downwards.
AAGATGTTCCAGGACTAGAGGGCATGGGATGAAGTTGGAGGGAGGACAATTCAGAGGAAACGTGTGGAAGAATTTCTTCACAGAACGGGTGGTGGACAAGTGGAACACCCTGCCAGAGGAAGTGGTGGGGGCTGAAACAATCACGGGATTTAAGAATGCATGGGATAGACATAAAGGAATTCTGGAGGTCAGGGGTATGGGGCAACAGACTTCTTGGAAAACATAAACTGAACTTACAAGCTCAAATGGGCAGACTGGGTGGGCGATAGGCCCTTATCTGCCGACACTGTCTATGTATCTATGTATCTATGAGAAACATAGAAACAGAATTTTATGGCAGATAAGGACTGCTTGACCCACCTAGTCTGCACCTTTCCCTACCTAATGGATAAAATGAGGTAGCTACTCTGGCAGTATCAAAGGCAATAGGAGGAGGGGCAAGAGTATATTTAGTTAAGGCAGCATGTGGTGGACAGCAGGAGAGCCAAAAACTCCCCTAGAGTAGAAATCAAACTTCAGCAAAGAGCTGAGAACCAAAAACAGTCCAAAAAGTAATTTCAACCAATCACAGAAAGAGCCATAAGGGCTTTGATTAATCAGCATGCAGATGGCTGAGTTGCAACAAATCAGAAGCTGAACTGCGGTCCTGGAGAGTCCTTGGAGTCATACCCAGGCAAAAGCTTTGCCATTGGGCTGAGCAATTTGGAGCGGCCAGCTGGAGGTTCCAGGCTCGACCATAGGTGGAGGTGATGGGCTCAGTCAAGCACCAAAGTCCTAGGAAGGAGCTTTGCCGTCGAGCCGAGCAAGTTGGAGTGGCCAGCTGGAGGTTCCAGGCTTGGCCATAGGTGTAGGCGGCACTCCTGGTCAAGGGCAGAAGCAAATAGAAAGATTATTCCCTGGTGGCAGGGTCTCTTTCAAAGCTATATATTTCTAAAAAACAAAATCTGGTGATTTCTAGTTGAGAAAAGTTTTTCTGAATCTCACCAGCTGTTTTAGGAATTTGGCCAATGCAGTGGCTGATTTCATTTCCATGGGATGAAGCAAGAAGTATAATCCATCCTCTAAACGATTATAATATGGAGTTAAATAGTTTTCTAAATAAATTTTCCTCCATTTATTACATAGTGGACAGAGAATTATCATATGAAAAAGGAGTTCCTTATGTTCTTTATTACAAGGACAAAGATTGTCTGGTGGGTCCTCTTTTTTATTATTATTGAATCTATATTCTAAGTGTTGTAGGCAAACGTTCCAATCTAGTGATAGTTATAAGTCTTCTATATTCAGGTGAAATGGGAATACTTGAGTAGATTTCTAGGGTTTGAAATGTTTTATTAGAAGAAAGCGGTTCCACCAAGCTGCAGAGACAGACAGTTCACCGACATCTTCTGCAGCAACATGAAGCCACTGACAGTCCCGACAGTGCCACGGTTTCATTGCAGGGGGGCTGCACCTCACCCACACATCCCTACTTATTATAACTAACTCCACATCACAAAGACAGTGGAGACCCAACCACTCCTGCTTCCTGCCCATCAGTGACCACAAATGTTGTCAGCGGTGAATACAGCTCGATGCAAGTGTAGTTACTGCTCCTGTGTCACAGTAGGGGATTAACTGTTAGAACATTGCCCTAACAACAGTATATAGAAGAAAGCAAAGGAGCTACTCTTAGTTATCCTACTTTTTCACAGTCTTCATATATGGATTTATAAACAAGTTTCTTTTTAATCCTTTTCTTAAATGCTTGGAGAATTAGTATCTTATTTAAGTAATGGTACCAAAGAGAGATACAGTGAATATGATACAATATGTTTATAAGTAGAGATGCAGCAAATTTAAATTCCACCGGCGAAGTGAACGTGAAGTGGGCACTTCGCATTGCCACTCCACTACATGGAATGGGCAATGTAAAGTGCTCACTCCGAATTGTCATTACCACTTCGCGTTAAGGCAGAAAGGCAATGTGAAGTAAGGTGAAGTTATTGTTTTTAATGGACTTTGCATTCCTCATTATGATACACTTGGTGTTTCAGATTTGGCAGCCCCCCCACACATCACATGGCTTAGGTAACCCATGAAGTGGGCACATGAGGAAGGGCACCATCTGTTACGGCAACACCTTCCTCACGCAATCCACTCACGGCGACCGACGGGTAGGGTGACCGGATGAGGGGGTGGGTGAACTAGGCAACAGGATGTCGCTATACCTATGCACGTGGGGGGGGTGGGACCAAGCACTGCGAGTGTGGGCTGGGGGGTGGAGAGGCTGTAGGGGGTTGCGCTGCAGTCATCAGTTGAGCTGTGGCATGGCGTCAGGGATTGGGCAATGGCTGGGGTGGCTCAGGTACTGGGTTCGGGTCCGGGCGCTGGTGTGATTTTTATTGCACCAGGCCCGAACTTTATTTTACTACTTGCCCCGCGACATACCCCCTGGAGTTGAGAACCTTAAGTAAGGGTGGTGCAGGGGCTGGTGGGGGCACAACCCCACGAAAGTAGTTAAAAAATGTCCACAAGCGCCATTGTGCTGGTGCACAACAGGTTGTCAGAGTGCCAAAAATGTGTTCTGCACTCTGACTGAGCGATAATGACGATCGCCTTTAGGCGTTCGCCATTATCACATAGACCCCATGGTTTACAGTACTGTAAGTCACCTGCTCTTTAGCTAGGCAGGAAGAAAGTGAGTCTTACAAGCAGATATTTTTACTTTCTCCTGTGCAGACGGAGAGAGAGTAGTGTATTTTGTGACTGTTGATACTTTGAGATCAGAGTGAGGAAGAAATTTAAACTCTGATTTAGACCCAACAGCTTTTTTAATTTGTTCTTTCTGTAAATTTTATTTTTCTTACCTTTATGTTAGTTATTTGTCTGTGTCTGTGTGACTTTGTGTGTGTGTGTTTGTTGTGTGACAGTGTGAGTAGTGATTGCTTGGAATGAGGGAGCTCAGTAAGAGAGATGGATGAGGGTGAGGGAACGTCTGGGGTGGGGGCAGCTCTAGGAGAGCATGGTAGTAGTAAGCATCATACCGTGCGCATGTGTGGAGGGCATGGGTGCCCATTCCTGTTGGACCACTCAAAACTTGTGAGTGTCCCCCCAGAAGCAGGACCAGCACCACCTCCTGTCCTGACTCTGAGGCAGCTGAACCACCACCACCACCAAGTCCAGCACCAGGTCCTCTGGAGCAGGATGTGCCTGTTCCTCTAGGCCCAGGTGTGGATCCCTTCCCTGTTCAGCACCGTGACCAGCCAGCTGCCAGTTCACCTGACCATCCCCTGCCTGTGTCTGGTCCTCCCCACACCTCTGTTGTTTGGCAGCTTTTTGACTGTGTCGGGGGGGTACAGCAGTGTGGTCAAGTGCTGCCTCTGTGAGGTGGAGGTGTGCCATGGCCCCCGGAGGACTCACCTGGGGACTGGGGGCCAGCACACCCATATGCTCAATCACCAACATTTTGAGTGGCAGGCTGCCACAGAATGGACCATGCCTGCACCTGCTGTCCATTCTGTGGCAGAGGGTGCAGCTGTGCATTGCAGCATCCCTAAGAAGAGGAGGGCCACAGCAGCACCTGCTGCTCCACAAGTAGCCCCACTCCCACCACCTCCACCACCACCAGCAGGTCAGCCTGTAGAATGTGTGGACCCCAGAGAACTGCATGTAACACAGGCTGACTTGGCAGTTCTCTGGAGTGCTGTTGAGGACAACAACAAGAGGGTGAGTACTGTGGAGCAGCAGCTGCATCACATAGAGGGACATCAGTTGCAAATTATGTCCATACTGGAACCGCTGCTGGATCACCATGGGATCCCACATTAGTTTTCCTTTCCTCATACCATGCGCCCCCCACACCTTCCTTGCTGTGTTATAAAATGTATTCCTTCACCATCCCCGACCCTTGTATGTAATTATGCCCTTTTTTGTTGTCTTCCGTATGTGTGACACTTTGTATTCTGAGCAGTGCAAGTATGCTGTACTAAACTGCATGTGTGCAGTCAGTGTTCTTTCCAGTCTCTGTATGTACTGCAGACACTCTCCAACTCCCAGACTTAAAAACAAACATTAATGAGTACAATGGTGGGGTGGTGAAGCATGGAAAAATACTAAAAAATAGGCTTACAATACATCCAAGTAATTATTCAAAAAATTAATGCTGTGATTTGTACTTGATCATGAATCGTGATTTGTGACTGCATTTGTGACCGTGATGATGAAGAAACATGAATGCCTATGGCTGTACTTCCCCAATGAGCTGTAGCTTAAAACTCCCTGACTTAAAAACATATATCAATGAGTACAATGGTGGGGTGGTGAAGCATGGAGAGATATTACAAAACAGGCTTACAATACATCCAAGTAACTAGAAAAAAAATTAATGTTGTGACTCGTAACGTGAATGATCGTGAATCGTGATTTGTGACTGCATTTGTGACCGTGATGATGAAAAACATGATTTGTATCATGAGTGACTCGTGATGATGGTCCTGACTTAAAAACGCATATTAATGAGTACAGTGTTCATGCAGAATTAAGCACCACATCTGTCCAGTACTCTGAAGGGAAACCAAAGAAACAACTGTGACTTAAGTTACAGATGGAGAATGGGCCCTAAAGAGATACAAATGCACAGACAGAGTAAGATTTCACTATGCACTGAAGAGATGCAGATTCAAAGGCACAACACCTAACCAGTGCTCACCATCAGAAATTCAAATGTGGAAAAGAATACCTTTGCTAGTTGGGGCGGGTCGCAGTGGTGGGGGCAGTGTACTACACTACTGCAGTAACAGTCACTAGTACTAGTACCAGTAAATATACCACAAAGAAGTACAAAAATCACACAGCTACAGTGGATAGCAGCTTCACATTGCTGAAATTATTATGTGGCACAATAAAAGGTGTCTGATTTGATGACACGCATCACACACATACTCACACACACACCAGGTAATGCATAGAAAATTGAAAACTTCAGTAATATAACCACATATTTTAAACAAACTAAAATTATGCACTGTGGCAGTAACAGTCACTAGTACTAGTACCAGTAAAGATACCACAAAGAAGTGCAAAAATCACACAGCTACAGTGGATAGCAGCTTCACATTGCTGAAATTATCATGTGGCACAATAAAAGGTGTCTGATTTGATGACACGCATCACACACATACTCATACACACACTAAGTAATGCATAGTAAATTGAAAACTTCAGTAATATAACCACATATTTTAAGCAAACTAAAATTTTTCACTGCTGCACCACAACAATCAGCAAAAAAATGGCAAGAAATATTGAAAATATTACTGTGTGTACATTAACACAGTTATACAAGAAAAATATCACCAAAACAGAAAGCACTGTCTTTTTCTCCAAGTTAAGCTACCTACGCCCGCAGATACAACCCTCCCCAAAACACACTTCCACTGTCTCTCAGTGCACAGACTGAATGTTGTACATTAACATTCAAAATCCATACACAAACAATAAACGCTCGATGATATGAGCACAAGAGGGTTTCCTATAATCGATGAACTAAAGTTTCAGCAAAAAAATGACTCTATAAGGCTTTTTTAACAGCTTTTTGAAGGTTTGAGAAGCAGAGAGCTCTCAGAGCAGATTGTCTCCTACAGCTTCCTACACACTACCCCAAACTGAGGCTGTGCAGAACAATCTAGAGCCCATGTGACCTGAAATCCCATGAATCACTGCACAATTCGCCTTTGGAGCTTAAAAACAAGGTGAAGTGAGGCGAAGTACATTGGTTTCAATGTACTTCACCTTAAGAATTGGTGGAGTAATGGTTTGGGAAGGCGGAGTAACATGAAGTCAGTGTTTTTAGTGGACTTCGCATTAGCCATTAATAACACTAAGTAATGCGCTTCACGTTGTGGAGCACTCCACGAATTCACCTTCACTCCACGAATCACTCCATGGAGCAAATTGGGACCATTCCGCCCATCACTATTTATAAGGAACTGCAGCCAAGGAGTAGATAGACCCATCTTATGCCCGTTACTTTTTCTTCATGGTCCCAGAGTGCTGGGATAGCAACTTTTCCATTTATTATTCTCAGCCAGTAGACCACTACTCAGACTGCTAGGATTTTAATAAATACCCTTTCTAACTCTGCACAGACAGCACAATTTGTGCTAGATGTTGGGATTTTTAGCAAGGTTTAATAGTAGCTGTTACATGGTTTATCTACTTGATCTGTTCCTTGGTGACCCTAACCATCAGCACAATATAAACTAGTTGGGTTTAATTTTATTTCAGCTGCTCTTAGAACAGGAATCACTGACCAGCCACCATATTTAAATTTAAATTTCAAAAGCCCACCCCCAGCATTAAGTCTTACTTTAGCAGCTTGACAATTAACATGGTGAGATCAATTCCCAGTGTATTATAAGATATTTCCTAGATATGTATATTGTTTAACCTGGTTTATTTTCTTTTTGTTTAAAAAACAAGTGTAAGTTCACGTAGAGCCAAAAACCATTAGTTTGCTTTTGTATAGTGTAGGTTGATCTTAAGTCTTAGGATTGAACACAGTTCTTCAAACCTATGTAACTTACGTTTGGCTCTCAGCCTAGTTAATGACAACAAAGCCAATAAGAGCAGTCATTTCTACATACCTGAGGATAATGAAAACTTGAATCTGAACATTTACCCAAAACACATTGATATATACTGTAGACTGAAAAGACATGGGGCCAGGAGGCATCCTTGTTTCACAGCAGTGTTGTAAATTAACTGTGTAGACAAATTATCTACATGATCATATATTATATTTGTTTTATTTATTTATTTGATCATTGGTTTACAGACCTTTGAGTCAAAGACTCATTTAAAAAGTCAGCTTGTCAAGAGAGCAATACAACACAGCAAACAAAACAGTACAGAACATAAAGCTTAGATTAAATAAACAACCAGAGTTACAGACATTCACTGGTGGTACAAGCTTGATAATAGGTATATCACAATAGTCATAATAAGGGTACATGAGTACCATGTCAGGAAGCAACCAGAGATATTTTATTACATTAGTTATCAGATGTTGCCTGAGACCCCAGGCATATACAGCAAAAGTAGACAGGGCAAGCCCAGCCTAGGGGTGAGGGTAAGGGGTAGGTGGAGAATTAAGTGCAGTTGCAGCAGCAAGTGCTTGTCAGATGGCTTCTGAGGGAGACCTTGAAAGAACCGAGCTTAGTGGAGTCAGCTATGTTGGCTGGGAGGGAACTGAACCAGGAGGGAGCCTGATAGCAAAATGATCTCTGGGCCATAGAGGTCCTTACCCTGGGGACAATAAGGGAGGTTTTGACAGTGCTGCGGGTGGAGACTGAGGGGAGGCATGCTGCAGGGAGGTGGTGACGCAAGGGGGGAGAGCCCTAGCAAGGTCTTTTTTAAAAGAATGGAGGTTTGGAAGCGGAATCTTTCTTCAAGGCTGAGCAAGTTGGTGGTGGAGTACAGCCGGCATGTATGGGTGCGCCTAGGGGCTCCCAGCATTAGCCTGTAAGTGCAGTGTTGTTGGCTGCAGCATAGATGGGCAGCCCATAGTTGATTAGCCACAAGACAGAGGAGGTGATTGGGTGATTGCCAATCTAAGGGCCTCTTGTTGTAGGCAACCCCTATGGTAGTATAACAGTCCAATCCTGACATTGGTGGTAGCAGAAAGGGCACTGATATGGAAATGGAAGAAGAGTACCAAATCAAAGGTAATGCCCAGATACTTGTAGGAGGAAACCTGCTCAATGGGGTTTAGTGTGCTAGGCAGTATCACAAAAGGGGGGCACCACTGGCTTTGCTTTGGCGATGCGAGAAGAGCATAGCTTTGGTCTTTTTTAAGTTCAGGACTAGCCTTCATGATGTGAACCAATGCTCAGCTCTATCAAAAGCTTGTTGGAGGGTGGCCTGGACTGTGTTGGGGTTGGGGTCAGTGGCGAAGAGCACAGCGTCATCCGCATAGAGGAGGATCTTACTTGGGAAGGCCAAGGGGAGGGAGTTGAGGTAGAGACTGAAAAAAAGAAGGCCGAAAATGGAGCCCTAGGGAACCCCAGATCGGACAGGTCATGTGTCAGATAGGGTGCTATTGATTTATACACACTGAGTTCTGGCAGACAGGTAGCTGGTGAACCATGCAAGGGGGCCAGGGGAGAAACCAAGGCATCTGATGGAGTCAAGCAGGAGGGGATGGCAAACCATGTCAAAGGCCTTGGAGAGGTCAATGAACACGGCACTGGCAGGACTTCTGGCATCAAGAGCAGAGTGCAGGAAGTTGGAGAATTCAAGTAGCATGGTTATGGTGCTGTGACCTGCATGAAAACCATGTTATTCAGGGCACAGGATATTGGGCATGGCCAGGTATTAGGCAAGCTGTTTGGCAACTACTTTTTCAAGGGCCTTAGAGAGTGGGGGGGAGGATGGAGATAGGTTGATAGTTACCCATGGTCACTCGATCACTGCTCATTAGGATGGGAGTGATGATGACAGTTTTCCATGTGCTGGGGAACTGCCCCAGGCACAGAGAGTGGTTGAGCAGCTCGGTAAGTAGGACCAGGACAGCATCCAATGTCAGACAAAGTTGCCTGGTGTCCAGTAGGTTGGTGCCGGGGTTGTTACTACTAATGGCTTTTTGCAGAAGGTGTCTAGCCTCCAGCTGGGAGATGGTATGTAAATAGAAAGGAGGTCTCTGGAAAGTGGGCAGGGGTGCTACTGGGATGGGGTCAAAGATGTTACTGGGCAGGACTGAACTCAGGTCTGAGAAAGTGTGGTTTAAGCAGTCTGCAATGCCAAAGGGGTCAGAGCAGACAGTTCCATTAAAGGAGAGTTGAGAGGGGGGTAGGGAGTGGGATTTCCCATTCAGCTCCTTTACATTATCCAAAAAGTTTCTAGCTAATCACCAGGAGGAGACAAGTGCAAATTGGTAGTACTGGGCTTTGGCCTATCGAATGGCTAAAGTACACTTATTGCGCTTAGCGTTGTATGCTTCCCTACCAGCTGGCTTGACAGATTCCATGGCAATGTGCCATAAGTTGTCTCTCATTTTAAGTTTGTGAAGGAGGGAAGGGGTAACCCAGGGCATGCTTTATTTTTTGGTGCGATTTCTAGTGAAGGGGGCATAGAGGTCACAGGCAGTGTTAAAAGTGCATTTTTGTTGCATTATTCAAGTGTAATTGAATTATGGGGACCAGTAATGCATGGTCTCTACCACAATTTATTAGAATTCCCAGAGGGAAGTGGAGTGCACACTTCCATCTTGAGTCTTATTTTAGTGTTATTTCAATTCAGACTGACAAAGCACTGCTTTTCATCAGTGCACTGTTAATACACTGCACTGACTTTCTGCTACACTTTTGTACTACTGCTCAATCTTTCTTATGTTTTGATGCAGACTGTAAGAGCACTGCAAATAATTATTAGATTTTCATGCACACTTCTTTAGCACTGTATTTCCTTCACAAATTTTTGCTGCACACTGCAGTAGTACTGCAACACTTTATAATTTTTATCACACTTCTTTAGCACTGCATTGTCTCAGCAATCTGGTTACCCTTACTGAATTTGTCACAATGGCATTACAGTGGTATAGCAATGGCAATACTGTGGTGAGCTGAAAAATCCACAGTGGTACTACCCAGTGGTTCTCTGGTATCACAGTGGTAGGTGATATATAGATTTTCCTCTGTGCATTGGTAGTGCACTGGCAGAATGGTATCCCTATGGCATTTTTTACCATTTTCTCTGTCTCTCACACATACACTGGTAATACAATGGTATCATGAAATTTTGAGATTTTTGTCGGCTCCTACAAATACTGGTACACTGGTAGCACAATGGTACTGCGTTATTTTGACATTTCAGTATTTGGTACCTCTCACAGCAACCCTAGACTCATGTGGTAGCATAGTGGTACCAGTATTAATCTCATCATACTCTGTACTCTAACGCATTGTTAAGATAAATTACATTATCAACCTCATGGAGAACAGCTCTCAATTCCATATTTGTATTTGTTCACTTGTCTTTATCTTACTGGTAATGGACTGTTATTGTTTACATAGACCAGAACATTCAAAGAGCATTTGCGATCGCTAAATGGGTAAGTGACTCTCAATTCAATTCAATTCAATTCATGTTTATTTTTAAAGCGCCTTTCAAAATCAAGGCGCTGTACAGAATAAATAAAACAAAAGAATCCAACATTAAACAATCAGAACTATAAAGTAAAAGCCAAAGTAAAAAGAAGTGTTTTTAAAGCAATTTTAAAACTGTCAACGGTCGGGCATTCTCTTAACCAATGAGGTAGAGAATTCCACAGGGTAGGAGCTGAAAAGGCACAGGCACGAGATCCTGACAACTTCAAACGGACCCTGGGAATCTCTAGCAATCCCTCATTGGTGGAGCGGAGGGGGCGGAGGGGGCAATAGGGAACCAGAAGATCTTTCAGATAACCGGGTCCCTGATCGTGTAGGGCTTTAAAGGTAAGTAAACCAACCTTAAAGGTGATCCGCCACTGCACAGGCAGCCAGTGCAGTTCGCGAAGCACAGGCGTAATATGACTGGTTCTAAGAGTCCCAGTCAAAAGCCTGGCTGCAGTGTTCTGCACCAGCTGCAGGCGGCGGATATCAACCCCTGGTAGCCCTAGGTATAGGGAATTACAGTAGTCCAAGCCGGTGGTAACAAAGGCGTGGACCAAAGTCGGAAGGTCCTCCTGGGAATCAAATGTTTCACCGGGCGATATTCCTCAGATGGTCAAAAGAGGATTTGACAACAGCTGACACTTGTGATTTCAGGGTCAGACCGTCATCAAAAATAAGCGATTTACGCACCTGTCGAGAGCTAGAAGCGGTACACCACCAAGTAATAAGCCTGATGGATGTCCGCACCCAAACCCTCCCAGGATGACCTGGGTCCACAACCAATACCTCAGTCTTATCCGGATTAAGTTTTAACCAGCTCGAACTCATCCAAATTCTGATCTCATCCAGGCAGTTGTTAAGTACGGAGAGTGCATCACTCTGATCGGGGAGAAAGGATAGATACAGCTGAGTATCATCTGCATAGCAGTGAAAACTCAAGCTGTATCTCCTGATGATTTCTCCTAATGGCAGCATATACACTGCAAACAGCATGGGAGCTAAAATGGAGCCTTGGTCCCCCACATGGTAGGAAAGGCGTCAGAGGAATAAATTCGATGGCGACTGTCTGAGACCTACCAGTGAGGTAGAAACGAAACTAATCTGTGGACTGTACCAGACAGCCCACAAAAAACCCGCAGTCGCTCCAATAGCACCTCATGGTCTACAGTGTCAAATGCGGCAGAAAGATCAAGAAGGACCAGAATGGTACAAGCCTTTCGATCTCTGGCCATTAGGAGGTCACTCAATACCCGAACAAGGGCAGTCTCAGTACTATGCCTTTTCCTGAAGCCAGATTGGAGAGTATCATAGACATTATGGGAGGTGAGATGTTCATCCAATTGCAGTGCAACTGCCTTTTCAATAACCTTACCAACAAATGGCAGGTTAGAGATAGGCCAGTAGTTAGCTAGACAGTCTGGGTCCAAGGAGGATTTTTTTAGGAGTGGTCGAACTACTGCCTCCTTAAGGGGGTTAGGAAAAAAACCCCTCTCCAAGGATTTCCAGACAATGTCAGCAAGGATTGGGTAGATAACTTCTACAAAACCTACTAACAGAGGTGTAGGACCCGGATCCAAACTACAACTAGTTGGACGCATTGTTTGGATGATCTTCACAATGTCAACGAATTCCGGGTGGTGAAAATCCAACCAGATAGGCCGAGGATTAAGTACCACCCGTTGTCCACCATAATCCCCCGGAGGAGAGGTCGGACCAATGCCGGACCTGATGCTGGCAACCTTATCTGCAAAGAAGCGGGCAAACTCCTCACATCTAAGTTGAAAAAAATCTTCTCTAGGCTGAAGACAGACTGGATTGCACAGTCTGTCCACAGTCCAGAAAAGTTGAGCCGGTCGATTCTTTGCAGCAGAAATCTCTCTGGACAGGAATTCTGCCTTCTTACCAGTGATTTCTGATTGGTAGCCATCATAATGGGCTAACAATCTAAGCCTGTCAACATCAAGGCCCAATTTCCGACAGACTCTCTCCAGCCTTCGGCCAACTCGCCTTAATTCCTTCAAGGAGCCATCAAACCATGGACTCCTTGGATGGATGGTGAGAGGCCGAACACGAACAGGAGCAATTTTGTCCAGAGCATCTCCCACAGCCTTATTATAGGCAAGTACAAGACCATCTGGACTCATGCATTCACCCGACAAACTCGATAGGTCCAGCACCGCCATTAGGTCACTGGGGCCAATACCCCTTAAAGGGCGGTATTGGACCATCTCCGTAGAGGCAGACCTATTAGAGGGGGCCCTGAAACTGAACCTTATGGTGTAATGGTCCGACCAACTGACTGGTTCCACCCCCAAGTCAGTGATCTCCATACCCAAGAGAAAGACCAGATCTAGTGAATGACCTCCTATATGGGTAGAGGTGGTAACAACCTGTGTCAGGCCCAGTGTATTCATCAACTGGAGGAGACTTTGACCAAAATGGGAGAGTTCATCGTTGACCCAGGCGTTGAAGTGGCAAGTGATAATCTGGGAAACCTCAACACAAGGTCAACAATGAAGTCTGCAATCTCCTGTAGGAATTGGCCACCTGGTGGACGGTAGACGAGGAGAATCCCACAACCTGCACCTCGCCCAGGATATATTCAAAGATCTGGTGTTCCCCAATGGAACATCCACAAGGCCCAGTTCAGATTTAAACATAATGGCCACACCTCCGCCCCTACCATCCAGCCTTGGATGGTGTATTACCGAGAACCCAGCTGGAGTTGCCAAGGCCAATATAGGGCCAGCATTTTCATCCAGCCAGGTCTCGGTAATGCAAGTGAGATCAGATGACCCAACAAGATCAGCTATAATAGCTGTCTTGTTTTTTATAGATCTGGCATTGCACAACACCGCCAAGGCAGGATGAGATGTCGGGGAAGACCTCGGCACCTGTCCGATATCTTTGAGACTCTTGGGTATGGGGACAAGATAAAAGCAACCTCTATCCTGACCCCATTTTGCCCCAGGACATCTTCTGGACCCTAAAACCCCAATCCGCCCTCCCCTATCCTGTCCCCCACAAGGCCCAGCTTTCCACCTTCGTCCTCGCCTCTTTAGAATGCCCCAATGCTCGACACCTAAAATAGGTGTAGGATGATAGTGGTGGGCACTCAAAAGGATGAAGTTCCCTGAGCCTAGTGGGGGAATAATGCCCAACCGTCATTATTAAATAAATCACAAAAATAAACCTAAAAATAAACCTAAATATACCACACTCATTAACACACTCTCTCCACTCGCTCTCACAGAGGAAGGGAGAGTAAAACAAATAAACTAACATAAACAAAAAATCAACTCAAAAAATAACCAAACAATAAAGTTAAAATAGAAATCCAGTAATCTAAAAACAGTAAAATAACTTATTAAATATTAAACAAATTTGAATTTTAAAAAAAGTTTGTATCTTAAAACAGTGCAGCACCTCTCACATGCAGTACTGCTAAAGATATTAAATAATCTCCTAGTACCACCTCTCACATGGCAGGGGAGTCAAATAAATAATTCAAATTTGTAATAAAATTAAATAAATAAATAACCGTCACTCTCACCATCTATAGTCCAGTAATTAGTAAGGACTAGAAAAACAGTACTCTGGTGATCCACCAATAAAATCCAGATGAGTCAAAAAGGTCTTAGCAGAAAGTCTAGAAATTCAAATAAACAAACAGGAAGCCAAAAATCTTCCAGCGGCTGCTCCTCGAACGCCAATAATTAATTATCCAAGGCAATAAAATACTTTCGGGAGACAAATTATGTTTCTGCAGGGAGTATTACCCCCACTCGGTCAGCAGCCTACTGCTAAAGCTGTCTCGCAGGTCAGCCCCACAGCTGACCCCGAGGCAGCCTAGAAGAGGCCCTGGCCCCCCCTGCTCCCTGGGAAGTGACCAGGGCGACTCCTGCCCGGCTGGAGACCAGTAGGTGAACAACACACCCCACAAATTAAAACAGACTCCTGTAGTTGCAGAAAAAAACCCTGTACCACAATATCATTAGATAATGACTGAGGGGTCCTTAAGAAGCTTGATCCTCAAGATTGTTCACAAATCCCTGAACACGGTTGGATACTCCAGATCTGGTTCAGTTCGCAAAACCGTGACTTCTTTAACAAACAGCAAGACCACCCAGAGAAATGATCCAGGGTCCTCTCTGCTACTCTCCGACTCAGTCTGCCACACCACGACGTAGTATACGGTCAGACGAACACCAAGGCTCACTGGGGGGGTCAATACCGAAACAAGGACCCCACGACCAGAAGCACGTGCAAACAACGCAGCCACCACAGAGTAAGCAGAAGCACCCTCCGCAGCTCCCGACTCTACAGCCCAGCACACGCAACAAAACCGCGGACGTAGGTGCACCCGAGAAGGCAGGAAAATCAACACCGAACTCCAAGCCAGAATTCGGCACTCGGAACTCGGCGAACCGAAAATCGGCTTATAATACTCGGAGCCCTAGTCTAACTCACTTCTTCGACACTAACCTGATCTAAAACAAGGAATTAAAAAAAAATTAAAATAAACAAAGCACTTGAGATACGTGAAGCACAAGGAGCAAACAGAACAAAACGGAGCTAGTACTCTGGCTGGCTCAGCTCAGCCGCCATCTTGCCATCCTCTCAAACAACACTTTGCACCCCAAAAACAGGGTAGGATCACAAAATGATATCTCGAATAGCATAATTAGTGAGTCTCTGACCAGTTGGTAAATGGCTCTAAAAGATGTTGCCTCCCTAAACCAGGTAGTATCACCTATGCCTCCTACCACTTCCCCTTTGAGCTCCCACCATCAGTAATATCACACTTCCCTTGCTGTTCAGTGGTGCTGCTGTCCATTTTGTACATTGGAAACTGCCAATAACTACCTGCCCACCCAGTCCCACGCTCCACACCATTCATGGCCCCCACCATATGTTTCGCACTCTCCCCACAGTGGCAATTGGCACAGACACTCTGCTAACCTCTGTGACCAACTGAGGACAGAATGCCAGTTTTGCGCTCATGTGCCTACTGTACAAACAGCTGTGTACAGTTAGCACATGACTGTGAACTATCATCCATTTTGTGCCTGATCAAGGAGCTGAGAGGATGGTCTGTGCTAAATGTGGAAGGGTGTCAAATACATAGTAAGGCTGGGGACCAGGGGGTAGTATTTGCTGTAAGAACTAACTGGGTCATGGTGGGGACTTTGAATATACAGAGGGCCAGGACTATCACTCAACACACCACTACTCACTCTATCAGGCCCTGGGCTGGCTTCCCCCATCAGCCCAACAGACCTATCTCCTGGCCAGCACAGTCAATAAGGCCATCCAAAACCGAGCTACCTCTCTGCAATCCCACCTTCTTTGGCCAAAAGTGTTTGTTCTAGAGCTCTGCCTCAATGCTAGCCCCATGCTTGAGTGCCCCCTAGTCTCTACCGTATGGGTAAATGTGCATTCTCATCTGCAGACCATTTCCTTTGGAACAACCTGCCCACTCCACTTAGCACCACTGACTCTCCAGGACTCTTCCACTCTCTCCTTGGATCTCACCTTCTGTCTTCCACTACTTGCTCCTGCCCTCCCAACTTATTATCATGCCCCTACTTATCTTCTCTCCTTTTCCTTCTTGGTCCATACCTACACTGCCATGATGCACTTTTTCCTTTACTCATCTCAGATCATGCCTAATTTGTATTACAACTTGGCTACTACTGTACCTGCTATTGTCATAAAAGTTATTTATCCAATGTGCTGCAAGTTTATATATATCTTCATATAAATATCCTGTATATTTTTATTACTGTCTATTGTATGCCTTGTCCCAGCTTCCTTTGTACTTGCTTTTATTCCTGTGCCATCCTCAATGGCCCAGGTCATGCCTGAAAATGGTTTTTGGACCAGTGCACCTACTCGGTAAACAAATGAATGAATAAATAAATAAATGGGAACCACTGAACATCAGGGATAGTAACAATCTACTGTATACCTGTGGGATGATTGTAGGATGGGGTAGGACTGGAGAACAGGTAAATTAAGAACCTGGACCTGTGGAATAATTAGGGGAGGGGGCCCAATGGAGACTGTTTCCCAGGAGGGTGCTTTGGTGGTGTAACTCCCAGGATACATTTTACCTGGTGCTGTAATGTGGCCTGTGCTGTAATTGGCATCAGCAACATGGCTGTCACACCAGCATGGGTGAACCCTTTCTCCACAGCCTCCTGAGTGTCAACCCTATAACAGGTTTTGGCGGCATCTGCAAAAAGACATACCTTCCCATTCAGTTCTTCTGCAATTTCACTTATGAAGACATTGAAGAGGCCCACTCCTAGTACTGAGCCCCACATTGCACCATGCCTTTAACCAACTGTTGAAAGCCATGTGGAGAGTCCTATCTTCTCCCCAGATGTACATAGGCAACCTTTTGGCAAAAGCCACCATGCATGCTTGAGGACCCTCCCCATCCCTGAAATTTCCCTGCACTACCCCTGCCCCATCCCTAGCTAGGTCATTTGTACCCAGGTAGACAATGACATCTAGCTCCCGCTCATCTCCTGCTGCCTAATGATCCACTGTTTCTGCTTTCATCCCTCCAAGCCAAAGTACCTCTCAGGTATTTCACCTCCCTCTCCTTTACCCCACCCTGCTCGCAAGTCTATCCCTCTAATTAAGTCCCCCAACAGCAGTTGCTTCCTACTCAGCTGGGGGCCTCTTCCTCCCTCCTTGTAACTGTGGAATGTTCCATGGACAGTGCTTTCTTTGGGGAAGGTTTATCCAGGGGCCGAAAGGGTGGTTCAGCTGCAGGGAGAGTGGTTGGCTGGGTATGGCCCATTTCAGTTGCAGGGAGAGTGGTTAGTAAACAAAGCAGGTGAACTGAAACTCTGACAAACAAACTGGCACAGGGGCAGAAAATGAAAGCCCCATAGGAAAGAGCACAGTGAGGGCTACAATAGATTATTTGCCAGAGAAGTCTCAGGTCAGGGAACTACAGCTGAAGAGAACATAGAGAACAGGTAGGCATTGGAAAATGATGCATGGGGCAGCGGACAGACATGGACTCATGACGGCATGCATGGGAACTACGTATGCCAATGCTGGGGGTGCAAAGGCTAGCTTAGGTAGGTGGACAATGACCTGTAGGTAGAATGGACAACACACAGGGACCCCTGCATCCCTGCATACTGGACAGCAGGGAAGTGTACCATGAAGCATAGCCCCACTGCAGCACAGTAGCTGATGGGGGCCCAGGACACTGTGGACACAGAATTTGAATGTGACCATGGTGCACAGGACAGCCTTGAAGCACTGGGACTGAGGGCAGACAGTGGAACTACAGTACTGGTACAAACCACCCACAGACAAGTAGCAACTGCCACAGGTGTGGCCCATGGAGTGTGATGTGCAAATGAAGTGCAATCACAACCGAATGCCTGAGCTGGAACCAAAGCTGGTCAGTGTTGCACAGTCCTCTGGCACAATAGAGGACAGTGTGGAAGCCATGGAGTTGCCAGGGTGCTCAACTGCAACCCCAACAGCATGGACAATCTATGAGATGGTACCATCCAGGAAGGGAAAGTCCAAGCTAAATGTGAATGGCTACCTCCTGGTCCATGAATGGACATGCAATGAGACAGTGGACTGATTTTTTAACATATCATATTTTTCACCTGCTGCTGCACACACTCCAGTTTTGGGCATCCAGCAACCAGCTCCACCCACCTGGAGAGCTGGGTAGCTCAAACTGCACCCAGGAGGATCAGGGACAGCCATCATGCCATCTTGCTGGAGGGCTCCCCCTCTGCATCTACCAGCCAGGACAGCCCCGGACCCTCTTCAACAGGACTCCACCAAAGTCCTCCAGGTGGCTCAGAGCACAGCCATCAAGCTGTGAGGTCATGCCCAGCCATTTTCCTTCAATTGGCCCCAGTAGCACGGATGTGCAATGATGTTCAGGAGCAACATGCCGACATCTGCCGTGCTCCCCATCTAGTGTCACTGACACTAGTAGTGCCCCTGGGCATCCCCAGAGGCTGCTACAGCACAGTGAAATTCCCCAGCCCACCCCAGGACTGGGAAAGCAGTCTTAGGATGTTCAATCCCAGTCCTCCCCTGCTGACCCCCGACGGCCCAGGCTCAATCCTGAACCCGGATCACTGGTGTGGCACAAGGTATGGTATCCAGCACCTCAACCTTCAGCACCACCGGGATGGCCTGAGACAGTGTAATGGTGCTGCCAGCACCATAAGTCCAAGTCCTGCCTTGGCCAGGCCATCACACTGCTCCAGGATGGAAAGCACCACCTAAAGAAAAAGAATGAGCACAGTCATGCTCTGGAGGTGACAGATGCTCAACAAGCACAGGTGCTGGCTGGCATCAAGTAGAAGGCACACAGCACCATAGCTAGCCCCACATAGCTACTGCAGAGTGAGGCAACTGCAATGACCACTGAGCTGTGGCAACAGTTGCCAAGCAAGATGGCCCTGCTGCAGATTGTGAACAGGACCCACCACTAGGACCTCTCACTAGAACCAGTGACACTGGCTGACCTCACTATCCCCAAGCAGCTACAGACAGAGACTGGATGGCCATGGTGCAGCAGGATCACCGGCAGCACCACCCAACAGGTCCTTCTACTCACCACAGAGCACAGCATCAGGGACCTGACAGATGCACCCTTCTGGATGATGGATGGTACATTCAAGACTGTGCCACACCTGTTCACTCATTGTACACCATCCATGCACCCATGGGGATGGGCCCTAACTACCTCATTATGTCATTGGTGTATACACTGATGACGACAAAGAGCTTTCAATGTTACTGCACCTTGTTCCAGGAGCTGAATAAATATGCCAGTATACAGTCCTGCACCCTCAAACCACCTACGATCATCACTGACTTTGAGCAGGCTGCAATCAATGCCTGTAAGATGGAATTTCCACAAGCCATAAACAAGGGATGCCTGTTCCACTTTGGGCAGATTGTGTGGTGGAGGTCCAGAGCTTTGGTCTTGCACCACAATACAGAAGTGACCCAGACTTCAGCCTGAAGATCCATGAACTCGTGGCCCTAGCCCATCTCCTGGCACAGGACATTCCAGCAGCATTCAGCCTCCTGAAATCAACCATTCTGCCCAATGCCACCACACTCTTCTATTCTTTCGAGCAGACACATGTGCTGGGCAGGATATGGCTGTACAGTAGGTTGACCAAGGTACCCACAAGATACGACCCCATGTTCCCACTCAGCTGTGGTTGGTTGTGGATCTCAATGAGCGAGGTATACCGTGGACCCAAAGCAATGTGGAGACCTGGAACTGCCATCTCCATGGCCTGCTCGGGAAGGTGCATGTAGGGGTCATGACAATGCTAGCAGAGCTCCACAGGGAACAGCAATGGACCTATGTCACCAGGGAAGGCATTTATTGTGGACTGCCATGGACACCACCCAAGAAGAGCTATGAGGAGTGGATAAGGATGGTACTAGCATCCAAGGACTAGGGAAAGCTGCTGAAGTTCCTCTGTGGCATGGCACCCAACACCACCCTCTAGGGTTTCCATGGTGACTTGGCACCTGCCAGTTGTACACTCACAGTACACATCATGCACAGCCACCAGGTTGCCACTGTGGCCCCCTACTGTTGAATAAAGTTTCACCCCCACATTTAACATGCACCCCAACCTGGTGGTGATGTCTCATCACAACACTGCTGGGTATCGCCAAGCAGCCAACTGAACACTGCCACATCTGCACTGTGTGTCGCATGTTGCACAGGCCTGACTCTGTGTGAGTCCCCCCCAAATCCTTTCAGCTGTTCATGTGTGCCACACGTTGCACAGGTCTGAAGCTGTGTGAGTGCCCACCAATCCTTCCAGCTCTGCAACTGTATGGTAACAGCATTCCTGCAATGGGCCCTTGTGGAACCCCCCACAATGCACCTGGCAGCCTTCATGCCACAATGGGCTCCTGTGGCACAGGCCCCCCCCAAACACCTCCAGACTTTTTTCTGGGTGGTTACTGCAGGCTCATAATGGGCTAGCATGACGCGGCCACATGCACACATTGCACGGTTGGTGCGATGGCATGCTGCTCTGTGTCCTGGCATCCAAATGTGGTGTTGCTGTGGATCATTTCCTGGTGCAGCTATCCATGCTCTCGCTGTGCCACTCTGCTGTGTGCCTGCAGTGTCATGCATGCACCGACCAACAGGCATGGTACTCCAGTTCCTTCATGCATGCCCAGCTGGCTGTCTGTAAGCTGACATAATCATGCATGCAGGGATGCATGGACAATCCACCATGCTGCCTGGGATAGCTGGTCAACACACTGGGGCATGCACGGCTATTTATTTCATCCCTGTCCCACAGATGGTGAGACAGTCATCCTTACCGGGGAGTCTGTGATCAGGTCAGTGTGTCCTTGAAAGGGTGCACCACATAGGGGATGGGTATTTTCACATCGTCCATGCTGTTCAGTAGTGGCTCAGGTCCTGGCATGGGTGGCGTAGGTCAGGATCGGGTGCTTCATGTGTTTGTGGAAAATCCACTCAACAGCCGCACAGCATCCCAACCTCCTCTGGCCTGACAGTGTGTCAGGTGCTGTCCTAGGTCAGGTCACTGTTTGTTGGGCTGCTGGGACTGTTGGGTTGTTGTGTGTGGGATGCAGCATGTCAGACTAATAAGCATTGGGATTATAAAAGGGAACCTAGCAGGGCAGGGTTTTCTATGTGCAAGGAGAGTGGTCAGTGGTGGAATGGGCAACTGGTATGTGGGCAAGATGGGTAGTCTGGGTGGGTCCACCTGCAGAAAGAGTTGTTATCTAGAGGGTGCTGGTCCAGCTCTAAGGAGGATGCTTTGTTTGGTGAGACTGGGAGGTTGGTCCAGTTGTAGGGAGGTGGTCTACTGAGGTGGGGAGGCAGGTCTGGGGGGTTCCATCTGCAGGGGGATTGTGTCTGAGGGTAGGAAGGATGGCCTGGAGCAGCCAGCTACAGGGTGGGTGATAGTTGATGAGGAGAGACTGGTTTGGGGCTTGTAGGGTGGACTAGCTGCAGGCAAGGTACACAACTTGGGAGAGATCTATTGGAATGTTGATATAGTTGTCCAGCTGGGTGATCATCTGGGCAGGGGATGCTCAAGATATGAGTGGTTATGGGGGGTGCAGGCCCAAAGGGCTGTACTTGGGAAACCTCACTGAAGTCAAATGCTAAATTTAGTATTAAAGTATTTATTAATTTGCCTTCAAAGACTAATTTAAGTCATTTTTAATAATCTTTAATCATCATTCAAAAATACAACCGCTAAGAATACTAAATTCTAAGAAGTACTTCAGCAGACTAGTTGTTCAAGAGTAAGTTATTGCTAAATGAGGATTAGAAATAGATCTGCAAGGCTCTTAAAAGTACAATTTTTTAATACAACTGAATCATAAATGAAGATGACAGTCAGCGGAGTAGTTTCAGGATTTAAATTAGCCAATCAAGGCTGGGTACATTACCGTGCATTTCAGTTCTACTAAGCAAGGAGACAGATAAAACAACCAGCAACACCAATGAATTTTAGAGAAGGTAAGCAATAATAAAATGTGGATTTTTACCTGGAAATAATATGGTGCAAAAAAGTTGGCAGTATCCCTTTAAAAGTCTATTCTAAACTTCATTTCCTATAAGTCTACTCAGTCAGAGTCCTACATTTCCCAGCTTTCTTCCTGTCTGTGTCCAGTCTGACGAAACTGCACGGGCGTTCTGTGGTCTCCATTTTTGAACAACTGAGGTTTCCTACAGCTAAGATTTACATGTTAAGGTAAGAGCTTATGTTTAAAAAGTACATCTTTTTAACTCCCTGAAATGTTAAATACAGTAAAGAAATTATCACTCAGGTGTTTTTTTTTCAAAATGAAATGCTGTGCAAGTTTCACTATCAATGTTTTGTCTTGAAAACATTTTCTCTTCTCTGAACTCTTGGCTAAACTTTGAAATGCACATTTTATTTTCAATCAATCCCCCCTCCTTAAAGTGTTTAGGATGCATTGTGCCTCTAGATTACTTGTTATTTGTGGAAATTTTGCTGATTTAGTTACTTTAAAGTAGTGTTGGTGGTGGTGGGGGCAGGAGAATGAACAGCAGGAAGATTGTATAACTGAGCAAATTCAGAATGCATAGAGAAAAGATTACAACTGTTTTAATTTGAGAAAATCTGGAGTTACCTGCAGATAAAGGAAGAATTATTAACTACAGATATTTGAGTGTGTTTGTGCGGAACTGTTTTTTGCGTTTAATATGTGTATTTAACAGTTGCATGTGTTAATCCATTTTGTAATCTGGGGATCAGTGTATTTTTTTTTCTTTTGCTGAAGACTGCATTAATTTATATTTTATGTTTATTTTATTTCATTTTTGTTGACCGGCTAAGTGCACTAGATAGATTCTTGCCTATTTTCAGGCATGACCCGGAGGGAGAGGAATACAGATGAAAGTCAACTGACCTTGAACCAGATTAAGCTGTTGGTGGTATTTTTAGTGAATTGGGTGGGGGGGAGAATTTGGCCAGGGCACCGGAGAAAATTTTCCTGCTTTTTTCGAGAAGTGCCATGGGATCTTTAACATCCACCTGAACTACCACCAGTACAGGCAGATGGGACCTTGGTTTAACATCTCATCTGAAAGACAGTGCCTCAGGAGTGCAGTCATCCCCCTCATGCTGCACTACAGCATTAGTATTGGGATATTAACATAAGCGCCTGGTATGGGAATAGAACCCACTGCTTTCTGATCTCCCAGCCTCAGAGGTGAGTGTGCTACCTGCTGAGCCACTGACACTGCAAATGCAATATGTTAGTGACACATATTTTTTTTTTAATACTACATTGAGAAGTATGGGGTCCATGGTTGAGGAAGGGTGATTGGGGGTCTAGGTGTAGGGAGGTTCTGCTCTGGATGGTGGGTGTGTCCAGCTTTTGGAAAGGTGTCCAGCTCTGGGAGGTTACTCAACCTGCAGAGGGGAGGGAGGCTGGTCTGTGGGTGGGAATGAACCCAGGGGTCCATCTGCAGGGAGGATTGTCTGCTGGGGGAGGCTAGTCCAGGGCATGAAAGAACGAGCCAGCAGCAGGGAGGGTGGCTGGTGGTGGTGGGGGGGCTAGTTCAAGGTTGGAAGTGAGGTCCAGCTGCAGGTTGGGTTGTTGGATGGTGAGGCTGGTATGGGGCTTCTGGTGGATCTAGCTGTAGGTTGAGTGGTTAGATGGGGGACTGCTGGTCCATGGGCTTGGAGGGACATCTTCAGATATGTGGTCTGTTAGAGTGGAGGTTTGGGGTGGTGCTCCAGCTACATGGAGGTTGTATAGAATGTAGTTGGAGGCTGGTCCAGATGTAGGGAGGGTGGCTGGCTGGGTAAGCGGCTGACCAGGAACCTGTGTGGTGCTCTAGCTCCAGTGCTCATTATGTGAAAGGCTGGGGCTAGAAGTGTTGTCCAGCTGCTTGGAGGATAGTCTGGTGCCTGGAAGGGTGATCTAGCAGAGAGGAGGGTGGTTGACTATTTGGGGGTGGGCGAGGCTAAAGAGATTGATCAGCCTAGGAGGGATCCAAAGTGGTAAAATTAATTAGAAACTGGTTAACATGTGTGCCTTTCAGCTTAACAATAGTGCTATGACCTGCGGTGGAGGTGACCTTAGTTCAGGAATGAGATCTCGTCAGGGGCTCTCGGGAGAGGAGGAAGATCAACTGTTATACAAGAGGCTCTCTTCTGGAGAAGGAGGACAGTCAGCTCAGCTGTAGTACTGCCAACTGAGTGACCACAAGTGGCAGTGCAGGTGGGAGCAGCCCATGGGTGGGAAGACATTGACTGGTGCTGTGCAACACATGTCTGTGCACATGTTTGTGCACCCTTGCCTCTTATGTCCTAGGGGATGGAAGAACATGCAAACGTATCCTGACTACCTAGGCAGCTGCTCCACATATTGGATTCATTCTATGGTGGAGCAAGTCCTGGCGGATGCCAGAGTGATGGTGTTGTGGTAGCTGAACAGAAGGGGGGGTGACCAGAAATGCAGGTTGGAAAACAGAGTAGTAGTTGGGGGTTGGGGTTAAGGTGTCAGAGGGTGATGGCTAATGGCACTTATTACAGTGACGGGACAGTGAGCAGCCCAGCTCAGTACTGGCGCAGATCCTCTTCAGTGTCTTCATAAGTGACATTGCAGAAAAACTGGCAAAGAAGGGAATGCCTTTTGCGAGACAATACCAAATTTGTAGGGTGGGCACTAGGAAGGGAGCAGAGAACATACATGCCTCTTGGAGAAACTCGAAGCGTGGTTAAGATTGGGGCAGTTGGGGTTCAATGACAGTGCAGAATTGTGCACCTAGGGCATAGGAAACCAGGAGCTGCTTTATAGGGTTGGTACTGATGATCACTAAGTAGGGTGGACCTTGGAGTTATTATCGATCTTAAAGAGACTCACAAGATGCTGCCCTGCACCATACCCATCAGTGCCTTGCTGTCAGAAGACCCCAAGGAGTTAATATGTCCTAAATTTATAAGCCATTAAAAGTTCTGTCCCTCATAAAAATATACAAACTGGGTCCGAGGACTTCCTGTTTTTTCTGCTGCATAAACTCCCACCCCTGCTCTCTAGCAGGATGACGAGATGCCAGTAAGGCGTGAGGCATTCCATTATATGTAATGGCGGCAGCATTTCTATTGATTTTAAACTATATAGTGGCTACCTGGCAATAAAATGTGGGCACTGTTCAACTAACAAGGGCCTTGTTGCTTGACTGATGCCCGTTTCATTGCCAGGTGGTCACTAGATCATTTTAAATCAATAGAAAGCCGCCCATACAGACAAACAGCACCCTGCCTCTCACTGGCATCTTGTCATCCTGCTAGTAATCAGTGAGGAGCAAACTGAGGCAGCAGCAAGCAACTGGAAGTTCTTGGGACCTGGTTTGTATATTTCGAGGACAGAACTTTAACGACAAGAATTTGGGGACACATTAACTTCCTTGGGGTCCTCTAGCAGCAAGGCACCGATGGATATGGTGCAGCGGCCGACTCAGTTACATTGGTGAGTCTCTTTAAAGTTGCTGGGCTGTGTGACAAAGCAGTGGGTAGGGCTAGAAGGATGCTGGGGCTGCATAGGGAGGGGTATCTTCAGCAGGAGGAAGGAGGTGGTGGTGTTGCAAGTAATCCCTTATTAGTGAGATCCAAGAAAGGCCCCATCCACACTGCACCTCTCGGACCCCATAACAGATAGAAACCGTTACAACAGTGAAGTGGTACAGTGTGTCCACACTGCTGCGGTGTCCATTTTGGGACCGGCACCGCCACTCCACACTTTGGGAGCCAGGCGACCATTACCGTGGCACCTGATCCCACAATGCAGCTTGCGCTGCACTAGGGGACCAGTGCCACGCATCCACACTACGCCCAGTAACGTTACTGAGGCATAACCGGTTGCATAACCATTGTTGAAACCTCCTCATGTGGTTTCAACAACGGTTATGAAAACGCCTTCTGTAACGTTACAGGTGTAAACTCAAACCATTGCGGTAATGGTTTGGGCACTCTGTAACGTTACAGAGGGGTAGTGTGGACAGTGCCTAAGAGTACTGTGTCCAGGTTTGGAGGCTGCACCTTAGAAAGGCCATAGGGTGGAGGAAGTATAAAGGGCAACTAAAATTGTACATGGGCTGTGGCAAAAGCCCTGTGAGGAGACTGGGATCTCAACATATAAACCATGAAAGAGAGGGGACATGGTGGAGACCCACAAGTACCTTACAAGGATGAACAGGGTGCTGGGGGGGGGCTCCTTCAAACAGGAAAAAGGACAATGGGACATGATGAAGCTTTTGGTGGGGGTAAGATGGCTGTGAGGAATTACTGCTTCACTGAAAGGGTAGTAGACACCTGGAACAGACTGACAGCATTATAGTGTTGGAGGTCAGGAGTGAAATGTGGTGGGGGGGCTTAAAACATGTGTGGTATACAGACATAAGGAAATCTCAGTAAATAAGCAGGGAAAAGGGAGGGCCATAAGGGCCACAAGAGACCATTTAGAGTTTACAGAGAAGGACTTCACAGGA
The DNA here is from genome assembly GCA_016271365.2 of Neoceratodus forsteri. NCBI lineage: Eukaryota > Metazoa > Chordata > Ceratodontiformes > Ceratodontidae > Neoceratodus > Neoceratodus forsteri. The sequence goes on along the minus strand of CM057458.1, from coordinate 877,808,668 downwards.
GCCTATGGTTGCAGTTGTAGCGAGGTCTGGAAATCACAGCAGAAGTGTGACCTAGAGTGAGGGCTCATCAGCAGTGGGGTTTGCGAGCAAGCAGTTTAGGAAAAAAAAATCTGACAGTTTCTATGTGCTGGGGGAGCTCTGGTGGCAGTTGTAGCAAGGTTGGGAAACTAGAGTGGAAGAATAAGAGTGAGGGCTTATCAGTTTTTGAGGCGGTAAAAAAGTCTGGTTTTTATATCGAGAGGTTGTAATCGAGACACAGCAGCAGAACCTGAGTAGTCACGACAGCTGGGCGCAACTTGAGCAGCCAGTTGAAAAAGGTTTGGTAGAAAAGCAAAAAAAAAAAACTGTTAAACAGAAACAAATGATCGCTGTATGATAGTGGGAAGAACGGGGAGAAGTGTGACTAAATGGCAGGTGGCGTGGCTGAGGGACGGTCAACCTGGAAGAAACAAAACTAAAAGCAAGATACCAGTAAGCAGTGCCAAACAACAGGGGTGAGGGTTGGGGATGTGTAACACAGTCCACTATGCACATTAATCGAGGATGACGTAATAAATACGTGTGCAAATGTATGATTCTGCATGTATACACATACATGCTCGGATAAAATGGATTTACCACACTCCGTTTATGTCCACTCCTATTGCATCAATTTACTTAATATTTATTACCCATCAGGGCTCTTTCTCTTTAGTGCTCTGTGTTTTTAATTGTGAGCTGTCCTGGACCTTATGCTGTTCTTTTCCTCCCCAAAATCCTTTTGTTAGCCCTGGTACTTTGACATTAGCTGCTGTGCGACTCTGTATGCACGCAGTGCTTGCTCTTTCATGGTCCGTCAGAAACCCACTATTTCTCCTGTTTGCCTCCACCCACAGCTACTTTTAAGTCAAGTTCAGGCATTGCCCTTCAGCTGCTCTGTGGATTTTCCTTTGTGGCCCCTATCTTGTGCATTTGCTCTCCCAGTCCCTTTCTACCAGGCCCTCAGGGCACCTACGATCTGCCACCATGCGAGCTTAGCTAAGGGTTCCTGCCACCTACCGCTGGCTGCCACCCTCAGACCCTCTTAACCTGTCCGTGGGGGCTCTTCATACACTTTGTGGCTGATGGATAGAGGAGGCATATTGCTCTAGTCTCTTCCCCTCCCAAAAAATATCCCATCTTCATTCCCACACACATGGAGCAGGTTACAGCCTGAGCTCTGTGGGCTTAATCATAGACACATAGAGCTTGATGGCAGATAAGGACTGCTTGGCCCACTCAGTCGGCCCATTTCCCTACCTAGTGGATAAGCTGCAGATTCTAGTTATCCAACAGCTGACTTTGTCCTACACACCAATAGAATTGGTTCATGTCTGTCCCATGTCTTCTTGAAGTTCCCCACTATTTTTGACCCTACAACCTCCTTAGGAAGGCCATTCCATGTGTTCACCACCCTCTCTGTGAAAAAATACTTCCTCATGTTGCCCCTGGGCCGTCCCCTCTATCTTCAAATTTGGCTCCTTGTTCTTGCGCATCTTTTTTTCTGAAAGATGCTACTCTCTTGGACTTTGCTGATTCCCTTGAGGTGCTTGAAATTTTCTGTCCTGTCCCCCCACCCCTTTTCCTCTAGGGCATACATATTCAGCTCATCTCTCTTTGTATGGCTTCTGGTGCAGACCCTTCGGTATTTCAGTTGCCCTCCTCTGGGCTGGCAGTTGAAAGTGCCTGACATTACTGTCACTGTAGTTCAGTAGCACTAAACTGGCTGCCCTAGCAACAGCCGCAGCATTTCTGGTCAGCAGTTTCTGAACAGCCTCCTGCCTGCTACATACAGTCTGGGCCCAAGGACATCACACCTCCCCCCCCACATTAGGTTCCAGGGAAAGATAATATAAAAAAAAAAATCGCCACTGTCCATAAGGGAGTGACCCATTATATCACCAGAGCTATACCTTTCAAACCATTGGCCTCCTGGGACAACTTAAGACTCCTGAACCACCGGTGTCCCCTTTTTTAAATAATATAGGGGCCACTAGCCCAAATGCGTTCCCACCTGCCCATCTGGACCACTTCTTAAATTTATTGGCTACCTGCAGGTCACCTTGGGGCACTAAGAGGGGGTTTTGCCGAGTCCCAAATACCACTTTATTCTATGTTCTTAGCTGTCTGCATTTTTTATTCCATCTCTAGTTTCCTTACTTTGACCTAGTTTGTCTTTTCCTCTGAAACTTCTCTTCCTTTACTCCTGTGCTATATACTATTTTTGTATCTCTCTACTCTTGCTACTATAACTTCCCCATACTGATCTATTTTTCCCTTTATTTCTACAGGTCTGGCCAAACATACCAATCAGATAAGTATCTTTGTTTAATTCTAACACTCTAATCTCTCCTCTAGCACATCTGACCCTTTGTGTCCCTTCAACCTTCTCTGTTCTTCCCTTTCAGGTCCTACCAGAATACCCCAAACCAAGGACACCCCAACTCTGGATTCCCCTACTCTGATGGAACAGGTAAGTCCTAACTACTTAACTGCCTTAGAATCATAGAAATCTAGTGACAGAAAAGGACCATTTTGGCCAGTCGAGTCTGCCCCTTACCCCACCCCCAATCACCATCTTTGTCAAGAGACACCTCACTCTGCCCACTGGTCAGCTCCTGGTGTCTGTCCCATGCCCCCTTGAATCCTTTCACCATTTTTGCACACACCACCTCTTCCGGTAGTCAGTTCCTGGACTCCACCACCTTCTCAGTGATGTAATGTCCCCTCACATTGCCCCTAAACCTTCCTTCTTCTGATCTTAGTTTATGATCCCTAGTTCTAGCACTTATTTTCCTTGCAAATAAGCTTCCCACTCTCACCTTACTAGTCTCCAGCGGGCACAGATCAGATTCCCTCCACCTCTCCTCATAGGGCTGCCTATGCATAGCGTGCACCATCTTAGTTGCCCTTGTCTGAACCCTTTCAATCCTGTCTTATATCCTTGTGTAGGTGAGGCCTCCAGAACTAAACCCCATATTCCAGGTGAGGCCTCACCATGGATTTATAAAGACGCATCAGCACCTCCCTCTTTCTGTTTTATACCCCTCCGTATGCACACCAGCATTCTATTCACTTTGCCCACCACTGTGCTGCACTGGTTCTCTGCAGTAAGGTTATCTGAAATTATAATTTCCAGATCTCTGTCCTGCTGAGTTTCCTTACCCCCCCTTCCCCGTGTGTAAATGATTTGCGGGTTATTATACCCATGTGCATTACTGTGCACTTTTTGGCATTAAATTTCAGCTGCCAAGTTTTCCAACCACCTCTCCAGAATCTTTAGGCCCTCCCTCACTGCCTTCACCTCCCCTACCAGGGTGTCTACCCTATTGCAAATCTTTGTATCATCTACAAATAGGCACACCTTCCACTGCAGTTCCTCCACTATATCTAACATACTAAATGCCAGCAGTATAGGCCAGATGGTCTATTGTGTCTGCTTGGTAGCCAGCCTCCTAATGGGTTCTTTCTTTCCCACCCAGCCACAGAGAGGGTCATCCTCTTCTTCAGTTTACCCTTGAACCTGTCCCACTCCCTCTTGAAGCCCTCCACTGTGCCCTCCTCCACCAGACTCCTAGACAGTGCATTCCATGGCTCCCCCACCGTCTCAATGAAGTAAGGTCTCCTGCATCCCCTTTCCTGTAATTTCCCTCCGCTAGCTTCCACTCATGTCACCTGGTTGTTTCCCACCTTCTTTAGTCTGAACATCTCTTTGGCACTGCCCCTGTTTATTCCTTTTACATATTTGAAGACCCCTATCATGTTCCCCCGTCTCTCCTCTCCTCCAGCAAGTACAGCCCAAGCTCTTCCAGCCTTTCCTCATAGGGCCTTCCTCCTATACTCTGAAGCATCCTGGTTGTCGTCCTCTGGACACTCTCCAGCAGTGTTGTGTCATCCTTGAGGTGAGGTCTACAGAACTGCATGCAGTACTTGAGATGTGGTCTGACCAAGGCATTATACAGAGAGAGGATCACCTCCCTCTTCCTGGACATAATCCCCTTGGCTAAGCAGTATCCAGTTTACTTCGGCTGCAGTTCTTCTGCAATTTTTAGTGTTATTCATTTTGACATCTACCACCACCCCTAGATCCGTCTCACTCATCGTGGCTTGCAGTTTGACCCCCCCCCCGGGTGTATACATGGCCCGGGTTTCTGACCCTTGAATGCAGCATCCAACATTTCCCTGCATTAAACCTCAGTTCCCACCTCCATGACCACCCCTTCATGGTATCCAGGTCCCTCTGGGCTGTCTCTCTCACTTCGTCCCCTTCCGCCAATGCTCCCAGTTTTAAGTACTCCACAAAGAGATGCATCCTACTCTTAACTGCCCTCCCCATATCCAAGACATAGGCTTTGAACAGGAGTGGCTCCAGTACCGAACCTTGGGTAACCTCACTGGTGACCTTCGTGGAGGAGGAGACTACCCACCACTACCCTCTGTATTCTCCGTTAGCCAGTTTTCTACCCATCTGAGCAACTGTCCTCTCACCCCCATCCCCCTAATCTGAGCAACTGTCCTCCCACCCCCAGCTTTATTAGCAGCCCATTTTGGGGTACCGAATCAAATGCCTTACTGAAATCCAGGTATAGGACATCCTCCGGTCTATGCCGGTCCAGGGTCCCAGTCATAAAAATCTATGGGGTTGGTCTAACACGATCTCCCCGGGATGAAACCATAATGTTTGTCATCCAGTTGCCCCAACATTTCCAGCTGCCTCCTGAGCCTATCCTTGATAATGCCCTCCATTACTTTGCCCACCACAGACGTGAGGCTGACAGGCCTATAATTCTCCATCTCCTCTCTAGACCCCCCCATCTGTGCATAGGCACCACATGAGCCACCCTCCAGTCTTGAAGCACCCATCCTGTCAGCAGAGAGGTGTTAGAGTGCTGCCAGTGGTGCTGCTAGCTCATCGGCCAATTCCTTCATAACCCTCGGATGCAGCCGATCTGGCCCCAGTGCCTTATCAGTTTTTAGTGTCCAAAGGGCCTCCTTCACCCTTTCCACTGTGATTTCTCCCTCCTTCCCAGCCCACCCCCTCATTTAACCTCTCATCCCCTTCTAGACTTGGCCCAGCCTGTACTCCAACTTCTTTCAGTCCTCTCGACTCCATCTGACCTCTCGACTCTGCTGGATCCCCTTCCCTCCCATTGGGCTGGAGGGATCCCCTGCCTCCCTCCGTAAATATCAAGGCAAAGTACTCATTTAGCACCTCTGCCTGATTCCCCTGTCTCCTGAGTCCATCCTTCCTCAGTCCTAATCATGCTGATCTGTGCCCTCCCTTTTCTCTTCTCCCTTGTGTATCTATAGAATCCCTTTCCCCCTTCGGATATCCCTAGCCAGGTTTTGCTCCCTCCTCACCTTGGCTCCCCTCTCCACTGTGGTGACCCTTCTAGCCATCAACTCATACCTCTCCATCTATCCCCCCTAGAGCACTTAAAACATGCATAGGCAGCCTTTTTATCCCTCACCGCCTCCTGCACCTCCCTGGTACACCAACATGACTTGTTGGCTCTACCATGCTTACGCCTTACCTTTGTGCAGGAGTTAGCAGTCTTCTGCACCCCCCTTCTTAATGGTCTCCCACAAGCTGCCAGCATCCATGTCTGGCCTAATCTTGTCCAAGCTCCCCTGTAGAATCCTGCCCATGCCCACAAAGTCCACTCCCCTGAAGTCCACTACTACTGTATTAGAATGGTTATCCTCCCCCTCCCAGATACAGTAGAAACCAGACTGTAGTGTGATCACCACCTGCCAGAGGGCTGCACACCCCCAGGCCCTTTATCTTGTCACTGTCTGCTAGGACAACATCCAGTATCCGCTCCTCCCTAGTAGGTTCCCCCACCTGCTGCACCAGGAAGGCATATTGGAAAACATCCATCAGTCTCTGTTCTCTGGCCACAGAGGATGCCATAGTGTCCAAGTCTGTCCCCAGCATATTAAGGTCACCCATGATCACCACCATACCCTTTCCATGGTCACAGTGTCCCTTGATGTTCTCAACTAGTTTGTCCTCCAGGGCCTCTTCCATCGTTGGGGGTTCTGTACACCACCCCTATTTTCAATCTTTTACCTCCCCTCATTTGTAGGGTTACCCAGATCTCCTCCACCCCCCCATAGCCTCCTCCTCTCGACTAACCACTATGTCATTTTTGACTATCAGAGCTACACCCCTTCCTTTTCCCTCTCCTCTATCCTTCCTGAATATTTTGTAACCAACCAAATTTAGGTCCCAATCATTTTTCTGAGTGGCCCATGTCTCAATAATTGCTGCCACATCCACTGATCCCTCAACCAGCATTACCTGGAGCTTGGGCATTTTGTTGCCCATGCTCCTAGCATTGATCAGGGCCGTCCTCCACCCTGACCCCCTCTCCCTTCTCCAGTCATCTCAGCCCTGAGCAGTCCCTAGATGCCCTTTCTTGCACAGCTCTGGATGGATTTAGATCGCAGTTACCTGCCTTCTTTTCATGCCCTGGACCTGGACCCTTGAGCAGCCCTCCTGGAGCCAATCTTTTACTTAACCCCCCCTTTACAAGTTTAAACTCCACCTCTTGACTATGAATCCAGCAAGATTTAGTTTCAAGATCTCCCTCCCCTCCAAGTTGAGGTGTAGCCTATCCCTGGCATATAGCCCCTTGTCCTCCCATGTATCCCCCAGTCCCTCACCAGCCCATACCCTTCTGCTCTGCACCAGTCCCTGAGCCACTGGTTCACACCTCTAAGTTTATGTTTGGTCTCTCTGGACACCCTAGGTACTGGCAGAATCTCAAAGAAGGAGATTGTGCTTCTATAGAGTGATAAACCCTGGTCAGTTCCCCGGAATCTTGCCTGGATTTCTAGTTCACTGTTCCCCTCTAAGTCATTTGTTCCCAGAGGTTTTAGGAAGTCTGGGAATTCCCCGCATTCCAATGCTATCGAGTATAGCTGGAATTTTGCCTTGTGTACGGATAGGCCTGGGATACATTTAGCCTTGACTGGGCTGCTTTTTCCCACCCCCTCCCACTGGAAGCCCCAGGTCATGGAGTCACCCAGCAGGATCACCTCCCCCCCCACTTTACTGGCCTGTTAGATTCCATCCAGGCTCTTCCTTCTGTCATCAATCCCCAGCTTACTTCTCTTGCCCCCCTCACCTAGGGATCACAAGCCTGTGCTTGCCCTACCATGCTCATTCTTCTACCTGTAGCTCCCAGCTTGCTCCTTGTCCCCCCTAACCTCCTGGGTGGCACAGATTGCCCCCCATCCAGATCTCCCTGGACTCTCTGTCTGGGCTGGTATCCTCAGATCCCCCACCCAGGCTCCCTTCTACTGCTTCCCTCCTTGCCTCCCCCCCCAAGTTCTGCATCCTTCACCCCATCTGCTGTGTTTCTCCCTACCCCCCATCTTCCTCCCTCCTCTCCACCTCATCTGATTTCTCCCGCCCCAAAGCTGGCCTATCTAGAGTATTCCTTATCCTTGGTTGACTTCCCTAACCTGGATGCTTGCTCAACCCTAGTCCTCCCTCCTCCCACCCTGGCTTCACTCTGCACTCCCGCTTCCTCCCCACCTCCCTCCCACCTAGGCTAATGTCTCTCCCCCCCTCCCTCCTTCTGTGGATCTGGCTCTCTCTCCTGCCCCATCTCCCCCAGCTCACTGACCAAACCCTCTCTGTCTGCCTGGTCCCCTCCCTCCAGCCTCTCCACCTCATCTTCCGGATATAGCAGGGTGAATAGATTAGTAAGTGTGATGCTTTCCCTCAACTTGCTCTCTCCTGTCTCCCCTCCTTCTGGTCAGCCACCTTCGTAAGAAGTGATTTCCGTACATTGCTTGTTTCGTGCCCCACTCCTCCTGACTAACCATATGATCCTTGTCTACCTGTTCCCTGGGTTATGCCATATTAGCCTCATGTATTCTCATGAGGTCCTTTCCACACCTTTCCTCCCCACCCCTCCCGCCTCCAGCTGCCTTCTGATCCCCTCTACTTACTCCCTAAGACCTGCCAACTGAAAACACACTGGGCACCCTTTGAACCTCCTTGCCCAATTTAATATTATTGCCACCCTGCAACCTGTACACCCAATCACTCTACCGAAGGTGCCCGCTTTGGCCACCCCCAAGTCTACCCTCATTTTAGGTGAGCAATGAGGCCCTCTAACAGAAATAATTCAGTCAGTGTTGCACTAAAACCCAAGCAGTTTGCCCCCCTCTGATTACAGCAATTTTCCCTCTTTCTTGACAGTAGCCAGTTTTCTAGCCCTAGCAGTAGACAGTTCACAAGCAAAATTAGCCCATCACAACTCTAGCCAGCTCAGAGGCCCTAGCAGTAATCGATTCACACACAGTTTGCCTACTCCCTCAGATGTAGTTGGCATACATAGTCATTTATACAGTCTGCGTCATTATGCCCCTTCCTGGTAGTAGTCAGTGTTGCCCAAGCAGCACAGTGTACAGGACCCTTTTCCCCCAATCAATAACAATCCAGCTTCCTAGTGTTCCAGTTTGCCAAATCTAGACTTGTCCTCCTCCAAGGCTCCACCCTCACCGACCATTTAATAGAGGTCAGGGCCAGGGTAGGTGGTGTGGAACAAAGAACAGCTCTCTTCCTCTGATTGCGGACTGGACTATTTGCCTTTTATGGCCCAAATCACCTGTCCCCCACCAACAAGAGCTTCCTTGTCGATCACCAATGTGATCCCATCCTCTCCCACTGCCGACACAGCCCCAGGATGCCTGCCCAGATCACTTCCAGCTACAAGCCCCTGTCTGGAAAGAACAGCTCTCCTCCCCTGATTGGAACAGGGCTAATCATTGCTATAGATATTAAAAAAGGATGGGTCCCAGCACCGACCCCTTGGGAACACCACTGCCACCCTGGAATGTACCCCATTTGCCTTACCACCACCATCTGGTTTCAGTCTTTGAACCAGTTCTCCACCCACCTTGTTATTTTTTTGTTCCACCCCTAAGCCTTCCAGCTCATTTACCAGCCTTCTATGTGGCAAAGTGTCAAAGGCATTGCTGAAATCTGGGTAGGCCACATCCTCCTCCATCCACCTTCCTTGTTACCCAGTTAAAAAACTCAGTTAAGTTTGTGGGCACAACCTCTCTCCCATAAAACCAAACTGCCTTGGGTCCAGGAGGCAGTATAGCACATTGGGTAAAGGCTCTGAGCTACAGATCTGGAGACCTGGGTTTGAATCCAACAGCCGTCTAAGTGCATACTGTGTGATTCTGAGCAAGTTACTTAACTTCCTTGTGCTCCAGGTTGCATCTGGAAACAAGCTTCAGCTTATTGTGCTACTCCTGGTTAAACAATGTTCCCTTCCCCCACTTCACCAGTAGACCATTGACAACCAGGTGCTCCACTATTCTTTCCTTCAGCAGTATTTCCATTACTTTTCCCACTGTTGTAGTCAGACTGACCAGTATGTAGTTCCTCATCCTCCCTGTTAACACTTTTGTATAGTGGGACCACATCAGCCCTTCTCCAATCCCTGGACATGTCACCAGTTTACAAAGACAAGGTGGACAGGGTAGTCGGAGGCCCTACTAACACCTCCCTTAGCTCCCTCAGTGTCCAGGGGTGCATCTATCTGGCCCATAGCCTTATTGCTGCCAGTTCCATGAGGATACTTTCTTTTGCAAAGGGGAGCTGTGTCCTTTTCTATGATCTCTCCATCCTTATTAATGCTGGCCCATTTCCTGCCCCTTCCTTTGTAAAAATCGAACAGAAGTATTTGTTCAGTATTTCTGCTTTTTGGTGGTCATCTTTTACCCTCCCTCTATCCACCCTTTTCAGACACTCAATATCTCCCCTTGCCTTCCTTTTCTCCCTGATGTACCTGCATGTAAAAGGTTTTGTCCCTCCTTACCACAATACCCACTGGCTGGCTTGTGTCAAGAGTCCCACATAAGTGTGGGTCTGGTACCAATGTGCACTTTGCATGTGGAAACATTTTGGTTTGCCTGCTGTGTGCTGTAGTGTAGTGGATTATGATGAACTGGTTTTTGCAGGATTCTGCACTGACAGCTTCATTTGCAGCAGATCCTGGAGTCCTTTGCGGTGGGAGATTGTCCTACAGTGCATGTTAAGAGTTTATATAGGCTCTCATCTTTGGTTTACTGGCCCCACTAAACTCCCTGGGCTAAGTTCTGTCACGGACTGACTTATCTCCTGGAGAACAGCAGAAGTGGAAAACATCTGTTAAGAGATTTTGTAGGCTCAAATGTGCACTGCAGGCTATTGGAACTTCTATTGCCTGTTGTCAGCTGCAGGGAGTTCTGGGATGGGTTGTGTCTGCATATATCTGCCTAGAGATGGTCACAGTTGGCCTGCTGTGGTGTGTTATACTGCAATGGATGGTAGTTGAAAATTCCAAATCGGTTGGAGGGGGGGACTTGGAGGAAGGATTAGGAAGTACTTCTTCACTGAGAGGGTGGTGGACAACTGGAATGGGCTGCTGAGGGAAATGGTGGGAGGGTTCACGAGGGCATGGGATAAGCACAGAGGGCAACTGGCATGGGGGGACTATAGAAAAGGCCTAGTGGATATCTAGGCAAACTGGGCAGACTAGGTGGGCTTGCAGTCCCTTTCTGCCATCACATACCTGTGTTCCTATGTATTCTACAGGCAGATTGGGAAAAGAGATGAGGATCCACTACACCACCAGTGAAGCATTCATTGTGCCTTGAATATCTGGTCCTTGGTGTCTTTATCCTACCCTGTGTTGGTTGATGTGTGGAGCAACATGACGACCTACCCCCAAAAAAGATCAGTTCTAGGGGCACGGGCAAGGAATCTTCCTCCCTCCCCCAACCATGACATCCCCTGAGTGACCGAGTCCATTCTAAAAGCCAGGTTGATGGTGTGGTACAGGTCTGGTATCTACCCCCCAACCCACTTTTTTTTATTTTAACCTCTACAGAGCCTTTCCAACTGATCCAGCTGATCAGTATTTTTATTTTTCATACTGACCCATTTTCCCTTTTATATCTACAGGTCTGACAGGACATTGACTGGGAGTAGGAGGACACTGACCATATGTATCAGATAAGTATTTTTTTTTTTTGTTTACCTTACACTGTTTGTCATATAATAAATAGTTCATAACGAGCTGCAGATCCTTTGTGAGCCCATTGCTGTTCTTGTTTTACAGGTACGAATGGCTGCTATGGGAGAAACTAGGTTGGAGCTGTACCTTGTGCTTTAGAAAGGAGGCTATGGGCTGGGGGGTATGGGATGGGCATCAAGGTTGGGGACTCCAAGGAACACCACACAACCAATTTGCCAAGACTCGTGAGGCTCAAACCCTGTTTTTCGTTTTCTTGCTTCGTGTGCTTTGCATTCTAATGCCTGCATTAATGTAGTGTTTTTATTTTGCAACAAGTACTGTCTCATATATATGTGTGTGTGTGTAATAGATAACCCACTGTAGGGTGTGCGGTCACGCTCTGATATACACACACCTTGGTGTGTGGTGTTACACATGAGGCCACAGGCCGAGTGCATCAACCACCCAGGCCATGCGTATATCACTGTGCTTCCACACACCACACAGTGGGTTATCTATCTTATAAAATGGCAAAATTGTTTTGGAAGGGAGTAAAAGTGCAGGTGTGTGGTTGCACTCCGATATACGCATAGTCACCTAATGGTGTTTGTCCAATGCGATTGATAATCCCGTTATAGATATATATACACACACACTTCACTCGAACAGCCCCTTGATACCGAAAATAATTTTCCACACCATGCATGTGCTCCCAGTCCGAAGAGGCTCTCTTCTTCTTTTGAAGATAAACCTGGAAATACTGGTGAGGACCTGCATATCAGGAAGGCTCACATACCATTTTCTGCAAACCAGAATGATTTTTGGTCATTCCTTTAACTAAATGTCCACCCCCTTCCTTGTGACTTTGAGTCAAACATGGGGTAACAGACTTTAGTACCTCCTATAGACATAGCCCCCAAGATCTCCATCTTCTTTGGAATTCACAGATGACTTTCTCACTCAGAACCCTAAGCAAAGCTTCCTCTGCTGAGGTTGCAGATACTTGCAGATGAATACTGTTTTGTTTTTGCTGAATTTTATGCGACACCATCTTTAATGCAGCCTAAAACACTGAAACAGAACTACAACACTGCTGACAGGAGTGCTACTAAAATCACACTGCACACTGAAGTGCACTACAGGTGTTGATGCAGTGCTAATTAACATAATTCACACACACTGAAAAAGTAATGCAACACTGCTTCAGGCAGTGTTGCTGACACAACACTGCTTCTGCCAGTATTGCTACACCAACACTGCTTCAGGCAGTGTTGATGACAAAAACACTGCTAATTGCAGTACTTTCGCAGTGTGATTACAGTGCTAATTAACATAATTCGCACACACTGTATCAGCACTACATGTACACCAAAAGAGACCTGAAGATGCACTGATTAAACACTGATGGACTGCATTATGAAATGAAGTGTGCAGGAAGTGTACACTGCTACTGTAACACTGAAATAACACCATATAGTGACTATTTGAACACTTCACTTCCCCATCAGAATCTGCCATCACAGATGCCTATCTACAGAATCAAATGCAATTGAGAAGTCAACGAAAATAACAAATAATTGATGCTTTTCGTATAGCAACATGTTTCTGAAACAGATGTTGCATAACACAAATATGTTTCACCGCAGAGAAAGTTTTCCTAAAACCCACCTGAAATGTCAATATTATGTTGCTGTTATCAATCCACTCCAAGAGTTTATTCAAAATCATCATAGAGAAAAACTTAGTAATTGTGTCCAAGAGGCTGATGGTGAGAGTTTTGAGGGTCAGATACATTCTCTTTCCTACAAATAGGCACAACAATATTTCTGGCCAGAGAATCTGGAATATAATTGAATTTAAAAATTTGTTAAACAAGTTAGTAAGGATTGGACCCAAATGTTTAGATGGGATTTATAGATTTCATTTGGGATCCCATCGAGGCAAAGAGCTTTCCTCGTTGCACCAGCCATAAAGGCATCCCCTTTTTCCATAAAAGTTACAGCTATGGTCTAGGCTGATAGATGAAGATTTTCCACCTCAGACCATTTGACAGATAGCTGTTGCTCATTAAAAAAGCTTGTGGAAGTGACTTATCCACCTGTCTTATAGTAGATGTACTGAGACAGGGCCAACAAAATTATTAATGCCATTAGCTACCAGCCTCCAGAACTGAATTCCATCAACACAGTCCAATGTGTACATCATATTTTCCTTTTTTTGTGATTTACTTTACTTTTTTCATTGCCACAGACCCACTAACCCCATAAACAGGTTTGCCCTGCCAATGGACGGACCCTTACTCATTAGCCCCGGTGGGCCACCGCCCAGTGGAACTATTGAGGCTGAAGGGTCAGGCACTGTGCCTGGCTCATGCAGGGGCATTTTTGGCTAGATTCCCCTTGGAGCTAGGGCGTGAATGACGCAAGAGAGCATGCGTCTGTCCTAGCTCCACCCCATGTTTCGGTGTGGCTTGCTTGTCCCCCAGCCTCCGCTAGAGGGAAATCTTCACTGACACTCAGAAACCCCCCCACCCTGGAGAAGGAGGGCAGTTCTCCGGATGCTCAATCCTTCTCCTCCCATGCTGATCCCCGATGACCCATGCTCATTCCTGAACCCGGGTCACCGGCATGGTGTGAAGTGTGGTGTCCAGCGCCTCAACCCTCAGTGCCACCGGGCTGGCCTACATCATCTTTTCCAACATTTTTCTTGAAAACATTTTTCTCATTTTGAAAGAAATAGTTATATTGTTTCCTTTCTTTAGTCAGGTTCTCAATATTTTTTCTAGATGTGTTCTTTTTTTTTTTCTTTTATTTAGTTGTTTAACCAGGGGTAGCACACTAAGATGAAAAGTTTTTTTACAGGAGCGACCTGGGAGCACAGGGAAGTTAAGTGACTTGCTCAGGGTCACACAGTATGCAAGTGGAAGCTGTGGGATTCAAACCCAGGTCTGGCATGCTGGATGTGACCAGATTTGCAGCTCAGAGCCTTAAACCACTGTGCTATACTGCCTCCTCATGAGCTGTGTGAAGAAGCAGAGGTATAGGAGAATGGGGTGAGAGTTAGGACCGACAACCCCAATGCGCATCCCGATGCTGGGTGGGGGTGTGGGTGGGGGGTCCAAGAGGGGCTTTCAAACCTAAATCTGAATTTCCTCACTTTAGTCGCCGTGGAACAACCCTTGTCACATAGTAACACGATGCCCACTAACCCAAATGGTAATGCACATGGTGATGCAAAGTGAATCAGAAAGATAAACAGTACTGTAAATAGAAATGGTTAAAATTACACAAACACAAGCGCAAATGGAAAAGTGAAGGGTAACACACATGGTGGCATAGGCAGGAACAGTAATTGAAAACCGTCACAGAACCACAAGCAGAAGCAATAAGGGTAACAGTAATGTAAGCAGACAGGCAAGATTTCCCCAAAAGCTGCATAGAGAAAGAAAGTGAGTACAAAGAATGTATGCATAATAATGGGTCTTGGAGCAGAAAATGAGGAGTTGGAATAGTAAATTGCTTATATGTCAGGAACCGTACGTCGTAGAAAAACAATTTTTAAAGTCATATGATTTATGACTGTCCTGGCTAGTTTTGTACTTACTCCCCATTAGGGGGCTAAGCATTTTTCCAATGAAAAGTCCGTATCTCGCACCGTTTTCGAGATACAGGCCCTGAAAGGCATGGCGAATGCTGTAATGTTATCCTATGGGGAAAAAAAGAGAAGTTCGGAGTGCCATAACTTTCGCTCCCTATAATATTTTTTTCACCAAAGCAGTTAAAGGCACATCTGTGGGATGTTGGCCTTCATCTCTCCAAATTTCAGCCCAAAAGACCAAACCGTTATTTTGCAACAGGGCAGCAAAGGATTCCTGTAATGTGGTAGACACCATAATGTTATCCTATGGGAAAAAGCATCAACTTTGGGGTGCCATAACTTTGCCGCCCTGTAATATTTTTTCACTGAAACACTGAAAGGCACATCTGTGAGATGTTAGCTGCGATCCCTCCAAATTTCAGCCCAAAGGACTAAACTGTTCTTTTGCAGCAGGGTGCCAAAAAATTGCTGTCATTTTCACACAGCCTGGAAAAGTACTGTCAAACTTTGCGAAAGCTTTTGCAAATTCATTCGACACTGTCGAAAGTGTGAAAGTACTTTGCAAAAGTACTTTTTCCAGAAATCTGAAAAACATATTTCTGGGGTGTTTTACCACAAAATAAAGACAAAAAGAATTAGGTTGCTAGAGGGTCCCAAATTTAAATGCCAAGCATTTTTCTGATCACCAACTGAAAACAAAATGGCAGATGTGTGACAGTAAAAGGGCCATTTGCAAAAGTGAAGACTGCATTTGCGACACTGTCGAACTTTTTGTTAACTTTTCCCATTGACTTATAATAGGAACTTGTTTTTTGAATAACTTTTGAACCGTTTAATATCTTTTCATGAAATCTTCAAAAGGCACATCAAGGACCCCGGCCGCACGTTCCCTGAAGATTTTGGACCAGTCGCGCAAACTGTGAAACCTGTAGAGATGACCAAAGAATTCCAGAAAAGCGTAAACGCATGTGCAGATCATACTTCATAACTCTGCAGCCGTAAATCCAAACAGTACGAAAGTTGGCAGATCCCAAGATCTATGATTCTTGATTGTGTATTCCAAACTTCAGGAACATCCGTTGAATGGTTGCAAAGTTATTAAGGTGCAAAATTTTAGGTTTAACATGTAAATGGCTCCACAACCCTAACTATGGTATCACTACCATGCTACCATAACATATATATAGATATATATATATATATATATATATATATATATATATATATATATTCTATGCAAAAACTTTGTTAATGCATCATTTATGGCTAAAACACAAAAGTCAGGAAATGAGACTTTGGGGTTGCCCCATCTCCCCATGGACCCGCCCATCACCACAAGATTGACAGCTGACGGGGTGTGTCATTGGGGTTGTGAGGCCTAAACGTCACCCCATTACATCTGTAATCATATTCATAAGCCACAATAAAGAAGAATGGGGTGACATTTAGGCCTTGCAGCCCCAATGACGCACCCCATCAGCTGACAATCTTGGGATGATGGACTGGTCCACAAAGGGGGGGATGGGGAAACCCAAAAGGTCTCATTTCCTGACTTTTTGTGTTTTAATCCTAAGTAATGCATTAATGAAGTTTTATATCTGTGCCACACAATATCTCCACAACAAATGTATTTTCTGACACCAAAACACTATAATTCACATCTACAGGACATCCCATCAACACCCTCCAAATTTCAAGTTAAAAGACCAAACCGTTTCTGAGATATTTAATTTTAAAATTTTTTAAAATCGGGCTATCTGATCCCTCCAAATCTGGCCATCTAGTTCCTGCCTCGGGATCAAAGAATCTTTGTTTGTGAGCCTGCAAATTCTTTGATCGTGAGGAAGGACCAGATGGCCAAAACCCCATTCTTCATTCGCAAAATAACCATATAAATTTTCCCATAGACTTATAATGGGAATTAAAACTTTAATAACTTTTGAATGGATTAATATTTTTTCACCAAACAAAAAGTGGCATATTCCTTGACCCAAGCTCTTTTAACATGCTAGGTTACAGAGTGGTACACCACACAACTGCCGTGCAGCACCACGGACAAAATCTGAAAAACTGCCCCCCAATGGGCGTAAAGTGCATTTTTCAGCATTTTGCTGAGCAAAAGCTGTAAGTCTGACTGAAACAAAATTTGGCAAATCAAGAGATCTACCATTCTCCTCCATGCCTTCCAAATTTCATGCACATCCGTTGAACAGGTCCAAAGTTATTAATTACCGACCACTTGGATAAATACAATATACCTTGCCACAACAACACGGTTTCCGGAAAGGTCACAGCACCACCACAGCCCTTCTTTAGTTCACTGGAGTTCTGCACAAATCCCTTGACAGTGGCCTTCTCACAGGGGCCATTTTCGTCGACCTCTCCAAGGCCTTCGATACAGTACACCATGGACTACTAATTCACCAACTACTGAATGCCGGGCTATCACCTGACTCTTCTCTCTAGTGTAAAAACTACTTAGAAAACTGGTCGCAGAAAGTAAAAATTGCGGACATTCTTTCTGATACCCTACCTGTTCGCTCGGCTGTCCCACAGGGAACCATACTGGGCCCCCTCCTTTTTAGCCTTTTCTTAAACTCCCTCCCTTACCACTGCTCTGAGCAGATCACACTGTATGCTGATGATGCTGTTGTATTTGCCACTCACAAAGATCCTGCAACTCTTCAACACAACCTTCAACTTGGTTCAGTTCTGTAGAGACATGGTTTCTTAATCATAAACTGGTCCTCAGTGACAAGAACACCAACTCTATGCTCTTCTGCAGCTCTCATAACCCACACAAGCTACACCACTTGGCTATCTCCACCACCCAGGGGAACACTCTAGATCAGGTGGTGTCCTTCAAATACTTAGGGATACAGCGTGACCCTAATCTCTCCTATGGACTTCATGTAGATAATGTAGCTAGAGCTACTAATACATGGCTTGGTCTCCTCTACAAACACAGACCAACACCTCATGCCAGAAGCTTTGAAGGTTGCAGTCCTGAGCTCTGTGATCTCTGTAATAGACTATGGTCTCATCATTTATGGCTGGGCCACAACCACAACCCTTAGATGCCTCTCAACTGCCTTAAATAAGGCATGTCAGCTCATCACTGGTGCTCACCGTCTCACCCACACATGTGACCTGTACACTCAGATCGGCTGGCTCCAACTGTCAAACTGCATAAAGTTTCTCACCTGCTCCATGGTGAAAAAAATCTACCTTGGCCTTGCACCTTCTGGGGTCTCAACTCTGTTACAACACCGAATTAACATATGGTGCCTTAGGAGATCCACGCTACAGCTACTGATAGTCCCTCACTGTCATACTTCACAGGGACAATGCTCTTTTGCTTATCAAGCCACTCTGGTTCAATGGCCTCAGCCCCACCATCTCCTCTGCTCCAACAATTGGTATGTTTAAAACTAGGCTCCGGGCCTGTCTCGCTACCAACAGCTCCTGTGACTGCCCAACTTAACCTTGTTTCTCCACTTCCCTTCCTGCTCTAGTGGTCCCCCCTTCCCTCCTCACGGGATTCTACCCTCACATCTTGGTATACCCAATGCTGCACTTTTCATCCTCTCCCCACCCTTCCTACTTTTCTAATCCCCCCCTCCTCTCTTCCCTCTCTCTATGACTCTGGCACTTCTTATCTGTTGTCTATTTTCTCTGACAAATGCCGCTGGCTGCCTTGTCACAATGCTACCCTTGAATTGTATTAATCTGTACTCTGTTTGCAATGTTCACATTGTTGTAATGTCTGTCTTGATGTTCCCAATAATTTGTATTTCTCTGACGTGGAACCTTTGTAAAAGAGCCAAGGCTCAAAGGTATTTATAATCCTAGACTTGATAAGTAAAAAAAATAAATAAATGAAGTTCAAGTTTAACATAGAAGTGGCTTCATAACCCTAAATATAGGGGCATGACTGAGCCCCTATAATATGTATATATATATATATATATATATATATATATATATATATATATATATATATATATATATATATATAGATATATATATACATGAATGGTTTAATGTGAGAAAATACGTTATTAATAAGAAGCTTCTTTCAAAATATACAAAATAATCATTAAATCCCCAGTGTTGCCACCATTAAAATATGTAACTTCCATGTCCCCCACCCTGATCCCCAATGTTGCCACCATTAAAATAAGTAAATTCCTACATGTCCCGCACCCTAATCCCTGATGCTGCCACCAGTAAAATATGTAAATTCCAACATGTCCTACACCCAGATTCCCGATGTTGCCCTCATTGAAATAAAGAATTCCGTGGCCTCCCGAACTCCAATGGTGCCGGTATTAATATAGTATGTCTCATGCGCCCCCTCCCAGATCCCAATGGTGCTAGCACTGATATTAATAATAAGAGTTGGCGACCAGCACAGCCCACCTTATACCTCCACAGCTGGCCTCCGAATGAACTGTCAATGAGTCTACTGTAATGAATATTAATGTTAGTGTTGGCTCCTTGGGGTCAAGGAGGAGGGAATTTGACATACTCCATATTAATACTGGCACCATCAGAGTTCAGGGAGGGAGCCATGGGATTTCCTTATTTCAATGGGGGCAACATCAGGGATAGGGGTTGGGGACATGGAATTTACATATTTTAATGATGGCAACATTGTGGATCAGGGCAGTGGCATAGGATTTACGTTTCTTACTGGTGGCAACATCAGGGATCAGGGTGGGGCATGGAATTTACATGTATTACTGGTGGCAACACCGGAGAGTGGGGCAGGGGGAATGGAATTTACTTTTATTTCTGGTAGCAACATTGGGGACTGGAGTGGCAGACATGGAATCACCTGTCATTAATAGAGGTAACACTGGGGAATGGTGAGGGGGGCATGTGTTTTACTTCCTATAATTAATAGGGGCAACATCGGGGACTGCAGACAGTGGCATGTTGCAGCAAACATGCAACTCTCCCACAGGAGAATATTCCAAGGGTACTTAGATTGTTGTCCCCAGGGTTAGCTTACAGAATCCCATTTTTGGGGTTCTGGCAGCTTGGATATCCTTTGACATGGGCTAGTCACAAGTGGGCACTTACTGAAACGACGACCCACTTGCGGTGCATGTTGACAGGGTGAGGGAGTAGGGAAGGCAACTGGATGTGAGGGTTTGCGAACAGTGACAGGATGTCAATCTATGTACATGTGCACAGGGGTGGAGCCAGGACACTGAGCAAGGGGCGGGAGGGATTATGAGTGGCGGTGCCGTGGTGAGCTGCCGAGCTGGCTCCATGGTGTGGTGGGTGGGTGCTGGGCTGGGGTGGCAAGGATGCTGGGTTCGGGTCTGGGCACAGGTATGTTTTGTTGCATCGGTCTGAGTATTGTTTTTTTTTACAATGTTGCACCCCCTTCCCACATGCACCCCCCAGGAGTTGAGAATCTTATAGTGGGGGGGTTGGAGGCAAAGCCCCCTTGGGGGTGCCCCCTGCATCACTTTAAGAAGTAGAGTCCTTTGCACCATTTTGTTTGTTGCTGGGGGTGTAGATCACTGAAATTTAATTTCAGTGATGTAGACTCACCATAATGACGAGTGCCTTTTGGCAATCACTATTATGGCATTGAACCTTTACCATGCATCTGCCACATGCCCCCTAGTGCCATGTTGCAGCCCTTTTTTGGACGCAATGGTGGTGCAAACCCCTTTTGGGGCAGGTAGCCTGTGGTTGACACAGGCTGCCTTTGAGAACAGCTCTGGGGGCAGTGTTTGATGCAAGGTGCCACTTGCGCCTTTTATGTTTGGCACAGGCACCTTGCATCTGACTTAGAGCTTTGAGAATCGAGCCTATATTTACAGTATATGTTTCATTTAAAAACTTTTAAAATACCTCCAATAAAATTAAGAAACAAGACAGAAAGACTATTTAGATGCATAAGAGACAATTCTGAACACAATATCATATTTAATACCATGCAAATATGAAATGTATACAATGTACAATGGCTGAGAATGGCTGGGAATCTCTTTCTTTTGTTAACTTTCTGCTACCCCAGTTTGTCTGTTCAATTCCCAGTCTCAGCTTCACAACCCATGATCACAAGATTGAAGACATGGCATTTTGTAGCTGAGGTACTCCATGGGGGGTGTTAGCAGGATGTTTTTATTACAGCCTGCTCCATGACCCACTCACCTGTCAGCCACTTGATCCAAGCTGGTCTCCTGTCTAGGTTCTGTTAGTTGTTGCCTGGGGTGCCCAGAAAATGTATTTGTGGCCATAAAAAAAAAACACCAGAATGTAACAAATTTGGTCATGTTTAGCTAGGTTCATGTGTTTGTTTTTTTTAAAAAGACATAGGGACAGATTTTCAAAGGCCTTAGAATGACACAAGTGGCTAGTGTCAATCCCCAATGACGCAAGATCACCTTACACCATTGTTTGTGCCAAAGTGGGATTTTAAAATATGCCTTGCATCAAACCCGGTCTGCCCTGCTCCAAAGTCCGTTGTATCGTCCTTAAGCCAAAGAATCTGTTGTGCCATGATACAAGCATACTTGTGCCAAAGGAGCTGCACCACAACCCCACAGTTGAGAATTTCAAAGCCCACCATCAGAGGTTGCCAAGAAAGAGGAGCAGTTGGACCAAGGTGGGCTCAGGGAGGGAGAGGGTGGTGGAACAGTGGTGCATCCCTCCAGTTGTAGTTGTCCACAATTCACATGCTGTTCTGGCAAAGAGTGGTTCCTTTATGGAAGCACCTGCAGTGGAGACCAAGGAGGATGCTGGGAACCTCCACAAAGGAGACCCACAGGAGGGTGGCACGAGACCCCACAGGGGAAGGAAACAACTTCTGCTGGGGAACTCAATCATTAGGAGGTAGACATGGGGAGGAAGGGGATAGGGAGGTAAGGTGCCTGCCTGGTGCCATGGCTTGGAGGGACAGGAAGTGAATCCTCAGGATTGTGGGAGCAGCTGCATGAGGGAGGGAGTTGGATGTCACTGTCCACCTAGGGACAAATGACCTGGCTGCAAATGGGATCAGAGCAATGTAAGAGGAGTTTGTGGAGTTGGGGACGGGCCTTAGACATGTAGCATGTATGGTAACCTTCTCGGAGGTGCTGCCTGTCCATGGCAAGGATGATGCTAGGGTATTCCACACCATGGGATTCAATGAATGGTTGAAAAACTGGTGTGGAGCTCAGGGTTTTGGCTTCACTGGGGACTGGGGAGCCATCTGGAGAGATGCAGGCTTATACTGGCGAGATGACCTGCATCTGTCCAGGGGTGGATCCAGGATCCTAGGTGACAGGTTTAAATGCTTCATTGGCAAGCATTTAAACTAGCCAAGGGGGGAGGCACTGAAAATGAGCAATGAAATCCCAGTCTCCCCCCATAAAGTGCAGTAGTTAGAGAGGTAAACACTAAGGCAGAGAAGTCAGTAGGGAGCAGGACAGGGATAAATGCAGAAAAAGTTGTTAAGGACAGGGATGGGGCTAAAAGGGGTAAAGCCATAAAAAATAAATGGAAGGTGATGAGTACCAATGCCCACAGTCTGTGCAACAAACTTGCTGAACTAGTGGCCTTGATGGCAGAGGGATGCCTGGATATTGTGGCAATCACTGAAACATGGTACACAGAGAACCATGAGTGGGAACTCAACATACCTGGAAACATAGTCTACGGGAGGGGAGAGGATGGGTAAAAGAGGAGGAGCAGTAGCTCTCTATATAAGGGAAGGGATTAAAGCAACAGAACTAAAGAGTAAACAGGAAGTTGATGAGTCACTGTGGGTCACCCTGGAGACAGGAAATGGCACCACAATCCGCATGGGGGTGGTGTACAGACCCCCATCTCAGGGGGAGGAAATGGATAAGGAAATTATAGAAGGCATCCTTAAAATGGCAGAAAAAGGGGAGATATTGTTGATGGTGGACCTGAATATGCCATATGTTAACTGGAGTACCTTTGCTGAAGGCACATCCAACAGCAGGGTCATTCTTGATGCCCTACAGGGGGGCATGCCTCAGACAGCTAGTGTTGGAACCCACTCAGGAAGGAGCAATCTTAGACCTGGTACTCTCAAATGGGGAAGGAGAAAGGATCACAGATGTAGAAGTGGGTAGCCATCTGGGAACAAGTGACCACCAAACAATGTGGTTCACAATAAACACAGCCATAGAGTCAAGCCATACAAAAACAAGAGTATTAGACTTTAGGAAGGCTGACTTTGGGAAAATGAGAGAGTGCCTTAGAAAAGCACTAGCAAATGGGCAAGAAGGAGGGGTGGAGGAACAATGGGGAATAATCAAAACAGCGATCACAGAGGCAACAAGCCTTTGTGTGAAGCAAATCAATAAAACAAAATGAAGGAAAAAAAACACTATGGTTCTCAAAAGAGGCGGCAGGGACGGTTAAGGAGAAAAGGACAGCATTCAGGAAATATAAGGAAACACAGAAGGAGCAGGACAAAGAACTTTATCAGTTATGGCAGAAGGAGGCAGGGAAGGCAGTCAGAATAGCAAAGGCACAACCTGAGGAAAAGATAGCCAACTCTGTTAAGAAGGGGGATAAAACCTTGTATAGGTACGTTAGGGAGCGAAGAAAGACCAAGGGAGGGATACAGAGACTTAATAAAGGGGAAGGAATGTGGGCGGAGAGTGACAGTGAAAAAGCAGGGATACTGAACGAATATTTCTGCTCAGTATTTACAACAGAAGAGGAGGGGGAGGTGACTAAACCAAACAAGGGAGAAACTCTTAATAGGGGGGTCGATACCAGTCCCTTCACAGAAGAAAAGGTTTTGAAAGAACTCTTGAAACTGAGGGTGAACAAAGCAATGGGGCCTGATGGGATTCACCCAAGAATACTAAAAGAAATAAGGGTAGAACTAGTAACACCACTGACTACTCTCTTTAACAAATTATGGGAGGATGGAGTGGTACCTGAGGACTGGAGGAGGGCAAATGTGATTCCATTTCACAAAAGTGGGAGCAGGGCAGAGGTAGAAAACTACAGACTAGTTAGTTTGACTTCAGTGATAGGGAAAATGGTGGAATCACTTCTGAAGGAAAGAATTGTTGAGTACCTAAAGGCCAGTGGGGTACAGGACTCAAGGCAGCATGTTTTCACAGCAGGAAGGTCATGTCAGATGAACATAATAGATTTCTTTGACTGGGTGACCAAAGTAGTAGACCAGGGAGGGGCTGTGGATATGGCCTACTTAGATTTTAGCAAGGCATTCGACACAGTCTCACACAAAAGATTAATATACAAGTTAGCCAGCCTTGGAGTGGGTCCCAAGGTGGTAGCCTGGATAAAAAACTGGCTGGACAACAAGACGCAAAGGGTAATAATAAACGGAGTCCACAGTGAAGAAAAGAGGGTAACTAGCGGGGTACCACAGGGTTCGGTACTGGGACCGGTCCTCTTTAATATCTTTATAAGTGACATTGGAGAGCACCTGGATGGAAAGGTATGCCTCTTTGCAGATGACACAAAGATCTGCAACAGGGTTGATACACAAGGTGGGGTGGAAAGAATGAAAAGGGACTTTGCAAGCTTGGAGGAATGGTCAAATACGTGGCAGCTCAGATTCAATGCAAAGAAGTGCAAGGTAATGCATCTGGGAAACAAAAACCCAGGGAAAGAGTACACAATGGGGGTGAGTTAATAACAACAAAAATCGAAAGAGACCTAGGAGTAATTATATCAGATGACCTAAAGGTGGGCAAGCAATGTGAGAAGGCAGTAAGGAGGGCTGGGGGGATACTGGGATGCATAGGGAGAGACATCAACAGTAGAAAACAGGAAGTTGTCATCCCTCTCTACAGACAGTTAGTGAGACCCCATCTGGAGTACTGCGTGTAATTCTGGAGACCCCATCTCCGAAAAGACATAGACAGAGTGGAGGCTGTTCAGAAGAGGGCAATCAAAATGGTGCCAGGTCTGCACCAGAAGACATACGAGGAGAGACTAAAGCAGCTTAATATGTATACCCTTGAGGAAAGGAGGGAGAGGGGGGACATGACAGAAACTTTCAAGTATCTCAAGGGAAATAACAAGATACAAGAGGGTAGTATCTTTCAGAGGAAGAGATGTGCAAGAACAAGGGGTCACAATTTGAAGAGAGAGGTGGGACGGCTCAGAGGTAATATTAGAAAGTATTTTTTCACAGAGTGAGTTGTGGATGCATTTAACAGCCTTCCTGAGGAGGTTGTGGAGTCAGGAACAGTGGGAGAATTCAACAATGCATGAGACGGGCATAAGGCAATTCTAGTGGGGGGCAGGTGGAAGTAAGCTGTTGATTAACTAGAATCTGCAGCTTATCCATCAGGTAGGGAAATGGACAGACTGGGTGGGCCAAGCGGTCCTTATCTGCCGTCAAATTCTATGTTTCTATGTTTCACCCATCTAACCTAAGGAAGTTAAAGTACCTGCAGCTGCTAGACTTGGAGCATATAAAAAGGCCAACAGAACAGAAGACACTGCTGAAAGCTGGACATGACTGAAGCTCTGTGGATGAGAGAGTGACTTACAAAAAGAATGATACCATGCCAGCATCAGCAGCTATACTGCCACTTATGGCAGCCAGAGCAGTAAAGAGACATTGAAGGGCTAGGCAGTGATGGCAGGTGGTAGCAAGGGCACAATTGAATGTGAGAAAACAGATGCACCAAATGCCACACAGACCATACAGGCCCAGGGTGTACCGAAGAAAGACTATGTATACAGCCCTGACCAATGAACAATGCCTGGCACAATATTGGCTGGCCAAAAATGCCATCATACAACTGTGCAATGATCTGAGGGATGATCTACAGAGCAGCACAGGTAGAGGACACCCCCTATCGGTGGAGGTAAAGGTCAGCACTGCACTATGTATCCAAGCAACGGGCACCTTCCAGACACCTACTGGTGACACACTAGATATTTGCCAGTCCACTGTCTCCACCTAGTTCAGGCAGTTCCTCAAGGCACTACTGCAATGGAAGGCACAGTACATCAAGTTCCAGCAGGACAACCAGGAGCAGCAGGCTGTACAGCAGGCCTTTTACAACATAGCCCAACTGCCATGGGTACTGGGTAAAATAGACTGCAGCCACATAGCCATAAAATCACCGACATAGGATGGTAATTCCTATGTCAACCATAAGGGATACCATTCGATGAACATGCAAGTGGTATGTGACAGCCGCTGCCAGATCCTAAATATAGTGGCACAGTACCCAGGCTTAAGCCACAATGCATACATAGTCAGGCACAGTGGACTGTATGAAGGATTACAGCATGGAGACATATGAGATGGATGGTTAATTGGTAGGTACATCATCAAAACATACAACACTGTCATGTACCATTGCAGATTGCAGACAGTGACAACACAATAGTTGCCAATATCACATGCACCATGGGACTGCCCACACACACTGCCATAGAACAATGAACAGCACATGGTGTGTGCAACACAATGCCCCCCCAGACATGCATCCAACCCTGGTGATCATGCAGACTCCACAGATACAGTCCCCCATGTATGGCTTCCCAACATCCCTGTGGGCCAGTCGTCAATATGGCACAATGCACTAGCGGCAAACCACTACATCCAGGAACCCTCTCTAGGACTGAAACAGGCCACCACACAGCACTGATGCAAGCCACACATGACTGATGTGCACACACAGCTGTACACAAAGGGCAAATAATCTCGCTGTGTGACACAGTCATGTCACAGCTGTGCCACGTGATGCAAATGTCTGTGTCATGATACTGTGGTCACATCATTGTGTGGAGTCCCCACAATGCCCCTGGCACAATCATAATTGTCCCAATGCATCTTGATTGGCAGAAAAGTCTATATCCAGCATGCGCATCATGCACTGTATGTGCGTCACAGTCTGTCAGAACTTACAGTTTGCGTCTCACTGTTCTGTATGTGCGTGTACGTCACTATGCATCACAGGTCTCCATTAGTGTCACACAGCATCCTACTTCATCATTGTTTGTGTCACACTGCATCACAGGGCAGTTTGTGTCACACTGCAGCACAATCATCCATTTGCATCAGTCTGTGTCACATTCGCATGCATAGCATCATTTCTGGGCCGTGCATCGAGCATTCAAGTGTCTGCATTGTGTTGTGTCACATGGTGCGCTTTGCATCATCTTGCACCACAATCTGTCTCTTTGTATCATGACCAGTATCAAAAACCTGTATCTGTATCACTGTGCATCATCAGCAGTGAGTGGTGTCACACCACACAGCATGCGTCAGCATTCGTCTCAGGGGATTGCATGCAACAAAAACTTATTGAACTTGTAGGCCTTAGTTGTGTGCACTACCTGTGCAATACTGCCTCCACAGTGCTGTGTCTGGAAAGTCTGAGAGTGGTAAACACATGCAGGCAATCAGCCAATTGCTGAAGAGAAGGTTAACAATAGGCACTGTGCCAGCAGGTGCACCCAAGTGTGTACTTTTGTCCCCAGACATTGCATGACCATTGCATGACCACAGGGTTCCCCCTAGGCTGACCATAATGTCCACAAGACGCAGTAGGATACCCAAGTTCAGTGATGATGAGACAGTGATGCTTGTCAGCTGTGTGACCAAGTGGTCACATGTTCTGATGTCCCCCAGGCTCTGCCAGCCATGCAGTAAAGGACAGGGACAGGGTGTGGTGCTGGATCACCAACAGACTGAAGGTGCTGTCAGGTGTGCAACATACAATCAGACAGCTGAAACACAAGGTGAATGGCATGGCATGCAGGGAGCCAGATGTCCTGGAGAGTCTCAGGGACAAGGCCAGGGAGGCAGACATCCAGATGCGTGGTGAGCATCATGAAGGTGAGTGTAGCAACACATGTATACAGCAAGTGTCACACAGTGCCCTATATGTGGGCGTCCTTGCAATCACTAATGCAGGTGACATCACTGACTCCACAGATCCACCAGAGGGAGCTTCTGTACAAACACAGGGATATGCAAGGCTGGATGGGAAGTCAAGTGTACAGCACGACGTTGGGATCGGTAATGACCATGAAGGTAAGTGTCATACCAATGTAGGTGATGTGCTGCAAGGGGAGTGCATAATAACACACATTTGACAGGGTGTCATATACAGTATACATGTCACACTACATCTCATGTAAACATGACACCACATCAAGTGTGTTAACCATTCTATCACCATGAAGCAGGCAATGTAGTACAGCACACCACATGGTCGCATACGACCATTGGTGTGTTTTGCATGACATAGTACACAACAGACAATTGTCCACAGTGTACAAAAGTATTTGGGGTGATGATCTTGTTCACAGAATGGTGTAGAATGCCATACTACATTAGGGAACTTTAACATAGTAAACTATGTAGCAGATCTGGGTGGGCATCTGGACTATGGCAGTAATGTGTTCATGTGATTGACGACAGGCACATGGATGTATGTATAGTGCACATCAGAATGGAAACCAAGTATGTGTGAGGGCAGGTGCTGTTGGCATGTGCAACATGTGATGTGGTTAACCTGGGACACTGGGGGCAGGTGTAAGGGTAAGTGACCTGGACATGAGTATGGGGATGGACTCGTCTGGGGGAACAATACCCATGTGGTGTGCACTCTGTGTTTAACTGTGCATGTTAGTGTGTGTCCACATGTCCATCTGAAACACTGTGCTGAGGACTTGTCAACAAGTACACACATGCACAGCTGAGAATGGTTCCTCCATAATTGGTCGCTCTCATCTTCATTTACGCAGGATCACATACCTTGAGACTGCACACAGTGCACAACTCTTACACGTTCACATGATGCCCATGCTAACATCCACCACTGTCCCTCAGGCCTGCTGCCCTGAAGTTCAGATTGCCCACACATGCTGTTGACTGGAGGACAGCAACACACACATACCATAACTGTTGATGGCCCCAGCAGATTCTGAGAAGTCCCCTACAATGTACAAGATAACATACACAATAAAATTTAACTTTGCAGAACCACTATACACATGCAACAGGCAACAATCTGTCATAGGGGCATGTTCCCTGCTGGGTTAGCAGAGCCATCTGTATCCCGTCCTGTGGAAACACATGTCCACTATTCATTACCGATTAACATGAACTACTGGAACTGGCTACAGATGGCAGACTCAAGCAATGCCCATCTGAGCTACACACACAGCCATGGACAGGCTCACATATAGTGATGCAGTAGTTCAGACTTGATTGATCCACAACGTCGCACTGTCACAACCCCTTGCTGACATACAGCCGTCACTCCCTTCATGTAGTTGTTCAACTGGGAAGCCATGTTATGTATTGCTGCCACAAAGTATCCTGACAGTCCCACAGCCAATGGGCCAAATGCCACGGATCTCTCCCAGTGGTGATCTGTGGCACACAAAACAACACTGGGATCGGAGGACAGTCTTTGCGTCAGTGGCAGTGACACCATCAGGACACCCAGGGGAAGCAACAACAACAGTGTTCTATCATGCAGTGAGGTGTGTGCCAGAAACAATTGCTTGCATTCTGTTTGTGGCTGTATCAGTGGCACTTGGCAAACATTACAATCTGACAAAATGCATCACCATCTTTGTGAGTGTCCGTGTGGAGGGTGGTGTGGCTGAGAGGTGCATGTACAGTGTTATTGGATGCTTTGCAGTGTGTGGTACTGACAGTGTTGGGATGTAACAACAGAGCATCCTGTGTTGGACACAACAATGCATATACACTGTGATTGTGTATTGCAATCATGCTCCACAGGCTGCATGCCAACATGCATGATGGGTGGCTGACATTATTCTGCATGCCTGGTATGTGCACAGTGCAAACAGTGATGTACAGAGTGACCGAATGGTATGTTAAGCCACATGTTGCACACAAGTACAGCAGGCTACATGTGCACATATGCACATATGCACTACATCTGCAGTCAATGTGTTTCAGTGCCATTAGAAAGGTGTTAGATGCACAACATGCAGTGTGTGTGTGTCATACTGTGCCACTTTGACTATTGTGCATTACATGTGGCTGCCAGCACACATGACAGTACACACGGACAACAGTGCCATGCCATTGGTGTGACAATGTGTCTTTTAGCAACTATGGACTAGGTCGTGTGAGTGGCACAGACTGTGGAACTCTGTCATCACATGGCCAGCACAAAGTAGGGTACACATGCACATGTAGTCAGCACACCAGTGTGGCAGGCAACCAATGCAAATGACAGAAGCAAATGCACAGGGGACAGGTATGTCCAAGCAAATAACAGACTAGTGCACACAGCTGTCAGGCAGCTGCAACACACATTTATGTTTTCAACCATGTAAGTTGTGCAGTATGACGGTTTTTGAAACAGAGGTGTTGCCTGCACTGTCTCATGTGTGATGCTTGTCAGAGACTGTGTCTATGTGCATGCCTGAACACTGTGTGCTGGACACACACATAACAGTGCCACAAAGCATGTGGGTATTGTGAGTGCATGTGGCATGTGGGGGTGGTGTTGCAGGTCAATGCAGCATATTTTGTATCAGTGCTGTTTGTATATGTGCCATGCACACATATCCAGTCAACACATGGTGGTTATTGGTTATTTGATCTGTGAGCATCACAAGTTGGAATATTGGGCATATGTACACATCTGTCATGCATGTGTGTGGCTTGATGTGTATCATAGTTCAGACATGGCACAACATATGTGTGTACATCTTTACAACACAACACATGGCACATATCCCCAGGTGTAGGGTCACAATTAGGTCATCTGTAACTGTGGAGCTCAGCATGTGTGTTGTGTGTCTGCTGAATGTGTGCCACACATATCACAACATGTACATGTCACACAAGCACAGCACCTGAGACCAGCCACACACAGCATCATGTACACACCCTACACAGGTTGAACATGCATGTAGTGTTGCAGCAGCATGTGAGACATACCCAAGGTCAGCAGCACAATCTTGCATATTCATGGTGACATTATGTCAGACAGCTGCATTGAGCATGTGTGTCTGTGTAGCAATATGACACTCATGTCACTTCTCATTTTATTTGCAGAGGATAGTGGCGATGACAATGATGATGGTGATGAGGACAAAGATGCAGAGTGTGGTGAAGGCTGACCATCAAGGTATCTCAGGGCACTCACAAGGGCAATGAGTGCCCTGAAGCAGCAGGAGGCATGTCAATATGCAGAGCGTACCCGAGAGTTGCAGGAGGAGGGTGGTTGTCTAGCACATCAACCTGAGCAGGGTGGCAAGTAAGCATCAGGGCCTCAGAATGTCTCACATGGATCCCAGGACAGACAACCATCTGTGGAGGACAATGTACCAAAACCAGGCCAGCAACAGGTGGTTTCTGACACAAACCAAGTGGGTGAGGACTATGTGAC
This sequence comes from Neoceratodus forsteri, assembly GCA_016271365.2. NCBI lineage: Eukaryota > Metazoa > Chordata > Ceratodontiformes > Ceratodontidae > Neoceratodus > Neoceratodus forsteri. Next base: position 877,777,653 of record CM057458.1, on the reverse strand, counting down.
TGTAGCACAACCTGACAGTGGGGACAGTGGAACAAACATGGGGCAGCCTATAGAGCCTGCTGCACCAGCAGGTGAGAGGCAAGGCCAGATGGCTATTGAGGGGAGTGTTGGCACATCTGCAGGTGATGACCGTATCCACCAGATGGTAGCCACTGCCAGGCAGCAGTTGCAGGATATGGCCAAGCAGCTGGGTATGCTACTGACATTGATATAAGCAGTGGTGGACATGGTAGGGGAGCTGGATGAGTAGTAATACTCTGTCTCACATGTCTGGACTTGTAACATTGTCAGGACTCTGGGAACGGCTGTTGAGTGACAGTCCAGCATGGGGTTACCATGAACATCAATTGCCACGTGGCACTGCATATCCATAGAGTTAGTGCTGTTATGCATGTTTTTTTTCCATATGTATGTTGTGCATGCTGTAATTGTACCATTGTGCAGTCTTGGACTATTAGGGCTCTTACCATGTGCGGGTTAACACAGAACACTTTCTGGAGGATCTGGCTAGGCTGTGTCACATGGCCAGGCTTGGACATTGTTGATCTGTATTTGTGGTTCCTATTGTCTGTTTTAATGTTTGCATTTGTTAATTTGTACTATTGGCTGCATGTTCATCTGTTGTGTATAGAAACATAGACTCTGACAGCAGATAAGGACCGCTTGGCCCACCCAGTCTGCCCATTTCCCTACCTAATGGATAAGCTGCAGATCCTAGTTAACCAGCAGCCTACTTCTTTCTACCCCCAACCCCTAGAATTGCTTTAAGACTGTCCCATGCATGCTTGAATTCAACCACTGTTTTTGACTCCACAACCTCCTCTGGAAGGCCGTTCCATGCATCCACAACCCTCTCTGTGAAAAAATACTTCCTTACATTACCTCTGAGCTGCCCCCATCTTCAAATTGTGCCCCCTTGTTCTTGCACACCTCTTTTTTTGAAAGATGCTACCCTCTTGGACTTTGTTGATTCCCTTGAGGTACTTGAAAGTTTCTATCAGGTCCCCCCCTTCCTCCTTTCCTCAAGGCTATACATATTAAGCTCCTTTAGTCTCTCTTCATATGTCTTCCAGTGCAGACCCTGCACCATTTCAGTTGCCCTCCTCTGGACAGCTTCCATCCTGTCTATATTCTTGCAGAAACTGGGTCTCCAGAACTGCACCCAGTACTCCAGATGGGGTCTCACCAATGTCTGTACAGAAGGATAACAACTTCCTGTTTTCTGCTGGTGATGCCTCTCCCTATGCATTCCAGTATACACCCAGACCTCCCTACTGCCTTCTGACATTGCTTGCCAACACTAAGGTCATCTGATATGATTACCTTCAGGTCTCTTTCCATTCTTGTTTTTGTTACTACCCCCCCCCATTGTGTACTCTTCCCCTGGGTTGTTGTTTCCCAGGTGCATTACTTTGCACTTCTTAGCATTGAATCTAAGCTGCTATACATTTGCACATTCCTCTGACCTTGCCAAGTCCCTTCTCATCCTTTTCACCCCACCTTGTGCATCAACTCTGTTGCAGATCTTTGTGTCATCTGCAAAGAGAGATACTTTCCCTTCCAGTCCCTCGGCAATGTCGCTTATAAAGACATTGAAGAGGACCAGTCCTAATACTGAACCCCTGCGGTGCCCCACTAGTAACCCCCCTTTCTTCAGAGTGGACTCCATTTACTATTACCCTCTGTGTCCTATTCTTCAGTCAATTCTTTACCCAGGCTATCATCTTGGGACCCACTCCCAAGCTGGCTAACTTGTATATTAATCTTTTGTGTGGGACTGTGTCAAATGCCTTGCTAAAGTCTAGGTAGGCCATGTCCACAGCCCCTTCCTGATCTACTACTTTGGTTACCCAGTCAAAAAAAATCTATTAGATTCATCTGGCATGACCTTCCCACTGTGAGTCCATGCTGCCTTGGGTCCTGTGCCCCACTGGCCTCTAGGTACTTGACAATTCTTTCCTTCAGAAGTGATTCCATCATTTTCCCTTTCACTGAGGTTAAACTAACAGGTCTGTAGTTTCCTGCTTCTGCCCTGCTCCCACTTTTGTGAAGGGGAATCACATCTGCCCTCCTCCAGTTCTTAGGTACCACCCTGTCCTCCCATGATTTGTTAAAGAGGGTAGTCAGTGGTGTCACTAGTTCTACCCTTAGTTCTTTTAGAATTCTGGGATGAATGCTATCAGGCCCCATTTCTTTGTTCACCTTCAGTTTTAAGAGTTCTTTCAGAACCCTTTCTTCTGTAAATGGGCTGGTATCAACTTCTGTATCCAGAGTGTTTCTATTGTTTGTTTTAGGTACCTCCCCCTCTTCATTTGTAAATACTGAGCAAAAATATTTGTTTAGTATCTCTGCCTTTTCACAGTCACCCTTTGCCCACCCCCCTCCCCTTTATTAAGCCTCACTATCCCTCCCTTGGACTTCCTTCACTCCCTGATGTATCTAAAAAAGGTTTTTCCCCCCTTCTTAACTGAGTTAGCTATCTTTTCCTTAGTTTGGGTCTTTGCTGTTCTGACTGCCTTCCCAGCTTCCTTTTTCTTTAACTGATACAATTCTCTGTCCTGCTCCTTCTGTGATTCCTTGTACTTCCTGAATGCTTTCTTTTTCTCTTGAACCTTCACTGCCACCTCCTTTGAGAACCATAGTGGTTTCTTACATCATTTTGTTTTATTTGCTTCACACAAAGGCTTGTTACCTCTGTGATGGCAGTTCTTATTATTCCCCATTGTTCTTCCACCCTTCCTTCCTGCCCATTTGCTAGTGCATTCCTTAGGCACTCAACCATTTTGGCAAAGTCAGCCCTCCTGAAGTCCAGTAATTTTGCTTTTGTATGGCTTGACTCTATTGCTGTGTTTATTGTGAACTATACTGTTCGATGGTCGTAAGTTCCCAAATGGCTACCCACTTCTACATCTGTGATCCTCTCTCCATCTCCATTTGAGAGAACCAGGTCTAAGATTGCTCCCTCTTGAGTGGGTTCCAATACTAGTTGTCTAAGGTATGCCCCCTGTAGGGCATGTAAAATAACCCCACTCTAAGAAGCGGCTGCTGCAACTGCACTCCAGTTAACATCTGGCATATTCCGATCACCCATCAGCAATATCTCCCCTTTTTTTGCCATTCTAAGTATACTTTCTATCATTTCCTTGTCCATTTCCTCCCCCTGAGAGGGGGATCTGTATACAATCCCTGTGCAGATTGTGGTGCCATTGCCTATCTCCAAATTGACCCACGGTGCTTCTTCTTCTCCTGCCTGTTTACCCTTTTTTTCTGTTGCTTTGATTCCTTCCCTTATGTAGAGAGCTACCCTTCATCCTCTTTTACCTTCTCTGTCCCTCCTGTAGATAGTGTATCCTGGTATGTTTACGTCCCAGTCATGGTTCTGTGTGTACCATGTTTCTGTGACTGCCACGATATCCAGATGTTCCTCCTCCATCAAGGCCACTAATTCAGGAAGCTTGTTACCCAGACTACGGGCATTGGTACTCATTTATCTCCATTTTTTGATGGCTTTACCTTCTGTAGCAGCATCTCCCACTGACCTTTCTACCTTGGTCTTTTTTTCATTTAGTACACTGTTTTGTAGGGGGAGGCTGGGATTTTCCCTTCTGCTTATCAGTGCCTCCCCCCTTGACTAGTTTAAAAGCTTCCCAATGAAGCATTTAAACCGATTGCCCAAAAGACTTGTTTCCCTCCTGGACAGATGCAGACCATCCTGCCAGTATAGGCTGGTGTCCCTTCAGGTGGAACCCCAGTCCCCAATGAAGCCAAACCCCTGTGCTCCACACCATTTTTTCAACCATTTGTTAATCTGCATGGTGCAAAGTACTTTCACCTCACCCATTCCATTGACAGGCAGCACCTCTGAGAAGGATACTGTGTGTGCTACTTGTCTTAGGCCCCTCCCCAATTTTACAAAGTCTTTCTACACTGCTCTAATCTCATGATGAGCCAAGTCATTTGTCCCTAGGTGAACAATGATGACCAGCTCAGACTCCTGTGAAACTGTTCTCATGATCCTAAGGATAAGCTTCCTGTCCCTCTAAGCCATGGCACCAGGCAAGCACCTTACTTCAGTTTTCCCTGCTCCCCTCAGTTCTATCCCCCTAATAATTGAGTCCCCCACCAGGAGCTGCTTCCTTTCCCTGGGGTGTCCTCTGCCTCCTTCTTGAGGGCCTCCCTTGTGACAGTTGTCTGCAACCTCCTTAGTCTCCTCTGCGGGTGCATCCATAGGGGAACTATGCTCCCCCAGAGTAGTGTATGGATTGTGGAGTGGAACAACTGACTGGGTGTGTCTCTGTTCCACCACCCTTACCCTCCCTGAGCCCACTGTGGTCCAACTGCTGTGCTTTCTTTGCAATCTCTGAGGTAGTGGCGGTGGCACTGGTGCTCCCTGGATGGGGGAGGTTCCCTTACAACTGTCCAGTGTAGCCTGGGAGAAGGTTCCCTTACTACGGTACAGTGTGGCCTGAAGACAGGCACCTTCCTTCCTCAGGGCAGAGAGTTGTCTGCAAACAGGGCAGCATCTCATCCTCCAGAAAGACTCCCGGAAGACTGCTGCCCCACAGCCATTACATTGCACTACTCCCCACATGTCTGTCTACCTTCTTGTTTATTTTTTTTTTATTTATTTTGTTTGTTTGTTTTGTTTTGTTTTTGTGTGTGTGTGTGTGTGTGTGTGTGTGTGTGTGTGTGTGTGATTGGTTTGTTATATAGAAATATATATATATTATACAATGTGTATGCTTATATTGTCAGTGCAGTGTGCCAGAGAGGATATAACAGTGATATGCACCTTGCCCTCTTGAGGTAATGATGTCAGAACCCCAGGTATAAAGGAACTATTTCCAGGGGTGGGTAGGGTGATGGGTGGGAAGGGTTTGGGCCTAAACTGTACCCTCACGAAACAATCAGCTAAAAGCTCTGACCTACCGCTGCAATGAGTTCCTTCCTGTTAGCAAGATGCCCTACACAAAAATTTGACAGAGAAAATACCCTGCTAACCAAACAGAGAAAAATCCAAACATCCAAATCAGACACAGGTAAACCTCCCCAGCCCCAAAACAGCCTGGTGACTTGTGCTCTGAAAGCAGTCAGCCCTAAAACAAGTCAGCTGTGCACAAGGACAGACACAGTAAACAGGTAAGTCCCTCTGGGTTTAAACTCTTCCTTCACTGAAAATCTTAACAATTGTAACAAAAGTAAAGAAAGGTCCACCTCCCTCTGTTGATTGAAAGACTGCCTTTTCTGATAATTCTAAGTTCCTTATTTTACCTTTCAGTTAGAAGTAGCCTCCACCCGAAGAATATTAACTTTCCTAATGAATCTGCTACAAACCAAAGACAATTGTAGATTGTAAGGTTCACCTCCCTCTGTTGTGAGCACAACTCGCTTTCTTGCAAATCCTAAGTCCAGCATTGCAGCTTCCAGCCAGAGGTAGTGTCACCTGAAGAATGTTAGGTTTTCTGTATATCATTTACAGTGTCAACAATATATACCTGTTTGTTTTACGGCAACATGTTTGTGTCTGTTGTCATCATTCCACTGTTGGGTCACATTTGTGATATGCACGATATGCACACAACACACAGTGGTGTGCAGTGTGCACCATGGTGCCATGTACATGTGATACATGCACATACCAGTGCAGACTCCTATGGCAATACTTGCAGCCACTGCTTTCAGGTGCACACAGATGATGGTGTTGCACCTCCATGTGTGTTGGCCTGCACCAGTGGCTGACAGCAACACAGTAAACCATGTACTGGGATATTGTGCATGTGTTGTTGTTGTCATACCACAATGTTCCATGTGTTTCCATGCTGTTAGGTCTCTTGGAAGTTGGGGCAACTGTCTCTATGCACTTCTGTCTGAAACACACGTGTGCACAGTACTGTCATGTGCTGCCACCTATGTTGTGTGTACTACACATGTGTCATGGTTGTGTTAACAAGGGGGCTTGTGGATATGCCTGTAAACACTTTTGTGTCCAGTGGTTCAGACAGGCTATTTGTTGCCCCGTGAATGTGCTATGGCTTTGGGTTTTATCACACAGTTTCCTTACTGCTGTCCAAGGTCATGCATGTCCTGGTTACCTGTCAGGGGTACACATGCTAGGCATGTCCCCACAGTACTACTGTTGGATACATGTTACAGTCATCCAACAGTGGTGCTGTGGGACCATGCAATAGTGGCTACAAGGTCAGTCTGGCCAATCTCTGGTTATACAAAGGGATTGTTTCGCTGTGCTAAAGCACACGTTTGTATGTGTCACAGTGCACTGCATGAGGTGTACATGATTGGGGTACTGTGTTGTCAAAGCAGTTCATATCTCACAGTGCTGTGTCTGTGTGAATAGTGGTCACTGTGTAAGTATAACCATCACAGATATTGTGCTGTGTGAAGTTTTACAATGTCCATAATCTCATCTAAGGTGTACATGTGTTCATGTATAGCACGGTTTTCCAGTCTGTGCATGCAGTGCTGTATCACTTTTCATCATGTGTCCTTCTTCTTGGTTTTCCTCCACTTGGCCACTAACTGTTGGGATTGTGCAGCTGCTGCCACTCTTTGTGATCATTGAATGGCCACCATAGTGGTAGCGCCCTGTTGGTTGTCTGAGTGTCCTCTGCCAACACTGTCCCAGGTTCCACTGGATGCAGTCGTTGCACAATCATGTGCATGCTCAACATTCACTGTTGCTGTGCTTTCCAAGGCCCTGATAATGGCTGTGGCCTTGTCTTGTGCATCACTGTTGGACTGGCTGGATTACATGGGCTGCACCTCTGATGGGCCTACATCTGCATAACATTGTCTATGTGACCTGCCTCTTCCATGTGCTGCCTGTTTTCCTGTGGCATCCATTGCTGTCATGCTGTGCTCATTACTGTGTGCAGTGGTGGGCTGTACACAGTTACTGTTGGCAACTGTGTCCCACATTGTGGTCTTGCTTGGGAAGCTTCCCATCATGCTATCACATGCCAGTGTAGTCCCCGTGGCTGGGTGTGGGAATGTATTGTCCAGTAATCTATGTGTGGGTGCCTGTGGCCCAATGGGCTGTGCTATGCTGCTGTGTCCCTAGATGCTGCTTCTGTTGCCCAACAGACTGGTGGACTGCACACCCTGGTGGCTTGTGGTCTGTAGTTTTGGTACACCCAATACCTGTCTCTCAATGTCAGCAATGCCCTGGGTGGTTGTTCTGGCATTGTTCCGCCTGTGTGTCTTGGTCATGGTAGCCTGTGTGGTGCTGCATGTTTCCATTGACATGTTGACAATGCTGACAGTGTGTATTTCTGTGCTGTTGGACTGTACTAGGACAACAGTGTGGGCCTATGCTGCTGTGACATCAGTTGAATGTTGCACCTGATGCTGGCAAGTCGGGTGCAATGTGTACCTGTGTTGGGCCTGATGTCTGTGTGTTGTCCAGGGGCAGATTGTATGCATTCTTGCATTTGCATGTGTCCAGCTGGCTGTCTGTCATACGCACTGATGTATCCATGACCACTGTCCATGGTCGTTTCCATGTATGAGCTTCGGCTGGTGCTGTATGTGGTGTTGCTTTCCCTGTATGCTGGCATGTGATATGTCATATGTTGGCTTGTCTGAATGTCAATAGGAGCCATGTCTTTGGTATGGTGTTATGTACCAGGGTACCCATCCTTGTAGCTATTGCTGATGCCATGACCCCAACTGTAGGCATGTCCCTGCATGGCATATGCATTTTGTCCATAGGTCATAGGGCCCATGTATGGCGGTGTGTTGGTCACATGCTGGCCAATGCCTGTCTGTCCTGTGTTGAATGGTGTGTCCTGGCCTGCTGCGTCCTGCATATCATGGCGTTCCTGGATGTCTGCATCATGAGTGTGGGTGACCTGCACCTGCCTATTCCTGATGGACTGTGCTACTGTATGTCCTGCAGTGCTTTGGCCATGGCTTGTACTGCCTGCTTGTGTTACTAGTGCACCCAGATCTGTTGCTGCTGGACAGCTGCCAATCGCTTCTGATTATCTGCCTGACATTGGTCACAGGCATGAATCCAATGCAGTATTGCAATCATGTCTGGGTTGGCCACCTGTGTATTCTTTTTTTTATACTTGCTTTATTAAAAGAATTATTTTCATACATCCATTTATAATACATTAACATTCATATGAATGTTATTTTACATATTTTCCTTTTCCTTTTTTTGTTAAGTTAGAACTGTTACAGCTTGTCATCTTAAAAAATATAAATCATAGCATTACAAAAGTTGGCATTTCAAACTTAATCCAACTATTAGCAGGAAAATAAACAAAATTTAGAACATAAGGTACTACCAGTTTCCAACATTTTATTTCATTCTTTTTCTTTAGGGTGAAATTTTTAACATCAGCTAAGATCGAGAGTCTAAGGGAAAGAAGAAAGGGAAATAATTAATTGATGTGACAATACCATACCTTCCTTCCTTCAAGCAATAAGCAATGCCCTCAATTCCCCAGGCCCTAATTTCATTCCTTTACAGCTTAAAGGACAGACATAAGTTTGAAGTCCAGTCCTCCCACTAAAGCTGTCCCTGGTATAGCTCCCACCATGACCAACATGTTATGTACTTTTCCATCTTGTCCTGGAGTTTAAAAAATATCTGTTCATTGTGTTGGATATTTAGTATGTTTGCTTTCCAATCCGGGATCACTGGAGGGGTTTTGAGAAGCCATTTCTGAGTTATGGATTTATAGGCTGAGCCCAAAAGTGTGGCCTATAAATATAAGCTGGCCTTATTCTTGATCTCCTCTGGTGGAATCCCCAGGATTGGATTAACACCCTTGAGTTCACCCTGTATGTTCAGGATTGATTTCATATGTGTTTTTACCTGGAGCCAAAAGGCTGATAGTCACAGACAATCCAGGACAATATGTTTATGTGAAGATCTCACCTCTCCACATTCCCTCCAACAACTGGAGGCGGGCTCTGGATTTCTTAGGGATACCACCGAGGGAACCAGGAAAAACCTTGCCCTGACTTTCCATGTGAATTCCCTCCAAATATGGGAGGAAGTGGTTTTCCATGTGTTTCCCCAAATCTTAAGCTACTGTTTACTGGATATGGGATATGCAAGTTCCTGTTCCCATTTAGATTGAACCGCCATCATGGCATGTGTAGGTTGTTGTATAAGAGATTTATATGTTATAGATATTGCCTTTTCCCCTAGATGAGAAGTCCAAACCTGTATAAAGGGAGTACTATCCTCTCCCAAGTGTGCATCCCTTTCTGCTTTCCTAAGTTGTGATTGGACATAGTCTTTAATTTGGTAATAATATAGCCTATCCTTTTCTGTCCAGGAATACAGCCTCTCAGCCTCCAAGAAATCTACAAACCCATTACCTTTTAATAACTGCCATGGGGCTTCCAATCTCTTAGAGTACTGGTTCCTGTAACATTTGTTATGCATTGATGTGTCAAAAGGGGGGGTTAATATAAAACACTTATATTTCCATAAATGTTGTTGGAAGATGTTGTGTTTCATCCCCAATTGCCAGCCCTTTAGTATAGTGGCAGCTGCTAATGGGGTTTCTTGGCTAACTTTATTAAGGTGAAATGGGGAGAATGGGCAGGCTGGAAGTGGGGTTGAGACGTGTCTAGATAGATCAATTTGCTTCCAGACTACTTGGTATTCTTTTGTGCCCCACAATAGTGCCAATCGCATCTGGGTGGAAATCCAATAATTTTGCAGGGAGGGGAGAGCTACTCCTCCAAAAGCTTTTGGCAAGTATAGCTTGGCATGGCTTATTCTTGGCTTCTTTTGATTCCATAGATATGCATTTAAAGTTTTTTGTCAAGAGAGAAGTTCTTTCGGATATACTACACATGGCACACATTGCAATAAATACATGAATCTTGGTAGGGCATTGATCTTAAGTGATAATGTTCTTATATAAAAGGAGGAAGGTTACAAGTCCCATCTTCTCAAATCCTATTTAATTGTACTCACTAGATGGTGGTAATTTAAGTTAAAAAGTTGGTCCAGGATTTTTGGGATATGTATTCTCAAATATTTTATAGATGTTTTATCCCATTTAATTGGGTATTATTTTTTAAGGTGTGGTGGGGGGGTCATAATCAAAGGTTAAGACCTCTGATTTATTTATGTTATGGGTAAAGCCAGAAATATTTGAAAATTTACCTATGTGTTGAAAAAGAGCCTGCAGGAAGGTGTCTAGATTAGACAGGTACAAAGGAATGTCATCGGCAAAAAGGGCCAATCTCTGTTCTAAACCTGCTATCTCAACACCTTTAACATCCTGAACTTGGCATAAGTACTTGGCCAGAGGTTCAATATAATAAGCGAATAGGAGTGGGGAGAGGTGGCAACCCTGTCTGGTTCCTCTAAATAGGGGGAATTTCTCTGTTATATGTCCGTTTGCTCTAATATATCCTGTAGGGTTCGTATAAAATTTAAAGATGGTATCTATAAGCTGGCGTGGGAAGTCAAATCTAGTCAATACCCCCTTCAAAAAATCCCATGACACCATACTGAATGCTTTTTCTGCGTCTAATCCCAATATAACCGCAGGGATTTTCTGGGCACAAATATGTTCAATTATATAAACCGTTCGTCTAACATTACCCTGGGCTTGGCGCCCAGGGATAAAACCACACTGGCCTGTGTGTATTGTGGGGGGTGCTAGTTGTTTAAGTCTCGGATGCATAGATGGATGCAAATATTTTGTAGTCTGTGTTCAGTATGGATATAGGTCGACAAGAGGAGCAATCTGTGAGGTCTTTACCTTGTTTCGGTATTACCGAGACTATAGCCTCATTCCAGGATGTTGGGATTTTTCCTCTTTCTGTATTCACATAGGTAAATAACCTATTCATTATCAGTGCAAGAGTCTTAGAAAAAGTTTTATAAAACTATCCCGGGAGTCCATCGGAGCCCAGACATTTTCCAGTTTTTAGATTTCAAATTGTTGCTATGACTTCTTTAGAGGATATAGGGGTTACCAAACTAATGGATTGTTGCTGGGTTGTAGTGGGGAGATCCAGGGAAGACAGAAACTCACTTATACTTTCGGTTAGAGGGGCTGATTTCTTTGAATATAATTTTGTACAGAACTGGCAAAAGGCCTCAGAAATGTCAACAATATTATTTTTAAGATCGCCATTAATGGGTGTCCAATTTTTGTATTGAAGATTTAACTATCATGGCCTGTAGTTGACTTGCAAATAATCTTACAGATTTAGGTCCCCCGTCATAATATTTATGCCTTAAGAACAGGAGTTTCTGTTTGATAGCATATTACAGGATATCATTTAGATCTTTTTAAGGGAGGTAAGCTCACTAGATCTTGCCTTACAGTGTTTCTCTCATTGGAGGCCCTCTAGTATCTCTATTTGAGTTTCCAGAGTGAGCCTCCGAGATTCCCTTTGTTTTTTTTTGGTGAGATGAAATCCCTATTAGTTTTCCCCTTACTATTGCCTTAATGGTGTCCCAAATCATAGCCATTGAGGTATCTTGAGTATCCTTATCCTGTAAGGCCTGAGTTATCGTGTCTATAATCGATTCCCACACCTCTGGGTTTCTAAGAAGGGACAGGTTTAGTCACCAGAAGGTCTTCCTTTGGGTGGCCTGCATTTGGAGTTTACAAAAAATGGGTGCATGATCCAAGAGATTAAAGGTCCCCTGCCATATGCTTTGTACCATATTCAGTTTCTCTTTCGGAACTAGCAGAAAATCTAAACATGAATTTGAATCATGGGCCTGTGAGTAAAAGGTGTGTCTCCTAGAGGGTCCATTTATGTATTGCTATATATCGTCATAGCCAATTTCCTGTATCAGCTTTCTAACACTTCTGGTTGTTTTATTTATTCATCCCTGAGTGATTTGATCTCTACTATCCCCAGTAATATTAATATTTAGGTCTCCTCCACAGATCACCCTGCCTTCTGCCCATTCTGATAGTTAAAGTTTTTATAAATTGAGAGGTCTGACGCTGGGGGTATATAAACAGAGGCCAGTGCTACCATCTGACCATCTAACAAGCCTTTTAACAAAACAAAACGGCCCTCTTTATCTATAATTTGGTCCTTTGGTTCAAAGTGTACCCCATGCTTTATCATGATGGCCGTCCCTCACCTTCTCCCACCTTGATATGAAGAGGCCACCACCTGGGTAAACCCCAGACACTCAAATTTTTTGTGCTCATTTTGGGAAAGGTGTGTTTCTTGTAGTAATAGAATGTTAGCTCCTTCCCTCCTCATATATTGTAATATCTTGTTCCTTTTGACTGGGTTAGTGATACCATGCACATTATAAGTGCATATTACATAAGGTTGTGCCATGTCAAATAAAATCAATTACTCCCATTTTGTTAAAGAGCATAATTTGTATGTCTGGTCTCATTGGTGATGGCCTCTTTCCTTTCCCCATACTTTTATACCATTGATAGTGTTCCTTATGTATAAGTTCCAACTGTCCTGCTAAATTTAAAAAAAACTGTAAAGCCAACATGGCTATCTGTAAACTTATATACAAATACAGTATGTGCTTCCAAGGTTGGGGGCTAGATACCTTCCTACCCCCTGTGTACTCCTATAAAAAGGAGGACAAGGAGGAATGCATGTGCCTCCGTTACCGGAGGACCTCCTCTAGAGCCTCGTTGTCAGTGGGCTCCTTATTTAGTTGTGTGAGTTACAGGCTGATGGATCTCCAATACGCCCCATACCCAGCCAACTACAAAAAGAAATACTACACTTGCTATAAAAACAACAGAGATATATGTCCTGAAGTGTATCAAATTAGGTGATGTCTAGCCTAACGTTAGATTCCTTTGCAACTCATTTAATCTGCCCTCAAATACATGGGAGGAAGAGAGAGGACTCCTTATATAGCATTTAAAATCGACAAATCCCCAGTTGAGTGCTCAGATTTAGTCAGTATCTTCTAAGGATAAAGAAAAAAAAAGGGTAGCTCAATAAACATTTTTGTTTCATCTTGTGGGTCCTTAATGGTTTTAACTGGGTGTCTTGTGATTAGTTACACAAAGGTTGTGAAAATCTGCATGAACAGAGTCCCCTTTTGTCTTATTCTTTATTTGTTCAGCGATTATATTTATATGCCTTCTTGGCACAGTCTCTCCCCCCCCCCCCTTTCCATATACATTCCATTCCATTTACTAAGATATTCTGAGTTAAAATAAGTGATCAGTACTTATCCGAATTGTAGAGTTGCAAATTCGGTAGCTGCTCAAAAGCCATTTGAGTTGTTTCAGCAATATGACTGCATAATATCATTTTTCGTCTTCAGGTATCTGGTTGGTTCTGTTCTGTATTTTTCTTCAGGATGCTTTGAATTCTATGTATTGCTTCCACGTGTGACATGGGTTTGTTCCCCTCCGCCTTCCTGTACATGGTGCGCTGTCTGAACGGCCCTCTCTTCTCTGTCTATTGGTTCCTGTTTTTCTCCATAAATATTCCCTTCTCTTTTAATGCATCTTGTGCCTCCTCTTAAGTTGAAAAAAGTTTCACTCCATCCTCCCAAAATACTCTTAATCGGGAGGGATAAGGGGTATGAAAGCGATTGATCTTCTCTCGTAATGCTCTCAGGATGGGGAAATATTTAATTCTCTGGGATTGCACTTCTTGTGGATAATCATGGTCAAGAAACAGCCAGTTTGTAAGATATTTTACTTCTTTTTTGCTCCGAGCTCGTCTCAATATTTCTTCTTTTGCACTAAATCAGTTTAGCTTAAATACAATGGACTGAGGGCGAGCTGCAGGGTCCGTGGGTTTTTTTGCAATGATCTGTGCACTCTTTCTACGTGGAAATTAAGGGTAGGTGGAAGATCTAACACATCTCATTGTAGATTCTCAACAAACGGTGCCATTGGGGTTGTCTCCATGGTCTCTGGGAGGCCATACAGTTGGGGGTTCTCATGCCGAGACCATCCCTCCAGATCTAAACATTTTGCCTGTAGAGCTTCAATTTGATAGAATAGGGTTTGAATGATCTCTGTGAGTTGCACTGTGGTATCCTCTGTTACCGAGATCCATTCTTCAGCTGCTCTGATTCTATTTTCAAAGGTAGCTAATTGATTTTGCATTGGTCGGAATTCTTGTTTATTTTATTTTCTGAATTCCTTTATTTCCTGCAGTAATGTTTCAAACCTGGAGCATGACAATTGTTCACATTCCCCATCCGTGTCATACTCGGTTGCCTGGGAGGTAGTTGGTGAGAAAGGTCTGCTAGGTAGGCCCATTTTCGATCTGGTGGCATCCTTCTCTTTATTTTTGTGATCTGGTCTATTTTTACCTCTGTTGTTGACGAGGGATACTCCTCCTGTGTTTTTAGACATTTTAAATGCTTGTTGAAGTAGATTTTCAAGGTTTTTGGAGGTTTTGCTAGTCGGCTGGGATGGGACCTCTACAGGTTAAGCTTGCTTCAGCTCCGTGACGTCACCGGAAGTCTCCACCTGTGTATTCCTGACACCGGACTGCAGTGTGTCACATAATCCAGTCATGATACCATGAATGTGTGCAAGATGTTCCATCGTAGCATTGTTGTGTGCCTCCTGTGCCACACATAGTCTGGTGATTCCACCAGCCATGGACTCCTCCACATGCGCCACCTCATGGAAGTATTGTCCAAGGTCATCATCAGTGCCTGTGGGCTACCCTCACCTTCCACATGTTGTTCTAGAGTGCCTACGAGCTAGTCCTGTTCCATAGGACTGTCACTGTGTGCAACACTGGCTCTGCTGTGTCCAGTGTGGGTGCTGTAACTGTCCTTGGCCTCATGTGTTCCAGGTTCCACATTGCTTTGTTGCACATCGTCAGTGGTACTATGGGATGTTGCGGGGCTGGGTGTATGTGGTCCCAGACCCCTGTGTCCTGATGGAAGTAATCCTCTGTGCTGGTGTCATTGGTGTCACTGTTGTCCCGTCTACTCTCCACTTGTTCTTCCTCCTCCTCCTCGTCATCCACCATGACTTGGTGTTGCCAGTGTTGATGTTGAGGTGGTTGTGGTGATTGTTGTGCTACTTGTAGTAGAACTGCCATCATCATCACTGTCATCTGCGGACACAGAACACACACACACATGTCGTTTGCCTGTTTGTGCCTGTTGATTGCCACATATGTGTATCCCAGCTGTACTATGTAGTGACAGACTTTCTATGTTGTGCGTGCAACTGCCTGTCTACGTACTCACCATGCTGTTGGCAACATGTTGCCTTGCTGTGCAGGATGTGTACATATTCTTGCATGTAGTGGCACAGGCCTGTTTTATGCACGTTGCTTGGACTGCAGGGGTCACTCAACTATATCACAGTGCTTATGTGGGATATTGTTGACCTTTCACAGAGCATATACAATACAATACAATATTGTGCTACACTTGTCATTTTATGGTGTGCACATCATGGTCTGTTTGTTTTGTTGCATATGTATGCCCCCCATCCTGTGTCTGTACACATGCTGTGTGTTTGTGGCAGTGCTGTGTAATGATATGGCATTACATCTGCTGTGTGTTATTACACCCTTGTTCTGCTGTGTGCAGTTGTTATTATGGACTGTGCTCAAGCCTGTATATGGGGCTGCATCTATGATGGGGTCTGCACAGCTGTGAGTCACTGTTGCAGGGATGTCCCATGCACAGTGCAATACTATGTGCTGTACTTATGGTCATTACACATCTATCCAGTAGTTGTTGCACTTGTTTGTGTTGGATGTGTGGGTGTGTTCCTGTCAGTGTGTGTGTCATGCTTACTGACATGTTGCAGGTGCTCCCCCTATTGTGGCTTTCTACTGTACCACACTATTTGTGCCCAGGGTCATGTTTCCCTGTGTAGTCCATGTGGCGTCATGTACATATCTCTTGTGCATACATACCTGTTACACCTGTCTGTGGCCCCCTACATTGTGCAGGTACATATCAACCTGTATTCCATTGCTATGTTGCCTCATCTACTAGCCTCATTGCTTGGGCCTTGTGTGTTGCCTGGGTATATTTTGAGTACCAGCCTTGCTGACTGCTGCCACTGTTGTACCATGACATCTGTGTTACCTCATGGTAGACTTACTACACTTTTGATTACACCCATGCTTGCAGATAATCCCACCTCTGACATGCAACAGGTGGACACTCTCCAACAGTGACTGTGCAACACAGCCATCCATTGCCATATTTCTGTACTGTACATGGATGTCCCACTCTGTGATCATGCACATTACCTGCCTGTCATGTACTTCTCACTGCTACACTACATACATTTCATTGGGTATACATGTCATACACCCTAATATCCCCTACTGTCTGCCTGCTTCCCCATGGTTATTCCATGGCAATGGGTCATGCATTCATCATTGCTCCAACAGCATCATTTGTGTGTCTGACTCTGAAGGTACCCTACCAATGTTTGCCACTGTGTCACCTTGCTCCATGCTCCATTGGGGGGTGGGGGAGGGCTATACAGCTGTTGTTGTTGTGCTTGCCATTGCCTCACAGTGTTCCATGTTGTTACTTCACATGGTGGGATGTTGGGATGGACTGATGTGTGTCAGGTGTGTACATATACATTTTTACCATCACACATTGTCCAGGTACGTATGCTTGCTGTGGTTTTTGGGTCCTGTACCCTGTCATTGATCTTCTGTCCTGTCATGAATTGTGTATCTCCATATCTGTATGTGTCTGTTTCCTTGTGGCACTGTGATACCTGCTATTGGGGGTGTTCCACATGTCCTGGTGTGTGTCCTGCTGTCTGCTGTAACACTGCACACCTCAGTGTTCAGGCATCTGACTATGTGGGACACACAGCCATGTGTTATTGATGCCATTGTATGGGCCACTGTGATTCTGCTATGTCCCTCATGGCACATGTTGTGTATGGCACTGTTCACTGGTGGTGGTTGCTGCTATTGTTTGTGATCATACATGTCTGCATACAAAGTTGTCATGACTACTGCATGTCGGCGGGGAGTGCTGGCTGCGTATGGGTGTTGTTTGTCACACCACAGCCATGCAGGGTACATGGCTGTTGGCCATGTGTCTGTGGACATCATAGTCACTGTCACTGTTCACATCTGTTAGCATTCAGAACATCTACAGGTGTGCTGTGGTTACAGTGTGTTGGATTGTTGGCACAGAACCATTGTTGTGATGCTGGTGGTTCTACACAGTAATGAGTACTACAGGTTGTTCACACACTTTGGATTGGCATTGTCAGATGTGCACATGTATTGCTCATGTGCACAGTGTGTACTTCCAGTGTGTGTTTGTTACACATGTACATAACTGGTGTCATGTGCTTACCTGTACTGCTGTTGTCCCCTGCTACAGTACACAAGTTATTTATATCTCTGTGCTTGGGAGCAGGGTGTGGGCATACCTCTCAACAACAGTGGATTTTGCATGCCACATTAATTTTCACACTCAATGTTACCCTTGTTACACATCAATTTACTGATGTTCTTCACAATGTTAGAGCTATTTCTGGCCACACAAGCTATTAGATCATTGCATTTTGTTGATAGTAACATTTCTTAGCAGTAACTATCTGAGGCACACAATTTGGTTTCACATTAGACAGTGCTTCACATTCTGACCATTTGCTTTGTGTTTGGCTGGACTGTGCTATGAATTATACTGCTGAGTGGTTGAGTGGTATGGGGGGGTGCACATGAGCTTCTTTGGCATAACCTGCAGGCCTGCCACTGCTATGCATTGCTGTTTGCCTGTGTCACTGACTCCCATGGGTGTTTGTGTGTTGGGGGGGCACTGCAAATGTGTGCAAGGTGAATTTCCAGTTGTTTCACTGTGTACATGCTTTCTGTTGTCTTCTACACTGCCATGCTGCCTGCTGTGATGCAACTATGTGGTGTGCATGAATAATTAGCATCTGTTGGTACTCACCTTGGGCAGGGTTTTGCTGTCTGTATGGGTCGAGGTTGCTGTTCCCTGCAATCATGCAGCATCTCAAGTGGGCAGCAACACGTTCTTCCTGTGGTTTTAGTTTAATTATTTGTGATTGTTCTCCACATGTGGTAGTGGCACAGTGTGCATTGTATGCCAACCTCTCCTTTGACCTCCTCTTGAGGTCACTGTACCTCTTGTGCAGTTCTCTGATTGTTCTACTCACGGGTGCTACTGTGTTGACCTTTTTTGCTACATGTGCTCAGGCTTGCTTCCTCCTGTCTTGCTATTCCTTTTCACCACCTGGGACATCAGTAGGTCATACTGGGCATGCACTTCCTCAATCACAACATCTGTCTCCCTTTAAGTGAATTTGTGTTTGCGGCTAGGGGCTTGCCTGATTCTCTTGCTTGTTTGCACCATTCTGCTTGTCACAATCCAAATGGGGAATGCAGCGTCATTTCTGACACTAGCGTAATATTTATGCCACAAGCACTACCTTGCATCATGAACTGGGAAACTGTTACTGCATTGTCATTTCTTTTAAAATATGATGCATGTCATTTGACATGTGTTTTTGACACAGGGCAGTCCTAGGATGCACCTTACGCCACTCTTAGGATAGTTTGAAAATCTGGCCCATAATTTTTACTTATTTTCCATGTTTTCTAGCTTAAGCAGAAAAAAAAAACAAGAAGGTGGCTGTCATGACCCAAAAGAACTATTTTTGGATCATGACAACTAAGTGGTACAAATGCAAAATGGTCTTGCCACCCCAGAATTTTAGGCTCATATCAGAGGTTTATCCAAAAACTCTTCTGAGAATGCTCAGAAGAAAAAAAATCTTAAATCCTTATAACTCTGGAACCAATTAATACTTTTTCACTCAACCTTTGTAAGGCAGTACCTTGGCACAGGCCTGTTATATTCTAAAAGTTTTGGAAAAAAATCTGTATAATCTAGGCTGCACATGAGAGCACAAATACTATGTAAAAAGAACAGGATACTTCAGCTCGAGTTCTCACAAACTCAGTTTTGTCCCACTCCTTTTACTTAGCAAGAGGCACCAGACAAGGATGCCCCTTATCGCCTTCATTGTTTATACTTGCCATGGAACCTCTTTCTGTGTCCCTACGTCAATCCGATACAATTAAAGGCATTACTATTGGTAACGCTCACTATACTTCACTCTCATATGCAGATGATCTCCTTATTTTATTTGAAAACCTTGAAAGTTCCGGGCAATCTTTAGTTAAACTACTGAATGACTTCACCTCCCACTCTGGACTAGCTCTAAACCTTAACAAATCTGAAACTCTACCATTGAATACCCTTTGTAGTACCCTCATGAACAACTCATTAGGCTTTCGTTGGGCCCCCCGAGGTATATCTTATCTTGGCATTCAGATCACCCTGACATTGAATAAATTATGGGATGCTAATCTTTCCCCTCTGTTAACCAGTATCCAAACAACACTTGATAGATGGAAGCTACTTAAACTTTATTTTTAATGGTAAAATTTCCGCCATTAAAATGTCTATAACTCCTAAAATATTATACCTATTTTCCAATATCCCTTTGATACTTCCCTCTAGTTTTCTTACCAAAATAGACAAAATTATCGGCAGCTTCATTTGGGAAGGCAAAATACCTAGATTTAGTCATAATAAACTTAGATCCCATTGGTCAAAAGGTGGCTTTGGCCTTCCTTGGTTCCAAGCCTACTTATGGGCTTTCTGCATCTCAAACAATTAAATGGTTTAACAAACCCAACATCCAGTCTCCTTTATGGGTCAATATGGAAACATCCTTATGTCCTGGTAATGTGGCGACTTCTTTCCTTTATAACACCCTTACCTCTTCTTTAAAGTCTCACCCTACCATAGCTGCTTCTATATTCTATTGGAAAATCATTCACAAGCATATTAAATCTAACCCCAAACCCTTAGCTTACACCCCTATCTGGGGTAATCACCATATATCTCTTGATAATCACCCCATTTTTTGTCGTACCTGGAAAAATAAGGGTATTTTTTTTTTGCAGGATATAATTGAACCCAAGTCATTAAAGTTAAAATCTTACACCGACCTATGAGGCATATGGAATCTTCCCCATCAGGATTTTTGGAAATATCTACAGCTTCGTACCGCATGCAACTCTTACCTCACACCCTTCTCTATCAATTCTCTGTATGATAAGCACATCTCTAAATGGATGAAAACAACATCCAATTTCAATAGCACTGTTTACAAAGATATTTGTGATATCCTTCCTGACTACTCTGTCAATGCTAAAAACAGATGGAGTACTTTGCTACAATATAATATCACAATGCACAATGGTCCAGATGTTGGCTCTCCTGTCACAAATCTTTTAATGATAAACGCCGTTCCCTCATTCAAACCAAGATCCTTCATTTGTGGTACAGAACTCCTGTTGTATTACCAAAAATGGGTTTATTGAACAATAACAATTGTTAGCATTGCAATTCCCCCAATGGGGATTTATTGCATATCTTATGGCACTGTCCACTTATACAAAAGATTTGGCACTGTACTCACAGATTTACAATGAAAGTGGTAGGTCAACCTTTTACACTGGACCCTAAACATTGCATTCTTGGTATTTTTAATCACCGTTCTTATAAAATTTCATATTCGCAGAGCAGATGGTTAAATATACTCTTTCTTCAAGTTAAACGCACAATCCTCATGCATTGGAGATCCAACATAATCCCTACCCTTCCCGGTATCATTAACCAACTATTGCAATACGCCTCTCTGGAACGTATGACATATATCTTGTCTGACCGACTCATGTTATATAACAATTGTTGCCAGGGCTTTTTTAATTTTTTGGAACCAACTAAATCTTCCAACACCAATGTATGGACTTAATATATATGGATTTTCCCCTTTTACTGATACATCATTGTAGTCTCGCCTTTTTTCCCCTTTTTTTATAATTTTCCTCTCTCTCTTCTTAACTTCCTTATATATCTTTTCTTTCCTATACTCTGTTCTCAATCGTTCTTTTTTACTCCACAATCCTTTTACGAATGTACTTTTTTACCTTTTGCAGCATCATATATAATTATGTAACATTTTAATATAAACCACATCTAATCATACTATCCGCTTTAAGTTCACTACAAATGTCAAGTATATGCTAATTACATGACCTGTATTGTTTACTATATTTTAAACCAAAAGCTCCTTGTATTATTGTAGCAATGTTCTTATTATATGCTGCCTCAATTTCTTTAAAAAAAAAATCCTCATATTGTACTGTACTGTAAGAGGTTTGTCTGTATATCTTATGAAAAATTAATAAAAAAGTTTAACTGTAAAAGAACAGGAAAAAATATTGCACTACATTCAAAATCATCATACCCTATTTCATAAACCACACAAGTTGGCATGAGAAAGTGTCTCACATCTTGAGAACTTGCCTTTGAGACAATAGATGCCACATTTTGGGGAAGTTGCACAACCAAAGTTATTATGGTGCAAAAATTGGAGTTTAACATTGAACACCTTACTCAACTCTAACCATCTTGGCACTACCATGCCAGTATAATAGACGGATAGATAGATAGATAGATAGATAGATAGATAGATAGATAGATAGATAGATAGATAGATAGACAGACAGACAGACAGACAGGCAGATAGATAGATAGATAGATAGATAGATAGATAGATAGATAGATAGATAGATAGATAGATAGATAGATATTCCATGATCCAACTGATAATATCATTGATATTATCCTTGAGTGCAGCTTAACCTTATGACATCGAGTGGCGGAGAACATCCGTGATATTCCCAGTAAGGTCTATGGCATATCTTCTTTATTCAAGGCCTTTCTTTTTGTGGGCTCCATTTTATCTTTTTACCAGGAAACCTTTTGGTATTTATGTTTATTTCCTAGATCAGCCTTTTGTGCTTGCTTTCCTTGCACAAGCGTGGGTCACCTCCATGACTGCCCTGTCGATCCTGATCAATTGTACTTCCACCCCCCCGTCCAATCTATACTGTTCTTCCTCTAACTACTGTAGTTTCACATCTTCCTAAAATCCACCCACTTGAGGTCCAATTCCATTGTCTTTGAGGGGGGGTCCATTGTTCTCCCCCCATCAGTTTGAAGCACACAGTGTTGTGGTCAGTTAACCCCAGTGATTCCCTGAAAGTCACCCCTCACCCCCACCGTCCATCATCTCTGAATTGGTGAGTACCAAGCTGAGTAAGACATCCTACCATGTGTGATCTTTGAGCAGCTGCAACAGTAGACAGCACTGCTTCTCTTTCAGCCTCCTCCCTCAACCAGTATGGGTGTCATGTTCATATTGTAAAAAAAACTTTGCAACACTAATGCCAGGACTGCCACTTAGTTATTGTTGAACTACTACATGAGGTCCCCAAACATGCTACTGCATATTTTGGTTTTCTACCTGCAGCAGGTGTAGCACTTCCCTTTTGCCCAACCAATGATGATACCCTGCACCTCTTCATTTAACAGAGCACCTACTATTACTGCTAATTTTAATAAACGTCACACAGATATGCTCAAAATAAAAATCACAGCAACATTTCACTGACACTGTAGATCAGATATATAAAAGTGAGTGGTCTGCAAAAATTCAACAAAATACTTGAAGGTAACAGTTCAGCTGATGTACAGGGAGAAACAAAACTGAGTACAACAGTGTCCAGGTACATTCAGTCCAGTGTCCAAGTGCATTCTCTTGGAAGAGAAGAACAGGGAAAGGGAAAAGAAGATGACTAAAGACTCTTGAGCTACTGTTCTGAGGAGAATCCAGCTACATATTTGAATGTCTGACTGTATTTAAGGGTAGATATGCCGATGTTGCCTATTTACTATTGTGCTACCTTTAATTGCAGTTTCTATTTTTCTTTTTTGCTGCTATTTTATCCCCTTGCTCCCAAGGCCTTTAATTAGGAGGGAGCTCCAGTCCCATCCCATGACATTCACCAGCTGATTCTAACCATCTTTCCCCAGGGCTTGCCCCACTGGAGGCATCGGCAGTGGTACCCCAAGCCCCACTTAAGTCTGGATTCAGTTCTGGTTGGTGCTGTGGGTTATTTGGGGGTGGAACCCGTGAGCTCCCTCCATCATCTAGCTGTGAGCTTCCTTTTTCTATCTATTTTTCCTCCCTCAGAGGTGGGGTGTGCAGTGATGACAGCCATGGTGCCGCATACGATGCTGTGCACATCCTGTCAGGCATCTGCCCTGCCTATACTCACTTTTTGGCAGCATCAGCGTGCCAGCCCTCCACCACTGCTAGGGCCCAGACATGCACCAACAACTGATCACCCCCCTTCCTGGAGAAGGAGAGCTATCCCTGGGATGCTCAATCCTTCTCTTCCCTGGCCACCCCCTGGTGACCCACTCACACCACGAACATGGGCCACAGGTGTGGCAGGAAGTAAGGCAGAATGCCTCAGCCTTCCTCGCCACTGGGCCAGCAGTTTCTATCTTTTTTATTATTTCTGGTTTTGATGCTGAGCCACTAAGATCTGGAGTAATAGAATTATCAAGTCAAGTTTATTGTTTGCCTTTCAAGTCATTACAAAAGACACAAAGAAATAATTTATGGCATACTCAAACAACAATTTACACAAAAATTAATAAAAATGCCACAGTGTAAAGACTCCTTGTGTCCTTTTATCCATTAATTATATTGCACATGTGGAAAAATTGATGTCTGTACTCAAGGGAGTTGCTTTAGATAATTCAGAGGGGCACAACCTCCACCAATGACTGTAAACAGGACACCTCAGATCGGGGATCCCTGAGTTGTGTATTGTGCTTGTAATCTCCAGTAACCCTAAAAACAAGGATTAAAGTGTAAACACACTACAAATGTAAGTCACCTAAGGAGAGACAAAGTAGAGACAATCTTGACAGGAGCTTATGGGTCATTTGATTTTATGACTTTTGGACAGGAGTGAATATATTTGTCTAAGATATTTAACGCCAGTCCTTATAACAGTTTCTATAGGGGAGTTCATAAAGTCATTGAGCAAAAGTTGATCATTATCTGGATCCTGGTTCCTATAAGGGGATAAACATTCAGATCTCATTCTCTCAAATGTTTTGCAATAAAGAAAGACATGCTCCAATGTTTTATATTCATCCATCCCACATTCACAATTAATGTCCAGGTCATATGGCTTCTGTCCATTTCTATAGCTATAAAGCAATAGCTTTGAAGGGAATGTTTCAAGTCTAAATTGGAGATATAGTCTCCTATCCTCAGGATCCATCAGGAGAAGAAGACATGGTTCTACCTTATGGTAAATTTTATTTTTTGAATATTACCTATACATTTTTAAGTTACTTATGTGTATTCCATGTCCTGATATTGAGATAAGTTTTGCAGCCTCTCTTTAATTATCACTGTATATTTTGAGGAAATACTGATTCCTTTCAGCCAGTCCTGCCATAAGTGGTTCAATTGAACCAGAAAACGTGCTGTTTCTATCTCCTTAAGCCAGGAGGTTGGAGTCTCCACTGACAACCAGACCATTGTTTTTCTAATAGAAACATTTTTTGTGAAATTGGATATATTTGTGTTTGAACACTTCAGCTAAAAAGCCAACTTCTTTGTTTTGGTTAATGCTTCTAATTTCCATCTTCCTAACTCAGCTCTGACTATTTTGGCTGGTATAGTACAAGAAATTTGTAAAACCGAACAATAAAACTGAATGACTGGTAATTCAATATGCTTGAAGTTGTTAGTAGACCATGGGCAGGATTTGCAAAACACTTTGAAGGTGAACAAATGTGCAAGCCCCCAAAATGTGTGCAATTGCAGAAAAAAAGGGGGTAATTGCTCTGTGTCATATACACAAAATGCCTGCAGCTATGGGAAAAACACATTGTGAATTGGGGAAAATATGCAGCTGTGGAAATTCCTGCACCAAAAAAAAATGCCATTGAAAAGAATGGCATATCCTGGTTCTATGTGATAATGGTGATTGCGGAATAGCGATCGCTGTTTGGGCCACTGTACATCATCGAAAATAAATAACGGTGATGTTAACTCACAGCGATTATGAAACTGGTGACGGTTTTCTGTTATGTGGTTGTCTGTGCCCCCCATACTCATGTGCTTAAGGATTCTCAACTCGAGGAAGGGTGCATGTCAGAGTGTGTGTAAAACTTAAAAAAAAAACTGGACCAGACGCAAAAAGTAAACGTGCCCAGAACTGAACCCGGCACCCTCCTAACCCCAGCCTGCCAGCCTACCCTCCATGCCACACAGCCTGCTCAGCAGCCAACCACCACATTACACCCAACATACCCTCCCTCTTCTTCCACCCTTTGCGTGGTGTGGTCCCTCCCACCTTGCACGTGTATATACTTATATCCTGTTGCCCTAGTCGCCCACCCATATCCCATCGCCACTCTGCCAGGTAGCCCTGAACACAGGTGCTGTGATTGAGTCACCCATTTTGCAGTCACTCAATCATGGTCACTGTGTTCACTGGATACTGCATATCTCCGTAAGGGCTATTCTCAGCCACTGTTTTCCTGCAATTGCTGAAAAAATGTTGCACACATGCTGCACCAAGGAGAGTGAGGCAGAACTCACCCTGATCAAAAGGCAGTGTACTAACAATTGGGAAACAATCAAACTGGGGGTTCAGGCACCAAGTAACAGCTAACCTGCAGGCTGCATAATAATGTCAGTGGTTACAACAAAACGAGCACACATTTCCACTGAAAGGCAACAAACAACCACCACATGACCCAGTATAGCCCATAAATGAGCCCCACAGGCAGTAGAGGAAGAGGTGGTAACAGCCAGAAATGTGTGCTACAGATGCAAGGGAAATAAATACTCCAGAAAGAGACACAACCAACAGATACATATTGCCACTGAGTGCAAGGTCTTGCTATGGTGATCCCAGTTGTGGGACTAGATGCTTGCCTCACTGGGAGTGCTGGTTCTGCTGCAACTTTTGCAAAGTCTCCTGCTCCACTTAATATGGATCACATGCAGTTGTTCTGTCTGCTGGTCCATTTATATTATTTCTGCAATTGCTGAAAAAATGTTGCTATTTTCTGCACTTGCAGAATTTCATAACTTGCCTATTTTGTGATTTTCCTCACCTGCACACATTTTGACTATGAATTTGATGTGCTTGCATGTCCACATTTTTGCAAGCCTTTTTTCCACACAAGCAGATTTTTGGCTGTCTTAGTGAATCTAGTCCAACATCTCTGCCATGTATAATGCTATCCTTCATTTTCATCTCCACCACTCTATGGGCTGGAATGAGAGTGGATCCTCCATACTTCTTGCTGAATCAGAGTAAAGGGTCCTTTGCTTGAGATAGTTTTTTGTTTGTTTGTTAGTTTTTTGTTTGTTTGTTTTATGTATTGTATATGCTCTGCCCATAAATTATTGGACAAAAAAACTTAGACCAAAATAACAGTATGATTTTACGATATTCAGCTTTACATTCTCTATTTTTACATTTTACACTTGATGATTTCCCATACATTTGCAGCCAAAGGTATTGTCAAATATTTCCTGAAATTTCTGTGATATTTCAAGGGAAATTTGCTGACCACCTCCAGTACCACTGTGGGCCATCAGAGAGAATCTCTTTAGAAATATTGTGAAATAGCTGGAAATATCTGAGTTTACTATGGCTGCAACTGCACATCATTATCTTACTCTTAGCCACATTGTTTTTAAGTTTATTCTGCAGGTTGTATGTTTCCAGGACAATCATTTCCATTGCAGCATAGCTAGAGAAAAACAAACACAAATAAAGACATTATTAAGTCATCTGCATACATTAAACCAAGGACAGGGTTTCATTTACCATAGGTGAATGGCCCTTGATTTCAAGCAATTGGGTTGGTAAATCATTTACAAAAGATTAAACAAATGAGGGACCAACAAACAGCCTTGCTTTTCTCCCCTATTTGAGGAGAAGGCTTCTGACGTGTTACCATTTAAATCATACCTTACTGTCGTCCACATATCTGTGTACAGACAAATAATTTTGTGAAGAATATCTTTATAGTTGTTTGTGTTAATTTGACCAATAGCAAGGGGCTTGAAATGGCATTAAAAGAACCTTTAAAATCAATGAAAGCCATACATAATGGAATTTTCCATCTGACATAGCACTATTTGATTATATGTTATAAAAAAAAGCATTGATCAGGAGTGAAATATGCTTTGTGAAATCCTGACTGGTAGATATTCAATATATTGTTAGATTCCATCCATGAGAGTTATCTTTCCAGAATTATTGTCATGGAAATTTTCTCTAGACAGTCAATTAAATGTATAGGTCTATAATTTTGTGGGGAATAATGATTACATTTAAAAACAAAAAAACTGGACACAGTTATGTTCCTCTTCCATTCCCTTGAGAAAGAGTCATCTATAAACATACAGTTGAACAAAATTACCACTTCATGGAGCACCATTCGATTTCTATTTTACAAACATATAGGGGAATTTTGTCTGGTTCTGGAGCCTTATTGCCCTTCATCTGATGTATGGCTTCCACTATTTCCCAGGGTGTAATATTTATCGAATTTTTGGGGTAATTTTAGCTATTCTATAACAATATTGTAATCATATGATTCACCATAAGAATAGAATATCTTTCTATAATAATTAGTCCAAACCTGAGATTCTGTGTGAGCTGATGTTTTTTCAGCCAAATTTCCTGTCACCTTAGTTGGTAACAGCCAAAATCGCTATGAATCCCTCTCTTGTATAGCTTGAATCATTTCCCTCCATTGTTCACAATACAGCACAGTTTGTTCTTGCAAAAAGGTCTTATACTGCTTCCTGATTTTATTCAGGGACAGTTTTCTCTTGTCAGAGTCTATTTAGCATATCCTCTAATTTTAGTTAAAAAGGCTTTATATTTCCTGTAGTAAGTGTTGCACCAAGTTTTCTTTTTAAGATTTTTTTAAACGTGAATAGGAATGTCAAGATTTCTTCAAAACTTCCTTGTACTGCTTTAAACATTTCTTTGTCAATGTGATTCTACATGAATACCTTTCTTATGTTGGTGATCTCCTGTGAATTAAACACTCCCATAAACTTTGCTTCCAATTCCTTAGAAAAAAATCACTTTCCTATGGTTATGTATTATTATGCCTCCAAAAGAGGTATTTTCATTTGTTAAAACCATACTGGTGTCATGGGATTTGAGAATCAGTTGCATTAGAATGTGATCATTTTCTGGCCTTTCATAAACTGTTAAGGATTTGTACGTAGGGAGCTGCCAGTAAAATGTTAGATAAATATAGAATAATATATGGGTTGGTGGGTGTAAAATTCTGGTTTTGCACACACTCACCTATACATTTTTTTATTTAATTCATGGTCATCTTTTTTTTTTTTTTTTAGGACACTTGTGTTAGTGCAGCAGTCCTGTCAGACACACACACACACACACACACACACACACACACACATGCACACAGTCTGTGAATCCTTCCTAGTTCAGGCATTTATTTTTCTCTTGATATCTGTGCCTATTAGAGCTCAAATAAGTATTAGGAACATGGTCATGATCAAGCTTCCCCTTGGCTCCTCGCTACTGTGGTTCATGTCTATGCAGAGCTGACATTTGTAATGGACAGAGTGGAAAGTAATTTTTATAAAAATAATTCATGTTAAGCACTTTTTTGATGTTTTAGTGATATTTATGCATTTTGGATTAGAATGGAGTATTTCAAACATCTTTGTTTTCACCCTGTAAAGTTAGACTAAAAAAATTAATGAAAGTGTCCCTTTGTCCAGAGTTCTATGGTAATGCTGCCACTGTGTGCGGAAGCCCCAATTGAGGGATATGAAGGGGAGAATCAGCCAAATAGATTTGTAATGGTATGAAGGGAAGACAAAAGAGTGAGAGATATTTAGAAATATTAAAAGAAGACCTGTGTTGATAATGTGATGCTCAGGCAAGGGATTCGTTCTGGTGCTCGGTCAAGGAGGAAAGGGGCCACCATGTTAGTTGAAATATTTGGCCCACCCACACACAGACTAAGGTTCAATGAGGTTTCAGAGTGGACCTTGATTGAAAGGTACTGATTACAACCTCCCATGTTGTGATGGAAAATATCAATTGGGAGGTTGTAATGGAAAATAAAACCACGGTTATCCATGGATAAAAAATGATGACCATTAATTAATAGTCTATTATACTAGCATCTAGTGATAAAAATAAGTGTATTTTGCTGAGCAGTCCCTTTCTATTATCCCATTAGTACACAAAAACCCATATTCTATGAAAATTTTAGCAGTCTTCTGCAGTTCCCATTTACAGTGGAGTTCTTGGAGGTCTTTGATATATTGTTCCCACCCCTGACTCTGAGTAACAGGCCTTATTACTAGAGCCCTATGAAATAATTTCTAATTTTTACAATTTTTATTTTTCTGGAATTTTTTATTTCTTTTTATTCTTTGAAAATGTAATTTTGTTTCATATAACATTTAGAGTCATGCAATACCTAAAAATTACCATATACACAATATAAATCACATTCCTAGTACACTACATTGTATTAAGCAGCATTATACTATCTTCTTGAAAGGTGTTGTGAAACAGACAATTCTGAAACATAGAACATAGAAACATAGACTTTGATGGCAGATAAGGACTGCTTGGCCCACCAAGTCTGCCCATTTCCCTACCTAGAGGATAAGCTGCAGATCCAATTTAACCAACAGCGTATTTCTTCCTACCCCCCACAAAAATTGCCTTATGTCTGTCCCATGCATTCTTGAATTCTCCCACAGTTTTAGACCCCACAACCTCCTCAGGAAGGCTGTTCCATGCGTCCACCACCCTCTCTATGAAAAAATAATTCCTCACATTGCCCCTGAGCTGTCCCCCCTCTATCTTCAAATTGTGTCCACTTGTTCTTGCACATCTCTTTTCTGAAAGATGCTACCCTCTTGGACTTTGTTGATTCCACTGAGGTACTTAAACATTTCTATCATGTCCCATCTCTCTCTCCTTTCCTCAAGGGTATACATATTAAGCTCCTTTAGCCACTCCTCGTAGTTCTTCTCTTGCAGACCCTGTACCATTTTAGTTGCCCTCCTCTGAACTGTGTCCATCCTGTCTATGTCCTTGCGGAGATGGGGTCTCCAGAACTGGATGCAGTACTTCAGATGGGGTCTTACCAACTGTCTGTACAGGGGGATAACAACTTTCTGTTCTCTGATGGTGATGGCTCTCCCTATCCATCCCAATATCCCCCCAGCCCTCCCTACCGCCGTCTCACATTGCTTGCCAACCTTAAGGTCATCTGATATGATTACCCTAGGTCCCTTTCCATTTTTGCTGTTGTTACTACCTCCCCCCCCACTGTGTAATCTTCCCCTGGGTTTTTGGTTCCCAGGTGCATTACTTTGCACTTCTTTGCACTGAATCCAAGCTGCCATACTTCTGACCATTCCTCCAACCTTGCCAAGTCCCTTCTCATCCTTTCCACACCTCCTTGTGTATCAACCCTGTTGCAGATCTTTGTGTCATCTGCAAAGAGGCATACTTTTCATTCCAGTCCCTCTGCAATGTCACTTATAAAGACATTAAAAAGGACTGGACCCAGTACTGAACCCTGCGGTATCCCACTAGTAACCCCTCTTTCTTCAGAGTGGACTCCATTTACAATTATCTTCTGTGTCCTGTTGTTCAGCCAATGTTTTACCCAGGCTACCACCCTGGGACCCACTCCAAGGCTGGTTAATTTGACTACTAATCTTTTGTGTGGGACTGTGTCAAATGCCTTACTAAAGTCTAGGTAGGCCATGTCCACAGCCCTCCCTGGTCTACTACTTTGGTCACCCAGTCAAAGAAATCAATTAGATTCGTCTGACATGACCTTCCCACTGTGAACCCATGCTGCCTTGGGTCCTGTGCCCCACTGACCTCTAGGTACTCAACAGTTCTTTCCTTCAGAAGTGAGTCCATCACTTTCCTTACCACAGAGGTCAAACTGACAGGTCTGTAGTTTCCTGCCTCTGTCTTGCTCCCACTTTTGTGAAGGGGAATCACATCTGCCTCCTTCCAGTCCTCAGGTATCACACCATCCTCCCATGATTTGTTATAAAGGGTAGTCAGTGGTGTCACTAGTTCTCTGCTTAATTCTTTTAGAATTCTGGGGTGAATTCCATCTGGCCCCATTGCTTTGTCAACCTTCAGTTTTAGGAGTTGTTTCAGAACCCTTTCTTCTGTGAAAGGACTGCATTGACCCCCCCTCTCCAGAGTGCTTCTGTTAATTGGATTGGCACCTCCCCCACTTCCTCTTTTGTGAATACTGAAAAGAAGTATTCATTCAGTATCCCTGCTTTTTCACTGTCACTCTCTGCCCACCCACCATCTATTCTATTCAGCTTCACTTTTCCTCCCTTTGTCTTTCTACACTCCCTGATATACCTATAAAAGGTTTTATCCCCCTTCTTAACCGAGTTGGCTATCTTTTCCTCAGTTTGTGCCTTTGCTATTCTGACTACCCTCCCTGCTTCCTTCTGCCTTAACTGGTACAGTTCTCTGTCCTGCTCCTTCTGTGTTTCCTTATACTTCCAAAATGCTATCTTTTTCTCCATAACCTTCACCACCACTTCTTTTGAGAACCATAGTGGCTTTTTCTTTCATTTTGATTTGTTTATTTGCTTCACCCAAAGGCTTGTTGCCTCTGTGATGGCAGTTTTGATATTTTCCCATTGTTGCTCTACCCCTCCTTCTAGCCTCTTAGCTAGTGCTTTTCTAATGCACTCTCCCATCTTGCCAAAGTCAGCCATCCTGAAGTCCAGAACCCTCATTTTTGTATGGCTTGACTCTGTAGCTGAGTTTACCGTGAACCACACTGTTTGGTGGTCACTTGTTCCCAAATGGCTACCCACTTCTAGATCTAGATCCTCTCACTGTCCCCATTTGAAAGTACGAGGTCTAAGATTGCTCCCTCATGAGTAGGTCCCAAAACTAGCTGCCTGAGGCATGCCACCTGAAGGGCATCAAGAATGTCCCTGCTTTTGGATGTGGCTGCATGAACAGTGCTCCAGTTAACATCTGGCATATTAAGGTCCCCATCAACAGTATCTCCCCTTTCTCTGCCATCCTAAGTATGCCTTCTATCATATCCTTGTCCATTCCCTCCCCCTGGTATGGGGGTCTGTATACAACCCTGTGCAGATTGTGGTGCCATTTCCAGTCTCTAAGGTGACCCACAGTGCCTCATCTCCTCCCTGTTTACTCTTTTTTCAGTTGCTTTTATCCCTTCCCTTACATAGAGAGCTACTTCCCCCCTCTTCTGCCCTCCCTGTCTCTCCTGTAGGTTGTGTAACCTGGCATGTTAACATCCCAGTCATGGTTCTCTGTGTACCATGTTTCTGTGACTGCTATGATATCCAGGCATCCCTCTTTCATCATGGCCACCAGTTCAGGGAGCTTGTTGCCCAGACTATGGGTGTTGGTACTCATTACCCTCCATTTCTTGATGGCCTTACCCCTTTTTGCCCCATCCCTGTGCTTATTGTGTTTGTCACTTTCTCCATTTACCCCTGCGCTTCTCCCTATTGACATCTCTATGTTGGTGTCTACCTCACTTAGTGCCCTGATTTTTTGGGGGGGCTAGGATTTCACTGCTCCTTTCCAGTGCCTCCCCCCTTGGCTAGTTTAAATGCTTGTCAATGAAGTATTTAAACCTATCACCTAGGATCCTGGTTCCCCTCATGAACAGATGCAGACCATCACACCAGTATAGGCCTGCATCCATCCAGGTGGCCCCCAGTCCCCAATGAAGCCAAATCCCTGAGCTCTGCACCAGATTTTCAACCACTGATTGAATCCCATGGTGTGGAGCACTATAGCTTCATCCGTGCCATAGACAGGCAGCACCTCCAAGAAGGTTACCGTGTGTGCTATTTGTCTAAGGCCCCTCCCCATCTCCACAAATGCTTCTTGCACTGCTCTAATCCCTTTCTTAGCCAGGTCATTTGTCCCTAGGTGGACAATGACATCCAGCTCCCTCCCCTGTGCAGCTGCTCCTGTGATCATGAGGATTCGCTCCCTGGCCCTCCAAGCCATGGCACCAGGCAGACACCTTACCTCTCTCTCACCTTCCTCCCCCAGTTCTACCTTCCTAACAATGGAGTCCCCCACCAGGAGTTGTTTCCTTCCTCTGTGCTGCTTACTTGTGGACCATCTCTGTGGCAACAATGGAGCCTGGACAACAACTGCTGCAAGCATTTATTTCAGTTTTGCCAAAAAACAAACACTTTTTTAAACTTTTTCCTGTGTTTGTTTTCATTTTATTTCTTTTTATACCTTGAATTTCTTTTTATTTCTTGTTATTTCTTATTTAAGAAAAACATGGATCTATACGTATTACCAATTTTTGCATTAACGTCCCCCAAGACAATTAGACCAGCTCAGGGTACTCAAAAATTGCTTTCTGGATATTAACCTCTAGTGTTTCCCACACACTATCTTCTTAATAGTCAGTATTTACTGGAGGGATGTAACAATTGCCAAGTAAAAATATCTCATGGCCCAATTACAGTAAGATGATTATTACATTTTGTAGGTTAGTCATTTCTGCTTTTACCACTATATTTTGTGATGATTTTTAGTAAGAAAGCTAACCTTGCTATTGATATCCCTAACACATTTTTCTTCATTGCTTTTGATAAGATACAGTTAACATCTTCCAACCATATTTCTATTTGTGACCAGGTCTCTTGCAAGGCTAAAACTTGCAATATTTATTTATTCACTTATGTATTTATTTATTTATTTATTAAAGTCTAGGAATGTCAACTCTTTGAGTCAGAGACTCATTTACAAAGGCTCCACGTCAAACAAGGAACAAAGTCAAATACAGGAGATAATAGGAACAAATATACAGAATAAAATACATAGGCATATTTCATAACAAACACTTAGAGCAACATCATAGCTGTGTACCGTACGGTTATACAATAGGGTCAAGGCCTAACCAGCAGAGGAAATGGTCATTACAACTAACCGGGTTATAAATTGACAAAGGAATGTACTAAGTTAATGATCTGCTAAGTCCTTGTGTAATCCTGCAATGTTCCATCATAAAATAACTTTTTTTTGTATTTTGGAGGGGTGAAAATGAGGCTGCTCGCTGCTTTCACTAACATTGTTACCCCTAGTATTCTTCTGTTGCAGAGGTTTGAGTAAATTCTCCTATAACAGGGTTAGGGAACTAAACCTGTTTTCTGTTGGTAGAAAAATCTGTTTGTTCTTTTGGTTTTCTTCCATGGGTGGGTCTTTATAAAGTAAATTTTTGGGAGGGTGCCTTTCAGGAATAGGATCTATCTCCTCAAAGGTGCCTAACTGAAAAGCTGTCTCATGACAGATCAAAATTCCTAAGTTATCAAGTTCGTAGGCCTCTGCCAGTATTTGTGAGTACAGAGAGTAGTCCCATATGCCAATATTGTTCTGGCCATACTTGTTAATTCTGCTGTTTCTCTATACCCATGTTATCACTTTGTACCCAAGTTTAATATCCATGATTTTTCCAAGTATGAAACATAAGTTTGCATTAATATAATGTGAGTGTTCTAATAGGAGGCAGCTAAACTATGAATAGATAATATAGGGTGGGACATTCCATCTTTCAAGGTCATACTTTATCTAGTATAATAGCCTCCAAGTTACTTCTTTGGGACTGTGGGACTGTCTGCCATTTACAAAATATTCTCTTTCTTCACCCAAAGAAGAGGAAATGGTTATAGGAGCTTTGACTTCTACACCTAGATGTTTGACCATTAATGCTTGTTTCCAGATCTCACTGTGTATTTCCAAGGTGTTTATTGTAACAAAGACTGGGGACTTGGGGTCTGTATTATTTCTGGTAGAGATAATTACATTATTTCTCCCATTTGGGATCCCTATTTCTATTTCAAGTAAATGAAAAAATAATTAATTTAACTTTCTTCTGTCACTTCACACTTGAAAATTCCTTTAATTTTAAGGGCTGCTTTATTCCCAGTCAGCCAAATGTCAGAAGCTGTACCTCTGTTTTCTATTTCTTCATTATTTCTGAAGTTGTGTGCTTGTTCTGGTTCTAGTGCTGCTATTATCAGGTCATTATCTTCCATTTGTTGTTGGTTCCTCACTGTGAGATTCATATCTGGATTTTGGGAGTTCGTTTTTTTTTGTTGATTCTTATTTCCTCTTTTTCAACTTTTTTCCCCTCTGTCCTTTGGGGTTTACTTGATTTACTCTTTGCCTTAGTCTGATTTTTTTTGGTACTAGAGGGTTTTTAAAATTGTCTTTCAATTAATTATCTTGTCTAGCCTATTAATACTCTGGGAAATTTGTTCAAGACATTCCTTTCTTTTATGACTTCCTCCTAACGGGCATCAATTTTTAATACCAATTGTGTCTCCTGTCCCACTTCCTCCTCTCAGTTTTCCCATCCCTTAAGCTTCTTACTTTTTGATTTGTAATTCCCCTTTTGTAATATCCCTTGTCTTTGTTTGAGGATTTTGGCTAATTTCAGAACTGCTGAATTTTGCTTCAAAGAATTTTCTATGACTAACAGAGTCAGTACTCTGAATTATTTCTGGCATAATGGAATCATATTCATATCCTAACCTCCTTTTGATTGATTCTTTAAAGAAATGTCTAATCAATGCTTCTTGATGAGTGAGAGTAGACTTTACTACAGAGGCTTCTTTCCTAAGCATGAGTAACTATTCCAAGATCGTTTACCCCCTCACAGTGACATTTCACCAGTGAGGTCCCCCACAGTGACTACAGTGCCTAGCCATTTTGGGAGACCCGCTGGAATCTGGTGCTGCCTGTTGGGGGTCTTGCACCCCGCCAATCAGCTCTGACTGGAGTTGAGAATCTTTAAGTGGGGGATGCAGGGGGTGCAGCCTCCTCAGTGGGGGGATATGGGAGAAACCCCCTGAAGAAAACAAAGAAATCAATAGCGAACCAGCAGTCAACTGCAGAATGCGGTCGATCTGCTGGTGTCGCTGACAGGGTGTTCTATAGAATTTCTGTTGGACTCCTGTCATGGATCCTTCCAAGATCAGCACATTGTCCATATGAGGATCCACAAGTACTTTGATCAAATCCTGTGAAAAAGTTGCAGGGTAATGCGTCACTATGTCCGAGTAACCATACTGATTCACCTGCACCTGCTGAGGCTCTTGTAGGTTCTCCTTCATGCCCATAAATCTAGTGGATTCCTCAATAGAATCAGGTTCCAATGAGATGTGTAACTCAGTGACTGATTTGGGAATAAGTTGCCTTTCAAATTCTGTCAGTGAATGAGGTAACATCAGATCAGGGGCCAGATTTTCAAAACCTTGAACAGCACACAAAGTGTTTGCACTCTATTTGCATGGAGTCTGTGAGGGACTGCAATGCACAAAAGGCAATTTGGTGCCCACTAAAGTGTCTAGCATGTGCGCAAATAAATAAAGCATTCTTGATGCAAAGAGAGGGGGGGGCCATGCATACAGGCACAATACTATGCCCATAGCATTAGCACCTTGCAAAGTGCCTTTGCCAAGCACTTTGCACAGCACTAAATGCTGCATATTAAAATGTCCTCTTAGGCTGGTCTGGTGGAGCAGAGGGTTGACGTGCTGGACGTCACACCTTGGGCCACAATGGTAACCTGGGTTTGGGAAGAGGCCTGTGTCATCAGGGGTCATCAGGGGGAGAGGATTGAGCATCTGGAGGACTGCTCTCCTCTTCCAGGGTGGGTGGGTGATGGAGGATTTACAATGTAGTAGCAGCCTCTGGTGGAGAACAGGGGTAGCACTAGCATCAGGATGTAGGAGGGGTGGGAAAATGGCAGGCTGCAGCAGCATGAGGCATTGAGGTATGGCAGCAGAGGACACCATTGTATGCTGTGTCCCTAGGGGAACCACTAAACAAGGAAAATGGCCCTATCCCCCGTAGGTGATGGTTGGCCCAGGGACGATGCACCCACACCCTGTGCCAGTCCTATATGCCATCTTTCTGGTGGTCTGCCAAACTTGGATGCCTCACTAGATTCATAGATAGAGCAACAGGTAGGAAGGTGGTCCCACTCTGGGGGACTCAGAGCCGGGGGGTCGGATAGACTGGGTGAGGCAAAGGAATGCCATATGAGAGAGATGGAGGTGGACTTCAGGTGGGTGGGAGAAAGCACCATTGAGTGATCACACCAGAGAGAGTCTGGGTGATAGAGTGGTAGAAGGATAAACAAAGTCCAAAAACAAATCCTTTTAATCCTGGCAAATCCCAGAGGCAGAGCTAGGTAGTGCAGCCAGAGACATATAGGTGGACATTATATCATAGCTTCTATACATGATGGAGGAGGCCCTCCAAGATGAGCAGTGCCAACAGGGACATCTTGTGTCCATCTGTCACCAGTGGAGGTGCTCTGCTGTGCACAGACACTACCGGCCATGAGTCTCCTTTGTGACACTGACCGATGAACATATAGATGGCTAGTATCACCTCAACCAGGCCATGCTCAGGCAGCTGTGCAAACTCCTGGACAAAGACCTGCACAGTGCCACCCAGCACAGCCATGCCTTGATGGTGGAGTTGAAGGTGACAGCTGCCATTTGCCTCAGGCAATAGGCACCTTACAAACCCCTGCCAGACATGCTACAGGAGTGTCACAGCTGTCCACCTCACACTTGCTGGCCCAATTTGTGTATGCTCTGCTGCCACACACTAGTGAGTTCATAGTATTCTTAGCACCATAGTGGAGTGAAGAGCAACAATGTAGCAGTTTTACCAGGTAGTGTACCTCCCATGAGTACTTGGTGCAATCAACTGCACCCATGTGGCCATCTGCACACCACTTTGCCCAGAATTTAAATGCCTACCTGAAAAGGAAAGGATACCAATCCATAAACTGCCAGGTGGTGTGAGATGCCACAGGGCACATCACCAATGTGCAGGTGTGCTACCCCAGGAGTACCAATGATGTCTTAATCTGGCACAGTTCCTTCCTGTGCCAAATATTTAAAGTTGACGATATACCCAGTGGACACCTTGTGGGTGAGTTTGCTCTGTGGGACAATGCAGCAATCCCCTGCAGGTTACATGGGGTTGAGTCCCAGGTGGGGGGGGGGGTAATCCAAGATGCTTTGGGGAATGTGGGCAGAAATTAACTACCATGATCCTGGCAAGACTCCAATATGTATGTATCTGAATAGGTGACAGTGTGTGAGTGAATACACTCTGCAGGACAGTACAGCAATGCCCTGTGGGGTACTTGTGTCCCAGGGTGGGGGAGGGTTGGAAACCCAAGATGGTTTCCAGAATGTGGGCAAAAGTTAACTATCAAGATCACGGCATGGTGCCAATGTGTATCTGTCTATTACAGGTGACAGAGTGTGGGTGAGAATGGTCTGCAGGACAATACAGCAGTACTCTTTGGGATACATGGGGTTGCACACCAGGGTGGGGGAAGTGGTTGAAGTCCCAAGATGGTTTCCAGAATGTGAGCTGAAGTTATCTGCCAAGATCATGGCAAGGCTGAAATATGTATGTGTCTGTTACATGCGACAGTGCCTACCCCCAATGATCTGGATTCTCACCCCTGTCTCCCATCCCACATTTGGCATGGAGGAGAGATACAATGTGGCACGCACCACAACATGTAACATCATTGAGCATGTCTTTGGCATGCTCAAAATGTATTTCTGTTGCCTGGGCTGCTCTGGTGGTGCCCTATAGTACCCACCTCAGTAGGCCTATGGCATATTCCTTGCCTGTTATATGCTACACAGCATGGCACACACCTGTGGAATATAGCTGCTGGTTCAAGAAGAGCAGACAACAACTGACACAGAGCCAGAGGAGCAGGAGATAGCACAGAGGCTACAGCACAGAGATCTGAGCATGGCACGGTGGGCCCAGGAGCACAGAAGCAACATCATGTAACAGCTAACTGTCAGCAGATGGTGAGTAGCAGTCACACACATTCTGTCATCAACCAGTCAAAGTTTATCGAAAGTACATGTGAGCACACAGGGAAATGAAAACTGTATTACTTGAAAAGGTAAAGTACAAAATGAGCTGCAAATATACACAATCGGTACAGAAACAGAAAAAGATTACTGGGCAGGCTTGGGATAAGACAGACCAATGAAACAGTTTAAATAAGAAGTACAAGGAAGAATCTGCATGTGTCAGAGGACCTATGCAGGAGGGCAGTGGTGTAGCCAGAAATGTCCATGTCATACACAGTCAATACAACCGCTACCCCATGTAAAAAAAAATATGTATACACTCCCTCCAATTGCTGCCCCTAAATGCAAAACAGAACTGAATGATGTCAAATGTCTCATCTAACCTAAGGTTTTGTACATGTTGATGTCATAACCAACAGACAGTTAAACTGAATGGAAAATACTCAGTGGTCTACACTAACATCAATTCCCCATATATGACTGAGAATTAGAGATGGGCGAACTGGTTGTGCTGTACTTCTGAACCTCCCTGTACTGGGCCGACTCAACTCTGTTAGGGAAAATTTAACTTTTTGTGGCTCAACCTGAGTTGCCAAATTGGCAAGTTTGGAAGTGTGGTTTGGTTTTGTCCAACCAGATTACAGGCAGCAGGTTGCAAAGCAGGGTACAAAAATTGGAAAAAAAAACACACAAACAAACCTTTTTTGTCCCCAATCACTAACAAATACTCCCGAGTCCCTGAACTGTCACATGATCAACAAAGGCAAACACTTGTGACATTGGGACACTGAAGGGAACCAACCAATCAGGGTCTTTTGTCTGTGATTGATTCATGTTCTAGTCAATCATGTGTGTCAGCCACTACAGAGTACCCCATAGGAAACAGTGTAACCAGCTCATTCAGGCTTTGCATTCAAAGGAGACGGTTGTGTTGTGGAGGCTCCAATTAAAAAAAAACCAAAAAAAAAACTAAACAAGTTAACGACAACTTTTTTTTTCTAATTCAGAAAGAAGACGAGAAAGGGAGAGATGGAGAGGGAAAGCTAAGAGAGAGAGAGAGAGAGAGACCAATAGATTTAGTACAGATGCTGCAGAGTACTAAACCCTACAGTAAAAAAAGAAAATAAAAAGGAAAGCATTTTTCTTCCTTAGTCAGAAAAGAGAGGGAGGAGACAGAAAGAGTGGGAGAGTAGAGAAAGACAAACAAATGCAAGAACAGCAGAGTGCTTCAGAAGAAGTTGCAGAGTACTTAACTCCACAGTAAAAAAAAAAAAAAAATGAAACAATGTTTTTTTCCTTAGTCAGAGAGTCAGAGAGACAGAGACAGAGACAGAGAGAGAGAGAGAGGGAGAGTAGAGAGAGACCAATATATTCAACAGCAGACAGCAGCAGAGTGCAGATTTTGCAGACTACTTAATTCCATAGTATATAAAAATAAACGTTTTCTTAGTCAGAAATAGAGAGAGAGAGAGAGGCCAACAAATTCAACAGCAGTCAACAGCAGAACACAAAAAATAGCAGAGTCCACACCATTTCTTTTAGAAAAATATATTTTTGCAAAAAAAAAAAGAAAGTAAGAACTAATAAGGTGAGCAGACAGGACAGGAGGACTCTGTCTGAAGGTCATAGTGCCTTACTAATTTTGAGAGGGAGGTTTATAGTGCTGTACAGATTTTGAAGGGGGGATATCACCCATGTCTCAGACTCTGTGTTGCCCATCTCTTTGCCGCTACTCCTACAGACTCTGAGTTGCCCATCTCTGTACCTGAACTGTTACTTGGTCATAGTGCCATACAGATTTTGAAGGGGGGGTGTCACTTCTCATACTTTATGTTGCTCAACTCTGTGAATGAATTACTACTAGGTCTTATGGTGCCTCATCTATTTTGAGAGAGGTTTGTCACATTGCAGACTCTGTATTGCCCATCTTTGTGCCTGAACTACTACTAGGTCATATAGTGCCTCACATATTTTGAGAGTGGGATGCCAAGTCTCAGACTCTGTGTTGCCCATCTCGGTGCCTGCGCTACTACTAGGTCATATTCATTGTTCTCTGAGCTGCAGTTGAAATAAATTATTTATTTTCACTCCAGCTCCCCTACCAATAAAAATAAAATAATTTTGTTATACCCAGTGGTATTATTTTTTATATGGCTGGCAGTCTAGTCTGGAGGTTAGAGTAATGAGTTATGAATTAGTTATGACAAAAAAATAACCTAATAGGTTGGATCCCCTCAGTGCTCCAGTATCATAATTGTTGCCTTTTATACAGTTTGCTGGTCATGACTCATGAGAGTCCAGGGAGTTTTCAGCAAGAGACTGGAAGAAAAAAATATTATTTTGTCAAATTTTTGGGTGGCTTACCCAGACCTCCTTGTTCAGTGACTCACTACTGCAGAACTTACGAGTGTTATTTATTTTTTATTGCTGTTGGTTGCTTGCTGACCTTGACAACATGAAAATACAGACACAAAATCTTTTAAAAAAAAGTTACATTTTATTTTTTTTAACAGAGGAATCTAAAAGAATAATAATGATGTTGTTCTCATACTTAAATAGACTAAAATGAGGTCTACAGTTCATCAGAGTAAATCAGAACCTTTCTGAAAAAAAATCAGAGTCAGAATCAGATCTGGGTCATAGCCAACCCGGCCTTCCCTACTGAGAATACTAACCTAAAACCATATGAGCATTGAGCAGGTTAAAAAAAATGAACATAAATGTGTACAGTGAGTATGCCTGCTTACACCCTTGAAGGAGGGAGATGTTCAATAAAGAAACATATGTATGGAGGCACCCATGCACTATCTGGGGACTACTGGGGGCAGCATGACAGCAAAGTCACAGGCATGACCCCATGTGTGAGGTATGTACTGGGCATAGCAGAGCTGGTACACACACATCAATGGTGCACAGTCCAGTAGCATGGTGACAGAAATCTCTGTCACAGTGTATAAATGACATGGTGTTCAGAGTCAGGGAATAGTAACCACACAGTGTTATTCTGCTGTCACTTTCATGGGCTTGGCAGCCATGTTGCACTGTGGATAGGGACCTGTTAGTTGCCGAGCAGTACAGGGGGGCAGAATGCCTGATGCAGGTAGTGATGAAAGACATGGGTCCCCCTGACAGGCAGGCATATTCCTACAGACATGGGACACTATGACAGCAGGTGGGAGGACTTCACTCCACATCGTGGACCTCACACCTTTGATCTCTGTTCCTAGTGAACCCAACACATGTTCAATATTCCCACAGTGGGTGGCAGTGTTCCTGTAAGTCCATGTCCCCATATAGTACAGTACACTAGTCTTAGTAGGTGTGCTAGTGGCCCTCCTCTGGGCAATAGTGATCAAAATGTGATTTATTTTAAAATTTATCTTGAGTATAATGAATATAGTGGTAAAATGCATATCTTTTTATGCAACAGAGCTAATATTAACAAAATTAGAGAATAACTTAATAAGATAGATTGGAACAAGGAACATGAAAATAAACCCACTGAAGATATCAGGCAAACCTTTACAAACATAATAATAAACTTAAGTAATAAATATATACCCAGGTTATGAAAATACTAAGATAATAAAGTGAGACCCATGTGGCTAAATACAACAATCAAAAAGATAATACCAAAAACTGTATAGGGCTTATCTACATAAAAAGACATATCTTTCAGGGAAGCTTTTACTTCTATGCAAAGAAAATGCAAAATGGAAATTAAGAAGGCTAAAAGGGGTATAGAAATAAATTTGGCAAAAAATGCCAAAAACAGATAATAGTGAATAATTTTACACATGTATCAACTCACTTTAAAGGCCTAAAGGTAAAGTAGGCCCACTTATTAACAATGGGAATCTGTGCTATGATAATTCAAAAATGGCTGAAATAATGAATGAAAACTTTGTAAGGTATTTAGCCCAAATCACCAACCATACTCTTGCTCCAATTCCTCACCCTGTGATAGCGTTGTTATTTCAATTGAAGACATTAAAACTAAGATACTTAGATTAAAAGGTAAAACTACCCCAGGACCAGATCAAATCTCAGGTCACATATTGTATATAATGTCAGAATTCCTGGTATATCCACTCAAGATTCTGTGTGAAATGTCTACAAATTTGGGGCTGATTGGAAAACTGCTCATGTTGAGCCCATTTACAAAAAGGTTCTAAACTAGACCGTAACAATTATCAACTGATTTGCCTTACTTCTACAGTGTGTAAAATCTTAGAAAGTCTTTTCAAAGACACTGTAGTAGATACTATTCATAATCTGAACTTAGGTCAACATGACTTTAAGATGGGCAGAAGCTGTACAACTACTTTGATTTGTTTCAATGAGAAGATTAGTGACCTGCTAGAGAAACACATACCTTGTGATGTGGGGTTCCCTGATTTAGAAAGGCTTTCAAAGTAATGCCTTATTGGGCTCTTCTGGAGAAAATGTACACATTCATTTGAGTCATTCACTTTTCAACTGTATCTCTGAATGTTTGAAGAAGAGAAGACAGAGAGTGGTGATCAATGGACATTTATCAAGGGAGGGGAGGTCACGAGTGCAGTCCAGCAGGCTTCTGTTTTGGGGACCAGTACTGTTCCAAATCATCCTTTCTGACATGATTAAAGATTTACTTAGCTGGTTAGTCAAATATGCTGATGATGAAAAATTGGGAGGCCTTTGTGAAACTATTTCACAGATTGGAGACATTCAAAATGACTTAGACAAAATTTCCCTGTGGGTCTACTGCTGGGGCATGAAGTTAAATATGGAAAAATGTAAAGTCATGCAAATTCATAAAACAAAAAATCAGAAAAATTCTTATATACTCCCTTGAAGGGAGTTGCAAAGTTCTGCAAATGGATCTGGCCCAGGCATTTGTGTTTCTCATGAATTGAACTGCTCTGGCTAGGTTTATTCGGCTATTAACAAAGCCAATAAAGTAATTTGGGGCATTAATAGAAACATTGGGCATGATTTTCAAAGAGCCCTTAGACTGCCACAATTTGCAGTGATCTAGAACTGCAAAGAACTCTGTGTGCATCAGGGACCCTGCACCAATTTTATAAAAAGCAGGATCCTGGCATCAAACTCCCAGAGTTTGCCGCAAGTCACTAGTTGTACCAAACAGTTGGTGCATCTGTGGAAATTGCTGTAGGGATCCAGGC
Source organism: Neoceratodus forsteri (assembly GCA_016271365.2). Lineage (NCBI taxonomy): Eukaryota > Metazoa > Chordata > Ceratodontiformes > Ceratodontidae > Neoceratodus > Neoceratodus forsteri. Next base: position 877,733,612 of record CM057458.1, on the reverse strand, counting down.
CCACTGCCTGGCATAAAACTAGAGGGGCTGGGATGGTGAGGTAGGGGGAGGAAGAAACAGCATAACAGGAGGGAGCCAGGGGCATAAGGGGCATGGGAGGTGGCAGTGGCAGTTTTGGTGGAGAGAGCTGTGCATAAATGGGCATGTGTAGGCACCCATATGGGTGCATATGCTGTATGGTATTACTGTCAATCATATGCAGTGTATGTACATATAGAACCCTCCTGATCCCTGATGTCCCCCATGAAATAGTCATACATTTGTTCCTGGTGGTCTAGTAGACCCCCCATCCCTTAACTCCCCGTTACTTAGTATGTCCCATTTCCTGGTAGCCTAGCAGACTCCCCTTCCTATCTGTGATCACCCCCATATATTACGAGATAACTGTCCCTGGTGGTCTAGTGCAGTGGTTTTCAACCAGGGATCCGTGGCCCACAGGGGGTCTGCAAGTGGTCCGTGGGGGGCCGCGGATGACCCGTTGAAAACTTTGCTGTGCTAAAAAGACTTAATTTTAACTTCAGTTAAGAGTTATTTTCTGAGCGCAATATGCGGTCGTAATTCCAATCAGACACCACCTAATGCATACTCAATAACAGCCATTAACACTGTGGTATGCTAGTAAGGTGTTAATGGCTTTGTTAACAGCTGTGATTACTGTGGCAGAACTGAATGGGTACATCAAAGCTAGCACAGCAGTTCCAGATCATCATGATCAGCTGTGCCTTCCACCGAAACCTGCCTGCATTAATAGCTGGTCTCTCCTTCTCATCTGTTGGTACTCTCTACCTCTCGACTTTGGTGCTCTCTGCTCACAAAAACTACCTGGTCCATGCCCACTATGTTAAACTTGGCTCCTGTATCTCTGTCCTTTTTTTAAAAACATATTTTCGGGAGATGAGCATTGTAGCACAGACAGGGTGTTTGGTAAACTGGTGACTCAGCGAGTGTCTCTCTGTGCTCTCTGCCCCGTTTAGTCCTCGCTTTGTTCTTTTGTTAAAAAAACCCAGTCCTCCTTCTGTGCTCCCTAGCAGCTATTTTAATTAATTCTGGATTAAGAAAACTGCCTCTAGCTCTCGAGTTTTAGATTTTATTTTGTATTTGCCTTCTTGGTTTGAATCACTTTAGCTCTTTACTGGCACGGCCAACTTCAGCTATGGTGAAACTGAAAGTCATTGCCCCTTTTGCTCCCTAATTTATTTGATTTCTCCCGTTTGTCAATTTTGGTCTGCTTTTTACTCACTTTTACTACTTTCTCAGCCTGCGTCTACCATGGTGAAATGGAGCACTGATACCTGCCGCTGATAAATAATCTTGCCAAACCCATAAAAGGCTCTGGTTACTCCATCTGAATTAAAATCTCAGGCTCTGGCTACCTGATTTTTGATCTCAGGGCTTACTTTATTTTCCTCTTGCCTGCCCTGAGATCTCTGGAGCTGTCTGAGTGCATTTTTTTTCCTGTGGCTTGTCCTGGGCTTTGCAGTCAGACCATTATTTTTGTTTTGTTTTTTGTTTTATGCCTCATTGCAGTGGATGTTGAATAAAAATTATTTGCAGTGCTGTGTTAAATTCTGCCAGTATTTTATGCAGTGGATATTAAATTGAGTTTGAAATGCAGAGCTAGTTAAATTCAACATTTTTTTTTGTGCAGTGGATGCTGAATTATGATAGTTTGAAGTACTGTGTTAGTTAAATTCAGCCAGCTTTTTATGCAGTGGATGCTAAATTAAAATAGTTTGCCCCCCAGTCTGCTGCATGCAATCATGTATGAAAACTGCATCCTGTTTGTAGGGGGTCCCCAACACAGCTGACACTCTGCCAGGGGGACCTCAGACCCAAAAAGGTTGACAACCAGTGGTCTAGTGAACCCCCGCCTCAACCCCATCAGGTAATATCCCACCATCCCGCTCTCCCCATCCCAAATCGGAGCGGACAACCAGCACAACCCTCCTCTCACCACCATGGCTGACTGCTGACTGAGTTCTCAATGAACATGTATTGTATGCAGTACGCACTCATTGACTGACAGCTGCTGTTATTCAAAGAGCATGTAAGGTATACAGTACATGCTCATAGAGACCTCAGTCAGCAGCCAGCTGTGATGGTGGGAGGAGGGCTGTACTGGTCCTGGCTCTGATTTGGGATCAGGGGAAGTGGGGTGGTGGAACACTACCTGATGTGGGGGGGGAAGGGGTCCACTAGACCACCAGGGACAGTTATTTCATAATACATGGGGGTGATCACAGAGAGGGAGGGGGCCTACTAGGCCTCCAGGGAATGGTATATACTAAGTAATGGGGGAAATTGGGGATGGGTGTCCATTAGACCATCAGGGACAAATTTATGGGTATTTCATGGGGGACATCGGGGATTGGGGTGTTCTGTAGGTATGTACAAAGCATATGATTGACAATAACACCTTACATCATACGCACCCTTACAGGTGCCGACACATGCCCATTTATGCAAACTCTCTCCACCAAAACCCCCACTGCCACCTCCCATGCCCCTAGTGCACCCCTACTGCCCTCTGTAAGACCCTATCCCACTGGCACAAGCCACTTAGAGCAACTCTTGGCTGGTCTAAGTGGTGCCCCTTGCTGTGTCCACGGCGGGGCTTGCAAAATTCCAAATAAGGGGATGTTGCAGACTCGCCGTTGCTCAAGTCCTCTTGCAACCAGGTGCACCATCATGTTGGGTACAAAGGTGGCACAGGGACACTTCATTGCAAGGGGTCCCAGGTGGGTCCCAGCCACCGGTAGAAAATTGGGAATGGCAAAAAATGCGATGCAAGGAGCCACTTATGTCAATCCTGGCTCCATAGGCTCCTTACATCACACTGTGGGCTTTGAAAATTGAGCCCATTTGTATCTAAGGATGCTAACATTCTTATGCCCTTATTTAGGGTCTATGTGGGACCCCATATGGAATATGCATCCCAAATTTGGTACCATTTTATCTAGCAAGATCATCAAAATTTGGAAAAAGTTCAGATAAAAATATTAAAAAAAAACATTCATGGAATGACTCTTCTAAATTATGGTGGACATTTTCAGGTCTTAAGTCTTATGTCGCTGGAGACTCAAAGATTAGGTGGAGACCTATTACTTATGTTTGATATAATACATGATCCATATCTGTTAACAGAGTTCAGCTTAGATTTCAAGACCTCAGATAGAAATCTGATAAGTCACCCTTTGCAAATATTAAGAAAATAATTTAAAATGATTTAAGAGAAATTTTTCTTTAGATAAAAAATTGTGAATCCTTGGAACCAGCTGCCTTTGGATATAATAATTAGTAAAACAAAAGGAGAATTTAAAACTAAGTTAGACAAATACATTTTATCGGGAGGTAATCAACGTTATTACCAGTAGTGAAGTCCTCACAGGATCATTAATGGGCACCATGTCTTCTGTCTCCTAACCTTCCTTGGTATGATCCATAGTACATGCCATAGAAGACAGATTGGTCTACCCTCCCACATAAGCTAGGCAAGTCTATGGATACAAGTTGCCTGTAGATGCGTCTAATCCCTGGTAAAATATGGAAATCCCCATAGAAGTGGGAGCACTGCAGGTGTGTTGCCACAGTGACGGTATGCTACTGTATAGGCCTACTGCTATAGACATTGGTAGAGACATAGCATGACACAGTAGCCAAAGAAGCAACACACAGAAGTGATGACAGTTACGTGACCAGCTAATATGAACAGTCACTATGTAATGAGGTTCTGGCAGGAACCCATTGAAGTCAGTTATTCTGGACTGTACATACAGTACTTAGCTGCCCGGAAGTGTCCACTTGGCTAGCTCCAGATGCAGTGCTTGCTGTCTGCATTACTTGTAATTCCACAGCTATATGAAGGTGGTGCACGTACGCCTTTATGGTATGTGTCACATAGTGACAAAATCCCTTACAGCGACACTCTCGATAGGTTTCGAGATTGTCGCTGTGAGGGACCCGAGGGCCAATTTCACCCTTTCATTGTCTTTCACACCCCATTTGAAACAACTCTGACTCTGAGTCAGATATCTTAAGAAGGAGGAGTGCAGTGGGTGCAGCCCCCCACATGGAGGGTTTGGGGGGTGCAGCCCCCCTGTAGAAAACACACAATGTCTGACAGGCAAAATTTCACCCATTAACATTGGGGATTTCACCATGCCAAACTTTGACAATGCTGTTGTCATTTCGCAGGGTAGAACCTCCTTTTATACAGCCCAGGAGCAATGTTGTATGTAAATGCATGCCGAAGTCTTTGGAATGAGATGCAAATTGATAGCTTTGTCCACGGACTGCTTAATCAGCTCATTTACATGCTTCCTTTGAGAATAGCAGTTCTGCATGCCATGCTAACAATGAGCCCTATGCACTATGCCAACATGCCACATACACCAAGTGTGTAGGCATATATACGCTGTAACACAGCGCAGTGAAGGTCCCATGGATCCCGAGCAGAATTCATCAAAGGTGCACTGATCAGGTGCACAACTGATTTCCAGTCTGCATGGGCAGCTATGCACTGCAGCAGCTCAGCGGGGAGGGATGGGGGCATGCCCAAACTAAACACCATTCACAAAGGCCCATAGTGCTGTTCACAGTGGGGGCATAGAAGGGCACTGGATATGGCAGTGGGGACCCTGATGTCTCCACTGTATGCGCCCTGCACACATATAACTCCCACCTGGTCCAGGCAGCCAATTGCAAACCCCCCAGTACCCCCATCCCTGTCCCATATGCCAGACCCCCAGAAATATCAGTGCCCCCTCTCTGTACATGTAGGTATGAATGCCCCCCCACACCACCAATGCCTGATTATGGTGGATCCTCCCTGAAATGTCACAACATCAACACCTCTCGACCACCGATCCTGGCACCCTTGCCTCTGCATTGGAGGTAATTTGCCTCCCAACCCCCAAGCCACCGGCAACAACACCCCCCATCTCCGTACCTGAACGTTGGTGCTGTGGCGATGGGCAGGCATTGTATGTTTGCATTTTGAGTCCTTCTAATGGCAAGCAACATTTATCCATTCACTTTATGACTGGTGGAATTTATACTTAAGTGTATGTACCTCAGCCAAATTGGGGGGAAATAGCAACCAAACACCATAATGAGCCACTTAATGTATATACTATTCAGGAGTTTCTGTAGAGCCATAACACCAGTTATGGTTCAACTTAATGCCGTTAAAGTAGGGAAATATGGTGTTAGGGTTTCCAACCCTAAATTCCCACCCCCACAAGCAGCATAAGAACAAGACCACACAAGTAGCCACAAATGTCCATGATCTGGTAAGACAAACAACATACTACCGTTTCCAGGTGACACACAACACATCCATCATCATGGTCCAGTGCTTCTGCAGCCATGGATAAATGTGCACACTTCAGCACATATGCACCCACTTCTGGCTTCAGAATCGCAAGCTATGAAAGCACCTGCACTTCTGCAGTTGCAGATCAAAATGCACTATACCCAACACAGATGATAAAAGAGGGTGATTTGTTTTACAGAAAGCATCTGTACATGTAGCTGCAGAAGCAGGCACAGTTCTAATCCAGGTACTGCATCTATTTTGGCATAAGCACAGACTTCACAACTGCCTAACCTTTTGCATACGGAGTCAGGAGAGTGTGTCATATAGTGTGAAATTGTACAGTATCTGCGTCTACAGAATTGTGTTATTCACATGGGGCCTGTACTTCAGCAAACAGTATTTTTCTAATCTGATTATCTTGAATGAGAATACGTATTTACAGAAGTCCAACCCACACAGTGGCATGCACTTCTGCAGCCAAAAATGGGTATGTATGTCTTACACTATACAAGTGTATCTCTGTCTACAGAATTGCAGGCTACACTGGGGCATGCAGTTTTGCAAACAGAAATAAGTGTGCATGTCTTACACTGTGCAACTGTATCTGTAACTGTAGATGCATATGCCCAACAGAAATAATGTTGTGATCTAGATATCCTGCATTTGTATATGGTGTCTCATAATAATGGCGAAACAATAATCGCGACACCAAGAAAGGTGCACGTAAAACTGCAAAGCCACTTATGGTGACTGGTACATTGCAGTGATCATCAAAATGGCAATGTACAGCTTTTCCTCCCCCCACCTCAGAACTGGTTATTTTTAGTAAGGGGGTGTTGGGTGAAGCCACCCCTCAAAAAAAAACCACTGTGGAGTTTGTCTCTGTTTCAGCAATTACTGGAATATGCCAGCCAATGTAATTGGCCTCATTGTTTTGCATCCACCTTTCTTGGCATCATGATTATTGTTTTGCTGTTATCACATAGAACCTTTGTATATAGGGGGTTAAAAAGCATGAGCGCAACACACTGTGCTCTGCAGCCAGAACTATCTTTGTATGCAGTTTTATGTGTCTACAGGATTGAAGGCTACATATGTGCCTGGGCTTCTGCAGACAGAACCACTAATCAATAGGGCTGTGCAAATACCTTTTTTCAAATATTCAGCTGAATATTCGGTATTCGGGGCCAGAATATTCAGTATTCGGTATTTGTGGCCAGGAGGAAGGGTGATTAAAATGTAAAAAAAAGCCTCCCCCCTTCCTGGCCAACAGTAGAACAAAAAAATATAATCCCTGGTGTCTAGTGGTCACGCCCACGCTGTAGATCACCAGCCAAATTGAAGAATCACCCCCCCCACTGAGATTGCCATCAATTTCCTGATCCCCTTTGTTTAAAAATAAAAACAATGTCCTGTCTCCCTGGTGTCCAGTGGACCCCTCACCCTCCCACCCTGCCAACAAATTTAATCCCTGGTGTCTAGTGGTCCCACCCTCCGCTGATCACTGGCCCAAACTGAAGAATCACCCCCGCCAAGATTGCCATCAATTTCCCTGTCCCATTGTCTAAAAAAAAAAAAAAAAAAAAATGTCCTGTCTCCTAGTGTCCAGTGGACCCCACCCTCCCACCCTGCCATCAGATATGTCGTGCACACACCTCCCCCAGTACCCCAAGTAGGCAACCGCACAGCCCTCCACTCACCTTCATGGCCGGCAGCCCGACTGAGCACTTCAATGAATGAGTGCATAACGCCACAGTTCCCTACTTTTTTGGCATTAAGTTGAACCCTAACTGGTGCATTAATGCATTTTTTTTGCAATGAATTTCCTTTCTTTTTTTGAGATAGTGGAATTGTATCTTCCTTAATGCAGGTCTGTTTCAAACTTATGTGAAGAGATACAGACAAACAGGCCCTATGGGCTCTGCAGCAAGGGAATACTTGGATTGTATTCTCATTCATGCAGGTCTGTTCCAAACCTACATAAAGAGATGCAGATGAACAGGCCATCTGGGCCCTGCAGCAAGGGAATATTCCATCTGCCTATGTGAGTGCAGCAAAGGATGTCAAGAATTCATAGGGCCAACTGGTGGATTTCAGAAGCACAGGGCCCTCTGTGGCTGCAACACAGATGCATAGGACAAATAACCTCTCTGTCAGCCAAAGCACAGAGCCCTATGCCATGCAGATGTGCAGAGGTTCAGGGCAGTATGCTAACAGAAAATTTATGTTTACTGAATGGTACTTGGGCCAGTGTGGGCAACCTTGCACCTAACATTTCCAGGCTGGGGGATAATGTTACATAGCAACACCATACCCTTGGCCTCGGGCCATCAAGCTAGCCCAGAGGGAAATGAAGTGTTCAAATAGTCACTATATGGTGTTATTTCAGTGTTACAGTAGCAGTGTACACTTCCTGCACACTTCATTTCATAATGCAGTCGATCAGTGTTTAATCAGTGCATCTTCAGGTCTCTTTTGGTGTACATGCAGTGCTGATACAGTGTGTGCGAATTATGTTAATTAGCACTGTAATCACACTGCAAAAGTACTGCAATTAGCAGTGTTTTGTCATCAACACTGCCTGAAGCAGTGTTCTGTCAGCAACACTGCCTTAAGCAGTTTTGCACTGCTTTTTCAGTGTGTGAATTATGTTAATTAGCACTGTAATCACACTGCAAAAGTAATGCAATTAGCAGTGTTTTCAACACTGCCTGAAGCAGTGTTGCATTGCTTTTTCAGTGTGTGCGAATTATGTTAATTAGTACGTAATCACACTGCAAAAGTACTGCAATTAGCAGTATTTTCAACACTGCTTGAAGCAGTGTTGCATTGCTTTTTCAGTGTGGGCGAATTATGTTAATTAGCACTGCATCAACACCTGTAGTGCACTTCAGTGTGCAGTGTGATTTTGGTAGCACTCCTGTCAGCAGTGTTGTAGTTCTGTTTCAGTGTATTAGGCTGCATTAAAGATGGCATAGAATAAAATTCAACAAAAACAAAACAGTATTCATCTGCAAGTATCTGCAACCTCAGCAGAGGAAGCTTTGCTTAAGGGTTCCTGAGTGAGAAAGTCGTCTGTGAATTCCAAAGAAGATGGAGATCTTGGGGGCTATGTCTATAGGAAATACTAAAGTCTGTTACCCCATGTTTGACTCAAAGTCACAATGAAGGGGGTGGACATTTAGGTAAGTGAATGACCAACAATAGTTCTGGTTTGCAGAAAATGGTATGGGAGCCTCACTGATATGCAGGTCCTCGCCAGTATTTCCAGGTTTATCTTCAAAAGAAGAGGAGAGCCTCAGGTCCAGGGCATGAAATTAAGGCAGGTAACTGCGATCTAAATCCAGCCAGCTTCAGGGCGGGAGAAATCAGATGAGGTGGAGAGGAGGGGAGACAGGGGGTAGGGAGAAACACAGCAGATGGGGTGAAGGATGCAGAACTGGGGAGAGAAGCAGTAGAAGGGAGCCTGGGTGGGGGATCTGAGGGTACCAGCCCATAAAGAGTCTACGGAGATCTGGGTGGGGGGCAATCTGTGCCACCCAGGAGGTTGGGGGGGCAAGGAGCAAGCTGGGAGCTACAGGTAGAAGAATGAGCATGGTAGGGCAAGCACAGGCTTGTGATCCCCAGGCAGAGGGGGACAAGAGAAGTAAGCTGGGGGTTGATGACAGAAGGAGGAGCCTGGATGGAATCTAACAGGCCAGTAAGGTGGGAGGGGGAGAAGGTGATCCTGCTGGGTGACTCCATGACCTGGGGCATCCAGAGGGAAGGGGCAGGGGAGGGAAAAAGCAGCCCAGTCAAGGCTAATTGCATCCCAGGCCTAGCTGTACACAAGGCCAAATTCCAGCTATACTCAATAGCATTGGAATGTGGGGAATCCCCAGACAAAACATCTGGGAACAAATGACTTAGAGGGGAACAGTGAACTAGAAATCCAGGCAAGATTCCGGGAACTGGCCAGGGTTTACCACTCTATAGAAGTGCAATCTCATTCTTTGAGATTCTGCCAGTACCTAGGGTGTCCAGGGAGACCAAACATAAACTTACAGGTGTGAACCAGTGGCTCAGGGACTGGTGCAGGGCAGAAGGGTATGGGCTGGTGAGGGACTGGGGGATACATGGGAGGACAAGGCGCTATATGCCAGGGATAGGCTACAGCTCAACTTGGAGGGGAGGGAGATCTTGAAACTAAATCTTGCTGGATTCATAGTCGAGAGGTGGAGTTTAAACTTGTAAAGGGGGGGTTAAGTAAAAGAGTAGCTCCAGGAGGGCTGCTCAATGGTCCAGGTCCAGGGCATGAAATTAAGGCAGGTAACTGCGATCTAAATTCATCCAGAGCTGTGCAAGAAAGGGCATCTAGAGACTGCTCAGGGTCGAGATGACCGGAGAAGGGAGAGGGGTCAGGACGGAGAACAGCCCTGATCAATGCTAGGAGCATGGGCAACAAAATGCCTAAGCTCCAGGCGATGCTGGTTGAGGGATCAGTGGATGTGGCAGCAATTACTGAGACATGGACCACTCAGAAAAATGACTGGGACCTAAATTTGGTGGGCTACAAAATATTCAGGAAGGATAGAGGAGAGGGAAGAGGAGGGGGGTGTAGCGCTGATAGTCAAAAATGACATAGCGGTTAGTGGAGTGGAGGAGGCTGTAGGGGGAGGTGGAGGAGATCTGGGTAACCCTACAAAAGAGGGGAGGTAAAAGATTGAAAATAGGGGTGGTGTACAGAACCTCCAACGATGGAAGAGGCCCTGGGGGACAAACTAGTTGAGAACATCAAGGGGCACTGTGATGGTGGAAAGGGTATGGTGGTGATCATGGGTGAACTTAATATGCTGGGGTCAGACTGGGACACTATGGCATCCTCTGTGGCCAGGGGAACAGAGACTGATGGATATGTTCCAATATGCCTTCCTGGTCCAGCAGGTGGGGGAACCTATTAGGGAGAAGTGGATACTGGATTGTGTCCTAGCAGACAGTGACCAGATAAAGGGCCTGGAGGTGTGCATCCCGCTGGCAGGTGGTGATCACACTACAGTCTGGTTTCTGCTGTATCTGGGGGGGGAGCATAACCATTCTAATACAGTAGTAGCGGACTTCAGGGGAACGGACTTCGTGGGCAAGGGCAGGATTCTACAGGGGAGCTTGGACAAGATTAGGCCAGACATGGATGCTGGCAGTTTGTGGGAGGCCATTAAGAAGGGGGGTGCAGGAGACTACTAACTCCTGTACAAAGGCAAGGCGTAAGCATGGTAGAGCCAATAAGCCGTGTTGGTGGACCAGGGAGGTGCAGGAGGCAGTGAGGGAAAAAAAGGCTGCCTATGCATGTTTTAAGTGCTCTGGGGAGATAGGGAGAGGTGTATGAGTTGATGGCTGGAAGGGTCACCACAGTGGTGAGGGGAGCTAAGGTGAGGAGGGAGCAAAACCTGGCTAGGGATATCTGAAGGGGGGAAAAGGGATTCTATAGATACACAAGGGAGAAGAGAAAAGGGAGAGCACAGATCAGTATTATTAGGACTCAGGAGGCAGGGGAAATCAGGCAGAGGTGCTAAATGAGTACTTTGCCTTGATATTTACGGAGGGAGGTAGGGGATTCCTCCAGCTCAATGGGAAGGAAGGGGAGCCAGCAGAGTCGAGAGGTCAGATGGAGTTGAGAGGACTGAAAGGAGTTGGGGAACAGGCTGGGCCAAGTCTAGAAAGGGATGGGTGGTTAAATGAGGGGTGGGCTGGGAGGGAGGAGAAATCACAGTGGAAAGGGTGAGCAGGGCCCTTGGACACTAAAACTGATAAGGCACGGGCCAGATTGGTTGCATCCGAGGGTTATGAAGGAATTGGGCGATGAGCTAGCAGCACCACTGGCAGCACTCTAACACCTCTCTGCTGACAGGATGGGTGCTTCAAGACTGGAGGGTGGCTCATGTGGTGCCTATCCACAAATGGGGGTCTAGAGAGGAGATGGGGAATTATAGGCCTGTCAGCCTAACATCTGTGGTGGGCAAAGTAATGGAGGGCATTATCAAGGATAGGCTCAGGAGGCAGCTAGAAAGGTTGGGGCAACTGGATGACAAACATTATGATTTCATCCCGGGGAGATCGTGTTAGACCAACTCCATAGATTTTTATGACTGGGACCCTGGACCAGCATAGACCGGAGGACGTCTTATACCTGGATTTCAGTAAGGCATTTGATTCGGTACCCCAAAATGGGCTGCTATTAAAGCTGAGGTGGGAGGACAGTTGCTCAGATTGGGGGTGGGGTGAGAGGACAGTTGCTCAGATCAGTAGAAAATTGGCTAACAGAAATGAATACAGAGGTAGTGGTGGGTAGTCTCCTCCTCCTGAAGGTCACAGTGGGGTCCCCCAAGGTTCGGTACTGGGGCCACTCCTGTTCAATGCCTATGTCTTCGATATGGGGAGGGGGGTTAAGAGTAGGATGAGTCTCTTGGCGGATTACTTAAAACTGGGAGCATTGGCGGACGGGGACGAAGCAAGAGAGATAGTCCAGAGGGACCTGGATACCCTGGAGGGGTAGTCAAGGAGGTGGAGACTGAGGTTTAATGCAGGGAAATGGGTGCTGCATCAGAGGGTCTGAAACCCGGGCCATGTATACACCCAGGAGTGTCATACTGCAAGCCACAATGAGTGAGAGGGATCTAGGGGTGGTGGTAGATGTCAAAATGAATAACACTAAAAATTGCAGAAGAACTGTGGCCAAAGCAAACCAGATACTGCATAGCCAGGGGGATTACATCCACGAAGAGGGAGGTGATACTCCCTCTGTATAATGCCTTGATCAGACCACATCTCGTGTACTGCATGCAGTTCTGGAGACCTCATCTCAAGGATGATGCAACACTGCTGGAGAGTGTCCAGAGGAGGGCAACCAGGATGCTTCAGAGCATGGGAGGAAGGCCCTATGAGGAAAGGCTGGAAGAGCTTGGGCTGTACTCGCTGGAGGAGAGGAGAGATGGGGGCACATGATAGGGGTATTCAAATATGTAAAAGGAATAAACAGGGGCAGTGCCAAAGAGATGTTCAGACTAAAGAAGGTGGGAAACAACCAGGTGACATGAGTGGAAGCTAGAGGAGGGAAATTACAGGGGGGGTGCAGGAGATCTTACTTCATTGAGAGGGTGGTGGAGCCCTGGAATGCACTGTCCAGGAGTCTGGTGGAGGAAGGCACAGTGGAGGGCTTGAAGAGGGAATGGGACAGGTTCAAGGGTAAACTGAAGAAGAGGATGACCCTCTCTGGAGCTGTGTGGGAAGAGAAAGAACGAACCCATTAGGAGGTTGGCTACCGAGCAGACACAACAGACCATCCGGCCCATTCTGCTGGCTTTTAGTATGTTAGATATAGCGGAGGAACTGCTGAGGAAGGTGTGCCTATTTGTAGATGATACGAAGATCTGCAATAGGGTAGACACCCTGGTAGGGGTGGTGGAGGCAGTGAGGGAGGGCCTAAAGATTCGAGAGGTGGTCAGAAACTTGGCAGCCGAAATTTAATGCCAAAAAGTGCACAGTAATGCACATGGGTGTAATAACCCACAAACCATTTTCACACAGGGTGGTGGTAAGGAAACTCAGCAGGACAGAGATCTGGGGATTATAATTTCAGATAACCTTAAAGCAGAGAACCAGTGCAGCACAGTGGTGGTCAAAGTGAATAGAATGCTGGTGTGCATACGGAAGGGTATAAAACAGAAAGAGGGAGGTGCTGATGCGCCTTTATAAATCCATGGTGAGGCCTCACCTGGAGTATGGGGTTTAGTTCTGGAGGCCTCACCTGCACAAGGATATAAGACAAGATTGAAAGGGTTCAGACAAGGGCAACCAAGATGGTGCATGCTATGCATAGGCAGCCCCATGAGGAGAGGTGGAGGGAATCTGATCTGTACCTGCTGGAGACTAGTAAGGTGAGAGTGGGAAGCTTATTTGCAAGGAAAATAAGTGCTAGAACTAGGGATCATAAACTAAGATTAGAAGAAGAAAGGTTTAGGGGCAATGTGAGGGGGCATAACATCACTGAGAAGGTGGTGGAGTCCAGGAAATGACTACTAGAAGAGGTGGTGTGCTCAAAAATGGTGAAAGGATTCAAGGGGGCATGGGACAGACACCAGGAGCTGACCAGTGGGCAGAGTGGGGTGTCTCTTGACAAAGATGATGATTGGGGGTGGGGGTAAGGGGCAGACTCGACTGGCCAAATTGGTCCTTTTCTGTCACCAGATGTCTATGATTCTAATGCAGTTAAGTAATTAGGACTTACCTGTTCCATCAGAGTAGGGGAGTCCAGAGTTGGGGTGTCCTTGGTTCGGGGTATCCTGGTAGGACCTGAAAGGGAAGAACAGAGAAGGATGAAGGGACACAAAGGGTCGGAGGTGCTAGAGGAGAGATTAGAGTGTTAGAATTAAAACAAAGATACTTATCTGATTGGTATGTTTGGCCAGACCTGTAGAAATAAAGGGAAAAATAGATCAGTATGGGGAAGTTATAGTAGCAAGAGTAGAGAGATACAAATATGGTATATAGCACAGGAGTAAAGGAAGAGAAGTTTCAGAGGAAACGACAAACTTGGCCAAAGTAAGGAAACTAGAGATGGAATAAAAAATGCAGACAGCTAAGAACAGAGAATAAAGTGGTATTTGAGACTCGGCAACCCCCCTTAGCGCCCCAGGTGACCTGCAGGTAGCCAATAAATTAAAGAAGTAGTCCAGATGGGCAGGTGGGAATGCATTTGGGCTCGTGGCCCCTATATTATTTAAAAAGGGACACTGGTGGTTCAGGAGTCTTGAGTCTTGAGGAATCTTGAGTCCCAGGAGGCCAGTGGTTTGAAAGGTATAACTCTGGTGATATAATGGATCACTCCCTCATGGACAGTGGCAATTTTTTTTTTTATATTATCTTTCCCTGGAACCTAATGTGGGGGGGGGGGTGATGTCCTTGGGCCCAGACTATATGTAGCAGGCAGGAGGCTGTTCAGAAAATTGCTGACCAGACATGCTGTGGCTGTTGCTAGTCAGCCAGTTTAGTGCTACTGAACTACAATGACAGTAATGACAGGCACTTTCAACTGCCAGTCCAGAGAAGGGCAACTAAAATAGCGAAGGGTCTGCACCAGAAGCCATACAAAGAGAGATGAGCTGAATATGTATGAAATTGAGGAAAAGGGCCGGGGAGACAGGACAGAAAATTTCAAGCACCTCAAGGGAATCAACAAAGTCCAAGAGTAGCATCTTTCAGAAAAAAAGATGTGCAAGAACAAGAGGCCAAATTTGAAGATAGAGGGGATGGCTCAGGGGCAACATGAGGAAGTATTTTTTTCACAGAGAGGGTGGTGAACACATGGAATGGCCTTCCTAAGGAGGTTGTGGGGTCAAAAATAGTGGGGGACTTCAAGAATACACGGGACAGACATGAACCAATTCTACTGGTGGGTAGGAGGAAGTCAGCTGTTGGATAACTAGGATCTGCAGCTTATCCACTAGGTAGGGAAATGGGCCGACTGAGTGGGCCAAGCAGTCCTTATCTGCTATCAAGGTCTATGTGTCTATGATTCAGCCCACAGAGCTCAGGCTGTAACCTGCTCCATGTGTGTGGGAATGAAGATGGGATATTTTTGGGAGGGGGAAGAGACACTAGCAAATATGACTCCCTCTACCCATCAGCCACAAAGTGGCATGTGAAGCGCCCCCAACAGGAAGAGGGTCTGGAGGGTGGGCAGCCAGTAGTAGGTGGCAGGAACCTTTAGCTACTGTAGGTGCCCTGAGGGCCTGGTAGAAAGGGACTGGGAGAGCAAATGCACAAGATAGGGGCCACAAAGGAAAATCCACAGTGCAGCTGAAGGGCAATGCCTGAACTTGACTTAAAAGTAGCTGTGGGTGGGAGGCAAACAGGGGAAATCAGTGGGCTCCCTGACGGGACCATGAAAGCAGCAAGCACTGCATACAATACAGTCGCACAGCAGCTAATGTCAAAGTACCAGGGGCTAACAAAAGGATTTGGAGGAGGAAAAGAACAACATAAGGTCCAGGACAGCTCACAGTTAAAAAACACAGAGCACTAAAGAGAAAGAGCCCTGATGGTTTATAAATATTAAGTAAATTTATGCAATAGGAATGGACATAAATGGAGAGTGATAATCCATTTTATCCGAGCATGTACGTGTATACATGCAGAATCTTACATTTACACATATATTTATTACGGTCATCCTCGATTAATATGCATGGTGGACTGCGTCACACATCCCTCATCCCTCACCCCAGTTGTTTGACACTGCTTACTGGTATCTTGCTTTTAGTTTTGTTTCTTCCAGGTTGCCCGTCCCTCAGCCACGCCACCTGCCATTTAGTCACACTTCTCCCCGTTCTTCCCACTATCATACAGCGATCATTTGTTTCTGTTTAACAGTTTGTTTTTTTTTGCTTTTCTACCAAACCTTTTTCAACTGGCTGCTCCAAGCTGCGCTCCAGCTGTCGCACTACTCTGCATTCTGTTACCGTGTCCTCTCGCCACACCTCTCGATAAAAAAAACAGACTTTTTTTTTATATACACTGCTTCCTCAAAAACTGATAAGCCCTCACTCTTACTCTTCCACTCTGGTTTCCCAAACTCGCTACAACTGCCACCAGAGCTCCCCCAGCACATAGAAACTGTCAGATTTTTTTCCTTAAACTGCTTGCTCGAAAACCCCACTGCTGATGAGCCCTCACTCTAGGTCACACTTCTGCTGTGGTTTCCAGACCTCGCTACAACTGCAACCATAGGCTCCTGTGAAGTCCTTCTCTGTAAACTCTAAATGGTCTCTTGTGGCCCTTATGGCCTTCCTTCTTCCCTGCTTATTTACTGAGATTTCCCTATGTCTATATACCACACATGTTTTAAGCCCCTCCCACCACATTTCACTCCTGACCTCCAACACTATAATGCTGTCAGTCTGTTCCAGGTGTCTACTACTCTTTCAGTGAAGTAGTAATTCCTCACATCCATCTTACCCCCACCATAAGCTTCATCATGTCCCATGGTCCTTTTTCCTATTTGAAGGAGCCCCCCAGCACCCTGTTCATCCTTGTAAGGTACTTGTGGGTCTCCATCATGTCCCCTCTCTTTCAGGGTTTATATGTTGAGATCCCAGTCTCCTCACAGGGCGTTTGCCATAGCCCATGTACAATTTTAGTTGCCCTTTATACTGCCTACACCCTATGCCCTTTCTAAGGTGCAGCCTCCAAACCTGGACACAGAACTCTTAGGCCCTGTCCACACTACCCCTCTGTAATGTTACAGAGTGCCTAAACCGTTACCACAATGGTTTACATTTACACCTGTAACGTTACAGAAGGAGTTTTCATAACCGTTGTTAAAACCACAGGAGGT
The DNA here is from genome assembly GCA_016271365.2 of Neoceratodus forsteri. Classification (NCBI taxonomy): domain Eukaryota; kingdom Metazoa; phylum Chordata; order Ceratodontiformes; family Ceratodontidae; genus Neoceratodus; species Neoceratodus forsteri. The sequence continues at coordinate 877,716,927 of CM057458.1, read as the reverse complement.
GGTTTCAACAATGGTTGTGAAACCGATTATGCCTCGGTAATGTTAATGGGCATAGTGTGGACGCGTGGCACTGGTCCCCTAGTGCAGCATGAGCTGCACTGTGGGATCGGGTGCCACAGTAATGGTCGCCCGGCTTCCGAAGTGTGCAGCGGTGGTGCCGGTCCTGAAATGGACACCGTGGCAGTGTGGACACACTGTACCACTCCACGGTTGTAACGGTTTCTATCTGTTATGGGGTCTGAGAGGTGCAGTGTGGATGGGGCCTTAGTTGGATCTCACTAATAAGGGATTACTTGCAACACCACCACCATCTCCCTCCTCCTGCTTAAGATACACCTCCCTATGCAGCACCAGCATCCTTCTAGTCCTACCCACTGTTTTGTCACACAGCCCAGCAACTTTAAAGAGACTCACCAAGGTAACGGAGTTGGCCCCTGCACCATATCCATCAGTGCCTTGCTGCCAGAGGACCCCAATGAAGTTAATATGTCCCCAAATTTTTAAGCCGTTAAAAAGTTCTGTCCTTTGTAAAAATATACAAACCAGGTCCCAAGAACTTCCCAGTTGCTTGCTGCACCCCAGCTCACTCACACTCTCTAGCAGTATGACGGATGCCAGTGAGGCTGAGGGGTTAAATCTTTATCTGTAATGGGGTAGCTTTTCTATTGATTTTAAATGATTTAGTGACCACCTGGCAATGAAACGTAGGCATCAGTCAAGTAACAAGGCCCTTGTTGGTTAGACAAGCGCCCACATTTTATTGCCAGGTAGCCACTACTATAGTTTAAAATCAATAGAAATCTGCCGCCAATAATATGAGTGCGCCTCACACCCTTGCCGGCATCTTGTCATCCTGCTAGTGAGCATAAGGTGAAGCTTGTGCAGCAGAAAAAAAAACAGGAAGTCCTTGGGACCCAGTTTGTATATTTTTATGAGGGACAGAACTTTTTAATGGCTTATAAATTTAGAGACATATTAACTTCCTTGGGGTCTTCTGGCAGCAAAGCACCGATGGGTATGGTGAAGGGGCAGTATCTTGGCAAGTCTCTTTTAAGATCATAACAACCCCAAGGTCCCCCCACTTAGTGATCATCAGTGCCAACCCTATAAAGCAGCTCCTACATGGAAACATAGAAACATAGAATTTGACGGCAGATAAGGACCGCTTGGCCCACCCAGTCTGCCCATTTCCCTTCCTACTGGATAAGCTGCAGATCCTAGTTAACCAGCAGCCTACTTCTTCCTACCCCCACCCCCCAGAATTGCCTTATGACTATCCCATGCATGCTTGAATTCCACCACTGATTTTGACTCCACAACCTCCTCCCCGGAAGGCCATTCCATGCATCCACAACCCTCTCTGAAAAAATACTTCCTTAAATACCTCTGACGCCCCCTCTATCTTCAAATTGTGCCCTCTTGTTCTGCACACCTCTTTTTTGAAATATACTACCCTCTTGGACTTTGTTGATTCCCTTGAGGTACTTGAAAGTTTCTATCATGTCCCCCCTCTCCCTCCTTTCCTCGAGGCTATACATATTAAGCTCCTTAAGTCTCTCTTCATATGTCCTCCGTGTGCAGACCCACTGCATTTTAGTTGCCCCTCTGGACAGCTTCCATCCTGTCCAGTGTCTTTGTGGAGATTGGGTCTCCAGAACTGCACACACTACCAGATGGGGTCTCACCAGCTGTCTGTACAGAGGATAATAACCTCCTGTTTCTACTGGTGATGCCTCCCGTATGCATCCCAGTATCCCCCAGCCCTCCTTCCTGCCTTCTCACATTGCATGCCCACCTTAGGTCATCTGATATGACTACCCCCAGGTCCCTTTCCATTTTGTTGTTGTTAGTATCTCCCCCCCATTGTGTACTCTTCCCCTGGGTTTTTGTTTCCCAGGTGCATTACCTTGCACTTCTTAGCATTGAATCTAAGCTGCCATACATTTGACCATTCCTCTAACCTTGCCAAGTCCCTTCTCATCCTTTCCACCCCACCCTGTACATCAACTCTGTTGCAGATCTTAGTGTCATCTGCAAAGAGACATACTTTTCCTTCCAGTCCTTCTGCAATGTCGCTTATAAAGACATTGAAGAGGACTGGTCCTAATACTGAACCCTGCGGTACCCCGCTAGTAACCCTCCTTTCTTCTGAGTGGACTCCATTTACTATTACTCTCGTGTCCTATTCTCCAGCCAATTCTTTACCCAGGCTGTCATCTTGGGACCCACTCCCAGGCTGGCTAACTTATATATTAATCTTTTGTGTGGGACTGTGTCAAATGCCTTGCTAAAGTCTAGGTAGGCCATGTCCACAGCCCCTCCTGATCTACTACTTTGGTCACCCAGTCAAAGAAATCTATCAGATTCATCTGGCATGACCTTCCGCTGTGAATCCATGCTGCCTAGGGTCCTGTGCCCTTCTGGCCTCTAGATACACGACAATTCTTTCCTTTAGAAGTGATTCCATCATTTTCCCTATCACTGAGGTTAAACTAACAGGTCTATAGTTTCCTGCTTCTGCCTTGCTCCCACTTTTGTGAAGGGGAATCACATCTGCCCTCCTCCAGTCCTCGGTACCACCCCATCCTCCCATGATTTGTTAAAGAGGGTAGTCAGTGGTGTCACTAGTTCTACCCTTAGTTCTTTTAGAATTCTTGGATGAATCCCATCAGGCCCCATTGCTTTGTCCACCTTCAGTTTTAAGAGTTCTTTCAGAACCCTTTCTTCTGTAAATGGGCTGGTATCAACTTCTGTATCCAGAGTGTTACTACTGTTTGTGTTATGTACCTCCCCCTCTTCCTTTGTAAATACTGAGCAAAAATATTTGTTTAGTATCTCTGCCTTTTCACATTCTCCCTCTGCCCACCCTCCCTCCCTTTATTCGCCTCACTATCCCCTCCCTTGGTCTTCCTTTGCTCCCTGATGTACCTATAAAAGGTTTTATTCCCTTCTTAACTGAGTTGGCTATCTTTCCTCAGTTTGGGCCTTTGCTGTTCTGACTGCCTTCCCAGCCTCCTTTTGCTTTAACTGAAACAGTTCTCTGTCCTGCTCCTGCCAAGCGATTCCTTGCACCTCCTGAATGCTTTCTTTTCTCTTGAACCTTCACTGCCACTTCCTTTGAGTACCATAGGTGGTTTCTTACATCGTCTTGTTTTGTTTATTTGCTTCACACAAGGCTCGTTACCTCTGTGATGGCAGTTTTATTATTCCCCATTGTTCTTCCACCCCTCCCTTCCTCCATTTGCTAGTGCATTCCTTAGGGCACTCACCCATTTTTGGCAAAGTCAGCCCTCCTAAAGTCCAGTACTTTTGTCTTTGTATGGCTTGACTCTATTGCTGTGTTTATTGTGAACCATACTGTTCGATGGTCGCTAGTTCCCAGATGGCTACCCACTTCTACATCTGTGATCCTCTCTCCATCTCCATTTGAGAGTATCAAGTCTAATATTGCTCCCTCTCGAGTGGGCTCCAGTACTAGTTGTCTAAGGCATGCCCCCTGTAGGGCATCTAGAATAACTGCACTCTCCTGGTTTCCTATGCCCTAGGTGCACAATTCTGCATTTTGTCATTGAACCCCAACTGCCCCAATCTTGACCACTTTTCGAGTTTCTCCAAGAGGCATGTGCATGCTCTCTGCTCCCTTCTTAATGCCCACCTTATAAATTTTAGTATTGTCTGCAAAAAGGCATTCCCTTCTTTGCCAGTTTTTCTGCAATGTCACTTATGAAGACACAGAAGACGATCTGCACCAGTACTGAGCTGAGCTGCTCACTGTCCCGTCACTGTAATAAGTGCCATTAACCATCACCCTCTGACACCTTAAACCCCACCCCCAACTACTACTCTGTTTTACAGCCTGCATTTCTGGTCCCCCTTTTGTTCCAGCTACCACAACACCATCACTCTGGCATCTGCCAGTACTTGCTCCACCACAGAATGAATCCAATATGGGAGCAGCTGCCTCAGGTAGTTAGGATACATTGCATGTTCTTCCATCCCCTAGGACATAAGCATCAAGGGTGCACAAACACATGCACAAACATGTGTGGCACAGCACCAGTCAATGTCTTTCCACCCATGGGCTGCTCCCACCTGCACTGCCACTTGTGGTCACTCAGTTGGTAGTACTACAGCTGAGCTGGCTGTCCTCCTTCCCCAGAAGAGAGCCTCTTGTATAACAGATGATCCTCCTACTCTCCCCAGAGAGCCCCTGACGTGAGCTCATTCCTGAACTAAGGTCACCTACGCCGCAGGTCATAGCACTACTGTTAAGCTGAAGGGCACACATGCCAATCCAGTTTCAAATTAATTTTACCACTTTGGATCCCTCCTAGGCTGATCAATCTCTTTAGCCTCGCCTCCCAAAATAGTCAACCACCATCCTCTGCTAGATCACCCTTCCAGGCACCAGACTATCCTCCATGCAGCTGGACAACCCTTCTAGCCCCAGCCTTTCACATAATGAGCACTGGAGCTAGAGCACCACACAGGCTCTGGGTCAGCTGCTTACCCAGCCAGCCACCCTACCTACATCTGGACCAGCCTCCAGCTACATTCTATACAACCTCCATGTAGCTTGAGCACAACCCCAAACCTCCACTCTAACTGACCACATATCTGAAGCTGTCCCTCCAAGCCCATGGACCAGCAGTCCCCCACGTAACCACCCAACCTACAGCTAGATCCACCAGAAGCCCCATACCAGCCTCACCATCCAACCACCCACCCTGCAGCTGGACCTCACTTCCAACCTGGAGCTAGCCCCACCACCACCACCAGCCACCCTCCCTGCTGCTGGCTCACTCTTTCATGCCCTGGACTAGCCTCCCCCAGCAGACAATCCTCCCTGCAGCTGGACCCCTGGGTTCATTCCCACCCACAGACCAGCCTCCCTCCCCTCTGCAGGTTGAGTAACCTCCCCAGAGCTGGACACCATTTCCAAAAGCTGGACACACCCACCATCCAAAGCAGAACCTCCCTACACCTAGACCCCCAATCACCCTTCCTCAACCGTGGACCCCATACTTCTCAACATAGTATTAAAAAAAAATATATATATATATATATATATATATATATATATATATATGACATAACATATTGCATTTGCAGCGTCAGTGGCTCAGCAGGTAGCACACTCACCTCCGAGGCTGGGAGATCAGAAGGCAGTGGGTTCTATTCCCATACCAGGCACTTATGTTAATATCCCAATACTGATGCTGTAGTGCAGCATGAGGGGAATGGCTGCACTCCTGAGGCACTATCTTTCAGAGATGTTAAACCAAAGGTCCCATCTGCCTGTTCTGGTGGTAGTTCAGGTGGATGTTTAAGATCCCATGGCACTTTTCAAAAAAAGCAGGGAAATTTTCTCCGGAGCCCTGGCCATATTCCCCCCCCAATTCACTAAAAATACCACAAACAGCTTAATCTGGTTCAAGGTCAGTTGGCTTTCATCTGTATTCCTCTCCCTCCGGGTCGTGCCTGAAAATAGGCAAGAATCTGTCTAGTGCACTTAGCCAGTCAACAAAAACGAAATAAATTAAACATAAAATACAAATTAATGCTGTCTTCAGCAAAAGAAAAAAAAAATACACTGATCCCCAGATTACAAAATAGATTTGCAACTGTTAAATACAAATATTAAATGCAAAAAAACAGTTCCCCCACAAACATACTCAAATATCTGCAGTAAATAATTCTTCCTTAAGGGAAACTCCAGATTTTCTCAAATTAAAAAAAAGTTGTAATCTTTTCTCTATGCATTCTGAATTTGCTCAGTTATACAATCTTCATGCTGTTCATTCTCCTGCCCCCACCACCACCAACACTACTTTAAAGTAACTAAATCAACAAAAATTCCACAAATAACAAGTAATCTAGAGGCACAATGCATCCTAAACACTTTAAAGGGGGGAGTGGTTGATTGAAAATAAAATATGTATTTCAAAGTTTAGCCAAGAGTTCAGAGAAGAGAAAATGTTTTCAAGACAAAACATTGAAAGTGAAACTTGCACAGCAGTTCATTTTGAAAAAAAAAAAACACCTGAGTGATAATTCCTTTACTGTATTTAACATTTTAGGGAGTTTAAAAGATGTACTTTTTAAACATAAGATCTTACCTTAACATGTAAATCTTAGCTGTAGGAAACCTCAGTTGTTCAGAAATGGAGATCACAGAGCACTCATGCAGTTTCATCACACTGGACACAGACAGGAAGAGAGCTGGGAAATGTAGGCCTCTGACTGAGTAGACTTATGGGAAAAGTAGTTTTAGAATGCACTTTTAAAAGGACACTGCCAACTTTTTTTGCACCATATTATTTCCAGGTAAAAATCCACATTTTATTATTGCTTAACTTCTGTAAAATTCATTGATGTTGCTGGTTGTTTTATCTGTCTCCTTGCTTAGTAGAACTGAAATGCATGGTAATGTACTCAGCCTTGATTGGCTAATTTAAATCCTAAAACTACTCCGCTGACTGTAATCTTCATTTATGATTCAGTTGTATTAAAAAAAAATTGTACTTTTAAAAGCATTGCAGATCTATTTCCAATCCTCATTTAGCAATAACTTACTCTTGAACAAATAGTCTGCTGAAATACTTCTTAGAATTTAGTATTCTTAGCGGTTGTATTTTTGAATGATGATTAAAGATTATTAAAAATGACTAAAATTAGTCTTTGAAGGCAAATTAATGAATGCTTTAATACTAAATTTAGTATTTGACTTCAGTGAGGGTTCCCAAGTACAGCCCTTTGGGCCTGCACCCCCATGACCACTCATATCTTGAACACTCCCTGCCCAGATGACCACCTAGCTGGACAACCATATCAACATCCCAATAGACCTCTTCCAAGTTGTGTACCTTGCCTGCAGCTAGTCCACCCTACAAGCCCCAAACCAGCCTCTCCCCATCAACTATCACCCACCCTGTAGCTGGCTGCTCCAGGCCATCCTTCCTACCCTAAGACATGATCCCCCTGCAGATGGAACCCCCCCAGACCTGATTCCCCACCTCAGTACGCCACCTCCCTGCAGCTGGACCAACCTCCCAGTCTCACCAAAGCACCTTCCTTAGAACTGGACCAGCACCCTCTAGATAACAACTCTTTCTGCAGCTGAACCCACCCAGACTACCCATCTTGCCCAGATACCAGTTGCCCATCCCACCCCAACCACTCTGCTTGCACATAGAAAATCCTGCCCTGCTAGGTACACTTTCATAATACCAATGCTTTTTAGTCTGACATGCTGCATCCCACACAAAACAACCCAACAGCCCTAGCTGCCCAACACACAGTAGCCTGACCTAGGACAGCGCCTGACACACTGTCAGGCCAGAGGAGGTCAGGATGCTGTGCGGCTGTTGAGTGGATTTTCCACAAACACATGAAGCACCTGATCCCGACCTATGCCACCCATCCCAGGACCTGAGACACTACTGAATAGCATGGATGATGTGAAAACACCAACCCCCTATGTGGTGCACCCTCCGAGGACACACTGACCTGATCACAGACCCCCTGGTAAGGATGACTGTCTCACCATCTATGGGTCAGGGATGAAACAAATAGCCATGCATGCCCCAGTGTGTTGACCAGCCATCCCAGGCAGAATGGCGGATTGTCCATGTATCCCTGCATGCATCATTATGTCAGCTGACAGCCAGCCAGCTGGGCATGCATGAAGGAATTGGAATACCATGCCTGTTGGTCGGTGCGTACATGACATTGCAGGCACACAGCAGAGCAGCACAGCGAGAACATGGATAGCTGTACCAGGAAATGGTCCACAGCAACACTACATGTGGATGCCAGGACACAGAGCAGCATGCCATCGCACCAATTGTGCATATGTGCATGTGACCGCTTTGCTAGCCCACTATGGGCCTGCAGTAACCACACAGAAAAAGTCTGGAGGTGTTTGGGGGCCTGTGCCACAGGAGCCAACTGTGGCATGAAGGCTGCCAGGTGTGTTGTAGGGGTTCCTAAGGCCCATTGCGAATGCTGTTACCACACAGTTGCACAGCTGGAAGGATTGGTGGGCACTCACAGCTTCAGACCTGTGCAATGTGTGGCACACATGAACAGCTGAAAGGATTTTGGGGGGACTCACACAGAGTCAGGCCTGTACTACATGTGACACACAGTGCAGATGTGGCAGTGTGCAGTGGGCTGCTTGGTGATACCCAGCAGTGTTGTGATGAGACATCACCACCAGGTTGGGGTGCATGTTAAATGTGGGAGTGAAACTTTACTCAACAGAAGGAGGCCACAGTGGCAACCTGGTGGCTGTGCATGATGTGTACTGTGAGTGTACAACTGTCAGGTGCCAAGTCATCATGGAAACCCTACAGGGTGGTGTTGAGTGCCATGCCACAGAGGAACTTCAGCAGCTTGCCCTTGTCCTTGGATGCTAGTACCATCCTTATCCACTCCTCATAGCTCTTCTTGGGTGGTGTCCATGGCAGTCCACAACAAATGTCTTCCCTGGTGACATAGGTCCATTACTGTTCCCTGTGGAGTTCTGCTAGCATTGTCATGACCCCTACATGCACCTTTCCGAGCAGGGCATGGAGATGGCAGTGGCAGGTCTCGACTTTGCTTTAGGTCCACGGTATACCTCGCTTGTTGAGCTCTGCAACCAACCACAGCTGAGTGGGAACATGGGGTCGTATCTCGTGGGCACCTTGGTCACCCTATTGTACAGCCATATCCTGCCCAGCACATGTATCTGCTCGAAACAATAGAAGAGTATGGTGGCATTGGGCGGAATGGTTGACTTCAGGAGGCTGAATGCTGCTGGAATGTCCTGTGCCAGGAGATGGGTGAGGGCCACGAGTTCTTGGATCTTCAGGCTGAAGTCTGGGTCACTTCTGTATTGTGGTGCAAGGCCAAAGCTCTGGACCTTCCGCCACACAATCTGCCCAAAGTGGAACAGGCATCCCTTGTTTATGGCTTGTGGAAATTCCATCTTACAGCAATGATCGCAGCCTGCTCAAAGTCAGTGATGATCATAGGTGGTTTGAGGGTGCAGGACTGTATACTGGCATATTTATTCAGCTCCTGGAACAAGGTGCAGTAACATTGCAGGCTCTTTGTCATCATCAGTGTATACACCAATGACATAATGAGGTTGTTAGGGTCCATCCCCATGGGTGCATAGATGATGTACAATGAGTGAACTGGTGTGGCACAGTCTTGAACGTACCATCCATCATCCAGAAGGGTGCCTGTGCCAGGTCCCTTATGTTGTCCTCTGTGGTGAGTAGAAGGACCTGGTGGGTGGTGCTGCTGGTGATCCTGCTGTACCATGGCCATCCAGTCACCGTCTGTAGCTGCTTGGGGATAGTGAGGTCAGCCAGTGTCACTGGTTCTGGTGAGAGGTCCTTGCGGCGGGTCCTGTTCACAGTCTGCAGCAGGGCCCTCTTGCTTGGCAACTGTTGCCACAGCTCAGTGGTCATTGCAGTTGCCTCACTCTGCAGTAGCTATGCAGGGCTAGCCATGGTGCTGTGTGCCTTCTACTTGATGCCAGCCAACACCTGTGCTGGTAGAGCATCTGTCACCTCCAGAACATAACTGTGCTCTTTCTGTTTCTTTAGGTGGTGCTGGCCATCCTGGAGCAGTGTGATGGCCTGGCCAAGGCAGGACTTGGACTTATGGTGCTGGTAGCACCATTACACTGTCTCAGGCTGTCCCGGTGGTGCTGAGGGTTGAGGCACTGGATGCCATACCTTGTGCCATGCCAGTGACCTGGGTTCAGGATTGAGCCTATGCCATCATGGGTCGGCAGTGGAGGACTGGGATTGAACATCCATAGACTGCTTTCCCAGTCCTGGGGTGGGCTGGGGAATTTCACTGTGCTGTAGCAGCCCCCTAGGGATGCCCAGGGGCACTACTAGTGTCAGTGACACTATGGGGAGCACGGCAGATGTCGGTACGTTGCTCCTGGACGTCATTGCATGTCCATGCTACTGGGGCCAATCGAAGGAAAATGGCTGGGTATGACCTTGCAGCTTGATGGCTATGCTCTGAGCCACCTGAAGGACTTTGGTGGAGTCCTGTTGAGGATGGTCCAGGGCTGTCCTGGCTGGTAGAAGCAGAGGGGGAGCCCTCCAGCAAGATGGCATGATGGCCATCCCTGATCATCCTGGGTGCAGTTTGAACTACCCAGCTCTCCAGGTGGGTGGAGCTGGTTTCTGGATGCCCCAAGCTGGAGTGTGTGCCGCAGCAGGTGAAAAATATGATATGATAAAAAAACAGTACACTGTCTCATTGCAGGTCCATTCATGGACCAGGAGGTAGCCATTCACATTCAGCTTGGACTTTCCCTTCCTGGATGGTACCACCTCACAGATTGTCCCTGTTGTTGGGGTTGCAGTTGAGCACCCTGGCCCCTCCACGGCTTCCACGCTGTCCTCCATTGTGCCAGAGGACTATGCAACATGACCGGCTTTGGTTCCAGCTTAGGCATTCAGGTGTGATTGCACTTCGTTTGCACATCACACTCCATGGGCCACACCTGTGGCAGCTGCTACTTGTCTGTGGGTGGTTTGTACCAGTACTGTAGTGCCACTGTCTGCCCACAGTCCCAGTGCTTCAAGGCTGTGCTGTACACCATGGTCACATTCAAGTTCTGTGTCCATAGTGTCCTGGGCCCCCATCAGCTACTGTGCTGCAGTGGGGCTATGCTCCATGGTACACTTCCCTGCTGTCCAGCATGCAGGGATGCAGGGGTCCCTGTGTGTTGTGCACTCTACCTACAGGTCAGTGTCCACCTACCTAAGCTGGCCTTTTCACCCCCCAGCACTGGCATCTGTAGTTCCCATGCATGCCTTCATGAGTCCATGTCGGTCCGCTGCCCCCATGCATCATTTTCTGATGCCTATCTGTTCTCTATGTCCTCTTCGGCTGTAGTTACCTGATCTGAGACTTCTCTGGTAAATGATCTATTGTAGCCCTCACTGTGCTATTTCCTATGGGGCTTGCATTTTCTGCCCCTGTGTCGATTTGTTTGTCAGAGTTTCAGTTCACCTGCTTTGTTTATCTAACCACTCTCCCTGCATCTGAAATGGGCCCTACCCAGCCAACCACTCTCCCTGCAGCTGAACCACCCTTTCGGCCCCTGGAGAAACCTTCCCCAAGGAAAGCACTGCCCATGGACCATTTCACAGTTACAAGGAGGGAGGAAGAGGCCCCCAGCTGAGTAGGAAGCAACTGCTGGTGGGGGGCTTAATTAGGGGGATAGACTTGCGAACAAGGTGGGGTAAAGGAAAGGGAGGTGAAATACCTGAGAGGTACTTTGGCTTGGAGGGATGAGAGCAGATACAGTGGATCATTAGGCAGCAGGAGATGAGAGGGAGCTAGATGTCATTGTCCACCTGGGGACAAATGACCTAGCAAGGGACGGGGTAGAGGTAGTGCAGGGAAATTTCAGGGATAGTGGGAGGGTCCTCAAGCATGCATGGTGGCTTTTGCCAAAGGTTGCCTATATACATCTTGGGAGAAGATAGGACTCTCCACACGGCTTTCAACAGTTGGTTAAAGGCATGGTGCAGGGTGGGGTCTAGTACTAGGAGTGGCCTCTTCAGTGTCTTCATAAGTGAAATTGCAGAAGAACTGAATGGGAAGGTATGTCTTTTCGCAGATGCCACCAAAACCTGTTATAGGGTTGACACTCAGTATGGTGTGGAGAAAGGGTTCACCATGCTGGTGTGACAGCCATGTTGCTGATGCCGATTACAGCACAGGCCACATTACAGCACCAGGCAAAACATATCCTGGGAGCTACACCACCAAAGAGCCCTCCTGGGAAACAGTCTCCATTGGGCCCCCTCCCCTAATTATCCCACAGGTCCAGGTTCTTAATTACCTGTTCCCCAGTCCTACCCCATCCTACAATCACCCCACAGGTATACAGTAGATTGTTACTATCCCTGATGTTCAGTGGTTTCCATTTATTTATTTACTCATTCATTTGTTTACCGAGTAGGTGCTCTGGTCCGAGAACCATTTTCAGGCATGACCTGGGCCATTGAGGATGGCAAAGGAATAAAAGTAAGTAAAGAGGCTGGGACAAGGCATACAATAGATAGTAAAAATATACAGGATATTTATATGAAGATATATATATATATATATATATATATATACTTGCAGCACTATGCATAAATAACATTTATGACAATAGCAGGTACAATAGTAGCCAAGTTGTAATACAAATTAGGCATGATCTGAGATGAGAAAAAAGTACATCACGCAGTGTAGTTATGGACCAAGAAGGAAAAGGAGGGAAGGGAAGTAGGGGCATGATAATAAGTTGGGAAGGCAGGAGCAAGTAGTGGAGGACAGAAGGTGAGATCCAAGGAGAGAGTGGAAGAGTCCTGGAGAGTCAGTGGTGTTAAGTGGAGTGGGCAGGTTGTTCCAAAGGAAAGGGGCTGCAGATGAGAATGCACATTTACCCATACGGTGGAGACTAGGGGGCACTCAAGCATGGGGCCAGCAGTGAGGCAGAGGTCTAGAACAAACACTTTTGGCCAAAGAAGGTGGGATTGCGGAGAGGTGGCTCGGTTTTGGATGGCCTTATTGACTGTGCTGGCCAGGAGATAGGTTTGTTGGGCTGATGGGGTAAGCCAGCCCAGGGCCTGATAGAGTGAACAGTGCTGTGTTGAGTAAAATTCCTTGCCCCCTGTATATCCAAAGTCCCCACCATGACACAGTTAGTTCTTACAGCAAATACTACCCTCTGGTCCCCAGCCTTACTATATATTTTACACCCTTCCACATTTGGCACAGACCATCCTCTCAGCTCCTTGATCAGGGACAAAATGGATGATAGTTCACAATCATGTGCTAACAGTGTCTGTGCCAATTGCCACTGTGGGGAGAGTGCGTAAACATATGGTGGAGGCCATGAATGGTGCGAGCAGTGGGACTGGGTGAGCAGGTTGTTATTGGCAGTTTCCAGTGTATGGAATGGACAGCAGCACCACTGAACACCAAGGGAAGTGTGATATTACTGATGGTGGGTGCTCAAAGGGGAAAAGATGGCAAAGGTGATACTACCTGGTTTAGGGAGGCAACATCTTTTAGAGCCATTTACCAACTGGTCAGAGACTCACTAATTGTGCTATTCAAGATATCATTTTGTGATCCTACCCTGTTTTTGGGGTGCAAAGTGTTGTTTGAGAGTCACTTACCCATTTAGCAATCGCAAATGCTCTTTGAATGTTCTGGTCTATGTGAACAATAACAGTCCATTACCAGTAAGATAAAGACAAGTGAACAAATACAAATATGGAATTGAGAGCTGTTCTCCATGAGGTTGATAATGTAATTTATCTTAACAATGTGTTAGAGTACAGAGTACAATGAGATTAATACTGGTACCACTGTGCTACCACACGAGTCTAGGGTTGCTGTGAGAGGTACCAAATACTGAAATGTCAAAATAACGCAGTACCATTGTGCTACCAGTGTACCAGTATTTGTGGGAGCCGACAAAAATATCAAAATTTCGTGATACTATTGTATTACCAGTGTATGTGTGAGAGACAGAGAAAATGGTAAAAAATGCCATAGGGATACCATTCTGCCAGTGCACTACCAATGCACAGAGGAAAATCTATATATCACCTACCACTGTGATACCAGAGTACCACTGGGTAGTACTATTGTGGGTTTTTCAGCTGACCACAGTATTGCCATTGCTATACCACTGTAATGCCATTGTGACAAATTCAGTAAGGGTAACCCAATTGCTGAGACAATGCAGTGTTAAAGAAGTGTGATAAAAATTATAAAGTGTTGCCAATACTACTGCAGTGTGCATCAAAAATTTGTGAAGGAAATACAGTGCTAAAGAAGTGTGCATGAAAATCTAATAACTATTTGCAGTGCTCTTTCAGTGTGCATCAAAACATAAGAAAGATTGAGCAGTGGTACAACAGTGTAGCAGAAAGTCAGTGCAGTGTATTAACAGTGCACTGATGAAAAGCAGTGCTTTGTCAGCCTGGACTGAAATAACACTGAAATAAGACTGAAGATGGAAGTGTACACTCCACTTCCCTCTGGGAAGTCACTGAGCTTAACCCTGAGCTCAGCTCACTGACATGGGATCACAAAAGCACTACCCACTCCAGGGTCAGTATTGCATGCAACAATTACACTTAGCCTAGTATATGCACTGTGTAATGGTCATACAGGCTTAGTGCATGAAAACCATTGTTACAGATATACAGTATATAAGGGCAGTACAGAATGTAAAAACTGTCAGTATGACAGAACAGTGCTAAAAGTGATATGAAGGCATGGGGGAGGGGCATATGTGAAGATTTGTTTTTTTTATAGAAAATAATATAGTTATAGGATTCAGCAGATGAGTATTCAGGTTGGAACAGTGTTGTATTTTACTACATAGTGCGGAAACATTTTGAATCAGCTATACATATTTGTGAGCCAGGTGAAAGTGGTGGGAAAATAAATGCAGATTTAGATTACAGATGGGATGTTTTGGGGTATGTATATGAATTACGTGACGAGGTCTGCAATGGTGTCACTGGTTCTAACAGTGAAGTTGTGGATAATGTCTTCACACCTATCAGACAAACAAATCTCAAGAGTTTTCTTTCCCATGTTATTGATGCTATGCTGTGAGGAATACGGGGCACCCATCCAGTCTTAGCTGAGTGCAGCTAAAAACGGGTTGAAGTTGGCGGTTGGGAATCTGGCAAACACGCACAATCAATCTGACTCACTGCAAAGTTTTCAAAATGCAAGGTTAACTCTTAGCAAATGTCTATGTATGCTGTGATGCAGGTTGCACCTTCTTTTAAAGTCCTGCATCTCCAACATGGTATATTATCATTACCTGCTGTGTTTCTGCCTCAGGAAATCCATGAGTGAGTTGAGAAAGTTTTTGAGCTGTGAGGTTTGCAGCACATTCAGTTGCTGACTTGAGTGAACTGCCATCAACATAAAATACAATGCACAAAATAAAGTGTAAGCAACATTTAAAACAGGGGTAAAGGAGCAGAGGCAGAGTAGTACAAATTTCAGTCAGCTTAGTATTCCTTGCTGCTTCCATTTCTTTCCCCTTTGTTTTAAATGTTGCTTCCCCTTTATTATTTTGTACATGGTATTTTGTGTTAACAGTATGTAAGTGTCTCTGATGGGATGCAAACCATGGTAATCCACCTCTGAGAAAGTCTACACATCACATAAAATAATAAGCTGAGCTCCAAACATTAAGTGAGTAACTCACAGAAATGAAATTAATATGTAGTTTTAATTTTCTTAAAATATTAAAGGATAAAAAATTCCACAGGAGTACATTTATGTTATAGCTGCCTGCAGAACCTTCTGAGCTCACACACTTTCTTTCTGCTTTTTTTTAAGTAATGCTTATCTAGTATTCTTTTAAAACCTGCACTTTTATCAGTGATGAGAGCAATATTTTTCAAGGGATATTCTTTGGTTCAAGAAGTGTGGAAAATCAGTAAAAAAACGTTGGTGTTCGTTTGATTGACCTCACTCCCAGTACAATACTGTTTCAAAGCAGAAATTCCTCAGACTTATAGTTTGCTGTGTTGTGCTATGGACAATCTGGCTTACCTAGAAGAAACAATTGTCCCTGGATCCCCACCCAGAAATAACTCAGGCCACTGCTTTGTCACTTTTGGATGCTCGCTGGCATATTTATTAACAGGCACAATTCATATTTATCAATTACATCAATCTTAATTCAAACAATTATTATTTACAGTTTGGACATAACAGTCCCATGTCGCTTCTAGGATATAACAGTCCTGTCTTCCCTCTCGGGGTTCTTCCCCTGTTCTCTTCTTCTTCCATGGTTGCTTCATGGGGTCCAGACACTGTGATCTGGCTCCCCCTTTTTCATCTCCATAACCGGGTACCACACTTAGCTGAACCACTCCCCCCCACCAGGTGTGGACACGGCGATCCACCCTCAGTTCTATATTCCTCCCCCTCCCCCTGTTACTCCCATGCCTGGGTTCTTTTGTCCCCAGCCGTGGTACCTACCCCTTCCCCTCTGCCTGCCCCCCTTTTTTGCTCCCAACCTCTTCTCTTCCCTTGCACTGTCTTCCCACCATTTCCTAACACCTTCCGGTGGGACTCCACCTAGCCCCTGGATCCTGGTCGACCATCTGCGGCCCCATTTTTGCCTATGCCGGGCCTGCCTACAAGGACACTTCACCTTGTGGCTCGGCCTACTAATGCCTCTCCCATGTCCCCTTCGTCTTTCTTGCAGGGAGGGTAGGTGGGGAATTCTACAGCAAAAAAGAGGGCTTACTGTGGGTTGCATGCCCTTAAGTAGCCTCTAAGGACCCCAGATCAAGACCCCTTCTGGCCCCTCCCATTAACCAATGGCCAGCAAGTCCAAGGGTTGGTCGTGTGACCCAACCTTTGAGGTCATAGCCCCTTGACCTTTTCTTGTCACCCCCCCTCCCCTTTGTAATCATTTTCTGGCTGGGTCCCAGGACAACCTGGCCTGCCTTTTAGTGGCAAGCCTATTTGTCCCTGGATCCCCACCCAGAAATAACTCAGGCCGCTGCTTTGTCACTTTTGGATGCTCGCTGGTGTATTTATTAAAAGGCACAATTCAAATTCATCAATTTATATCAATCTTAATTCTAACAATTATTATTTACAGTTTGGAAATAACAGTCCCATGTCACTTCTAGGACATAACAGTCCTGTCTTCCCTCTCCGGGTACTTCCCCTGTTCTCTTCTTCTTCCATGGTTGCTTCTTGGGGTCTGGACACCATGATCCAGCCCCCCACTTTTTCATCTCCATAACTGGTTACCACACTTACCCAGACCATTCCCCCACACTAGGTGTGGACATGGCAATCCACCCCCTTGTTCTATTCCCCCCCCTTTACTCCCATGCCTGGGTTCTTTTGTCCCCAGCCTGTGGTACCTACCCCCTTCCCCCCTCTGACTGCCACCCCTTTTTACGCTTGTCCCAACCCCTTCCACTGACCCATCTCCAGCTTGCGATGAAAGATGGGGCTACCCCCTTGAGGGCTAACCCCTCAGGCCCTTCATGTTAATTTCCCATACTAGCTCGCCAAAAGGCTGGAAGAACAGGCCCATGCCAAAGTCCATCAGGTGAACCCCAACTGTCCTGTAGATGGCCTCCTGGTCAAATGAGATGTCCCTATGCTGGATGTGCACCCTCCCCATCTCAATCACTGCTCTGGCCACCTTTCTGTTCTGGTGCTTCCTCGCCACCTCTATTGCTTTTGGCCCTTTTTCTCCCCTCTATACCCTCCAGGAGGTAGTCTCAGACCATCCAATTACCACCCTCAGCCACCAGCTCTTTACCTTCTCCAAGTCTGCAATCATGTCCGTCATCAAGGACCCCTATGACAGTATCCCCAAGTCATTGCCTCCTAGATGTACAATGATATAATCTGGTCTGGCCCAGGGCACCTGAAGCTCCTCCAGCAAGGGAAGCAGTTGTAACCACCTCATGCTTCTCAGGCTCCTCCACTGTACCCTGGTGTGATCTGTTCCTGGACAGAGCTGTGTCCCTATCCTTGTGGTGGCTGCAAACCTTTCTGCCCAGTAGATGAAAGACTGACCCACGATCCAGACCTGCCTCTTGGAACCTGCTGCGGGAAGAGGAAAGGGGACACCCATTAGCCACTGTCAACACCTCACATATCTTTTATAACAGTTTGATGTCCATCTACCCATCCACTTGACCTCCTTTTCCCCCGCTCCCATCGCAGCCGCTTCTGATGCTGCCCCAATCCTGAAGGAATGCAGGACGAAATTACGGGAGTCCGCCACCACAGATGCCATCGCCTTTTTTAGTACCACCCCTACCTGGAAATCTGTCACTGGCAATCCGTCCCCATGTATGAACCAGGTGCCTGGCCTGCGGCCCGCCTCCTACTGTACTCCGTCATGGCCTGGACCATGCAGACCACTGCTCCTGTCTGCCTGCCTATCTCTACTGTGGTGCCCTTACCCATCTGGTCTGTTTTTGATCTCTGGAGCAAGATGATCACTTTACCCACCTCCATTCTAACCTTCTCTTCTTGTAAACCTCCTGCGATCACCCCTTTATTGGGCACCACCATTTCCCCAACCCTGAACGCCCCCTAGCCATGACTGCAAATATGTCCCAAAACAGACAGGCTTTGCTCGCTGAGTGGCAAATGTTCTCTTGTGCTTTCACCACCTTTGTGAGCAGGGGTCCCATAATGGGTCTTCTCCCATTCTGCTTCCTGCCCTGACCCCTCTTCCAGCCTGCCACCATCCGCCAGATGGCCTGGCCATCCCCCACGTCCACCCACCCCCGATCCCTGCATGCCCAGCTAATCCCAGCTAGCTGGATCACCATGGTGGTGTGGGCCATCCCGTCCTCTCATTTTTCCACTACATATCTCATGACCTGCTCCTCCTGCATGGGGTCCACCACCTCCCAGCCTCTCTTGATCTGGAAAGCCTGAAAACTTTCCCAGGCCCCCTCATAGGCCTTCAGGGTGTTGGCTGACCATTACCCCCATAGAGAGACCTGGTCTTCTCTCTCCAGTCTCCCACAGCAATTCCGGGACCCTGATCCGGGTAGATGTGGCATGTGATGCCAACTCCCAGAACCATTCTATCTGTAAATGAGAAAGATAATCAGCCACCTCATTTCTTGCCCCTTCAATGTGCCGTGCCTTAAAGGACAGATTCAGACACAGGCCCAACAACACCATGTACCTTAACCCCCATCCCACCAACTACATGCGGCCACTCTGTCTGTTGATCACATCTACCACCCCCTTGTTATCACACCAGAATATGATGCACCGTCCCACCATCCTGTCCCCCATATCTCCAATGCCACCCTGATTGGGAATATCTCCAGAAACGTGATGCCCTTTGTCCATCCCAATCCTGCCATTGGGCTGGCCATGCTTCTGAGACCCATTCACCTTGACAGTAGGCCCCACCCCAACCCCCAGCCACATCCTTGTACAGCTCCATGTCCATATTGGAGGCCCAGTCCTCCTGCCAGAACGTCACCCTGTTGTATGAATCTAGGAATGCCTCCCATACCTGCAGGTCCTCCCGCACACCCCTACTGATGTCCATCCAATGGTGGGGATGTTTTGCACTGTCCATGGCTCTCCCCAACTGTCTCATGAAAGCCCTGCCTGGGCTTATGGCCTTGCATGCAAAATTAAGGTGCCCTAGTAGCTGTTATACCTGTATCAGCAGCACCCTCCTCCTCCCCCCTACTAAGGCAAATAAACCTTTTAAGCGCAGTCAGAAACATTCTTGTTCAGCATCCACCTCGATCCCCAGGAACTCCAGCCTGTAGACTGGGCCATCCATCTTTTCTGCTGCCAGGGGAATCCCGATGGTGCCGCACATGTCCCTAAAATCTGTCAACATCACCTGGGTCTCTGCTTGGCTGGTCCTGATCAACAGGAAATTGTCCAGGTAGTGAACAACCCTCTTGTGCCCATATTGGCACCCAAACACCCATTGGACCCATGAACTGAATGCTTCAAATGTGGAGCATGCCACTGAGCAACCCATGGGCATAGCTTTATTGAAATACAGCCCTCCCTCAGACTGGAATCCCAGGAGGTACCAGGCTGCTGGGTGAACCAGAAGAAGCCGGCATACAGATTCAATGTCCGTCTTTGCCAGCCAGGACCCCCCCGCCACCTAGATCAACTCCACAGCCTGATCCAGTGAGGCATAGGAAACCATGCTTAATGTCTCTGGGATCCCTCCATTCACAGATCCTTTGGCTGGGTAAGATAGGTGATGTATAAGTCGAAACTCCCCCACCTGCTTCTTGGGTACCACCCCCAGGGGTGACACCCAGAAATGATTGCAAGGGGGTTTGGGCAATGGCCCCTCCACCCTTCCCGCATTGATCTCCTTCAGAATCTTTCCCCAGACTATGTCCTCCTTGCTTCTCACAGAGCCCAAATTCGTAGCCTGCAATCCCATCCTCTTACCCTCAAACTCCAGTGAGAAACCCCTCTGAAACCGTGATCTCAGTACCTCCACCCCCCCTTCTGTTGGGGTAATCCTTCATCCAGGCTTCCACTATCCAACACTTAATGGGGGTGTGGGTCAGGCCATAACCCCACCTGCCTTCCCTGGTTGCTGCACTAGTTCCAGCTATAGTTGGTGTTGTATCCCCCCCAGGGCCCCACCATCCCTGAAATGGTCCCCCTTTACCAAACCGAAAGGGCTGCTCATAAGGCTGACCAACTGCCTGCCCAGCTTTGTCACCCCTCCCCGTCTGCATGCCATTACTGGGTGTGACCCCCCACACCACAAGCAGATGTGTCTGAATCTGCAGCTAGGCCATGTGCATGAAGCCTGTTAAAAGCCCAGCAGGCCTTTGCTCCCAGGACCGGTCCTGCTGTCTTCCCCTGTTCCGCCACCTGGCACGCTGCTGGACCCGAAAGAGTCCTTACCCATAGCTCTGAATAGTTGAAGTCCCACCTCACGTCACTTTTTGCTGCCATTCTCTTTCAGAAGGCCTCATCGTACTTGAGCCAGCCAAAACCCAGCCTCGCCTTATATGCGTCCCTAATGATAGCCATATAAGTCAGGAGTGGGATTGCAAGATCTGGTTGTCTCTCCAACACCAATGCACTGTAAATCAGGAAGCCCACCTGCTATGTATCCAAGCTCTTCCCTTTGAACCTGGCCTCCTCTGCCTTGTGCCCCACCTCTACCAATGTCACTGCCATCTCCAACTTGCCTACTGACTCCCTCTGCTCATACTTTTTTGCCGTCTCTTTGTCTACCAAACCAAAGATGTCAACATACTCCCCTTTCTATATTTTGTCCTTAATCAAGGATGGCACACGGTCACTCAGTGTGAAGCCTGGTGGTCCATCATACAGTTTTCACCCTTCCCTGGGGTGCCGGCCCCATCCTTATCCAGTCAGGTCCCTCCCTTTATGGTCTGCAAGGCCTTCTCCATTTTAGATACCCCGTCCACCTCCATGTCCCCCAACAAACCCTCAATATACTCCTTCAAACTAGTTTTATTATTCATGTCCACATCATCCTTACCACCAACCTGCTGCAGCTCCGCCGCCACTGGAATGGGCTCAGTTCCCCCCCCCCGGGCACCACCGGTGGGCTGGGTCCCACCCTCCTTGGTCTCTTGTTGGGCTTCCCAGCCCTGGCCATCTTGACCCACTCCTTCCGATTGTTCTGGGCCTCCTCTTCTGCTTCCCTTTTCTTTGCTGTGTCCATCAACTCCGTCATCTAGGTCATCAGCTTTGCAGCCTCTGCCAACATGATCACGCTGGTCACAGGGGTTCCCTTAGGTGCCATTCCCATTCTCAAGTGCCTAGTCTGCAGGGTAAAAACACCAAATGATCATTTGCCCCCCGACCTGCCATTCGTCCTCCCCCCCATCGTGTGCCACCATCCCTGAGGAGCCGGTCACCATGGCCTCCCCTGATGCAACATGGGGACACCCCCGTTGCCTGAGGGGCAAAACTCCTTCAGCCCCGTACCAGCCAACGGTCCTCTACTCCAAGCATGTGCCACAGAATGCAGGCCTCCTAGCTCTTTGTTAGACTATGCGACCTGACCTGCAGCCCCGCCTGTGCAGCCTACGTACGCTCCCTTGCCATGTGTCTGCCCTGCAGTCATCATCTGGCTGCATCCGTTGATCTTAGGCCTACTAGCCCCTGCCACCTTCTCCAGAGGGAGCCCATGTCTACTATAGCCACCACGGGTTCTCCTTCTGCATCCCTTCCCGTCGCAACCACACCAGAGCTGTATCCTCCCCGTAGCCCCCCTGCTCTACCTACCAGACACTACCCATGGTATCCAAGCCCCCCCCATGCTGACCAGTGCTCAGCTGCTGGCCAGCTGCCACTATGTCCTTCACAGGCAACTGTCCCTTCTTCTACCCCTTGCCTTTTGTTGTCCCATCCCCCCAAGTTAGGGGAGGCCTATGCCGCCTTGCACGTACTTGTATCCCACCACATTGCTCCCCTGGCTCAGAATTGGCAATTTATTGTGTAGGAAATCCCTCGGCCCCAAATTAGCGGCCTCCTACGTGGTCGAACTTCCCAGGCCCCCGCCCTGCCTCTTGGCCTCCTGGCTCACAAAATACACAGGCCTATGGTTGCAGTGATCCCCTGGCCCCAAAATGGTGTCCACACCATGTGGCAGGGCCTCCTCAGCCCCCGTCCTACATTCTGATCACTTGGTCCTGAACTGCCATGCTGTTGCCCCTCCTGCCATAAACCCAGCCTGCAGGCATCCCCCCTTCCAAACTCAGTGGCCTGACCACTCGAGCCCTCCTGTTAGTGCTCCTCACCCTCGCACCAAACCATCTAGGCCTGCTGTCCCATCTCCAGGACAAACGTGCTGCCTTCTCCCAGCACCACATGGTGCTAACTTTTGCTGCCCTTGCAACTGGATCTTAGGCATCCTGCAACACCACCTGCCCGATGTCCTAGCCAACAAACCTCTGCATTCCTGCGCTATCTCTGTGCAGTGCTGCCATCCCTGCAGCATGCTTCCAACTGGCACCAAATCCTACAAACTCTGTTCAAGCCTGCTGCTCGCCAAGAAAAACCACTCAACACCAACTTGCCTCTTAGCCTTTCTCTTTTCTTTTTTTTTAAACCAACTGCATGCTGAGGTGGATACATGATCCTGACTCCACCACACTACAAAATTCAACAACTTGTACACAAAAGGCAGCCATCCAGCTGACTGCACCACAAACCTTCAGATAGTCCCCTCTGACTCTGGGCCAGCAGCCAAACGGTCTGCTCTGCACTCCCTAGCTCCACCCCTCTCTGCCTGCCAGCACAATTCTTCTCCCCTTCACACTGTAATCACCTTTTGCCTTACCCAAACCATCAGGTTGTAAACAAAAAAAGCAAACACAAAAGGCTCCACACTCTTGCTTGACTGCATCACTGATACCGAAAGTCCCAGACCTGGTCCAGTAGCCACACACCTTCTTTTACTGATATGCAGCTATCCAAACTTCTATGCAGACTGTATACTTTTACCAAAGTGTGCAAAAGCAACCCACCAATCTGAGATCCCCACACCTCCAGCCTGGTTGCCTCCCAGGGAGAAAGGCCTCCAGACCTTAGTACATTACTTTAAAGCCAGCAATGTGCTGTAGGTTTGAATTCTACAGCAAGAAAGAGGGCTTACTGTGGGTTGCATGCCCTTAAATAGCCCCTAAGAACCCCAGATCAGGACCCCTTCTGGCCCTCTCCTATTAGCCAATGGCCAGCGAGCCCCAGGGTTGGTTGTATGACCCTGCCTGTGAGGTCATAACTCCTACCCCTTTTCCTGTCACCCTCCCCCGTAATCATTCCTGGCTGGGTCCCGGGACAACCTGGCCTGCTTTTTGTCGGCAAGCCTATATCACTTGTTTTTTCACATCATGCACACATGCTTCATTATATAAGTAACCAAACTAGGCTGAATTCTCCTGCAAAGTCCTGCTTCAAGAAATAAAACACTTGCAGTAAATATTAAGTATTATGAACTGAGGATCGTAAATAGAGGGAATCTGATTGGCTGAGAGCTCTTTGAAGCCATGATGATATTGGACTACATCATCATGACTTCAGAAAAGTTCTGGTGCCACCAGCCTCCTTGTTCTCTACTGTCTGAGAACTATTTTTTCAAAATGTACTCCTATACAACCCAAAAACTCATTCATAAAATGTTTTAAAACCAGTTTCTTTTCTTTTTTTTATTTAAAAAACTTGAAACTCAGTTCATAATAGCAATAAGTCACTCCAGGTTGTGGTATATCATGGGATATCATCACTTATTGGGTGGTTGGACACACTCGGCCTGAGGCCTTGTGCCCAACCACCCAAGGAATGATGATATCTCATGATATACCACACCCTGTCGTGCCTTATTTCTTAAGTATAAAATATTTGTAATTTATAAGCTTCTCATATGCAATGTAGTATGCCTCTTTTGCAATAAGGTGTGAGTTTTTTTAAATTCTCTCTGTGTCATTTCCACAAACATGATATATTCCAGTTTACAAACTTTATAAGCAAAAGACTAAGAGCTGAGGGGTAGTTATTTCATGCAATGAGTGAAGTAGAGGAGAATGTTTCATACAGGTTGGGCAGGCTGTATAATGAGAGGGAGAAGGAGCTGTCTCTCTCTCTCTCTCTCTGTCTCTGTCTTGCTCCCCTCTGTATCTCTCTGCATATGAGTGAGGTATAAAGCTTAGAGCCCCAGTCCTCAGATTCCATTATTACCAAATCAGTAAGCAGTCTGACACAGGGTGGCAATCACTCTCTTACTCACATGACACAACCCACATTCTGACTTTCTTGGTGCCTTTGTGAAGAAAGTTGGTGAAAGAGAGAGAGAAGAATAAAAGAGAGAAAGAAATAGGAAAGAGCTCTGGGGGGGAGACATTGTGGTGGAGGTGAGGATGAGGGGAATGACATCAAATTTGTGATGGTGAGAGAGAGAGAGAGAGAGAGAGAGAGAGAGAAGAATGAGGAGAGTAAGCTGAAGAAGGAGAGTGGAGGAAAGAGAGAGGGAAATTGTGTAAGTGTTGTTTGTTTTTGCACAGCTGTTTCAGGTGTTTTCTAAGACACACTTCTATACTATATAGCTAGAGATTCTACCTGCAGACCAGATGTGTGTGTGTGTGTGTGTGTGTTTTGATTTCTTATTGTGAAGTTGTGATGGCAGTTACTTTTTATGAAACAAACCAAACACAATTAAACCAGCCAGGCATGAACAAGAAGATTTGTTTTCACTGAAGTAACACGTTTTAATTGCATCTTTCTGAGTGTGTTAGCAGGTGTGTGTTAGCACAAGTATGTCCAAGAGTATGAATCTATATCTGTGTGTACTTGTATTGTTTATCTTCTGGCCCCAGTTTGATTCAATGTATATGAGTGTTTGTTAGCTTATGTGGAGTAGATTGTTGAACTCTTTTTTTTAATTTTTTTATTTTTGTGTTGTACAAATGTCCAATTGAATGGGGGATCAATACGTGACCACAAGACTCTGATCTATAACCCTGTTTTTATTTGGGGGGGGGCTCTGATTATGATCCCCCTACATACATATCATATGTACATAAGTATATGTTGGTAGACTGTATTGCGAGCAGATGCCTCCTGTTCAACACTACCAACCCACTTCAGTTTACAGACTTGCATATAACCATGCTCTCCATTACACTGTCTAATGCCAGATAATCTCTAATTCAGCATCTGACCATGGAGGGAAGAGGAGGGAATGAGTAATGCACAGAAATGTAAAATTCACTGTAGCACTGGTATTGGGGATATCAGTAATATATAGAATGAGTTGCAGATTTGAGTAGTGTGCTATAATACATAGGCTGAATGGACAAAGAGCTGAAAGTCAATGCAACATCTGAGCACAGGAAATAGACAATACAACATGCAAATAAATATAATCATAAATGAACCCCAGTATTCTGCCCGACGAAAACCACCCAGCATTGCTCACATACACAAGTTTGAATCCTGCCAATCCCAGTATCTCATAATATTGGACCCTTGTTGGAATCCCACACTACCATGCATAACATATGATGTTAGTCAACATTACCCATACACTTCCACTTAGCAGTGGCACATGCCCTCCTTTCCAGTCCACATCTATCCACTTAAAGAAATGTTGTGCTCTCCTGTATTGATAAAAATCCAAAAAATCAGTTTTACCATTTCCAGCACTTATAAAAGTTATGATGCACTATGCTCGATTGATTGTAATCTTTCATTCAATGACCAGCAGAGGAGGTGAGAGGATGATATGTGCTGGTTGTTGTTACATAATATTTTATTCCTGGACTTTGTTTCTGCTGATTTTTTTTTTTTTGAGTTAATGATTTTTATTGAATTTATAATTCACATTACATTTAAAGAGCCATCTATGGCAACATCTGTGCATCACATTAAATAATATTACATAACAAAAGTGCAGTAGGTACCTTGTGTGACATACATCATTTTTGAAGTGCGCTGCTACCATGAAGTATGAATGTTATATCTTGACACATTGCTATACCTTATACCCCTTTTCAGCTTGCCAAGTTTGCGTTGTCTATGTGAATCTTGAAATGACTACCTTGTTAATACTAAGATTAGGTACTTATAATAAGGTATTTACTCAGATGTTTATGCATGGGGAGGAGTATGATTGGGGGGTGGTGTCTGTACGTGTCCTCCCTAGCATACCTTCAAGGCATCCTGGTGTATCCAAGAGGTGGTCTGAGAGAGGCTTGACCCCTGGCAGTTTGGACCGTAGAACAGAACAGGGTACACACAACATATACAAGCACTGAAAAGATTCAACTTTTACAACTGCAGCTAGAGAAAGACAGCATATTACAGCATTTATAGGGTTACACTATCCTACCTATGATATGTATGCTAGGCACTGTCTCTCTCTGGCCTGCATGTGATGGGTTACTACAGGCTATCATAGTCTCCATCTGCCTAGTAGGGGACGGGGTATAAGTGAAAAAGATTTGGTCAGGTAGGCGAGGGGGTCTAAGTGGCCTACTACTTCTTTCCTAGCCTATGCATGTAGGGGGATGGGTGTACGAGGTGTATGGGGCCCAGCAACTGTGGAACTTCTGTAGCTGATTAGGTTTGACGCAGGACAGTCTATCTAGTTCCGCCACCTTGGTGAGGGAAGCCATTATCTATGTCATGGTGGGGACCAGGGTGCTGCACCAGTTACAGAGGAATACTCTCTTCACCTGCATGGCTAGCAAGAACAGCCATTGTCACTCACTGTGGGAGAGATGTAGGTCTGGTGCCTTGACACCCAGAAGGAAAAGCTGTGCAGTTGCTTATATTTGTTTGTTTAGCACTATGTTAGCTGTTTGACACACTTATTTCCAGGGGGGGGCTATTTTTGAACAGGACCAGAGGATGTGGCATAGATCCCCACCTGCAGATTGGCACCTCTAACAATTGTCATTTGCTAAGAGTTATGCTTGATGCAGCATGGTTGGAGTGCAGTACCAGAGATGCAGGATTTTTTCTGAATGAGGCAGCTGCAAGCATCTAGGAGGAGAATGTGGGTGCATCACCAGGCTTGGGACCATTGCTCATTAGTGATTGTGACAACTGCATGCCTCTCCCATCTAAATTTAGATTTCATTGTTTGATTGGGCATGGTGTCAAGTATTCTAGAGTAGATCCTGCTAGTTAATCTTTTGGACTCCTTTAGCCATGTCTTTACTGTATTGCTGTTGCCATGTGGGGGGGTGGGGTTCAGCCGTAGAGACTTAATAGTATCCCTGATTTGTAAGTATTATCAATGGTCTTTGTTCTGCAGGTCCCATTTATCTTTTAGTGCCTGAAAGGTAAGTACTATGTTTTGAGTTGTGTCCAACAAATCCAATACGTGGCTGGATGTCCTTGCTGTACCAGTGTGTTCAAAAGACCTGACAATTTGCTATCTGAATGTGTTGGTTGTTTCACAGTGGGGTTTGGAAGAGGGGAATTGGAGGGGGCCCTAACTTTTGGTGGCTCCATCCCCATCCCTTGACTGAGGGGATAATAGTGGGGTGCTGTGGGTGTTGGTTTCTAGTGAATTGATAAAGGAGGGAGGGAGGATTGGCAACTGCTCTCTGATACACTTTGATGCCAACCCATTGGGGAGTCTGTTCTGTAATTGTCTTAAACCATTGCAGTGTATGGACTGCTTGAAATGCATGTTTGTAAGCCTCCATCCATGGGAAGTTCCATCCCTCTCTCTTCCAGTGGGCACAGAGCTTACTGAGGCTGTATTGGGCTTGTGACCCTCTAATAGGAAATCTCATATTCTTGTGTATCTTTTGGAACCAGTTTTGTGAGATGGAGAGAGGGATGTGGGTTAGCAGATAAAGAATCTTGGGGGCCGTGACCATCTTGATGGTTGCTATCTTCCCTGCTAGTGTGAGTTATAGTTGGCTCCACCTATTAAATTCAGCTTTTGTTTCTGAATCAATGGTTGGAGATTCAAATCTCATATATTCCCCAGTTGTGGCAAGATTGTGATCCCTTGGTTTGTAATACCTTCCTTTACCCATCTTACTCCTGTACCTGATACCATGGCAGGTTGAGCCAGCTGTGTTAGGGGCAGAATTTCTGTTTTTGCCTGGTTCATCTTAAGGTCAGAGAGTTCAGCAAAGGAGGACAAGAGGGTGAGCAACGGCTGAATTGGTTTCTGTACATTGCAGACTGTAATTATTAAATCATCCGCATACATTAGGGTAGGGTAGCTACGGTCACCTATCTGTATACTTTGTGTCACAAGTCCACTCCCTTGGGGTGGGATTCTTTGTATCACAGTGAATCCCTCTTGTGATGAGGGGGGAGAATGGGGTCAGAGATAGCCTTTCTCCATGTGAGCGGATGTAATACAGTCTCGAGTCTGTGTTCCTGGGGTAGAACCCTTTCAGCCACTGCACCATGAACCAGAAAGCCACAGGTGTGTATAGGCTTTGGGAGGCACTATACACCATATTACAGTGTTTTCCCCCAAAAATGCAGCACTCAGTTCAACCCCCCACAGGCTCCTCTTGAGACCCTTCATATTCCCTCCCCTCCTTTTGTCACAAAGTCCATAATGGTACTTCACTATTGGTAGAGATTTGGCCCTTAAGTGATCACACAGATGTAGTATAGTCTGAACAACTCTTACCTAGGCAGCACACACAAATAACATAGGCAGAATTATTTTAAAATAAGCCAATGCCTTTACTAATTAAATTAATTAGAAAACAGTAAATATTATAAAGGCAAACTAATTTAGAGACTGGTTACAGGATATTGAAAATAAAAGGAAAGTATGCATAAAAACCTACACTATAAACTTCTGAGGTTAAAAGTCTATCTTGAGTCCTTAGTTGGAGTTTTGATTTGCAAACGTGTCCTTAGAAGTATAGTAGTTGAAGTCTTGGCTCTTAGTGATCCAGGAGAAATGTCTCTGTCCTCTCAACAGACAGGCTGAGAGAATTAGATCCCACAGTCTTCAAGCAAAAAGGCAACAAAAGGCCGAGATATTCCTCTGCATCCTGGTTTTAAAGGATTTCCAAGATGGCAGGTCCAGACGACACGGCTGGCGCTGTGACTGGCTAGCATTTCAGTTTTTATTGTTACCAACCAATCAAAGTGCAGTATTTTCTTACAATAACATAGATATGCAGTTTTCTGAACATAGAAAACAAATGAGGTCAGCCAGCTCACACCAGATTTCTGGGGGCAGTCCAGCTTCCCTGCTGGGAGATAGCCGTCGTTAATCAACCCTAAATACAGCTATTTATATAAATGGTAGCCTATTCAGTTTGTAACAAGATCAGCTCACTGTAGCCCTGCAGATACAATAGGAGGCCAGACATTCTGTCTCTTCCTGAGGCCCTGGTCTTTCACAAGCAAATTGGCCTACCTGGTCTCCCAGCTAGGCTTAATTATTCTTTGTCTCCTTTTAGAGAATTTAATTAACTCCAGTTCCTGGATAGCAACAAATAACTTTTCTGCCCAGTAACTAGAGTTCCAACATTATTCTAGAGTCCATGTACCTGTACCCATGATCCCTTGCACTTACATTTGGCCACCCTAGCATCTGATGCATTGCTCACATAAAAAAAATATAGAAAACATGACCAAAACAATAAGGTATAACCTTATCTCATTACCACACTCCTCCCTCCTTAACAGAACCTGGGGGTAACACTTCCCTTTTTAGAACGTGTTTCCACTAGTTCTTCCTCTTAGTCTGACTGCCGGGATAGGCCATCTGCATTGGCATTAGCAGATCTATGTTACATGTCCCACATGTGAGACCTCAGTCATGGCCATATGGCATCTTTTGTCTTTGACAGTTAATCCTGCCTTCTGTATCCTACCCAACACTTCCCTAGTTCTGGCAGTTAGCTTCTCCTGCCCGTACCCCTTTGTCAGGTCTGTGGTTGTTAGGTTAGTCACCCTACCCAATTTGTCTAACAACTCATCTGTCCAGGGCATTGGGTGATGATCAGACTTCATGACTGTGTTGAATTCATGATAATCCACACAAAAATGAGTAGATCCATCTAGCTTGGGGATGAGGACTACGGGCGAGGCCCAGGGACTGTGGGATTTCTGGGTTACCCCTAACTCCAGCATTTCCTCCACCTCCCTTCTAATGTCCTTTAGGATGGCCTCAGACATCCAGTCAGCTGAATGTTGTATGGGTGCTTGTGTCCCTGTGTCCACATCATGGGTCACTAAGGGGGTCTGTCTGGGCTTGGCCATAAATATAGGGGCAAAGTCCTCTAAGACCTCCCTCACTTCTTGGGTCTGTTATGAAGACAACTGGGGTGACAGTTTGATTGTCTCCACCTATGATTTCTGCTTGCTATCCTCTAGCAAGTCCAGGAGGGGTCTTCTTCATCCATCCCCTCCCCAGGACTGCAAACAGCAAACACCATATCAGCCCTATTTACATATGGCTTCATCATATTAACATGGTACATTCAATGAATATGTCTCCTGTCAGGCAGTTCTACAGTGTAATTCATGTCATTTACCTGTCAGACTACCTTGTATGGTCCCACCCACTTGGCCTGCAGCTTGTCTTTCTGTACTGGAATGAGGGCCATTGCTTCCTAGCCTGTGCTGTACAAGTGAACTCTGGATCCACAATAATAACAGACTTTTTGCTTCTGCTGGGCAGCTGACAGGTTGCTTTGGGCCATCCCCATCAGCTTCTTCAGCTTCTTCCTCAGCCTATGGATATACTCATTATTGGACTTCCCTGGCTGGTGTGCTTGCCTTCCCAATCTTCACAAATCAAGTCTAGGAGCCCATGCACCATACGTCTGTATAAGAGTTCAATAGGGAGGATCCTGTTGATTCTTGGGGCACTTCCCTCTATGTGAACAACAGGTGGGGAAGGTATTTCTCCTGGTCCCTCCCATGCTGTTCAGCAAACACTTGGAGCATCATTCTCAGGGTAACATTGAATCTTTCCATGAGCCCATTGACTTGTGAGTGATAAGGTGTTGTGCATCTCCACACCACCCCACACTTCTCCCACAAAGACTTGATCAGGTCCGACATGAAGTTTGCCCCTTGGTAAGAGATAACCTCCTGCGGGAACCTGTCACAGGTGAAAATCTCTAGCAAAGCATCTGCCACCTTGGGTGCCTTAATGGAGGAGAGGGCGACCAGTATCAGGTGGCGTAATCGACCACCGTCAGGATAAACCTTTTTCCAGAGGATCTTGGGATACTCAAGGGTCCCACAATATCCATTCCTACCCCCTGGAATGGCTCCTCCACAATGGACAAGGAAAGTAGAGCAGCTTTTGTTCTACTACCTACCTTCTCTATCTGTTGGTACTGGTAACAAGACCTGCAATATTCATTCACCTGCTGGTTGAAGTTGGGCCAATAGAAAGTTTGGGTCAATTACTGCATGGTGCTTGTGATCCTCAGATGTCCAAACATTGGGATATGATGGGCAACCTTGAGCAATCGCCTCATGATATTCCTGGGGAATGACAAGCTGCCTGTCCATCACCCCTCCCTCTGTCCTCATGTCCTGTGTATATAACAGTCCGTTGTCCCAAAATACCCCATGTCTCATGTCACCTCCCTGTGTCCTATCAGATTCTGCACAAGCCCTCAGCATCTCTAAACTAGGGTTAGTCCTCTGGGCAGCTGCAGAATCTTCACATTTTCCCAAAGCATGGGACATGTTCCCATCAGTTCCTAAACTTGGGTCCATAGCACTAGCATCAGGGCACTCAGAGTCACTGCCATCCCTTACCTTCTGACCAGTGGCTACCTCTCCCTCTGCAGAGTAACCTTCTGTAGCTGTTTGGTGAATGGCTACTTGGGGAAGTCCTAACTTTCTTTCATGATTCTCCATGTCAGGATACACAGGCTGGGGAAACAGCTTCCTATTCTTTTCTACAGGGGCATCTGTGGGGGTCAGGGAATTACCAGTTGCCTAAGCCATCTGACCGTAGGTAACTACACATACCATCCCCCTGCTGTAGATTATTCCCTATAATCACATTCACTGCAAGGTTGTCTACCACTGCCACCTTTTGTACCCTTTCTCCAGTCTCACCCCCAATGCAGGAGAACACTAGCTAGTAGCAGGGTTTTTTCCCTTCCCTTGTGAATCCCCTCACAGTGACAAACTGATTAGGTGTAAGCTGTTCAGGCTCCACCAAATCCCCTTTTATGGGGGTGAGAGACTCCCTTGTGTCCCTTAACCCATGTGTCTACACCCCATTTACAGTAACTGGGGGTATGTGCTCCCTCATGTTCATAAACTTACTCTCAGGGATACACAGTTCACCCACCTCCTTTTGAGGGACACTTTGTCCACTCTGTGCATTTTTAGGGCACTGTCTAGCCAGATTCCCTGGCAGCTTACAAAACCAACATTCATCATTCTTTTTTTCCAAGAACTCCTGTCTTGGTAGCTTGTGGCATCCCCCTTTCTGCAGACACATTGAGGGTTTTAGCTGCCCTAAAGGTGCACTTTTTCCTTTCTGTGCTGCAGTACCTGCTTCCCCACTTCCTTTTAGAGCAGGCTGGCTCCTGGCATTGAGATCTGAGAGCTCAGCAGCTTGCTGTGCTGTTTTTGGGATCCCAGTCCTCCAGCCAGGTTTTAAGCTGCACTTGGCAAGCCCAAAAGAACTATTCTAAAAGTATAACCTCCTCAATTATCCCCACAGAATTTGCTTCCACCCCCTCCTACCAATACTTTAACTCATTCAGGCCTAGATACGTCTGTAGGTGGCGTCTGAAAGCATAGCCAGTAAGGACAATAACGCCTGTAGACGTACTCAACTGACTTTCACTCAGGCCTAGAAATGTCTGAGGAAGTCAGCAGTTTTTTACCTAACTGTTAAACAAACCAAATTGCTTAGAATTGATTGCATAGCACCGTTAGAAAGGTGATTTTGCTCTGAACAATTTTGCTGCTGATACTTTGTGTCTATCATGTATACTTTAGGAGTTATTCATATTTGTTTAAGGTATGGTGTGCATGGCTGACATTTGCTTCTCATGCGTCACCTAAGCACCTTGAAAAAAATCAGAAAAAAATCAGCTGCTTGATATTTCAGCTAGTATAAAATAAAAACTAAATTGATTACAACTGATTGCATAGCACCATTGGAAAGGTAACGTTGTGCTGAACAACTTTGCCACTCATACTTTGTGTGTAGCACTTACGGTTCAAGAGGTATTCACATTTGTTTGTGGCATGCTGATTATGACTTGATTTTGCTTAGAAAGGCCCAGGATGCAGTGCTAAGAGTATACAGGGCACAAGTGGTGGAAGTCTGAAAGAGCTCTTGTGGTGTGAATGAGTTAAAAACTGCTGTTGCTTTGTGGCTAGTTCTTCAAAGCTCATGTCAGGACTTTTTTGGAGTTTACAGAATTTAACCCTGTAGGCATCAGGAGTCAGATCATACTCTTTAAGTAAAGCAGTTTTAAGTTTGAAATAGTCTTGGCTACCATCATTATCCAGTTGACCTAGTGCCTCACGCCCATTATCAGTAAGTAGCCAGGATTGCTGGAAGCTCCAGAACTTCTTGGGTACCCAGGCCTGGATACAGATCTTTTCAGACAAATTCAAAAATGCATCCATATCCTCTCCCTCTTTAAATTTCACTTTTAATTTGGAACTTAATTTATACCCCAGCCCAGGAGTTTCAGGTCTATCCCTGTCACTTATCTCCTTTGGCACTGGTTGTTGAAGTCTTAGCTTCTCCAATTTGAATTCCCTCTGGTGCTCTTTTTCGTCTCTCTCAGCTTCTCTCTGAAGTTGGTTTTATTTTTCCTGCATCTCCATTTCAAACCTCTTCTGCTAGAACTCCCTCTTCTGCTGGGCTTCAAATTTTTCTGCTCAAAAGTCAGCTCCAGTTCCTTTTCTCGCCACTTTTCTACAAGCTCCAATTTCCTCAACTCCAGCTGCAGCCTGATCCCTTCCAGCTCCAGGCTGCTTCCACGATCAATGGAAGCTGAATCTGATAAGGCCAATTAATAAATCTGGTGGTACTGGAAATAGGGACAATTATCCTGTTTCACTGGTTCCCCTTTGGGTAAAATTTTTGAAACATTGGTAAATGAACAAGTAACTGAATACCTCCACTCTGCTGGCCTTAGGGCTCCTGAGCAGCATGATTTTGGTAAGTTTCATGGTATGGGTACAGCCTTGGCCAGGTTCACGGACCACACCTCCATGTCTATGGATCATGGGTTACTCACTGGTGCTGTGCTCATGGACCTGTCCAAGGCCTTTGATTTAGTTAATCACCACTTGCTGCTCAGGAGCCTTAGGGACATCGGACTGGTGGATTCACCACTTCATTGGTTTAACAGTTATTTATCAAATCAGCCATTAAGGGTTGGTTTAAGTGGTAGTTTGTCCAATTGTAGAGTTATGGAACAGGGGGTGCCCCAGGGTTCAATTATTGGGCCTTTCCTGTTCACATTGTTCATTGATACCATTCCTTCCTTAATGAGACAGATGCATTGTCTGATCTATGCCGATGATATTATCTTGTTTTTATAGTTCAGATTCAGTGGAAGATATAAATAAAAGACTAAATGAGGACTTCTGTGTTTTGGGCGATTGGTTATTAAAAAAAACATCTTTCCCTGAAAAGTAAATTACCATATTCCACTCAGCACTGTGTACTGTATAATATTTCTGGATGGCTTCCTCCGAGGCTGAGCAGCTTATACAGTTTGGGCTGATGACGGATAACATTTTCTGTCAAAGGGAAAATTCTCCACTGTACTCATTGCTTCATGTTCGTAAAAATTCTAGGGATCTTCGTTCTAGTGAAATGGTTAGATTTATGGTGCCAAGAACCAAAACTAAAATGGGAAATCAATAATTTTCTTTTAGTGCTGCCTCAAACTGAAATGAGCTTCCCAGATTATTTTCTGGTAATATAAGTCATCAAACTTTTAAAGTTAAATTAAGGAAACATTTGTTGGATCAACTATGCTGTAACTGTTTCTGATTGTGCTGATGTTCTATGTTAACTGTATTTGATTGTATTTATTGTTCCATGTTAATTGTATTTATTCATATGTAACATCTTGACTGTATTCATACGGTCCCGGGTCATGCATGAAAATGGGCCTTTGGTTCATTGCGTTTACCTGGAAAACAAAGGTAAACAAATAAATATATAAATAACCTCTGTGGTGGCCTTCCCCTGGTGCTGTGGTTCTGGGTTCCCTGTGGTCTCACTGTTCTCGTCCTAGAGACTGTACACTGCAACGTTCCTTGGCACCCCATGCCTAAGGTCTGGTCCCTTTCAGTCTTTGGCTGTGACTCAAGGTCTTGGGCAGTCACTTGCTCATCAGCTGCTACAAGAGCCTTGATGAGGTTCTTTTTGCTTCGTCCCTCATAATGGACCCCTCTTTGCTGGAACACCTGCTTCAGCCCTTCTACAGTGTAGTCACTGTACTTGGAAGTCATATTTCTTCCCTATACTACCATTAGTATGTCTTTTACTTGCAGACAGAAAAAAACAGGGTGGGAGTTATATCTCATGACCAATTTGCCCTTTCCCAATTTTCTGCCCTCTTTGTGTGTGGTTGTTCAAATAGTTCACCGATCACATCACTGCTCACCAAATCTGTCACAAGTCCACTCCCAAGGAGCAGGATTCTCTGCACCACAGTGAATCCATCTTGTAACGGGGAGAGAATGGGGTCAGAGATACCCTTTCTCCATGTGAGGGGATACAAATCCAGTCTTGAGTCTGTGTTCCTGGGATAGAACCCTTTCAGCCACTGCACCATGAACCCGAAAGCCGCAGGCATGTATCGGCTTTGGGGGACCCTATACACCCTACTACTGTATCTTTTCCCAGAAATGCAGTGCTTGGTTCAAACTCCCACAGGCTTCTCTTGAGACCCTTCATATTTCCTACCATCCTTTCATCACAAAGTCCCTAATGGTATTTTACTTTTGGTAGTATTTTGGCCCTTAAGTGAACACACAGGTGTAGTATAGTCTGGACAGCTCTTACCTAGGCAGCACACACAAACGACAAAGGCAGAATTATTTTAAAATAAGCCAAAGCCTTTACTAATTACATTAATTAGAAAACAGTAAATAACATAAAGGCAAAATAATTTGGAGATTGGTTACAGGATACTGAAAATAAAAGGAAAGTATACATAAAAACCTACACTTTAAAATTCTGAGGTTAAAAGTCTACCTTGAATCCTAAGTTGGAATTTTGAAGTGCAAAAGTGTCATTAGAAGTGTGATAGTTGAAGTCTTGGCTATCTGTGATCCAGGAGAAATTGTCTCTGTCCTACCAACAGACAGGCAGAGAGAGTCCTACAGGCTTCAAGCAAAAAGGCAACAAAAGTCCCAGATACCTCTCTGCATCCTGATTTTAAAGGGTTTCCAAGAGGGAAGGTCCAGACGATGTGACTGGCCATGCGACTGGCTAGCATTTCAGTTTCTGTTGTTACCCAACCAATCAAAGTGCAGTCTTTTCTTACAATAACACAGATATGCAGTTTTCTGAACATAGTAAAAAACATGAGGTTAGGTAGCTCAACCCAGATTTCTGAATGTAGTCCAGCCTCCCTGCTAGGAGATAGTCATCGTTACTCAACCTTAAATACAGCTATTTACATAAAGGTAGCCTATTCAATTTGTAACAAGATTAGCTCACTGTAGCCCTGCAGACACAATAGGAAGCCAGACATTCTGTCTCTTCCTGAGGCCCTGGCCTCCCACAAGCAAATTGGCCTACCTGGTCTCCCAGCTAGGCTTAATTATTCTTTTGTCTCCTTTTAGATAATTTAATTAACTCCAGTTCCTGGCTAGCAGCAAACAGCTGTTCTGCCCAGTAACAAGAGTTCCAACATTATTCTAGAGTCCATGTACCTGTACCCATGATCCCTTGCACTTACACTGGGCCACCCTGGCATCTGATGCATTTCTCACATAAAACAATATATAAAACATGACCAAAACAATAAGGTATGGCCTTATCTCACCACACCTTGTATTAGAGGATGCTGCCTTATGGCCACTGCCAGTGGTTCCACAGCAAGTATAAAGAGTGATGGGGAGATTGCACAACCCTGTCTCACGCCTCTCCCAAGCTGGAAGGGGGCAGAGAGTTACCCAGTTGGTAACAATCCTTGCTGAGGGGCCTGTATATATAGTTTGTGTCATGGCCTGAAAATTTGCGTCAAATCCCATCTGTGAAAGTACCAAATTCGGGTAGCCACATTCCAGGGAGTCAAATGCCTTTTCAAAATCTATCCCAATGGTGGCTTCTGGTGAATTAATTGTTTGTGTGGCGTAAATCATGTTTATTAGGGTTCTAATATGGTCAGCACTGCATCTCCCTGAAATGAAGCCTACCAGTTAGGGATGTATTATGGAAGGGAGTAAGGGAGCTAGTCAATTTGCCAGTATTTTGGCATATGTTTTGCTGTCCACATTAATTAGGGAGATTGGCCTGTACCTGGCTACTAAGGATGGGGGTTTACCTTTCTTCAGTCGGACCATTATTACTGCCTCCCTCAAGGTGGAGGATGGTACCTATTTCCATAGCTTCAGCAAATACCAGAGAGAGAGAACTGGGACCAACTGGGATGCCAGAGCTTGGAGGAAATCTACCAGGTATCCGTCACCCTGCACATTTACCAGCATGCAGAGAAGTTAGGGTTTCTCTCACCTCTTCCGCTGTGTTGTGGTGATAATTTGTGGAGGGATAACTGGGCCAAGAATGGATGTATGCCTTCTGGGGTTTTAGAATGTGTGGAGGCATAGAACATGGAGTAAAACGTTTTCATTACCTGATTGATTTCATGATTCTCAACCACCACATCACCCTGTTGATTCAGAAGCCCTGTTTTATACCTGTCTACTTGCTGCTTGCAGAGTTGGTATGCTAGCACTTTGCCTCCTTTGTCTGTCCCCCTCCCAGTATCTGTGACACAGTTTCAAGGTAGCTATTTCAGCTCTTCTGCTCAACAGGATACTGATCTCAAGGCGTAGGCCCAGGATGGTGCAGATGAGAGGGGAGTTTGTCCCTGAGGGGGGTTGAACCTTCATTTGGGTCTCCACCTGCCTCAAATCTGATTCTAAGGATAGGAGACGCAGCTCCCTTTCTCAATTTTTTTTCATTATCTAATTTCTACATCTTACAAGTGCATAGTTTATACCATATGCATGTATATCATATCTCATCATCAGAAGTAAACCTAAGTATAATGGGTTCAGTATTAGTAAACACATAAATGTAAGATATTATAATAATTAAGGTAAAGTTCACTAGTGAGGGATCAAAAGCTGAGGGGGAGGGATCAAGTTATTACATATACATAGTAAAAAACATAAATCATATCGGGTATGAGTCACAAGCTTACTGTGTTTTTACCTTTTAAAATAATAAGTTTCTCTAAAACTGAAACTCAAGGTATTAAATCATACTTGTTCAGCATTTCGTATCTTAATGATGCAATATGTCTCTAACAACTCCATGAAGCAAAATGGTACTTCACTTGCTCTCATACTCTAGGGAAGGTATTTGTTCTGCTAATTTAATTTCATTTTGTTGATTATTTTCATTTTTTTTTATTTTTTTCATCGTGATACACAGTATGTCTTAAGTTGTTCAAGTTCAAAGATAAATCTTTTAACTTCTCCACATGTTAAGGAACATTTAGCAGGGTAAAGAATTTTAAAGGTTGCTCCAATATCAGTAAGATCTTCTTCATATTTCAAAAATTGTTTACAATGTGGCAGTGTTTCTGGAGCAATATCAGGGAATATATGGTAAGTAGTTTATTTCACATGTAAGGCTCCAAATTTTCTAGCAGCATTTAATATCAAATCATGATCTGTATTGAAAGCTAACGAAAAAATAATAGTGCTCTTAGGACCCACTGTATCACAAAAAATGTTAGCAGAGTTCTGAGCCTGATCTATGGCAAGCCGTTAGGGACATAATTCAGAATCTCTGGCTGTATAGTAAAACACACACTATATGGTGAAATACATACATCATATAGTGAAATATATACATTATATAGTGAGATACATACACAATGTAGTGAACCACATACAGTATCTATTGAAATATATACATCGTATAGTGAAATACATATACTGTATACTGAAATACATATATTATATAGTGAAACACATACACTATATAGTGAAATGCTTACATTGCGTAGTGAAATACATACACTATCTACTGAAATCTACATACTGAATACTGAAAATCCACATACACTATATACTGAAACAAATGTACTATGTACTGAAACATATAGACTACCTATTGAGATACATACACTACAGACTGAAACATCCACATAAATTATCTACTGAAACAAATACTCTATAGATTGTAACACATACACTATATATTGAGAAAAAACTGCATATGCTATATACTGAAACAAATACACTATATATTGAAATACATACACTACACACTGAAAAAAGCATATACACTATATACTGAAACAAATACACTATATATTGAAACATCTACACTTTATATTGAAATACATATACTATCTATTGAAATAAATACACTATGCACTGAAAAATCTGCATACACTATATACTGAAACAAATACACTACATGGTGAAACACATACACTATGTATTGAAACACATACACTGTAGACTGAAAAATTCACATACTCTATATACTGAAACAAATAAACTATATACTGAAATGGACTATGTTCTGAAACTACCCATCCCTCTGCCCTCCCCATGAATGTCCTAGAGCTGAACTCATTGCCGCTGCATTCAGTTAGCTGCTAGCTTGATGAGAGGATCTCTGAAACTGCAGAGCTGAGGTAAACAAAACAGGGCTATCTCTTATTCTACTTCTTTATGGGGGTTTTCCTTTTGTTTTGCTTGCACACCTTTAGTCAAATATCAGACCATTGTGATGTGACAAGAAACTTTTAAAACTAATTTAAATGCTGTAGTTTATTCTTTTAAATAAGTGCTGCTTTCATTTACTGTCAGACAACACATTTGTATAGAAAGCCAATACAGGATTTCCTAACATACCTGTATACATAGGGAGCTGCATGCATTTTTCCAAGTTAAAGTGTTGATTTGTTTTATGTGTAATTAATTACTGTGTAAGTCCAGCAACTTATCTGAGTTGAATGCTTGGGAAGCACTTCAGGAGCTGTGGAAGTGTAAGCCAAAATCATTGCTAGTTTGTACTCTATGGACTATGTTTTGATTAAGTTTTATTTTAATGTTTTGTTTAATAAGCGTTTCTTGGTTAAGAAACAAAAATATATATTTTTGCTGCAATCCCTCAGTATTCAGTTCTCATCAGGAGTTTCGCTGGCATATGCATATAATTTGCATTATTTTACTAAATAACTTTACTGTGAATCCTCACTGGAGGCATGCACAGTCTGTTTTGGGGTTTGAGCTTCTCAAGCTGTGTTGTATTTCTTTTTTTTTCCATAGAGATTTTTATCTCCTTAGTCGCCCTGCTACCCCTTTGCCCACTGACATCTCCAGCCCAATCACTTACCATCCACAGGACATATTTGTTCTGAGATCCCCCCCCAACTCACATCCCCGTGTTGGGGCCCGGAAGGTGAGGGCCATTGACAAGGAGACACATATTCCGATATGAGCAGAGCCTGGTTAGCAGTGCAAAATCTGCAGCAGGGTTATTGGATCATTTTGCCATTAGGGGGTTTCTACCTTTTGTTTCATCCCCTTGGCAGCCAAGCATGGAATTATGCAATTGCATATAAAGACACATGCTTGCTTTGTGCCTGCCTGAGCCCTTCCCTTATGCAACTCCACTGCCCTGCCAGCCCTCCTCAGCTAGGTGGATGTTGAAGAGTGGGGTGGTCAGACTTCCCATCACTGAGAGGAGAGCATTCCCCGAGATGCTCAATCATATCAGCCCCCCCCAGCTAACCCCTGTGCAACAGACTCCCCCCAAAACTGGGCCACTGGCATGGAGGCAGTGCAATCACCACCAAGCTGCTAGGCCAGCCCACCAGACTGTGTTTCTATATGTAAATAAAGACAGCATATAGGTAAAAGAAGAAAACAAACTGTATTTTAACTAGTCTGTTATAAACATTTTAAGTCACATCACAATGTTTTGAAATTGGATAAAGGTTTTGCAAGCAAAATACGATAAAACAATACATAAAGAGATAGATAAGATAAACCTTTTATGTTTACCTTCTGCATCTTAGGAGGCATCGGCCAGGATTTTTAGTCAATTGGGGCCCCATTTTCAGAAGGTTAGCGTGCAGAGCTAAACATTACACTGTGGGAACAGCATGGTTGGATCAGTGTCGTATTCAGCATCACTTGATGCTACCCTGATCATGTGCATGTGCATATATACTACTACGGCCGTGTAAATGAGTAATCCTCTCCTGCATACAGAGCACAGTGCTGTATAAAAGGTTTCCTTAGTGACCATAAGTACCTCCCCTCTACATTTTATACTCAGCCTCTAGGCTTCTAGTACCTAGATGCTTGATTTTGCACTTTTTGGATTTGAACCCGAACTGCCATGTCCAATAGCACTCCTTAAGTTTTCTAATGCCCCCACTCATTCTCTCCATCTGCACCTATCAACGCTATCACAGATTGTGGTGTCATCTGCAAAAAGGCATATCTCCCCTTCCAGTTCTTCTGTTATGCCACTTATGAAGACACTGAA
Source organism: Neoceratodus forsteri (assembly GCA_016271365.2). Lineage (NCBI taxonomy): Eukaryota > Metazoa > Chordata > Ceratodontiformes > Ceratodontidae > Neoceratodus > Neoceratodus forsteri. Next base: position 877,675,175 of record CM057458.1, on the reverse strand, counting down.
GAGGATGTGTGTCCCATTACTGAACCCTCTGGCACCCTACTGGTCACTTTCTCCTCACTGGAGGGAGTGCCATTTACCACCACCTTCTGTGGCTGTGCGCTATCTCAGGTGCAGCACTTAGGAGTGCACAACACTAATCTGAAAATGGGGGCCCACATACCACTGTAACAGGACTAGCACTGCATTGTGATAAGCATGGTTGATACTATTTTAAAAAGCATTCTTCTGTGCAGTGCTAACCTGTTAATTTGGCACTATTTTTTTTTTTTTTGCGCAGGATTACTAATTGCAACCACGTGCTCATACAACTGGGGGTTACTCTAAAGCATATAAGGTGTACAGGTATATTAAATGCTTTCTTGAAGTGTTAACACACTGTGTGGTTAGTGCTAGTTAATGATTCTGGGAATAGTGTTTTAACTGCACACACGGAGCCTGCCATCAACCCCCCACACACATACACACACAGTTCTGGACACAATAAAAAAACAAGCATTTGTCAATGCTGAATGTCGATTGCGTTGGTCCATTAAGCTCACTCACTGGCCCTCTGTCACTCGCTTGTTCTGTTTCTCCTGGTGCTGCAGGCTGCTGTTTTGTACTGAGCTCCTTCCTGCATTGGCACCCTTTTTTGTCCACAAAGAAATCTGCAGATGGCCTGACAGAGCTCCACTCAGATAGGTCACTCCCCCTCTGACTCTCTCATTCTGTTTCTCCTTACGCTGCAGGCTGGACTTTTGTACTGGGCTCCTGTATGCATTGCTGCCTTTTTCTGCCCACAAAGAAATCTGCAGCAATCCTGACACAGCTCCATTCAGCTTGCTCTCATTCCCCCTCTCTCACTCGCTCATTCCGTTTCTGCCAGCGCTGCAGGCTGCCCTTTTGTACTGGGCTCCTGCCTGTGTTGCCGGCTTTCATGCCCACAAAGAAATGTGCAGTAGTGCGATAGAGCTCCATTGAGCTCACTCACTCCGCCTCTCTCCACACACTCATTCTGGTTTTCCCACCACTGCAGGCTGCCTCTTTGTACTGGGCCCCAGCATATTGCTGTCTTTTTCTTGCCCACAAACAAATTGCAGCAGTCCCAACAAGCTCCGTTGTGGCTCACTCACTCCCTCTCCCTCCTCACTCATTCTGTGTCTCCTGCCGCTGCAGGCTGCCCTTTTGTACTGGGCTCCTGCCTGCATTGGTGGCTTGTTCTGGCCAGAAAGAAATCTGAAGCAGTCCAGACACAGCTCCATTGAGCTCGCTCGCTCCCCCTCTCTCGCTCACTCATTCTGTTTCTGCCGGTGCTGCAAGCTGGCTTTTTGTACTGGGCCCCTGCCTGCGTTGCCACATTTTCTGCCCACAAAGAAATCCGAAGCAGTCACAATACAGATCTGTTGAGCTCGCTCACTACCACTCTGTCACTCACTCATTCTGTTTCTCTTGGTGCTGCAGGCTGCGCTTGTGTGCACAAGGCTCCTGGCTGAGTTGGCACCTTGTCTGTCCACACAAGAAATCCGTAGCTGTCCCAACAGAGCCTGTTGAGGTCACTCAGTCTCCCTCTGTCTACGCTCATTCTGTTTGTCCTGGTGCTGCAAGCAGCCTCTTGTACGGTGCTCCTGCCTGCATTGGTGCCTTTTTCTGCCCACAAAGAAATCCACAGCAGTCCTGCTTGAGCTCTGTTGAGTTCACTCAGTCCCCCATCTCACTCACTCATACTGTTTCTCCCACCGCTGCAGGCTGGCCTTTTCTACTGGGCCCCTGCCTGCTTTGACACCTTTTTCTGCCCACAAAGAAATCTGCAGCAGTCCTGACAATGCTCCGGAGAGTTCACTCACTCACCCTCCCTCACTCGCCCTCTCATTCTGTTTCTCCCAGTGCAGCAGCTGCCCTTTTTACTGGGCTCTTGCACTGGGGCCTTTTCTGCCCACAAACAAATCTAACAGTCTCGGCGAGACTCAGTTTAGCTGGTCACTTCCCCTCACACTTGTTCAATCTTAATCTGTCCTAAACAGTGATTTCCCTAGCGACCGTGCTATTCTCTGGCAGGAGTGCAAAACATATTTAGACCGGATGTGAAAATAACAGCTGTACTCTTCATAAGGAGGTGTGGAAAAAGTGCCACTGTTGAAAATGTGCTGCAAAATAAGCAAATGCCGGTTACAAGGGCATGGAAACACAGTTCATCGCACTTGTAACACGGTCATGTTATGGAGTCATTACCAAATTTTCAACATAGGGCTTTTAGGACCTCTGCTCATGAACAGTGCCACTGGCAGTTTCTTAATCTGTCCGAACTACTGGATTTCCCACAGCAACCGCATTATTGTGCCATCAACCTGAAACCAGATTTCAGTCAGGATGTGAAAAATGACAGCTGTACTGCTCATAAGGAGGTGTGAAAAATGCCACTGTTGAAAATCTGGCATGACAATATTACAAATCTGTGAAGTTACAAGATTGTCAAGTGTGCAATGCACACTTGTAATACAGTCATTTGCTGGTCTATCATCACCAAATTTCAACATAGGCATTTTAGGACCTCTGCTCATGAACAGTATCACTGTCATTTTCTTAATGTGTCCGGACTCGTGATTTCCCACAGTGACTACTGCTCTTCTGCCGGAAGTGCGAAAACACATTTCGGCCAGGATGGGAAAAATGACGGATACACTGTTCATAAGTAGGTGTGGGAAAATGGCAATGTTGAAAATCTGGAGTGAAAATATAAATTCATGAAGTTACGAGCATGTGTGCAAACTGTGCAACACAAGCTCGTAACACAGTCATTTTATGGAGTATCATTAGCAGATTTTCAACACAGCCATTTCGGGACCTCTACTCATGAAAAGTGTCACTGTCATTTTCTTAATCTGTCCTGAACACTGATTTCCCACAGCAACCGCTCTATTCTGCACCAGAAGTGTCGAAAACACATTTCCGCCAGGATGTGAACAATGACAGCTGTACTGTTCACAAGGAGGTGTGAAAAAATGGCAATGTTGAAAATCTAGCATGAAAATATTGCAAATTCGTGAAGTTACACAAGCGTGGGTAGCAACTGCGCGGTGCACACTTATAAAACAGTAATTTTGCATTTTCCACCAATTTGCAACATAGGCTTTTTGAGAGACCACCTCGCGAACACTAGCACTGTCAATTTCATCATCGCCCCGAAAGATGATTCCGCGCGGTGACCGCGAAATCTCCTTTCGGGCCGGTCAACGCAATGACATTCAAGAATTCATGAGGAAGGTCCCAAAAACCCTATGTTGAAATTACCAGGAAAAAACAAAAATGCCTGAGATATGTACTAAAGTTGAAAAACACTATTTATTCACGTATACAGCTTACGGCATTTCCTCAGTTCATGGTCGGATTTGAAGAGTGCAGACGCAGCACGGGTCCAAATCAAGATCGGCGTGCCAAGCTCCGGAGGTAAGTATGGCATGATGGGGGAGTGTGGGGAGGCAGGGTACGCAATGGGTTGGTGTGGGTTGCAGGTGGAGGCCAGTGACACTACGAGAAACCGTTTCCTTTTTTGCAAGTAAAAAAAATAAAAATACTTCGCGGGACCATTTTTCCCTTTACAGGGGCATGTGGCATGCTGGGATGGGCACCCAGCGTGCCACAAATTGCTTTCTTTTGAGGAGGGCAGCAGTAGCTGATGGGGATTGGGCACCCCGTCGGCAGGAATAAAAGTGGGGGAAGGTGTTACAGAATGCCGATGGGGAGTGGGCTCCCCCGTTGGCACCAGAAACAATGGGGCACCGAGGCCGATGGGGTTTGGGGACCCCGTTGGCACATAAATATGGTGGGGGGGTTATATTGTTTGTGAACACGGTGGCAACCTGCCACCGTGTTCATAAACAATATCAGGGTTTTTACATTCCACCCTGCAATGACGGGTCGCTCCCTCATTGCAGCAGATGGCTGATGCTGCAATGACGAGGCGGCCCCTGATTGCAGCAGCGAAATTGTCAGCAGTTGGTGCAAATATTCCAAACCACTGTCACCAGCAGCCTGCAATGGCATTGGGGGGAGCAGGACCAGTCTTTGCAGGCTGTGGGGGCATTGGCCACAACAGCGCCATGCCTCCACAGCTTGCTGCTGAGAAAGCTGCCGCAATATGTTATTTGCGCTGTGCACAATCAACATAAAAATGGTACATCTAATCTGCCCCATTTCCCATATTAAACCTCAGAACCTACTGTTCATGCAGGGTAATAGCCTTCACTATCCACTCCCTTGTACCCTCCCTACTACTATCAGTCTGAGTAACTATTATACCCTTCACTTTGTCACAGCCATTCTTGAAACCATTTATGGTTTTGGTGCCTGCCATCTCAGTTGGCAAACTTTTCCAACACCATTTCTGGAAAATAAAACTTTCCAATATCCCTCTTGAACCTCCCTCCCATCAGTCTCTACTTGTGCCCCCATAACCTTGAACTGTTACTCATGCTAAGTAGTTCTCCATTCACTTTGTTTATTCCTTACAGGAACGTGAAGGTCTCTATCATATCATTCCTTTCTTGTCTGGTCTCCAGTGAAGACATGTTCAGTGCCTTGAGCAGATACTCATACGATCTGTTCTGACAGCTCTGAATCATTCTGATTTCCCTTTGTCCTTATCTTTCCTGAGGTGAGGTCTTCAGAAATTCAGAACTCTGAACAGTATACCCAGTGCAGCCTCACCAATGATCAATAAAGAGGCAGTAAGCCTCTTTTCTTCTACTATCAGAACCCCTTCTGGCACAACCTTGTATCCTATTTGCCTGACTAGATGCCTCACTGTAGTAGCTTGATTGTTTAAGGGAGTCACTAATGACGAATACTAGGTCTCTTTTCTCAGCTGTAGTGCTCAGCTCTACCCCTCCTATCCAGTACTCTGTCCTGGGATTCTTGTGCCCTAAGTGAATCACCTTGCACTTTTTGGCATTGAATTTCAACTGCCAAACCTTAGGCCACCTCTCTAATCTTTACATGTCATTCTGCAGTTTCCTACTTCCCCATCACTATCTACCCTCCCATGAGATTGGTGTCATCTTCAAAGAGACACAGCCCCAGATTCATTCTCAAACGTTGTTAATGAGCATATTGAAGAGAACAAGAGTCAGGATGGATCCCTGTGGCATTCCACTCTTGACTTCCCTCTTTTCTGATCTGACACCATAATCACAACCTTCTGATGCCTCTCATTCAACTAAAGCCCCCTCACCACCATCAAAACACTGCTTATATTTTCCTTCAAATCCTGGGACCTCACCCCCTTGCGCCGTGACCTAAGTCACTCTGATTGGTCCCCTATCTCATTGGTCTGCTCCACTGATTCCATGCTAACATATTTCAAAACAAAATTACTCTAAATATATATATATATTTTTTAGTTGTTTAACCAGGAGTAACACACTAAGCTGAAAGCTTTTTACAGGAGCAACCTGGGAGCACAGGGAAGTTAGATGACTTACCTAGAGTCACACAGTATGCAAGTGAAGCTGTTGGATTCAAACCCAGGTCTGGTCTGCTGGATGTCACCAGATTTGCAGCTCAGAGCCTTAAACCACTGCGCTATACTGCCTCCCCTTTATGGGACTGCCATGCCCCCCCAGAGCAGGACATGAGAAAAGGTACACCACCTCCCCAGATCATGGCCGAGCTCATAGCTTACTTGCAAGTGCATGATTTGGCCTGGTCAAAATATAAATGTAACCCATCCCCCATGGCTTCCAGAGGTATCATCATCTCCACAGCACCTGTACCATGGCAATAAGCTTGCCAAAGGTGAGAATTTTACATCTAACTTCAGTACCAACATTGGTTACCTGTCTAAATTTTGATAGGCTGCCACAATCTCTTCTCCCCTCCCACTCCTTTGCTTGTCTTCAGAGTCAGTGACACCCCTGTCTCTAACCTCTCCTTCATCACCATAGAGATGTAATTTCTTTTCATTACCTGTACCTCCTCTCTCCTCTCCTCCATCTACCCTTCCTCACCTCCCTCTCACCCCTGCCAGCCTGCATGATTGTCATCTCCTTCATTCCCACTATTGTTTTTTTCTCCAGAAACTCCATCCTTTATCCCCGACACACTTCCCGCCCTTAATCCTTCCAAGGGTAGGAGCCCAGATGGCTGGGATAGTAAGCTCCTCCATCTGACTGCTTCTGCAATCTCCTCCCCATTGGTTGACCTCCCTAACCTCTCTTTCTGGTGTTCCTCCATCCCTGATAACTGGAAGGCTGCCACTGTTACTCCTCCTCCTCCAAAAGATGGTGACCCGTCAGGTACGAACAGCTACCGACTCATTTCTCTCCTCCCTTCAAATTACAGGAACAAATTATCTTGTTTCAGCTCTCTCCCTTTCTGGACTCCTCTTCCTTTTTCACCCAATACAAGTCTGACTTCAGCAAAAATCACTCCACCATCTGCTCAGGCTCACCAAATCCATCCATAATGGTATGGATCACAGCCTATTCACTTCTGCTATCTTCATCGATCTAGCCAAAGCATTCAGCCCTGTCTACCACCCAATTATTAGCCAAACTCCAGGTTGCAGGCCTCTCTGACTTAGCCATCAGCTGTTCCACTCCTACTACAGGGGTAGGTCCCAAGCAGTCAAAAGTGGTGACTCCCTCTCTCCTCCCTGCCTGTATCCACTTCGGTCCCACAAGGATCTGTGTTAAGCCCACTACTTTTCTCCATTTTCTTTTATGCTCTTCCCCTCCATGTGCTTGTCTGCATCCATTCACATGTACATGGATGACATGGTCCTCTTCACAGCAGGCCCACAGACTCCAGCTGGACTTTGATCAAGTTCAGCCCTGACCAGACACAAATCAGCTTTTCCTCAATGTCAAGAAGGCTGTCTCCATGTCCTTTGGCACAAGGCACCACACTGTCTGTAGCTCCCCCCCTTCCTACTTTCCATACCCTGGATGGCTCCCTGTGGAGGATGTCACCACCTTTAATATCTTGGTATCTGGCTAGACCAGCACCTAAACGCTTCTGAACAAGTGGATGCTATAGTTACAAGCTGCACCACAACTTGGTGCACTTTTACAGGAACTGTGGATTGTATCCCATCTCCAGCATACCATGCTATTATCCAGAGAATGATCCTCCAAATCTCTTGACTATGCGGTGAGTTGGTCTTACAGCATAGCCCCTTCACTACCCTTGCCAGACTGACACACTTCAACTATTTCCAAGCATTACACTCTTGATTATCCTTCTTGGACTCACCATTTTTCTTTATATAAATATCTCTCCTTTTCTTTTCTTGCGGACAGACACCATGCCCACTCTGCCAGCATTGTGGGCAAATCCGGTTTGTTTCCCTACCCTCCTATCTCTCTGATGGCCCCGTTATAGCCATACCATCAGAAGCTGAAATATTCAAACCCTAGCAGTCCCTTCAGTTTCCACAGCCATCAGCAAAGTCACGTTCAGCCACCGCTGCCCTAAAATCTGGAACTCCCTCGCCCCAGCCATTCACCAATGTCCCTCCCATGGATTCTTTCAAACCACTTCAGTGGTCTCACCTCTCCCTCCTGCACTTGGCTCTAGTTTTCCTCTTGCTCTCCTATTACTTGTTTCCAGTTTAGATACAGCTAAAATTTGGCACCTATGCTTCCACTCTAGGGCTATGCACAAATGTTTATAGTTAATGCTGAAGTAAAAGCCTCCAGCCCCTTTATCAGCAGTAGATGGAGCTCCTCCTAACTGTGAACTCCATCAAATACCTTGGGGTGACACTTGACCCCAATTGGACCTAGGAGTCATATCCTAAATGTCTGTAGAACTGTGAACTGTAATTGGGTCTGGCCTATAGGGCCAAAATAACCTGCACCTGCTGCTCATCTGGCACTTGCTAGAGGTGTACTACTCCCTCCCTTAGCTATGGTCTCCACCAATTTGCCTGTACCTCCCAAAGCTCTTCTTACTCGGTGGCACACAACATACAACAACATCTATCGCTTTGCACTGGCTGCCCCGGCCTCACCCACCATTGTGAGCTTTATGAGATAACTAGGTTGGCTTTCCCAGACCAATCACATGAACTTTGGGCTGGGATGCCTCGTGGGCAAAGTGATCAGGGCACCCCCCCGGGGCTGGCACAGCGTCTGCCACCTCCTGACCCCTCCTCTTACCCACTCAGGTCCCAGGGTCCTGAGATGCCAAAAATACCCCTCACCTGAACCCTTATGGGGGACAGGAACTTTGTTGCATGTGCTCCTAGGCTCTGGAACTCCTTTCCTGACCATGTTCATTCCGCCTCCTCCCATCAGTGCTTCCAGAAGTCCCTGTGGAGGCATCTGAAGCTGGTCTCAGCGTGCGAATGTCCCAATCCTCCCTAGCCTAATTGTACTTGGAGCCCAACTGTTCTGAGGACCTGCCAATGATCTTTTGGTCTTTTCTAGTGATCTAATTGCTCTCCTAGGCATCTGGCTGCACTATGTATGCTCTAGACTATATATTGTTGATTATATGTACTTTATCAGTTTCTGTCATAGCAGTTCACTCCATGCCTTACCGTTTTGTGACTCAATGCATTTTGTTACTCTATGTACTAGCTTTACTTGCTGTTATGTTCTGATGTATCTGTATTACCTGTTGTACTCTCCTGAAAATAGGCATATAACTCGTCTAGTGTGTAATCTACCGGTTAATAAAAGCTAAATAAATAAATAAATAAATAAATAAAAGTGCTCTGTGTATTTGATTGCCAGCATAGGTTTTGTGGCTCCTGACTGTGCTGTATATGCATTGTTGATTGTTTGCTTGTCATCAAGTTCTCACATCTTGCATGAATTATTCCAATGTAATTGTAGGTTGTGGTACCACCTGCTCCATGTATGTTATGTATTTTGAACTACTGTGCTACCTAAGACCAGCTTGTACAAGTTCCCCTTCCCCAGGATGCATCTAGAAATGAGCTCCCAGCTTAGTATTCCTGGGTGGGGAGCACTAGACACCGAGGATCATTTTACTATAATAATTGGAGCCACTTAAACTGCGATGAGGGGTATAGAACCTTTACATGCCAAGGATCATTTTGGTATACTACTTGAGAGCATCATAATGGTGACCACAGGTAGGGTCACAATATGCACCACTGTGTGCTCAAATTCATTTATTTATTGAAAAATTTCACCAGGGAAGGTACACTGAACAACAAGTTGCTCATCTCCTGGTATGACCTGGGGGAGAGGGTGGTGGGAGTTACATAGTAACAATGAGTACACACAAAATACACAATATCATACAAAAACATAGGTTGCAACTGAATTACACAGCATGAAAAGCAGCTCAATTACAAGGGTAGAGAAGTGAAAACCAGTCACAGTGAGCTTGTGGTGAGACAGAGAGAGAGAGAGAGAGAGTGTAATGTAATAGCAGAGTGTGAACCAATGGCCTGCACCACAGACTAAGAACAGCACAAGGTGGCAGAGTGAAGTGAGTCAGCAGTGCATCAAACAGGATATGAGGACAAGAAAGGGGGGAGCTAAGGGCAGGTGCAATTACAGAGGAAATTATGAAGAACTTGATTTAATGAGCAGGCGAGGGAAGAGGATCTGATATGTGTGGGTAGAGCATTCCACATTTTGGGGAGACGGTGAGAGTGGGAGGCCTGTCCACTAGCTGTGGATCTCCAAGGAACAGACAGAGTTCTATGGTCATGGGCTCTTAGAAGTTGAGAGGGAGTGGGTGGGGAGATTAGGGAATTTAGGTAGGGAGGGAGTGTGCCAAGCCAGTACTCAGAGATGAGATTTGTGCAATGATGCAGTCACCTATTTGTTAGGGATGGGAAGGCTTAAGCTCAGTACAAGTGGCAGCGGTGGGTAAGGTGAGGTGCATCCAGAGCAAACCTACAGAATGAGTTGAAAAAAGTATCCAGGTTGGCTAAGGAGGTGGCAGGAACAGAGCAATAAACAACATCGCAATAGTCGAAAACTGGGAGGATCAGTTTTTGAATCAGTTCGCGTCTTGCCTGTGGCAGGGAGGCAGGAGTGGTTTCTAAATAAGGTGCTGAGTTTGGGACAAAGCTTTTTTATTATGGCATCTACATGGGCTGAGAAGGTGAGATGTTTATCCAGCCAAATGCCCAGATACCTGAAAGACTCGGTAGCAATTACAGTAGCTCTGTTGAGGGTAGTGAAGGTAGGGGCAGAAGGGAGCCTTGATAGATTCTGATGTGTACCAGAAGACATCGACATAGTTTTCTTGGAATTTAGAAAGAGTTGGTGAGGTTGAAACCAGCTCTAGGCATTGCTGAAATCACGTTGGAGCCTGGAAGGGACATCCAAGGGTGAGCCCAGAGGAGAATAGAACCGCATCATCATCATACATATGTATGGAAGATGAGGTACAGATGGATGGAAGATCATTCAGAAAGATGGAGAAGAGAATCGGACTAGTAGATGGACCGTGGGACTCCAGAGTATAGGTAGAGGGAGGGAGATGTAGTCGGATATTTTTACGGACTGTGAGCAGTCATATAGGTATGTGCTGAACCATTTAAAGGCATGTTCAGACAGCCCAGCTGATGAGAGGGTGTGGAGCAGGAGAGAGTGGGAAACCATGTCAAAAGCTTTAGCAAGATCTATAAAAATTGCAGTGGTTATGCAGACCGCAATCCATGCCTGTCAGGGATCGCGATCAATGATTCAAAGCAGCGGTAGTAGTAGTAGAGTGACGTTTACGGAACCCAGATTGATATTGGGTGAAGAAATTTCTGTCTGAGAGGCACGAGGATAGTTAGTCAAAGGACTAGATGTTCGTGTAACCACTATAAATGGGTGTTCCTAAAGCTTTCCGGATCTTGTTTAATGCTCCATGCTTGGCCTGGTGTTCTGCGTTAAACCGTTTAAATGTTGTAGCTAGTGGCAACACCACAGCTCATTATACTGTCTCTTTGAAGGACTGCCTGTCGCGCAAATAAGAAAAGGAAATGGGAGGGCTGTGGTCCTATGCAGTCCTGCCTGGGCTGCTGGTAGGCTCCATTCTGCCACCGCTAGATGTGTCAAGGGTTCTCTGAAGGATGTAACTATTTGCTGGGGATAACAAGTGGTAATGATAGTAGTTATTCTAACCTACTTCCTTTGCAGCAAGACTATTTGATTATTTCCTCCATATTAGTCCCAGACTGCCGACTTGGACCAATCAGTACCTCAGATATAATGGAGCTATTGACCAATAGAGGACTCCTTAACTGGAAAGGCATTATGGCTATAAACTGCTTCGACCCACTGAGGCCAGAGTAATTGACTGGCGGGCGTAATAGCTGGAATCAGGTAGCACCAGATAGTGAGTGCCCCATGCTCTGGGCAGATGAAACTGTGCCGGTGAAGGAAGAATTCTGAGCTTCTGGCGTTTTGAGTGTTCGCGCGGGAAGCACATGAAAGGCCTGAGTCTGCCGTTTTTGCCTTGTCAAGTGCTTCGGATTAAATCCGACGGCGTGCGGTTGGAGGAGGCTGTATAGGGACACAACTACCTACCAAGCTTTACCTGAAGGCTGGAGAATCTGCTAGTGCACTTGGTCCGTAGGATGGTTGGAGTGGCTGCTACTGCCTGGAAGTGGTTGTGAGTTCATTGGTCCTGAAAACCACTGCCTGGTATGGTACCCTCTGTGTTTACCATATAAATGTGTGAGGAGGCTGGTGAAGCCATGGTTCAGCCCTGCCAGTGGTGAAGGAAGGTAATTACTGGAGTAGTAGTATTGGATCAGGTAGCTCCTAGTAAGCTTACAAGCAGTGGCAGACCCTTTCGTTATACTGCCTAGCACAAGGCCTTCACTCATTCTGATCTGCTCAGAACAGTAAATGTTCACATTTGTGGGCCCAACCAGCTGCAAAGGGACTAGCCATTAGGACTTGGGTACCCAGGGACAACTATTAGGTTTAGGCTGTGCAGAGCTCTAGGTAGATAAGTAGTGATAAACAATCTTGGTCCCCCCTAACAAGTATACCCCCATAAATAAATCAGATTGTTTGTTTGCAACTACACGCTGGCTGGATTGTGTTTGCTGAAGATATAATGTACAGTGATAATAAGTACCTTACACTGGGGTCCCAGATGGTGGAGGAGCAGAGGTAAGTATCCAGGAAAAAGTATCGTTACCTGCAGCCACTAGTGGGACAAAGAGTTGCAGTAACACGAGGCTGTGACCAGTCAATCTTGACTCTCTTGCCCCAACCTCTGGGTAGGCACCCATCAATGGATCAAGCCTCACCCTGTCTGGCCCGAGGCAGGCAGGGTGAACCCTAAAGGAAAGCCTGGAGTTACACCTGGTTAGCTAACGTCAGGGAGAATACAGAGCGGTAGTTCTCAGGGAGGTCACACACTTATGGAGGAGGACAATAGCTTTCACTGACAGAAATTTTGGCCAAGTGAAACGAGAGATTGAAAAGAGCAGTGAGTGGGAAGCAATGGCAGAGGCAGACAAGTTTGCACTTTAGGCCCAGTCCATCAGGGAGCTACCTTTGCTCGGTTAGGGCTTCAAAACTGCCAACATGTCAGTTCTCAATTAGAAGGAAAAGCTATGAGGTGGAGCTGGAGGACTTCTAATGAGTGCGGAGAATAACGGATTATAGTTGGGAGGAGTCTAGAGTAGGCTCATGAGGTAAGTCACGGTTAAGCAGCAACAATGCTAGGGTGGTCAGCAATGACAGTATTGTTTATTTGGAGGGGGAGGAAGGGCGCCTGGGGAAAAAGTGAGTGGTGCTGCGTTGGATGGATTATTTTATTAGAGTTAGAAGTAGAGCTGGTAATCAGCCTTAGCCAAGAGTGGCACTGGTTGTTTCACAGGACCTGGTATCCTCACAGTCTAAGACTTTGTGCTTTATAGACTTCCAGGTATCACGTGCGTTAGACAAACAATGAGTTCTGGGGAGATCCAGGGAAGTAGTTTCCACGGACACATACCCAGCATAGTGGTGCATGTTGATTCCAGACTTCAAGAATTGTTCTCTGAGCGTTAGCTGTGACATATAGGTTACTGACAACAAGTAAGTGAATTAGTGTTAGTCATCATAAAAAAGTGGGTCAATATTCAGGGATTTGTATAATCGGTTGCAGAGTTTATAAGGGACTTTGACTTTGTGATATTGCTCACCAGGAAAGTCATGCAATAGTCCTGAAGGCATCTTGTAGATACCAGATATGACCCTATGGGTGTGGATTATAAGGCCCAGTCGATGAGATGGTTTCCATCTTGTGATTTACATAGGGATCTGGATAATTTGGGTTAGGTTGAAAATGCATTAGCACTGCGGGTATAGTAGTCAATTCATTGAACTCTCATATATATAGCCAGCAAGTGGCCAACTAAAATGGTTATGAGTTCGTAATATTGGGTTTGAGAGCCAGGACAGTAGACACCTGCTACAACAAAGATAGGTTTGGAAGAGGTGAAGTTTACAACAGCAGAGCCTTGTAGCACGGTAGAGCACTAGAAAGGCGAGTGAAATGGATGGAAGAGGAGACATAGATGGCTCCCTACCTCCTCTCCCAAGTCGGTCCTGTCTCGATATTTGAACCAGGAGGTAAGAGATGAGTTACGGTTATTTTATTTAGCCGGATTCAAAAATTATTATATCAGGGTTGAGCATAGCAGCCATGGCTGTACAAGTCCACTTTAGGGAGGACTACGTATATTGATATGTAGTATTTTAAGGCCATTTGGAAAACTGAGATGGCTCAGTGCTGGCTGCAGGAGGAGGTGAGCTGGCCAGGGTTGGGGTTTATGTCACCAGCTGACAAGAGTAGGAGAATAATAATATAATGCAACTGCGCTCTTGAACCAGGGTGGTTGCGTAGCAATCGGGAGCTAGGACTGGGTGTGAAAGGCAGGGCTAAGCAGCCATATAAAATAATGCATGACAGCTGGACAAGAGGTGCAGGGTCAGTGGTGAGTGAGACCAGGATATGAAGGCAAGGGGAGGTACCTGATTGTAGATAGGGAGGATATATCTAATTTCAGAGGAGGGATCTGCGGGATTAGGTGTGAGAATAAGTGCTGTGAAGAGTGGGGCAGTGTCTGGTTAAACTGAATATTAGTCACGGAGGATGAGGCTGAGTCAGAAAGCTGTACTAGCTCAGTAGGTCAGTGGAGCAACAGGGTTCTGGGAGAGCAATGAGCAGGACAGTAGAGGAAGGCAGGCATACATGTATTTAAGAGCTGGGAGGGGTGGGGAGGAGAAAAATCCAGCAGAGAATATGAGCAGGCTGAACTGGAAACCAAAATGCAAAAGGCGCACAATCGGTGAGAGTTCAGCCTGCTCATATTCTTCTGCTGTGATTTTTCCCTCCTCCCCCTCCCAGGCCTCCTTTAAATACATGTATGCTCCGCCTCCTACTGTCCCTGCTCTCATTGGCTCTCCCAGAACCCTGCTGCTCCACTGACCTACTGAGCCAGTACAGCTTTTCTTCTGACTCAGCCTTGTCCTCCGTGACCAATACTCCCCAGTTTAACCAAGATGCTGCCCTACACTTCACAGCACTTATTCTCCCCCCCGCCATGTAATCCCGCATCCCCTCATCTGAAATTTGCTAATACCCAAAGTCCTAGCTCCCGACTGCTACACAACCACTCCTGGTTCAAGATCGCAAAGCTGCATTATATTATTATTGCCCTCCTACTCTTATCAGCTGGTGACATAAACCCCAACCCTGGTCCAGCTCAACCTCCTCCTGCAGCCAGCACTGAGCCACATCTCTCAGCTCTTCCAAATGGCCTTAAAATACTACATATCAATATGCGTAGTCCTCTCCTAAAGTGGACTTGCTACAGCCACTGGCTATGCTCAACCCTGATATAATAATAATTCTGAATCCTGGCTAAATAAAAAAATCAGCAACTCATCTCTTACCTCCTGGTTTCACAATATCGTAGACAGACCGATCAGAGAGGAGTGTAGTAGCCATCTGTCTCCTCTTCCATCCATTTCATAATTTCCATCTTTTCCAGTGCTCTACCAAAAGCTTACAAAACTCTTGCTTTGCTAACTCTCGCTCCCATTCTCCAAACCTATCTTTGTTGTAGCAAGTGTTCTACTGCTGTCCTGGCTCACAACCCAATATTGCTACTTAACTCATAACCACCTTAGTTGGCCACTCTTCTGCTGGCGAATTATATATTATGGGGAGAGTTCAACATAAATTTGACTACCATACCCAGCAGAGTGCTAAATGCTATCATACTCCAACTTAACCCATTATCCAGGATCCCGACTAGGCTAAATCACAGGACAGGAACCATTCCCTCATTGACTGGGCCTTACAACTCCACACCCATAGGTCATTAATTCCGTACTTTCAGCAGATGCCTTCAGTGACCATTGCATGACTTTCCTTGTGCGCAAAATTACCAAAGTCAAAGTCCGCTATAAAACTTCATAACCAATCATACAAATCCCTGAACATTGACCCACTTTTCATGATTTGACCAACACTAACTGGGCACCTATAACTGCTGCCAGTAACCTAGATGTCGCAGCTAACTACTTCAGGAGAACAATTCCTGAAGTCTGAATCAACATGCACCACTACGCGGTACGTGTCCATGGAAACCACCTCCTGGATCTCCTAGAACTCATTGATTGTCTAAGGCACGGATACAGCCTGGAAGCTCCATAAAGCAACAGTTCTTAAAGACTGTATGAGGCCTACCGGTCCTCAGAAACAAATGCACAAAGCCAATCATTTAGCCATGGCTGATTACTTCAGTTTCATTTAACTCTAATAAAATAATCAATCCAAATTCCAAAGTAATCCACTCACTTTTCTCCCCACAGGCTCCTATTCCTCCCCCTCCTCCAAATAAACAATACTGTCATTGCCGACCACCCTAGCATTGCTGCTGCTTTCAACTTCTTTACTTACCTCATGTTGCTCTACCTGCTAGGCTCCCTCCCAACTATTAACCAGTTATTCTCCACACCCATTAGAGTCCTCCAGCCCCACCTCAAGCTTTTCCTTCTCTAAAATTCTGAGGACTGACATGTTGGTGGTCTTGGAAGCTCTAAACCCGGGTGAAAGGTAGCTCTGATGGACTGGACCCAAAGTTGTTAACTTGTCTGCCTCTGCCATTGCTCCCCACTCACTGCTCTTTTCAATCTCTCATTTCACTTGGCCAAAATTCTCGCAGTGGAAATTATGCTATTGTCCCTCTCCATAAGTGTGGCAACCTCCTCCCCTGGAAACTACTGTCATATCTCCTCCTGACGTTAGCCAAACTACAAGAACATCTAGTCCTTGACTAACTATCCTCGTACCTCTCAGACAGAAATTCTTCACCCAATATCAATCTGGGTTCCATAAACATCACTCTCTACTACTACTCGCTGCTTTGAATTACTGATGCGATCCTGACAGGCATGGATTGTGGTCACATAACCACTGCCATTTTATTGATCTTGCGCTAAAGGTTTGACACGGCTTCCACTCCTTCCTGCTCCACTTCCTCTCATCAGCTGGGCTGTCTGAACATTCCATTAAATGGCTCAGCAGATACCATATGACTGCTCACAGTCTGTAAAAATATCCACTACATCTCCTCTTCCTATACCCATATACTTTGGAGTCCCAAGGGTCCATACTAGGCCCGATTTTCTTTTCATCTTTCTGAATGATCTTCCATCCATCTGTACCTCTCATTCTTCTATACATATGTATGCTGGTGATGCGGTTCTATTCTCCTTCTGGCCCTCACCTTGGATGTCGCCTCCAGGCTCCAACGTGATTTCAATAATGCCTAGAGCTGGTTTCAATCTTACCAACTCTTCCCAAATTCGCAAGAAAACTGTGTCCATGACTTTTGGCATTACATCGAAGCTGTCAAGGCCCTTCTGCCCCACCACTACTCCACCTCATGGAGCAACTGCAATGCTACCTAGTCTTTCAGGTATCTGGGCGCTATTGATTAACATTCACCTTCGGCCCATGTAGATGCCATAATAAAAAGCCTGGCCCCAAACCTGTGCCTTATATAGAAACTGATCCTGCCTCCTGCCACAGGCAAGACATGAACTGATCCAAGAAATGATCCTCCCGGTTTTTGACTATTGCAATGTTATTTATTGCTCTGCTCCTGCCACCTCCTTAGCCAACCTGGATACTCTTTTCAACTCATTCTGTCAGTTTGCTCTGGATGCACCTCATCTTACCCACCACTGCCACTTGTACCAAGCTTTAGCCTTCCCATCCCTAACAAATAGGTGACTGCATCATTGCACAAATCTCATCTCTAAGTACTGGCTTGGCACACTCCCACCCTACCTAAATTCCCTAATCCCCCCCACCCACTCCCTCTCAACTTCTTAGAGCCCATGACCACAGAACATTGTCTGTTCCCAGGAGATCCACCGCCAGTGGACAGGCCTCCCACTCCTATCATCTCCCAAAATGTGGAATCTCTTCTTCTCATATCCGATCCTCTTCTCTCTGGCTGCATTAAATCAAGCTCTTCATAATTTCCTCTCTGTAAATTGACCTGCCCCTCATGCCCCCTTTCTGTTCTACATCCTGTTTGATGCCCTGCTGACTCACTTCACTTGCACAATTCTGCTATTCTTAGTCTGTATAGTGCAGGCCATTGGTTCACACTTGATATTACATTACACTCTCTCTGTGTCTCACCACAAGCTCACTGCGACTGGTTTTCACTTCTCTACCCTTGTAATTATTTGCTTTTCATGCTAATGTGTAATTCAATTGTAACCTATGTTTTTGTGTGATACTGTGTATTTTGTGTGTACTCATTGTTACTATGTAACTCCCACCACCCTCTCTCCCAGGTCATACCGGGAGACGAGCAACTTGTTATTCAGTGTACCTTCCCTGGTGAAATTTTTCAATAAATAAATTAATTTGAGCACACAGTGGTGCATGTTGTGACCCCTACCTGTGGTCACCATTATGATGTTCCCAAAGTAGTATACCAAAATTATCCTTGGTATGTAAAGGTTCCACATCCCTGTTTCACAGTTTAAAATCTCCAATTATTATAGTAAATGATCCTTGGTAGTCTCAGTGCTCCCCACCCAGAGAATACTAAGCTGGAGCTCATTTCTAGATGCATCCTGGGGAAGGGAACTTGTACAAGTGGGTCTTTGGTAGCACAATAGTTCAAAATACATAACATACATGGAGCAGAGTGGTACACAACCACAAATTACATTGGGAATACTACATGCAAGATGTGAGAACTTGAGTGACAAGCAAACAATTGACAATGCATATACAGCACAGTCAGGAGCTACAAACCTATGCTGGCAATCAAATACAGAGCAGTTTTATTTATTTATTTAGCTTTTGTTAACTGGGGAGGTACGCTAGACAAGTTATATGCCTATTTTCAGGAACTTCCTGGGAGAGTACAACAGGTAATACAGGTACATCAGAACATAACAGCAAGTAAAGCTAGTACATAGAGTAACAAAATGCATTGAGTCACAAAACAGTAAGGCATGGAGTGAACTGCTATGACAGAAATTGATAAAGTCATATAGTCAACAATATATAGTCTAGAGCATACATAGTGCAGTCAGATGCCTAGAGAGCAATTGGATCATTTAGAAATGACTAAAAGATTATTGGCAGGTCCTCAGAACAGTTGAGCTCAAGTACAATTAGGGCTAGGAGGCTTGGAAATATTCGCACACTGATGCTAGTTTCAGATGTCCCCCACAGGGACTTCTGGAAGCACTGATGGGAGGAGGCAGAACGAACATGGTCAGGAAAGGAGTTTCAGAGCCTAGGAGCACATGCAACAAAGTCCCTGTCCCCCATAAGGGTTCAGGTGAGGAGTACTTTTAGCATCCCAGGACCCTGGGACCTGATTGGTAAGAGGAGGGGTCAGGAGGTGACAGAAGCTGTGCCAGCCCCAGAGGGGGTGCCGGTTCTGATCACTTTGCCCACGAGGCATCCCAGCCCAAAGTTCAGGTGACTGGTCAGGGAAAGCCAACCTAGTTTATCATAAAGCTCACAATGGTGGGTGAGACGGGGGCTGCCAGTGCAAAGCCACAGATGTTACTGTACGTTATGTGCCACTGAGTAAGAAGAGCTTTGGCAGTACAGGCAAATTGGTGGAGACCAGAGCTAAGGGAGGGAAGTAGTACACCTCTAGCAAGTGCCAGATGAGCAGCAGGTGTCAGGTTATTTCTGGCCCTATAGTCCAGACCCAATTTACAGTTCACAGTTCTACAGACATTTAGGATATGACTTTCTAGGTCCAACTGGGGGGTCAAGTGTCACCCTAAGGTATTTGATGGAGTTTACAGTTAGGAGGGAGCTCCATCTGCACAACTGATACACAAAGGGCTGAGAGGCTTTTACATCAATATTAGCTATAAACATTTGTGCATAATGCCTAGTAGTGGAAGCATAGGTGCCAAATTTTAGCTGTACTTAAACTGAAACAAGTAATAGGAGAGCAAGAGGGAAAACTAGAGCAAGTGCAGGAGGGAGAGGTGAGACCACTGAAGTGGTTTGAAAGAATTCATGGGAGGGAGATTGGTGAATGACTGGGGCGAGGGAGTTCCAGATTTTAGGGCAGCGGTGGCTGAACATGACTTTGCCGATGGTTGTGGAAACTGAAGGGACTGCTAGGGTTCAAATAGTTCAGCTTCTGGATGGTATGGCTATAATGTAGCTATTGAGAGATAGGAGGGTAGAAACAACTGATTTTTACTCACAAAGCTGGGCACAGTGGGTGGAGTGTGTCCTCAAGAAAAGAAAAGGAGAGAGATTATATATAGAACAATGGTGAGTCCAAGAAGGATAGTCAAGAGTGTAATGGCAGAAATAGCTGAACTGTGTGTCCAGCCTGGCAAGGGTAGTGTGAAGGGGCTATGCTGTAGACCACATCACCATAGTCAGAGATTTGGAGGATCATTCTTGGATAATAGTATGGTAGTGCTGGAGGTGGGATACTGTCACAGTTCCTGTAAAGTGCACCCAAATTGTGGTGCAGCTTTTGACTATAGCATCCACTTGTTCAGAAACATTTAGGTGCTGGTCTAGCCAGATACCAAGATAACTAAAGGTGGTGACATCATCCACATGGGAGCCATCCAGGGTATGGAAAGTAGGAAGGGAGGGAGCCTAGAGAGGTGGTGCCTGTGCCAAAGGACATGGAGACAGCCTTCTTGGCATTGAGGAAAAGCTGATTTGTGGTGGGTCAGGGCTGAACTTGATCAAAGTCCAGCTGGAGTCTGTGGGCCTGCTGTGAAGAGGACCGTGTCATCCATGTACATGTGAATGGATGCAGACAAGCACATGGAGGAGGAGATCATTAAGGAAAATGGAGAAAAGTAGTGGGCTTAACACAGATCCTTGTGGGACCCAAGTGGATACAGGCAGGGAGGAGAGAGGGGGTCACCACTTTTGACTGCTTGGGACCTACCCCTGTAGTAGGAGTGGAACAGCTGATGGCTAAGTCAGAGAGGCCTGCAGCATGGAGTTTGGCTAATAATTGGGTGGTAGACAGGGCTGAATGCTTTGGCTAGATCGATAAAGATAGCAGAAGTGAATAGGCTGTGATCCATACCATTATGGATGGATTTGGTGAGCCTGAGCAGGTGGTGGAGTGAGTTTTGCAGAAGTCAGACTTGTATTGGGTGAAAAAGGAAGAGGAGTCCAGAAAGGGAGAGAGTTGTAACAAGATAATTTGTTCCTGTATTTTGGAGGGAGGAGAGAATGAGTCTGTTGTTGTTCTGTACTTGACGGGTCACCATCTTTTTGGAGGAGGAGGAGTCAGGTGGCAGCCTTCCAGTTAGTTGCAGGGATGGAGGAACACCAGAAAGAGAGGTTAGGGAGGTCATCCAATAGGGAGGAGATTGCAGAAGCAGTCAGATGGAGGAGCTTGCTATCCCAGCCATCTGGGCTCCTACCCTTGGAAGGATTAAGGGTGGGAAGTGTGTCGGGGATAAAGGATGGAGTTACTGGAGAGAAAAAAAACAATAGTGGGAAGGAAGTAGATGACAGTCATGTAGGCTGACAGGGTGAGAGGGAAGTGAGGAAGGGGAGAGGGAAGAGAGGAGATAGGAGGTACAGGTGATGAAAAGGAATTACATCTCTATGGTGATGAAGGAGAGGTTAGAGACAGGGGTGTCACTGACTCTGGGGACAGGCAAAGGAGTGGGAGGGGAGGGGTGAAGAGATTGTGGCAGCCTTTCAAAATTTAGACAGGTAACCAATGTTGGTACTGAAGTTAGATGTAAAATTCTCACCTTTGGCATGCTTATTGCCATGGTACAGATGCTGCAGAGATGATGATACCTCTGGAAGCCATGGGGGATGGGTTACGTTTATTTTTTGACCAGGCCAAATCATGCACTTGCAAGTAAGCTATGAGGTCAGTCATGATCTGCGGGAGGTGGTGTACCTTTTCTCATGTCCTGCTCTGTGGGGCGTGGCAGTCCCATAAAGAGGAGGCAGTATAACACAGTGGTTTAAGGCTCTGAGCTGCAAACCTGGTGACATCCAGCAGACCAGACCTGGGTTTGAATCCCACAGCTTCCACTTGCATACTGTGTGACTCTGAGCAAGTCACTTAACTTCCCTGTGCTCCCAGGTCTCTCTTGTAATAAAGCTTTCAGCTTAGTGTGCTAGTCCTGGTTAAACAACTAAAAAAAAATATATAGTTAGAGTAATTTTGTTTTGAAATATGTTAGCATGGAATCAGTGGAGCAGACCAATGAGATAGGGGACCAATCAGAGTGACTTAGGTCATGGCGCAATGGAGTGAGGTCCAGGGATTTGAAGGAAAATATAAGCAGTGTTTTGGTCGGGGGTGAGGGGGCTTTAGTTGAATGAGAGGCATCAGAAGGTTGTGATTGTGGTGTCAAATCAGAAAAGAGGGAAGTCAAGAGTGGAATGCCACAGGGATCCATCCTGACTCTTGTTCTCTTCAATATGCTCATTAACAACGTCTGGGAATGAATCTGGGCTGTGTCTCTTTGAAGATGACACCAAGCTCATGGGAGGGTAGATAGTGATGGGGAAGTAGGAAACTGTAGACTGACATGTAAAGATTAGAGAGGTGGCCTAAGGTTTGGCAGTTGAAATTCAATGCCAAAAAGTGCAAGGTGATTCACTTAGGGGGACAAGAATCCCAGGACAGAGTACTGGATAGGAGGGGTAGAGCTGAGCACTACAGCTGAGAAAAGGGACCTAGTATTCGTCATTAGTGACTCCCTTAAACAATCAAGCTAGTACAGTGAGGCATCTAGTAAGGCAAATAGGATATTAGGATGGGCCAGAAGAGGTTCTGATAGTAGAAGAAAAGAGGTTTGCTGCCTCTTTATTGATCGTTGGTGAGGCTGCATTGGGTATGTTGTTCAGAGTTTTGAACTTCTGAAGACCTCACCTCAGGAAAGATAAGGACAATGGGTGATCAGGATGATTACGAGCTGACAGAACAGATCGTGTGAGGATCTGCTCAAGGCACTGAACATGTCTTCACTGGAGACCAGACAAGAAAGGAATGATATGATAGAGACCTTCAAGTTCCTATAAGGAATAAACAAGTTGAATGAAGAACTACTTAGTATGGAGTAACAATTCAAGGTTATGGGGGCACAAGTAGAGACTGATGGGAGGGATGTTCAAAAGGATATTGGAAAGTTTTATTTTCCAGAAATGGTGGTGGAAATGTGGAATAGTTTGCCAACTGAGATGGTAGGCACCAAAACCATAAATGGTTTCAAGCATGGCTCTGACAAAGTGAAGGGCATAATGGTTACTTATGCTGATAGTAATAGGGAGGGAAACAAGGGGTGGATAGTAAAGGCTATTACCTGCATGGACAGTAGGTTCTTGAGGATTAATATGGGAAATGGGGGATGACAGGATGTACCATTTTTATATTGATTGCACAGTGAATAACATATTGCAGGTTGCTGGTGACAGTAGTTTGGAATATTTGCACAACTACTGACAATTTTACGCGCTGCAATCAGGGGCCGCCCGTCATTTAAGTGTCAGCCATCTGCTGCAGTGAGGAGTGACCCATCATTGCAGAGTGGATGTAACCTGATATTGTTTGTAAACAGGGCGGCAGGTTGCCACCATGTTCACAAACAATATAACCCCCAACCGGGTGGCTTATGTGTCAACAGGGTCCCCAAACCTGAGGCCTCAGTGCCTCATTGTTTATGGGCGTTGACGGGAGCCCACTCCCCGTGAGGCATTCTGTAACACCCCCACTTTTATTCCTGCCGACGGGTGTCCAATCCCTGTAGGCTACTGCTGCCCCAAAGAAAGATAGGCATGTTGGGTGCCCATCCCAGCATGCCACATGTCCCTGTAAAGGAAAACGGTCCCGCGGAAGTATTTTTTTTACCTGAAAGAAACGGTTTCGTAGTGTCCCTGGCCCCCACCTGCAACCCGCACCAACCCACTGCACACCCTGCCTCCCCACACCCCCGTCACCTCATACTTACCTCCGGAGCTTGGTGCGAAGATCTCCGGTGGACCAGGAACTCATCTGCACTCTTCAAAGCTGACCGTGAACTGAGGAAATGCCGGTAAGCTGTATAACATAATAAATAGTGTTTTTTTTTCAACTTTAGTACATATCTCAGGCATTTTTGGGACTTTTTTCACCAAATTCCAACATAGGATTTTTGGTACCCTCCTCATGAATTCTTGAACTGTGATTGCGTTAATCGGCCCCGAAAGGTGATTTTGCGGTCACTGCGCGGAATCACCTTTCGGGGCCGATTAACAAAATGACAGTGCCAGTGTTCATGAGGTGGATCTCAAAAGCCTATGTTGCAAATTTGGTGGGAATAATCCAAAAAATGACTGTTTTACCAGCGTGCACTGAGCAGTTCCTACCCACGCTCGTAACTTCGTGAATTTGCAATATTTTCATGCCAGATTTTCAACATTGGCATTTTTTACACCTCCCGTGAACAGTACAGCTGTCATTGTTCACATCCTGGTGGAAATGTGTTTCGCACTTCTGGCACAGAATAGGCGGTCGCTGTTGGAAATCAGTTTTCAGGACAGATTAAGAAAATGACAGTGACACTGTTCATGAGTAGAGGTCCTGAATTGGCTGTGTTGAAATCTGCAACAATACTCAATAAAATGACTGTGTGATGAAGCGGTGTTGCGCAGTTTGCACGCGCCGTCTGAATCTCGTGAATTTATATTTTCACTCCAGATGTTCAACATTGCCATTTTCCCACACCTACTTATGAACAGTGCATCTGTCATTTTTCCCATCCTGGCTGAAATGTGTTTTCACACTTCTGGTGCAGAATAGAGAAGTCACTGTGGGAAATCACTGTCCGGGACAGATTAAGAAAATGACAGTGATACTGTTCATGAGCAGAGGTCCTAAAAGCCCTATGTTGAAAATTTGGTGACGAAACTCCATAACATGATTGTGTTACAAGCGTGCATTGAACTGTTTCACGCACCCATGTAACTTTGCACATTTGTAATATTTTCACAGCAAATGTTCAACAGTGGCACTTTTTTCACACCTCCTTATGAAGAGTACAGCTGTCATTTTTCACATCCGGTCTAAATATGTTTTTGCACTCCTGCCGGAGAATAGCACGGTCGCTGTGGGAAATCAGTGTTTGGGACAGATTAAGATCGAACAAGTTGGGGAGGGGAGTGACCGAGCTAAACTGAACTCTGTCGGGACTACTGCGGATTTGTTTGTGGGCAGAAAAAGGCCCCAGCGCAAGAGCCCAGTACAAAAGGCCAGCCTGCAGCGGTGGGAGAAACAGTATGAGTGAGTGAGTGAGATGGGGGACTGAGTGAACTCAACAGATCTCTAGCAGGACTGCTGCGGATTTCTTTGTGGGCAGAAAAAGGCACCTATGCAGGCAGGAGCACCGTACAAAAGGGCCACTTGCAGTGCCAGGACAAACAGAATGAGCTTGGCAGAGGGAGACTGAGCTGACCATCAGCTCTGTCGGGACAGCTGCGGATTTCTTTGTGGACAGACAAATGCCAACTCAGGCCAGGAGCCCCTTACGGCTACGTAGTCTGCAGCACCAAGAGAAACAGAATGAGGAATGACAGAGCGGTAGTGAGCGAGCTCAATAGAGCTGTATTGTGACTGCTGCGGATTTCTTTGTGGGCAGAAAATGCGCAACGGAGGCAGGAGCCCAGCACAAAGGTCAGCCTGCAGCACCGGAGGAACGGAATTAGGTGAGTGAGAGGGGGAGGAGCGAGCTCAATGGAGCTGTCTCGGGACTGCTTCAGATTTCTTTCTGGCCAGAACAAGCCACCAATGCAGGCAGGAGCCCAGTACAAAAGGGCAGCCTGCAGTGGCAGGAGACACAGAACGAGTGAGTGAGGGAGGTGGAGTGAGTGAGCACAAAGGAGTTCTTTTGGGACTGCTGCAGATTTGTTTGTGGGCAGAAAAAGACAGCAATGCACGCTGGGGCCCAGTACAAAAGGGCAGCCTACAGTGGCAGGAAAACCAGAATGAGCGAGTGAGAGAGGGGGAGTGAGTGAGCTCAATGAAGCTCTATGATGACTGCTGCACATTTCTTTGTGGGCATGAAAAGCCGGCAACACAGGCAGGAGCCCAGTACAAAAGGGCAGCCTGCAGTGCTGGCAGAAACGGAATGAGCGAGTGAGAGAAGGGGAATGAGAGCAAGCTAGATGGAGCTGTGTCGGGACTGCTGCAGATTTCTTTGTGGGCAGAAAAGGCAGCAATGCACACAGGAGCCCAGATAAAGGTCAGTCTGCAGCACCTGCAGAAAAGGAACGAGTGAGTGACAGAGGGGGAGTGAGCGACCTCAACAGAGCTGTGTCAGGACTGCTGCAGATCTCTTTGTGGGCAGAAAAAGCTGCCAATGCAGGCATGAACCCAGTACAAAAGTGCAGCCTGCAGCACTGGGAGACACAGAACGAGCGAGTGAGGGGGAGTGAGTGAGCTCACGGAAGCTTTGCTGGGACTGCTGTGGATTTCTTTGTGGGCAGATAAAGGCAGCAATGCATGCAGAGGCCCAGTACAAAAGGGCAGCCTTCAGCGGTGGAAGAAACAGAACGAACGAGTGAGAATGGGGGACTGAGTGAGCCAGCTCAATGGAGCTGTACTGTGACTGCTGCAGATTTCTTTGTGGGCAGAAGAAGGCGGCAACGCAGGCAGGAACCCAGTACAAAAGGGCCGCCTGCAGCACCGCTAGAAATGGAATGATTGAGCAAGAGAGGGGGAGGGAGCGAGCTCAACGGAGCTCTGTTGGGACTGTTGCAGATTTCTTTGTGGGCAGAAAAAGGTGCCAAGAGAGGCAGAAGCCAACTACAAAATGGCAGTCTGCAACGCCAGGAGAAACAGAATGAGTGAATGAGACAGGCAGAGTAAGTGACCTCAACAGAGCTCTGTCAGGACAGTTTCGAATTTCTTTGTGGGCAAAAAAAGGTGCCAACACAGGCAGAAGCCCAGTACAAAAGGACAGCCTGCAGCAGCGAGAGACACAGAATGAGTGAGTTAAGGATGGTGAGTAAGTGAGCTCAACGGAGCTCTGTTGGGACTGCTGCAGATTTCTTTGTGGGCAGGAAAAGGCAGCAATGCATGCAGGGGCCCACTACAAAAAGGCAGCCTGCATTAGCATGAGAAACAGATCGAGCAAGTGAGGGGGGGACTGAGTGAGCTCAACAGAGCTCTATCGTAACTGCTGCTGATTTTTTGGTGGGCAGAAGAAGGCAGCAATGCCGGCAGGAGCCCAGTACAAAAGGGAAGCCTGCAGCGCTGGCAGAAACAGAACAAGAGAGTGAGAGAGGGAGAGGGAGAGGGAGCTAGCTCAACAGAGCTCTGTCGGGACTGCTG
Source organism: Neoceratodus forsteri (assembly GCA_016271365.2). Classification (NCBI taxonomy): domain Eukaryota; kingdom Metazoa; phylum Chordata; order Ceratodontiformes; family Ceratodontidae; genus Neoceratodus; species Neoceratodus forsteri. The sequence goes on along the minus strand of CM057458.1, from coordinate 877,648,387 downwards.
CAGATTGTTTTGTGACCAGAAGAAGGTGCCAACAGAGGCAGGAGCCTAGTATAAAAGGGCAGCCTGCAGCACCAGGAGAAAAATAATGAGCCAGTGAGAAAAGGGGAGTGAGAGACCTCAATGGAGCTCTGTCAGGACAGCTGCGGATTTCCTTGTGGGCAGAAAAAAGCAGCAATGTAGGCAGGAGCCCAGTACAAAAGGCCAGCCTGCAGTGCAGGCAGAAATGGAATGGGTGACTTAGAGAGGGGGAGTGAGCAAGCTCAATGAACCTGCGTCAGGACTGCTGCAGATTTATTTGTGGGCAGAATAAGCCAATGCAGGCAGGAACCCTGTACAAAAGGACAGCCTGCACCCACAGAAGACACAGAACCAGTGAGAGAGTGAGGGAAGTGGAGTGAGTGAGCTCAACAGAGTTCTGTTGGGACTGCTGCAGATTTCTTTGTGGGCAAAAAGGCAGCAATGCACCCAGGGACCTAGTACAAAAGGACAGCCTGCAGCGGTGGCAGAAACAGAATGAGTCAGTGAGAGAGGGGGGAGTGAGTGAGCTCAACAGAGCTCTATCGTGACTGCTGTGGATTCCTTTGTGGGCAGAAGGGGCAAGCAGGCAGGAGCCCAATACAAGAGGCCAGCCTGCAGCGCCCGGCAGACACGAGAACGAAAGTGAGTAACAGAGGGGAGTGAGCAACCTCAACGGACCTGTGTTGGGACTACAGCAGATTTCTTTGTTGGCAGAAAAAGCCACCAACAGAGGCAGGAGCGCAGTACAAAAGGCCAGCCTGCAGCACAAGGAGAAACAGAATGAGGGAGTTAGAGGGGGGAGTGACCCACCTCAACAGAGCTCTGTCAGGCCATCTGCGGATTTCTTTGTGGACAGAAAAGGGTGCCAACGCAGGAAGGAGCTCAGTACAAAACAGCAGCCTGCAGCACTGGGAGAAACAGAATGAGCAAGTGACAGAGGGCCAGTGAGCGAGCTCAACGGACCAATGCAATCAACATTCAGCATTGACAAATGCTTGTTTTTTTATTGTGTCCAGAACTGACTGTGTGTGTATGTGTGTGGGGGGTTGCTGGCAGGCTGCGTGTGTGCAGTTAAAACACGATTCCCAGAATCATTAACTAGCACTAACCACGCAGTGTGTCAACACTTCAAGAAAGCATTTAGTATACCTGTACACCTTATATGCTTTAGAGTAACCCCCAGTTGTATGAGCACGTGGTTGCAATTAGTAATCCTGTGGGAAAAAAAAAATAGTGCCACATTAACAGGTTAGCACTGCACAGAAGAATGCTTTTTAAAATAGTATCAGCCATGCTTATCACAATGCAGTGCTAGTCCTGTTACAGTGGTATGTGGGCCCCCCATTTTCAGATTAGTGTTGTGCACTCCTAAGTGCTACACCTGAGACAGTGCACAGCCACAGAAGGTGGTGGCAAATGGCACTCCCTCCAGTGAGGAGAGAGTGACCAGTAGGGTGCTGGAGGGTTCAGTAATGGGACACATCCTCTTCAGTGTCTTTATAAGTGGCATAACAGAAAAACTGGAAGGGGAGATATGCCTTTTTGTAGATGACACCACAATCTGTAATAGCGTTGATAGGTGCAAATGGAGAGAATGAGTGGGGACATTAGAAAACTTAAAGAGTGCTATGGGACATGGCAGTTCGGGTTCAAAGCCAAAAAAGTGCAATATCAAGCATCTAGGTACTAGAAGCTTAGAGGCTGAGTATAAAATGTAGAGGGAGGTACTTATGGTCACTAAGGAAACCTTTTATACAGCACGGTGCTCGGTATGCAGGAGAGGATTGCTCATTTACATGGCTGTAGTAGTATATATGCACATGCACATGATCAGGGTAGCATCAAGTGATGCTGAATACGACACCGATCCAACCATGCTGTTCACACAGTGTAATGTTTAGCTCTGCGCTAACCTTCTGAAAATGGGGCCCCAATTGACTAAAAATCCTGGCCGATGCCTCCTAAGATGCAGAAGGTAAACATAAAAGATTTATCTTATCTATCTCTTTATGTATTGTTTTATCGTATTTTGCTTGCAAAACCTTTATCCAATTTCAAAACATTGTGATGTGACTTAAAATGTTTATAACAGACTAGTTAAAATACAGTTTGTTTTCTTCTTTTACCTATATGCTGTCTTTATTTACTTATAAAAACACAGTCTGGCGGGATGGCCTAGCAGCTTGGTGGTGATTGCACTGCCTCCTATGCCAGTGACCCAGTTTTAGGGGTGGATCTGAGTTGCACAGGGGTTAGCTGGGGGGGTAGATATGATTGAGCATCTCGGGGAATGCTCTCCTCTCAGTGAGGGGAAGTCTGACCACCCCGCTCTTCAACATCCACCTAGCTGAGGAGGGCTGGCAGGGCAGTGGAGTTGCATAAGGGGGAGGGCTCAGGCAGGCACAAAGGAAGCATGTGTCTTTATACGCAATTACATAATTCCATGCTTGGCTGCCCAGGGGATGAAACCAAAGGTAGAAACCCCCTAATGGCAAAATGATCCAACAACTTGCCACAGATTTTGCACTGCTAAACGGGCTCTGCTCATATATGTGTCTCCTTGTCAATGGCCCTCCCCCTCCTGGCCCCAACACGGGGGAAGTGAGTGGGGGGGATCTCAGAGCAAATATGTCCTGTGGATGGTAAGTGATTGGGCTGGAGATGTCAGTGGGCAAAGGGGTAGCAGGGTGACTAAGGAGATAAAAATCTCTATGGGAAAAAAAAGGAAATAAAACAGAGTTTGAGAAGCTCAAACTTCAAAACAGACTGTGCATGCCTCCAGTGAGGATTCACAATAAAGTTATTTAGTAAAACAATGCAAACTATGTGCAAATGCCAGCTAAACTCCTGATGAAAATTGAATACTGAGGGATTGCAGCAAAAATATATATTTTAAAATAAAAACTTAAAACATAGTCCATAGAGTACAAACTAGCAATGATTTTGGCTTACACTTCCACAGCTCCTGAAGTGCTTCCCAAGCATTCAACTCAGATAAGTTGCTGGACTTACACAGTAATTAATTACACATAAAACAAAGCAACACTTTAACTTTGAAAAATGCATGCAGCTCCCTATGTATACAGGTATGTTAGGAATATCCTGTATTAGCTTCCTATACAAATGTGTTGTCTGACAGTAAATGAAGGCAGCACTTATTTAAAGAATAAACTACAACATTTAAATTAGTTTTAAAAGTTTCTTGTCACATCACAATGGTCTGATATTTGACTAAGGTGTGCAAGCAAAACAAAGGAAAACCCCATAAAGAAGTAGAATAAGATATAGCCCTGTTTTCTTTACCTCAGCTCTGCAGTTTCAGAGATCCTCTCATCAAGCTAGCAGCTAACTGAATGCAGCAGGCAATGAGTTCAACTCTAGGACATTCATGGGGGAGGGGCAGAGGGATGGGTAGTTTCAGAACATAGTCCATTTCAGTATATAGTTTATTTGTTTCAGTATATAGAGTATGTGAATTTTTCAGTCTACAGTGTATGGGTTTCAATACATATTGTATGTGTTTCACCATGTAGTGTATTTGTTTCAGTATATAGTGTATGCATATTTTTCAGTGCATAGTGTATTTATTTCAACAAATAGTGTATGTATTTCAATATAAAGTGAAGATTTTTCAATATATAGTGTATTTGTTTCAGTATATAGTGTATGTGCTTTTTTCAGTGTGTAATATATGCATTTCAATAGATAGTGTATGTATTTCAATATACAGTGTATTTGTTTCAATATATAGTGTATGCAGATTTTTCAGTGCATAGTGTATTTATTTCAATAGATAGTGTATGTATTTCAATATAAAGTGTAGATGTTTCAATATATAGTGTATTTGTTTCAGTATATAGTGTATATGCTTTTTTCAGTGTGTAGTGTATGTATTTCAATATATAGTGTATTTGTTTCAGTATATAGTGTATGCAGTTTTTTCTCAATATATAGTGTATGTGTTACAATCTATAGAGTATTTGTTTCAGTAGATAGTTTATGTGGATGTTTCAGTCTGTAGTGTATGTATCTCAATAGGAAGTCTATATGTTTCACTACATAGTACATTTGTTTCAGTATATAGTGTATGTGGATTTTCAGTATTCAGTATGTGGATTTCAGTAGATAGTGTATGTATTTCACTATGCAATGTAAGCATTTCACCATATAGTGTATGTGTTTCACTATATAATATATGTATTTCAGTATACAGTATATGTATTTCACTATACAATGTATATATTTCAGTAGATACTGTATGTGGTTCACTACATTGTGTATGTATCTCACTATATAATGTATATATTTCACTATATGATGTATGTATTTCACCATATAGTGTGTGTTTTACTATACAGCCAGAGATTCTGAATTATGTCCCTAACGGCTTGCCATACTGATCTAGAACAGTCACAGTGTCTGGTGAAAGTAAACTGAAACTTACATCTTGATTTACAGATTTCTTTTGTGTAGTGGTATAGGACTTTCTGATGGGCACCAGAAATGCTCTTGTCACAAATGGCAGATTATTGCCTAGAAATTTAAGCTCTGAAACTAACAATTCTTTCTGCATGTCTCTTAGGGATTCATACCCTTAATTGTAGGAGTTAAGAATGCCTACCAATCTCAGGTTCTTGTACCAAATTGCATTCTCCATAGCCTCATTCTTCCTCTGAAGTGCAATAATTGCTTTCGTGTTTGTGGTCACAAGTGCTTCATTTGTAAATGATTTTTGCTGTATTACCACCACTTGATTTTGAATTGATTTTTGTGTTTCAGAAACTTTCTCCATTTCAGATTTTATGTTTTTCTTTTCATTATCTAGCATATCTGACCTGATGATCAGTAGGTCGAGTTTTTTATTGAACATAGTCAGAAAAGTAGAGACTGGAAATGATGTATACACTTCCCTGAGGGATTTAAACTCCACCTTAGTGGGTAAAGCTTTTGATGGTGAAAATATGGGGGGAGGGGCAACCTCTTGACAGGGGATAAGACAGATTGTTCAGAATAAGTTTTTGTCTGAACCCACCTCACCTTGCAGTGCTCCTTGAAAGTCTCCTGCAATTTTTCCCCTGCATTCCAAGTAGTGTTTGAGGTGGTTCTGTAACAGAACTCTTTTGCAGCCGTTGTTGTTGAAAGGAAGGAATTGCTGAGTACGTAACTATAGATGAAGAGGAATCCTTCTCGGCCACACATAGAAACATAGGCTTGATGGCAGATAAGGACCGCTTGTCCCACCTAGTCTGCCCATTCCCTAAGTATTGGCTAAGCTGCAGATTCTAGTTAACCAACAGCCTACTTCCTTCTACCTTTCACTACAATTGCCTTATGTCTGTCCCACGCATTCTTGAATTTCCCCACTGTTTTTGACCCCACGACCTCTTCAGGAAGGAGATTCCATGCGTCCATCACCTTCTCCATGAAAAAATACTTTCTGATGTTGCCCTGAGCCATCCCCCCCTCTATCTTAAACCTGTGCCCCCTTTTTCTTGCACATCTCTTTCTCTCAAAGATGCTTCCATCTTGGACTTTGTTGGTTCCTTTGCGGTACTTGCAAGTTTCTATCATGTTCCCCCTATCCCTCCTTTCCTCAAAAGTATACATATTAAGCTCTTTCAGTCTCTCCTCATATGGTTTCTGTTGCAGACCCTGTACCATTTTAGTTGCCCTCCTCGGGACCACCTCCATCCTGTCTATGTCCTTGCTGAGATGAGGTCTCCAGAACTGCATGCAGTACTCCCAATTGGGTCTCACCAACTGTCTGTACAGAGGGATAACAACTTCTTGTTTTCTACTGGTGATGCCACTCCCTGTGCATCCCAGTATCCCTCCAGCCCTTCTTACTGCCTTCTCACATTGTTTGTCTACCTTAAGGTCATCTGATATGACTACCCCAAGGTCCCTTTCTATTTTTGTTGTTGTTAGTGCCCCCCCACCCATTGTGTATTCTTCCCCTGGGTTTTTGTTCCGTAGGTGCATTACTTTGCACTTTTTTGCATTGAATCTAAGCTGCCATACTTTTGACCATTCCTCCAACCTTTCCAAGTCCCTTCTTATTCTTTCCACCCTCCTTGTGTATCAACCCTGTTGCAGATTTTTGTATCTTCTGCAAAGAGGCTTACTTTTCCTTCCAGCCCTCTGCAATGTCTCCTATAAAGACATTAAAGAGGACCGGTCCCAGTACTGAACCCTGCGGTATAGCATTAGTAACCACCCTTTCTACAGAGTGTACTCCATTTACTATTACCCTCTGCGTCCTGTTGGTAAGTCAATTTGTTACCCAGGCTAACACCCTGGGATCCACTCCCAGGGTGGCTAACTTGTTTATTAATCTTTTGTGTGGGACTGTGTCAAATGCCTTGCTAAAGTCTAGGTAGGCCATATCTACAGCTCCTCCCTGGTCTACTACTTTGGTCACCCAGTCAAAGAAATCTATTAGATTCATCTGACATGACCTTCCCACTGTGAATCCATGCTACCTCGAGTCCTGTGCCCTGCTGGCCTCTAGGTACTCAACAATTCTTTCTTTCAGAAGTGATTCCATCATTTTTGCTACCACTGAGGTTAAACTAACAGGTCTGTAGTTCCCTGCCTCTGCTTTGCAGGTATCGGCTGTTAACATCTCTGTAAACATCACCTGGGTAAATAATATCACAGGAAAAAATAAAGTGGACCAAACATAAAGTGGACTAAAACAAAGGGAGCATGAAATATCACAACTGTGCAGACATGGAGGGGGCTGCAGATGCAGCAGGTCAAGAAAGGAACACAGGACACAGCTATTATCATGTTACACACCTTTACTCAGGAAACAGTGAACCAGGACCCCAGCAACAGGCACATACACCCAGCACACCCAGCCACCAAATGCACATGTTGGAGTCACAGTCCACGACCAGTGGACATGATGGCACACTATTCAGGGGCATGGGAACATCACACCTGCAGCTGGAAGTTATATGCGATGCCCTTCAGGAAATCATAAGTGCTCCGGGCACAATAGTCCTGCACAATGGCCTGGATACACTGGGAAGAGTCCTTGTATTTCCTCTTCCCCCCTGTGGCATGGCAGGCAGAAATACACTGTTCAATCTTGATCTCATTGAGATGGCAATTCCATAGGTCAATGGGAAAGGGGGGAAGACGTCGGACCTCACCGCAGATAGGCTGGCTCACCCATGTGTCCTCGAAGTAGTCAATGACCGGTGCAAGCAGCTCATCATACTGCACACAGAAGTCCCATGACTGAAGTACCTCAAACACCATGCAGACATCAGAAGGATGCAGAAATGCAAGTGCTGGCAGCATCTGGATGTGGAGTGCAAAGTCCTTGTCTGACACATAACACTGCTGGATCACAGGCACACCCATCGCCTTCTGCCACACCTCCTGGCACAGGTAGAAGAAACAACCGTGTAGGCTGGCAGTAGGGAACACGGATCCAAAGGCCTTGATTGCGCCCTGCTAAAGTCCGTCACAATGGCAGCAGGGTGAAGGTTGCCCTGAAGCCCTCAGAGCTCTGTGAACACCTTGGTGTACACAGCACCTGTCTTGGATGTCAGCAATATGTACACAGTCGGTATCACAGCACCGCACTTCACCCCATGCACAGTGTACAACTGCAGGAACATAAGAGGGGCAGCCTTGAATGTACCATCTGCCAACCATGCGTCACACTGTGCCATGTATTGCAGGTTCTTCTGCGTGGTGTAGATTAGGCACCTGTCTGCCCCAGCACTGTCATGCATCAGAAATGGCTCCCCAGCCAATGTCATCCTGTACCCCTCAGGAATGGACAGGTCACTCATGCTTGTTGGTGGGGGGGGTGGTTTGGCTGCAGTCCTGTCTTGCTGCATCCGTCACCTCAGGAGTCCCATGCTGGGTATCCTCCAGCTGACAGAGGGCGTCACTGAGCTGCAGCATGCTGCAACGACCTGCTGGGGTGTCTCACGGCTGCGGACTGCCCTGTCCTTGACCTCTGCCACAGTCTCTCAGACCACAATGTCCCCATGGTCAGGTACGTGGTTGTGGGTATTCAGGACCTTTACTACAGCATCACCTTCAATGTGCACACATACCATGCACCTGCCCCTGAAGTACTCTCTACATTTCTAGTATATCTTCACAGCACACCTCCTCTCTAGGTAGAACAGGTGGCCATCATGCCACAGGAGGGTCTTCCCCTTCTGGCTCTTCACATATTGCAGTGCCATGGCAAGGCACAGACATGCACACACAGTTGTAGTCACTGACAGCACAGGGAATGCACTGGTGCACACAAGACATGGTGTACCTGCCTGTGTACCTCCCCTATGTAGTGCCACAGTAGTTGGACAGATGTCACATGGGTGGATAATTGCATACCATGTCTGATTGGTCCCATGCATGTCCACTTGCCATGTGCATGCTGGGATTCTGGCATGCAGTTATACATGTCTGCCATCGGTGCCCCACCCCGTGTAACTGCATTGTGTATTGGCCACATGTGGGGGGCTTGTGTGCATGCTCCTGACAGTCTTCCGGCCATCCACATCCTCTACATGTGGCCTGCTGCTGTGCGTTTGTGCTGTCCATCGTGAGTCAGGGGCTGCAGGCTGTAGTGCTCTATGCTATGTCCCAGATGATGGTCCTGCTCCAGAGGCATGATGTGCCTGCACTCTGCAACCACTGCTGCATGGACACGCCACAGGTATGTGCCTTGTTGGGGTGGTGGGTGCTGGCATTGGTGGTAGTGGAATGTGCCCAACAATGAGGGGTCGGTTCCTGCGTGTTGGTGGCCCATGGGGTGGGGTGGGGGTGCAGTTGCTGTATTTGCAGTGGCAGGGCGGGCACGGGAGTCAGCCGTCAGTATTTGTGTGCCTTTCATTGTGCCTGCCCAGTGCTTCTTTGCCAGGGTGCCCTGTTGTCCCTGCCAGTCTTGCTGGCACCGTGGGGCTCAGGCATCACACAGTGGAGTGGTGGCCCCACGGTATTCTGCACTGCGATGTTGCGGCCAGGTGGTCTTTCCGACCATGATGTTTTGCCTGCGTTCATTTGTCCCGCTTTATTATGCAGGCAGTGTTTTCAGCCGGAACCCTCCATTTGTTTTAGTCTGCTTTATGTTTGGTCAGCTTTATTTTGTCTGCGATATTATTTACCCAGATGATGTTTAAGGAGATGTTAACAGTCGGTATCGCTTTGCTCCTACATTTGTGAAGAGGAATCACATCTGCCCTCCTCCAATCCTCAGGTACCACACCATCCTCCCATGATTTGTTAAAAAGGGTAGTCAGCGACATCACTAAGTCTCTCCTTAGTTCTTTTAGAATTCTGGGGTGAATCCCATCAGGTGCCATTGCTTTGTCCACCCTGAGTTTTAGGAGTTCTCTAATGACCCTTTCTTCTGTTAATGGACTGTTATTGAACCCCCCATCCAGAGTGCTTCTATAGCTTGGTTTAGGTACCTCCCACTCTTCTTCTTTTGTGAATACTGAGCAAAAGTCTTCATTCAGTATCTCTGCTTTTCCACTGTCATCCTCTGCCCACCTTCCCTCCCCTTTGTTAAGCCTCACTATCCCTTTCTTGGTCTTCCTTCGCTCCCTGATGTACCTATAAAAGATTTTGTCCTCCTTCTTAACAGAGTTGGCTATCTTTTCCTCCATTTGGGCCTTTGTTATTCTGACTGCCTGATCTGCTTCCTTCTGCTTTAACTGGTACAGTTCTCTGTCCTGCTCATTCTTTGATTCTTTATACTTCCTGAATGCTATCTTTTTCTCCCTAACCTTTCCCGACACCTCTTTTGAGAACCATAGTGATTTTTTGCCTCAGTTTGTTTTGTTTATTTGTGTCACACAAACTCTGTAATTCGGAGTCAAAGAAAACAGATTTTTTCTTTTTGTCTGAGTCAAAACGTGCAGAGTCCTCGGAAATTACGAAAGGACTCCAACACCATATGGCATCTGCTTCTTCACAGATCCAGGTTAAGCTAGCCTTTCTTGATTGAGTTTCTGCATCGGAAGAAGAGGAATCTTTCTCCCTCTTATGTTGTTCTGTTTCAAGATAGTTCTTTGTTTTTTGAGAAATAAATACTGATGCAGCTTTTCTCATGGCTATATGAAGATTTATTAAAAAAGGTCCGGAGCTATTCTTTAGCATGTCTACACACCTGATGCCATCTTAACCCTAACACAGCTCCCTTTCTATTCTCCTTGAGCCTGAATAGGCCATTATTTTGCCCCTCATTGTAGCCTTGTAAGCTTCTCAGGTATTACCTGCTGAGGTGTCTGTTATGTTGTTCTCCTGAAAGAACAAGGAGGACTCTTCCTCACCCAACTTATGAACTATATCTCCATTAGAAGAAATGGTTCCAATCTCCAATTTGTGGAGGTGGAACTATGGGGTCCCATGTGAAATATAGCTGGGGCATGGTCAAAAATGACCATGGGTAGAATGGAGGAGTGTAGGGCCTGTTAGGTCAGTTTAGGTGAGGTTAGCCAGAAGTCAATTCTGATGAGGGATCTGTGTACCTCAAAGTGATGCATAAAGTCTTTCTCCCTGAACAGCTGCCAGATATCTGTAAGGTGTATCTCAGACATTAATTGCTCGAGGGCAAGCTGGGATCTCACATGTGTTTCCTTTCCATTAGCACTTCTGTTCATCATCGGGTCTCTTACCAAATTAAAATCACCTCCTTGCAACAGGGGGCATGGAGGAGGGACAATAGTGGTTATTGCATTTGCTAACTCGTACAAGAAGTGCAGATCATCCTGGTTGGGGGTGTACTGGTTATCTAGTAGAATTTATTTATTTATTGAAAATGTTTCACCTGGAAAGGCACGCTGAGCAACAAACTGCTCATCTCCCGGTGTGACCTGGGGGGGAGGGGAAATAGGGGACAGGATAACTCGCAGGTTATCAAGTGAGATACAATTAACATAGATATTCAGCGAGAGGAGGATTACATTAAGTACATCTTACATGGGTTGCCGTAGGCACAATACCACCTAGGTAAAGACATTTGATGCATTTAATATGAGGAAACAAATGGAACAAATGACAGGACAGAAGATGAAACACTAAGTGCAGAGGTTGATGCAATAAGCCAGCATCCAAACCATAAGCTAGGTGCCGCTGGTCAGGCAATCGGCAGGGGGGGAATGGGGGGACTCAGGTGCGCACGAGCAGGTATCATGTGCAGGAACAATTTACCTTGAGGTAATTTGCCAGGGCAGTAGACAGGGAGTGGGCAGAGGAGGAGAGGCATATTTGAGGGGGAAGCTTATTCCAGAGTAGAGGGAAGCAGAATGAGAATGCTGCTTGGCTGAAGGAGGTCCTCTGCCAAGGGATTAATAGTTGGCGGGAGTCAAGGGATCTAAGGGCATGGATGGGGTGGGGGGTGAGGCTAGTATGTCTGTAAGGTAGGATGGGAGGGCACCAAGCCAGAATTTTGAGGCAAATTTTGAGCAGTGCAGTAAGCGGACCTGTAGAATGGGACCTGTAGGGGCAAAGTATGATGCCAATACCCAGCATCCAGCCTGATCTGCCCATGTGGAGATAAAGGACCACTGAAGGATTTTATGCAACATCATGGCCACTCCACATTTCATAGATGAAGCACATGAATGCATCTCTTGTGCAACCAAATCTCTAATAAGGTATTAATGGTAAATTTTGATCAGCCACCTGAAATCTCATTTTTTTCAGATGTGATAGCACAGAGTCCATCCTCCCTGTCAGTTTCTCTTTCTCTTTACTTAGTTTTGTGGTGGGCCCACTCACCCACTCTGCCCCCCTTCCATTAGCACTCCTATTCCCTAACTCATCTGTCAGAGCATAATGCAGTACTGCTTTATTTATTCAGTTTATTGCAGATAGTGCAGTGTTTGCTCTGATAACTATGCCATCTCGGTCGGACATTTCCTTTATTATGCATTGCATTGCATGGGTTTCAGGCCCCACACTGCTAGACACTATGTCTCAGGTACTTCTGTTTAAATATAGCTTCCTATGCACCAAAGAACAAATTTCTAATTTTCCCCTCCATCCATTTGAGATTTATGCCTGAACCAGGGAGGATGGACGAGGGGGGTTTTCGAGTTGGGGTTGTTAGATCTAGAAGGCACCCTGGGGTGAAATGGAATGCAGATCATGGTTTACCATGTCTGGTGCCCATACCCAAGGGCTCTACAGAATTATGTAGACAGATGAGCTTGATGGCCTCCGGGGTTCGTTCAACTCGGGCGGTGTTATGCAATGCTAGGTCCGTCAGAAACAAGACGGGCATTATAGCCGATCTTGTTAGCTCAGTGGACCTGGCTTGCATCACCGAGACCTGGCTGGATGGTAATCCAGGCCCCACTTTGGAAGCTATGACTCCAGCCAGGTACTCGGTGATACATTGCCCGAGATTGGACCGCAGGGGTGGGGGGGTTGCAGTCTGTTTTAAGACAGAATTGGACCTCACAAGTGTGGTTACGGGGGAGGCTGAGTCCTTTGAGTGCACAGTGGTAGCGGGTGTTGGCGTTCGAATCGTACTCATCTACCGTCCACCAGGAGATGGGAGACGGATCTTACAGGAAGTGGCAGACTTCATCGACGACATGTCGTTTGAGTCGCCCAGATTGACGGTTCTGGGCGACTTCAATGCCTGGATCGACGATGAACTCTCACAATTTGGTAATCACTTCCTCCAATTAATGATTTCTTTGGTCTTTACACAGGTGGTTTCCACCGCTACTCAAAAATCTGGGCACTCTTTGGACTTAGTCTTTCTCCTTGGGATTGATGCTTTCGATTTGGGGGTGGAACCAGTCATTTGGTCAGACCACTACACGGTAAGGTTCAATTTTAGTACCCCCCCAAGAAGGCCTACCCCTGTGGAGATGGCGAGATACTGCCCTTTATGGGATATTACACCTCAGGGCCTTGCGGCGGTTCTCAACCTCTCGTCCCCTGCATTGGCGAGCAGTAGTCCGAAGACTGTGGTGACTGCCTATAATAAGGCTGTTACATTGGCTCTGGATACTATTGCTCCTGTTCATGTACGCCCCCTCTCCCTTCGTCCCAAGGCACCCTGGTTTGATGGGACGCTGAGGGAGATGAGGAGACAGGGGCGAAGATTAGAACGCTGCTGGCGCACATCCGCCCTTGATGTCGACCGCCTTAGATTGATGGACCATTATTCTGTCTATCAATCTGCAATCTCCCATAAGAAGGCAGAGTTCCTGTCCAGGGAGATTGTAGTAGACAGGAATTGACCGGCTCAGCTTTTTCGAACTGTGGACAGGCTGTGCAACCCTGCCTGTCTACAAGTTCGGAAGGCTTTTTCGCAATTAGAGTGTGAGGAGCTCGCTCAATTCTTTGCTAATAAGGTGGCCGACATCAGGATGGATTTGCGTCCGGTGGCTTCTAAGGGGGATGCTGTTGAACAGCATGAGTTCACAGTACCTCTGTCTTCATGGTGTTCCTTCAGCAGGCCAGACTTTGTGGATGTCATAAGGATTATCCATGGTGTGCGCCCTACCAGCTGTAGTTTGGATCCTGGGCTGACTTCCCTAATATTGAGTTGTTGTGACATCATTGGCCCAATCCTTGTGCAAATAGTTTGGTGCTCCTTGGAATCAGGTGAGTTTCCTATCTCCCTGAAAGAGGCAGTGGTGACACCCCTCTTGAAAAAAGCTTCCTTGGACCCCAACTGTTTCACAAACTACAGACCTATTTCAAACCTTCCCTTTATTGGGAAGGTGATTGAGAAAGTAGTGGCGTCCCAATTGGAGAACCATTTAGCCATCCATGACATCTACAAACCCTTCCAATCAGGTTTTCATAAAAGACACAGCACTGAGACTGCGCTGGTTCGGGTGCTTAATGATCTCTTGAGGGCGAGAGACCAAAAGAGACGTTCTATCTTAGTTCTTCTTGATCTCTCATCAGCTTTTGACACCGTGGATCAAGTGGTGTTGCTAGCATGCCTGAGGCAGATTTGTGGAATATCAGGAACCGTCCTTCGATGGTTTACCTCATTCCTCACCAGAAGATCACAAAGGGTCGTGTCAGGACTTTTTTCCTCTGGCCCTATGCCTTTGTTATGTGGGGTGCCTCAGGGTTCTGTGCTGTCTCCCATGTTATTTGTGGTGTATATGCTGCCCCTCGGAGACATTATAAGACGGTATGAGCTGAGGTTTCATTGCTATGCAGATGATACCCAGCTATACCTGTCTTTTGCTCCTGACCAGGATAGAGCTGTCTCAGTGTTTAACAGCTGTCTGAGAGAAATCCAGGGTTGGATGGATTCTAGCTGGCTGAAGTTGAATGCAGAAAAGACGGAGGTTTTGGTGGTGGACCCAGGCTGTCGGATAGAGGGGTCACCTGTTGTTTCACAGTCGAGAATTTTTCTTGGGGGTGTTTCACTTCCGACCTCTGAACAGGTGCGTAACCTAGGGGTTATCTTGGATGACAGACTGACACTGCATCTGCAGGTGTCAGCTGTCGTCAAGACTTCCTTTTTACCATCTTAGGAATATCGCTAGAGTGAAACACCTTGTTCCGTCCGACATGTTACCTATGCTGGTCCACGCCTTTGTGTCCTCTCGCCTGGACTACTGCAACTCCCTGTATTTTGGGCTTTCTGGGGTTGAAATCCACCACCTTCAGCTAGTGCAGAATGCTGCAGCCCGGGTCCTGACAGGAACCAGTAGGTCTTGTCATATTACCCTGGTGCTGCTCGAACTGCACTGGCTTCCGGTTAGGTGGTGGATCACCTTTAAAGTCTGTTTATTGACTTTCAAAGCCCTACATGATCAGCGTCCAGCTTATCTGAAAGACCTTCTTGTATCTTACTGCCCTGGCCATTTGCTCCGCTCGGCTGATGAGGGGTTGCTAGAGATTCCAAGAGTGTGTTTAAATTCATCTGGCTGTAGAGCTTTTTCTTACGCTGCCCCCACTCTCTGGAATTCTCTACCCCGTCGGTTACGGCAGTGCACCTCCCTGGGGGAATTTAAGAGTGGCCTTAAAACTCATTTGTTTCACATGGCCTTTTTATAGTATAATGCGATCTGGTTATAAAATTGTGGTTTTGTGACTGTTTTATATTGTATTATAATGATGATTGTATGGTTTTACTTTTATATGATTGTACAGCGCTTTGAAATTTGAAAAGCACTTTAAAAATAAAATTATTAATTATTATTATTACTTATGCTGATTCTTTGGGGGGGTCCCCATTTTCTGTGGCCTTTGAGAGGCAGGTTGACAGAGTGGAATGCACCTTGTTATTCTAGCTGCCATTATTGGAAAGGTGGGCCTGGAGAAGTGACAACGCTGGGGCCCTGCTCACTCTGCAACTGCAGGCCCTTCAAGTAGCAAACACCTTAGCAAACCCACCCACCCAACCAGCTCCCCTCCATCACCCAACCCGAGAAGTGAAAACAGCACAAATCTGACAAGTTCAGTGATGGTTCAATTCGGAGTAAGAGGAGCATGTGCGGCTATCTTGAGGAGTCTCTGCTCAATTGGTATGTCCGTACTGTTCTGAAGTGCTGATTCTTCCTCACTGTCATTGACTGCTGCAACCTGTTTCATGAGGCCTCCTTCTACCTCCTCGGCCTGAGAATCCACAATAGCTACCCCCAAATCAGAGACCTCTTGTTCGTTGTAGTCCATTCCCACCTCCACGGTCAATTTTTGGGGTGGGGATGCCAGGGGTAAGAATCTATTCCTGGAGAACTAGGAGGTCACCATGATGTTCTCGGCTTCCACATTGGGGTCACTTCAGTTTTGACTGTTCCTTCTGTATCTTTCCATGGGGTGAGACCTCCGATTGTGTCTGGCTTCCTGCGACCATTTTGTGTTCCAAGCAGGGAGGGCCCAGATGTCTTGCTGCTGGTCTACAACTGGTATGGCTCTGTCTCTCCCCCCTAGGGTCTTTTAGGTCCTTCTGATCTCTCTTGGATCCCTTCTGCTGCCTCACTACCCTTGCTCCTTGTGGCCACAGCTCGGTGGTTTCTCAATACATGGGGCCAGGTGCGGTGAATAAATTCCATTATGGCTTTCGGGGATTCAGAATTCAGCAGGTTACCAATCATCGTAATTCTCATTGTCACCGAATATCTATGGGAGAACTTTATGTCCAAACTTTGCAGTAAGTGCCTGACTTCAGTGAATTACGTTGTCCTGTCAGACAAGCTTTTAGAGTAGTCTTGAAATATTAGCACTTTATGAGATTGCCAGTCCACGGTACCCAGTTTTCTGGCCATTGTTTGCACTTGTTCATTTTGTACAAAGTTCAGAAAATGGGCCAGGACTGGCTGCAGCATCTCTGCTTGCTTTGGTCTATGCTGCAGGGAGCTATGGGCCCACTTAATTATGAAGCGAGTGTCTTGTGGAATCTTTAGTATGCAGAGGAGCTCCCTTTCCAGAAATCCAGTCATGTTACCTTGTTCAGCCCCTTCCAGTATTCTGAGGAGCCCCAGGTTGTTGCTCCTATTCTCCAGGTCATCTGCTTTGGACTGGAGCATTGTGATGGCCTGTTCTTGTCATTGCAGCATGGTAGTATGCTCTGTTAACTTTGTGTCATGTGCCACTAGCTTCCTTTCAGTTAGGAAAATTAGACTATTCAGCTGCTGGATAGCTAGTGTAGTGTTTTTCGATGTGGTGGTAACTTCATCCATTCGCTGAAGTAGAGTTGCAAACATTGCAATGATTGAGATGGGTCCATAGCACTGTGCATGGGTGCTGCCATGAAGTCAGTAAATTGAGTGTCAGGGTTTTTCTTTTATCTACAGTCCCCTTTGGATTTCCACAGCAGTTTATGGATAGATTTGTTCTTGAAGGTAAGAGCACTTCTTAGTACCTCTTGGATAAACTTGCAGCTGCCTGGAACAGCTAGGTTGGGTGTAAGTAAGAACCTCAGATGAATGAGCTACACGGTTATGCCACCATCTTGGATCAGGTGAAACCATGGCCCATTTTTTTAATTTTTTTAATTTGGGGCCAACAATAATAAGATACAGAGAGTTGTATGGAGTTGGAGGTAGGGTATAAAACACATGCACTATGTGCAAGGGGGAAGAGAGTATAACCAGCAGAAGGATAAAAAAATCAGCATTCAGATCATTAAGATGGTAAAAGAAATACAGCAGTTTAAGAGTCTGCATAGCACATAAATAGAATAATAGATCGGTTACAGTGAATTACAAGGCTATAATTCCAGCGAGAGGTTCTGGAGACATAGATACCTCAAGAGCGAAGATCGAGAGGTTTCTTTCTCCCCAGAACCTCGAGATGGAATTTCGGCTGAGTATTTCACTGTAACCTATTTTTTTATTGTTTGTAATATATGGATGAGATAACCTGGTGAGGTCTTACTTGGTGAAGTTTTGTGTAGGCTGACATGTTCAACGAGGAATCGGGAAGTTGTGCATTTTTTTTTCTGGAGAGCTGAACAGGAAAGTGCAGGAAACAGTTCCTCTTAACAGTAAGAGGGAAAATGTAGTTACACTTCAACGGAACATGTAACTGTTACCCATTTTCCTTTTTTAAAAAAAAAAGAAAAGTAAGGTACTGTTGGGTTACCACTGAGTTGGCTTTGAAATCCTTCGTGCTGACTCTTGGAAAAGCTGGCTCACGGTCAGCACGAGGCATCAAGCTGTGCTTGTGTGTTTGTTTTGGAGTGATAATACTATCATTAAAACACAATGATGGTATTATTGGGACTGAAGTGTGGTATTATTGAGAAGGTGGTGTGTATTACAAGATTTTTTTTGCATCGTTTTCGGTGCTATTATTTTAACAATCCATATTTTACAAAGTGATAGACTGCTAATCTTTATCCTGTTTCCCTTCCCTAGGAAACTCAACTCACTAAGAAACAAACAAAACAAACAAAAAAAAATACCACCAGTAAGCATACATGGCAATAGACTGAACATCTGCATATCTATACCCTGCTCCTCATCCCCATAAAATTCAATTAACTAATGGAAACACAAATGTTTAATTTCCTCTCAGCCCAGGCACCCCCCCCCCAACAGCAGCAAGGCCAATTCCCCAGCCAATCCAACAATGCCACAATACACAAGTTCTAATCCCAGCATTTTCAGCATTGTATTATATTGAACACTGGTTTGAATCCCACACTCCCATGATCAGATAAGAGTCTTCAGTTAGAGGTGAATGGGGAAAGAAGCTTCTAGCTGGATGCTGTGAGTAAGTAGACTTGAAAGATATTTTTAGCTGGTTTTCTGTGTGTTTCCAGCAGACAATTTGGTGTTTGTGTGTGTTTAAATGCTGAGGGCTGTGAGAGTAAGTAGACTTGAAATATTTTCTTAGCTGGTTTTCTCTGTGTTTCTAGCAGACTATTTGGTGTGCACGTGTGTGTGTGTGTTTAAAAGCTGCTATACGGCCTGTAAGTGCAGGCATCATATCACAGGGGATTAGTGCTATTTGAAAGTAAGGTGCGACTTCCAACTCAGTCAGTCTTCAGTTAGAGGTGAATGGGGAAAGAAGCTTCTAGCTGGATGCTGTGAGTAAGTAGACTCAAAAGATTTTCTTAGCTGGTTTTCTGTGTGTTTCCAGCAAATAATTTGGTGTTTGTGTGTGTTTAAAAGCTGGAGACTGTGAGAGTAAGTAGACTTGAAAGATTTTATCAGCTGGTTTTCTGTGTGTTTCCATCAGACAGTTTGGTGTTTGTGTGTGTTTAAAAGCTGGAGGCTGAAAGAGTAAGTGGACTTAAAAGATTTTCTTAGCTGGTTTTCTGTGTGTTTCTAGCAGACTATTTGGTATTTGTGTGAGTGTGTTTAAAAGCCACTATCTGGCCTGTAAGTGCAGGCATCATATCACAGGTGATTAGTGCTATTTGAAAGTAAGGTGCGACTTCCAACTCAGTCAGTCTTCAGTTAGAGGTGAATGGGGAAAGAAGCTTCTAGCTGGATGCTGTGAGTAAGTAGACTCAAAAGATTTTCTTAGCTGGTTTTCTGTGTGTTTCCAGCAAATAATTTGGTGTTTGTGTGTGTTTAAAAGCTGGAGGCTGTGAGAGTAAGTAGACTTGAAAGATTTTATCAGCTGGTTTTCTGTGTGTTTCCAGCAGACAGTTTGGTGTTTGTGTGTGTTTAAAAGCTGGAGGCTGAAAGAGTAAGTGGACTTAAAAGATTTTCTTAGCTGGTTTTCTGTGTGTTTCTAGCAGACTATTTGGTATTTGTGTGAGTGTGTTTAAAAGCCACTATCTGGCCTGTAAGTGCAAGCATCATATTACAGGTGATTAGTGCTATTTGAAAGTAAGGTGCGACTTCCAACTCAGTCAGTCTTCAGTTAGAGGTGAATAATTCCATGATCAGGGGTATCAGATGGGATAGGAAGGGGGAAGCCTGCCCAGTTAGAACAAAATGCTTCCCTGGACTAACGGTGCACAGGGCCAAGCATGAGGTATATCAGCTGGCAAAGGACTGTGAAGGTTTCCTGGATATACTGGTCCACCTGGGTACCAATGACATTGAAGGAAATAGTGAGTTAGAGATACAGGCAAGGTTCAGAGAGCTTGCCAGGGTCTGTCATGACATAGGATGCACTATTTCCTTCTCGGAAATCCTGCCAGTGCCAAGGGCTAGTGGGGAACACAAGAGGAAGATTAGGGAGATAAACCAGTGGCTCAGAGAGTGGTGTGGGGCCAGAGGGTATGGGTTGATGGGGGGATTGGGGGGAGACCTGGGAAGATAAGGAGTGATATGCTAGAGATAGGCTCCATCTCAATTTGGAGGGAAGGGAAATTTGTAAGTGGAAAATAGAGGGGTTCATTGGTGAAAGGTGGGGTTTAAACTTGTGAAGGGGAGGGATGGGATGAAAGGCTGTCAAGGGGGTCCGATAAAGGAGGGACTCAGTCTCAACCCCCCTGTGGAATTGGAGGAATGCTGGAAAAGGCCGACTGGTAAGGTTCTGACTGGGGGAAGATGGAATCCCAATGAGAACGCAAGCAGGGGAAATGGAAGTATACGGAAAGGGTGGAATGTAGTCCTGCTAAATGCCAGAAGCTTAGGAAATAAAATGCCTGAGCTCCAGGTGATGCTAATTGAGAAAGAGGTGGATGTGGGAGCAGTCACTGAGACCTGGGCCACCGCAGGGCATGACTGAGACCTGAACCTGGAGGGTTACACTATGTTCAGGAAGGACAGGGGGGAGGGAAGGTGAGGAGGAGTAGCAATAATAGTCAAAAACTGCATTGGCATAGGAGGAGTGGAGGAGGTGGAGGGAACTGTGGAGGCAATTTTGGTCACCTTGATAACAAATGGGGCCAAGAGAGTAAAAATAGGAGTGGTGTATAGACCCCCCTGTGCTGGCAGAGGAGCTGGAAGAGAGTCTGGTGGCAGATGTTGGGAGACACTGCAAATTGGGCAGAGAAGGATGGTGGTGTTGGGGGACTTAAACATGCCAGGAACAGACTGGGAGACTATGACATCCTCAGTGGCCAGGGAACAGAGGTTGTTGGATATCTTTCAGGATGCATTCCTAACAGCAGGTGGGGGAAACGACCAGGGAGGTGCAGATACTGGATGTGGTTCTGGCAGACAGTGACCAGATTGGGGGCTTGGAGGTAAGGGACCCATTGGTGGGGAGTGACCATGCCACGGTCTGGTTCTTCCTGGACCTAGGAGGCGTAGAAGGCTGCACAAAGACGGAGGTAATTGACTTCAGGAGGACGGATTTCCAGGAAATGGGAAGGATCATTAAGAAGCATTTGAATGGGATTGGGCCAGACATGGACGCTGACAGTAGGTGGGAAATCATTAGGAGGGGGGTGCAGGATGTTACCAGCACCTGTGCAAGAGTAAGATGAAAATGCAGTAGGGCCCGTAAACCTTGCTGGTGGACCAGGGAGGTTCAGGAGGTGGTGAGGGGAAAGAAGGTGGCTTATAGGCATTTCAAGTGCTCAAGGAGTGAAGGGGATTGAAGGGAGTATGAGCTGATGGCCAAAAGGGCCACTAGGGAGGTGAAGGTGGCTAAGGCAAGGAAGGAGCAGAACCTGGCCAGAGAAATGAGGAGAGGGAACAAGGGGTTCTTTAGATACATTGGGGAGAAATGAAGGGTGAAGGGGCAGATTAACAGGATTAAAACAGGGGAGGTATGGGCACAAGATCCGGGGGAGCAGGCTGAGGTACTAAATGAGTACTTTGCCTCAGTTTTCACCAAGGAAAATGGCGGGCTGCATCATACATGGGAGGAGGTGGTGAAACTGAGGGGGGCCCCTTATTGATCATTGGGTCTGGGGAGATGGTGGGCCATCACTGGCAGGAGGGGGAAGGCAAAGCAGGGGGGGGATGATGTAGCAGAGGTGAAAATCATGACAGAGAGAGTGAGGGAAGCTCTCAGGTCCCTTAAGATGGAGAAAGCACCAGGGCTGGATAAATTACATCTCAGATTGCTGAAGGAACTGGTGGATGTCCTGGTGAAACCCCTGGCGGAGTTTTTCAGCATCTCTCTGAGGACAGGGTTGATGCCCCAGGAGTGGACGGTGGCACATATAGTGCCTATCCACAAGGGGGGATCAAGGGAGGTGGCAGGGAACTACAGGCCTGTCAGCCTGACATCGGTGGTGGGCAAAGTGATGGAGGGCATTGTCAAGGAGAGGCTGGTGGTTACCTGGAAAAGTTGGGGTGCCTGGACAATAAACAGCATGGATTCATCCCGGGGAAATCATGTCAGACAAACCTGGAGTTCTATGACTGGGTGACGAGAGCCTTGGACCTGGGTAGGCCAGTGGACATCCTCTATCTTGACTTCAGCAAGGCGTTTGACTCTGTTCCTCATGGTGGCCTGTTGAATAAGCTGGGAGAAAAAGGGGCGGGGAACCAGATGATCAGATGGATAGGCAATTGGCTCCAGGACCGGACCCAGATGGTTGTGGTTGGTGGGATAGTCTCATCCCCAAGGAAGGTCATTAGTGGGGTCCCTCAGGGATCAGTCCTTGAGCCCCTCCTGTTCAATGCCTACATCTCTGACATAAGGAAGGGTATCAGGAGTGAGATGAGTCTCTTTGCGGATGACTCAAAACTGGGGGTGGTGGTGGATGGGGAGGAGGGGAGGGTGGCCCTACAGGGGGACCTGGAGGCTCTGGAAAGGTGATCTAGAAAGTGGAAGCTGAGATTTAATGTAGGGAAATGCAAGGTACTGCATCTGGGAGCCATAAACCTGGGCCAAGAGTACACCCTGGGGGAAGGAATGCTACAAGTCTCAATTGCTGAGAGGGACCTCGGGGTGGTGGTGGATGTCAAGATGAATAACTCTGAGACTTGTAGGAGGGCAGAGGCCTAGGCCAACAGGATGCTGGGATGCACGCTAGGGGATCACCTCCAGAAGGAGGAAGTGATACTCCCCCTGTATAATTGCTTGGTGAGGCCACACCTCGAGTACTGTGTGCAGTTTTGGAGGCCACACTAAAGAGGGACATTGAACTCCTGGAGAGGGTTCAGGAGGGCAACCAAAATGATCTGGGGCTTGGGGGACAGGACCTATGGGGAGAGGCTCGAAGAGCTAAATATGTACACATTGGAAGAGAGAAGGGACCAGTGGGGACATGATAGAGGTCTTCAAGTACATGAAGGGGTTAAATAGGGGAGGAGCAGTCAGGGTGCTCCAAAGGAAGGAGGGGGGGGGAAACTAGAGGGCATGGGTGGAAGATGGAGGGGGATAATTCAAGGGAGAAAGGAGGAGGTGCTACGTCACTAAGAGGGTGGTGGAGCCATGGAATGTGCTGTCCAGGGGGCTGGTGGAGGCAGAGATGGTGGAGGGGTTCAAGAGGGGGTGGGACAGGTACAGGGGAAGGGTTCTGGAAACAAAGTCCTGTGCAGTGGGAATATTCAAGACTGGGAAGGGAGAAGCCAGAGAGGGCAAGAGGGGCAGCATGGTCAGCTCCCAGGGTAGGGGCTGACCAAACGAGCAGATACGAAAGAACATTAGGCCTATTCTGCTGGCATTTTAGCATGTTAGTATAAGGAGTGAGTTAATAAAGCATTCCATTCCTTAGTGCATGTTTATTTCAGACATGGTTTCTTTGTCCCCAGAACTCTGCCAATAAAGACACAGACAAGATTGTGTGTGGTTGCTCAGTTTGGCAATTAATTTACTGAATAATCAAAGCTATCATAGTTTACAATAAAATGGTAATAACACGGTACATCTCCACAATTTCCATTTTACAATCTCTTCCCAATAATATTTATATACATTATATACATACACATTCTTGTTCAATTCATACATTCTGTCATTTCCTTTTTTTCCTTCTGCCCCCAGACGTACATCAAAGGGGGGCCTGGCCTCTTTCTCTTATGTTGTAAAGGGGTATGAGCATACACACCATGCCCCTGCCTCTTGCTTATCAATCCTGTGTCCTTTTAGTGTTTTCTATTCCCCCCTTTCTTTCCTGTCCTCCTCCCTCCTTTTTCCATTAGTCCACCTCTAGCTTGCGATGGACAGTGGATTTCCCCCTTATTCCTCCGACTCCCCAACCCCCCCTTTTTCTGCCTTCTAGCTAACCCTTATCATATCTTATCTCTTCTTCAGCCAGCCTTCGAAGGCATTCACTATTTCTGTATTAAACAGGGCCAGGCCCAGGCCTGAGAGGTGTATCTCTTCTCCCCTGTAGTATTCATCTACCCACTCCAGGATTCCATGGTGGATGACTAATCCTCCTATGCCCTCGAACAATCTGCCTACCTGCGCATTCATGCACTTCAGGGCCCTGTCCTTCACCTTATGGCTCTCCATTTGATGCCACACCCTTCGAGGCATGATCTCAGACCAGGCCAAAGTCACCTCTGGCCACCACTCCTTTATTTTTTTTCAAATCATGCTTTGTTTGATAAAATATGTCCAGCCAGGGCCTTGTCCCCAGGTCGTTGCCACCCAAATGTATCATGATTAGATCTGGCCACCAATGGTCCTTCCTGATCTCCCTGAGTTCTAGTAGCAGCTGCGCCCACTTCATCCCCTGTCGGCCTTTCCACACTGGATGGATTGTATCATTATCCAAGTACAGCTGCTTTCCCCCTTGTCTCCTGGCTGCCCATTTCTCCTCCCCGTGGATAAACGAATGCCCGCAGATCCATGCCTCGAGCTTCCTGGATGTCCCTGCATAACCAGAAGCTCATTGTTTAGTATATTTTCTCTTCAGACCCCCAAATACCTCCCCCTTAACCCCTCCTTCTTCCCATTAACTCTTGCACCTGCTATGGGAAACAACACAGAAATATCATTATTGTTTTATATTGTGTATTTACTTTTTATAACAGTCAGAAGCCCACCTGTCTTTCTGCTTGATCTGCCCGGGCCTCTTGCCTTGTGTTGCCATCACTGAGGCCACCCCAATCCTAAATGAGTGGGAGGAATATCTCTCTTCTGGTCCCCCCAGAAATCTGAGGCCCTTGTGTAGTACCGCTGTCACATGGTACCTGAAAACTGGCCTGCCATCCCCGTGTATGAACATCAGTGAACTTCCTACTTTTGGGCGGTCTGCCACGTACAAGTACAAGGCCCCCACTGGGCAAATGGTTGCGTTAGGATGTTTCCTTAACCACATCCTACAGCCCTGCCCCTGCTGATAGGTCTTTGATCTCTTCAATACACTGCTATTGCTTCTCCAGCCCATTCTATGTCATCCCATTGTAGCCCCCTCCCTTTGTCTTACTGCCATGACCCACCACCTTGCTCAGTCTAAATGCCCCGCTATACATGGTAGCATACAGGGCTTTAAGCAGCACTGCTTCACTCCTTGAGCTGCAGATGTGGTGCAGCACCCCCATCAACCTCACCATCAAGCCATCCGATATCAGCCTTCTGCTATCTTGCTTATTCTCCATTCCCCAAAACCAGCCCTGCATCTTTCTGTGGATTAGGTTGCTTTTCATTGGGTCCTCCAACCCCCTTAGCATACAGATCTGCCCTATGGCTGCCAAATGCACCCCATGGTTGCATGCACCATGTTCTGGTTCCATCCTGTTACAATGAATCTAGCCACCTGCTTCCTTGTCACTGCCCCACTTATCTGTCCACCATACTGTTCCCAGAATTTTTGAAACACCCTCCAAGAGGCTTCATAAGCTCTAAAGGTCCTGGGAGCCCAGGAGTTGCTGAACAGTACTTCAGTTCTCCCAATCCAATTGTCCATACGTACATCGGGATGGTGGTCTGCCAAAACTCTGCTCCGGGTGAGGCAGTCCTGAATTTGTCCATCTGGAATTGGGAAAGGCAATCAGCTATCACATTGTTCACACCATCAATGTGCTTGGCCCTGAAGGACATGTTCAAGGTCAGGCCTTGACACACCATCCTCCTCAATACCCTCATAGCCCTGTCTGACTTCGTCCTTTTTTTATTCAGCACTTCTACCACTGCCCGATTGTCACTCCAGAATGTTACTTGCCTGTTTCTGAGCTCTCCTCCCCAAACTAGCATTGCCACCCATATGGGGAAGAGCTCCAGAAAAGTGATGTCTCTCATCACCCTTTCCAGCACCCATTCCTCCGGCCATGGTTCTGCAAACCATTTTCCTTGGAAATAACCCCCTATGCCAATTCCACCTGCTGCATCCATATACAGTTGCAAATCAGTATTGTATACCCAATCATCCTGCCAGAACATCTGCCTATTGTATACCTGGAGGAAATGCTCCCAAACTACCATATCTTCTCAGGTCCCTGTATTAATATCTACCCAGTGATGGGGCTGTTTTGCCCCCGCGAGTTGCCCAGGCTAAACACCGTGTAAACATGCGGTCTGGAGGAATGGTTCTACATGCAAAATTCAGATGCCCCAGCAGCTGTTGCACCTATTGTAGCTGCACCCTCCTGTGTCCCCCGACCATCCCTAACAATTCCCTTAACCTCTTTACCTTTTGTTCTGGTAAATAGTACAACTCCTGGATAGTTTCCAGCTCCAGCCCTAAGAACTCTATCATCTGACTGGGCTCTTCCATCTTATCTTCCACTAGTGGCACCCCCAATTCTTGGCAGAGAACATTGAAATCCTGGAAGCATGACTTCAGTCTCATGTTCCTCCTTGCCCAATGAACAGGAAATCATCCAGGTAGTGCACCACCATCTGATACCCATACCGTGTCTAAAATACCCATTGCAGCCAGGTAATGAACATCTCGAATGTGGTGCATGCTATTGAGCATCCAATAGGCATGGCCTTGTTGAAATAATACTGCCCATCCACCTGGTATCTTAGCAAATCCCAGTCCTCCAGCATGACTGGAAGTAGATGGAATGCTGACTCTATGTCCATCTTAACCAACCAGGCTTTCTGCTTAGACCTAATGAGTCGCACCACCTCCTCCAGGGTGGCGTATGTAACCCTGCTGTCTTCCTCCCCAATAGAATCATTAACTGAATCCCTCTCTGGGTTGGGTAGGTGATGTATCACCCAGTACTCCCCTGGCTGTTTTGTAGGCACTAAACCCAACCGGGAAATCAGCAGGTTCTGCAGGGAGGAGGCATGGGCCTTCCACCTTCCCTGCTGTCACCTCCTTTCGAATTTTGAGGGCCAGAGTCGCCTCCTTCCCTAGCGTAGATCTGAGGTTCTTTGCCTGCATCACTTTCATAGATCCCTGAAACTGTAAACTAAAACCTGCCCGAAAACCTGTCTGTAATTTCTTGGCTGCCTCCTGGTCTGGGTATTCCCCCAACCACCTCTCTACTGCCTCCACTTTGATGGGTGTCCGAGCCAGCTGGAAACTTCCACCTGCTGGGCTTTCAACTGTCCTGGTGTCATGTTTGGTAGGTTTTCCCTACCCCACTGCTGGCCCCTAAAGGAGCCTTGGTTGGTCCGAAAGGGCTGCTGATATGAATTATCCTGGTTGCCGGACCCTTTTTCCCAGCTGTACCTACATTTAGATGCTGGATGGTGCCCCCCACACTTAAAGCATATGTGCCAGAAATGGCAGTTCGGCCATGAGCAGAAAGCCCTATTGTAACCCCAACAGGCCTTTGACGCCACCCCCCCTTTTGTCTCCCTCTGCCTCTTTCTCAGTTGGACCCATGTAAATTTCAAGCCACAGGTTTATCTGTCTGGCATCCCACTTCACATCCCCAAAATGTGCCGTTTTTTCCCTAAGCTTCTCATCATACGTTAACCAACTATGGTCCTCTTTTTTTATATACACATTCTTTATAATGAGGGAATAGGTCAAGAGCGGGGTAGCAAGCTCTGGCTACTTTCAATGACTAAGGCCATAAAGTAGGTAAAACCATGGACCAATTGTCCCAGGTTTCCCTTTCCACATTTGTCATCCTCTCCTTTACTAACAAAACCACCCCGCAGCCATGTCTTTTTCTCAAAACTGTCCTTCTCCTCATCCATGTTGTCCACATTCACCTGGGTGAAGATGTTGACATATTCCCTTTCAAATCTTTTCCTTCATGGCCATCGGCACGTGGTCTGCCAGCCTCACCCCTGGTGCCCCTATCTCCCTTCCTATCATGGGCGACCGGGTGCCACCCTCTCCCCATCTGACCTTGTCCTTTTATTTCTCCTAATGCCTTCTCCAGCTGCCCCAAGCCATTATCCCCATACTTTTCAACATCTGCTCCACATATTCTTCTTAACACTGCTTTCTAGTGTCACTACCTGATTACCTGTTATGTGGCTGTGGGTGCCCAGGCCCAGCTGGGCACTTCTGCTGGGTGGGTACAGGTTCTTGGACCTGTGGTGATAGTACTGGTTCTGGCTGGGAAGGCAGAGACACTGGAGTGGGAGGGTCCAGCACTGGTTCTGGCACTGGCAGGGGTCAGGGTCAGCTCCAGGCTAGGTTAACAGGAGGTGGGATCAGAGGAAGCCACTGGTGTTGGCATTGGGACCACCACCCTGGGCTCCCGTACTCCAGGTCCTTTTGGCATCCTCTTATTCTTCTCCTGACCCTTCCCTTGCTTTCCCTTCCACTTCATACCCTTTTCTTCCCCATCCTGCTCCACCACCTCCAGCAGCCAGTTCGCCTTGTCTACAAGGTCCATCACCACCCAGTAGCAGTCTTCCTTGCTGGGCTTTGACCTCTTTGGTGCCATTCTTCTGGTCCAAGGGCTCTAATAAAAGAAAATCACACCAGGTAAGCTTTAGTTCCATTGTTGTCTCAGCTTAACTTGCTGGCCGTCCTCCCCCTCATCCCCAGCTGCCCTCCCACCCCGGAGACCCTCATCCTGTCATGGCCACTATGCCGGTCTACCTCACTTCCCACCTTGTGGGCTCCCAGCTTCTCCCCCCCTGCCATGGCTTCCCCCCAGCCCTGGTGTGGATTCACTGCCCACTGATCCTCTGCTGATCCCTGGCCAGGTTACTGTGGCCACTCGTCCTCACAACCACCTCACCAACCTGCAAGGGCACCTACTTTCCCCAAAAACTCTTTTGTGGCAGAAGGTCTCTTTAACATTGCCCAGGCTATCTCCTCTATTCCCCTACCCCGTATCACGTAGCAGTGATGTCTGATGCCATGCTACATGGCACCTCCACCGGGGCCGTTTCTGTCTCCCCCACCAAACACACACTGCCCTGATAGTTGTCTTGGCTTGCAGTGGTTTACGGTCCAATGAAACCTAGACAAAGCTGTTATCCACAGTGAAAGGGCACTTCTTCTCCTGATATTTTCTTTCTATATCCCCAGTTTTATGTTTACTGCTTAATAAGATTGGGTGGGAGGGTCATTCAAAATCGGGCTCTTCCTGCTCCTAACGGAACATGTGCTTACATATTGTTTGGTTGTTTTTGCTAAATATCTCAAATATAATATACCTCATGTTCTGCAGCTCAGGTTATGCCACACCTGGCATTATCCCCCTTCTAACTCATTGAAATTGGGTGGGGAGCCAGCTGGTTCTGTACAAACCCCACTGTTTGCTCTCTGTCCTGATCCCCTGGCCTTGTACTACATGGCGATGATGTCAGACTCCA
The DNA here is from genome assembly GCA_016271365.2 of Neoceratodus forsteri. Lineage (NCBI taxonomy): Eukaryota > Metazoa > Chordata > Ceratodontiformes > Ceratodontidae > Neoceratodus > Neoceratodus forsteri. Next base: position 877,619,458 of record CM057458.1, on the reverse strand, counting down.
TCCCATGCAGTAGGCCTGAGCTTCTTGGCATTCCCAGCTGTGCAACTCACTTGCACTCCCCCTTTGCCGCCTGTCCCTTGCCAGTACCTGCTTCTTCAGCTAGGCACACTTGTCTTTATTTAAAACCTCCAACCCCCTTGCCTTCCCCACAGACGTCCCCTTGTTCCAAGTTCCCAGGCCCTGTACCACGTGGTGATGATATTAGATGCCATTCCACACAGTAGGCCCAGGCTTCTGCCACTCCTGCCGTGTGACTACATCGTATTCACCCCCATGCCGCTTGCCCCTTAAATGGACTCACTTCACTGCAAAAACACTCCCTGCTTTAACCCACAGCCTTCTCTCCCAAACTCCCTAAAAGCCCCAAGCTCTTATCTTGCTTCCTTGCTGCCGCCTTGGTCGTGGCGGATCACCACACACCCTACAGTACACAGAATACCTTCCAGCTGGCTTTGTTGGCTTGCGGCCCCCCAGTCACAACCTGCAATACCCAAGCTGGAACTATTAACAACCCCAAGCACTCACCTCACCGCAATAACAACCAAATTCCAATTCCTGTAGTTTACTTCACCCCACGGCTCTAATGCTCACAATATACCAATGCTACCAATGCTACCTACACAGTTGGAGCCTCTTGCACTAGATAAAAACCTCAACAGCATCAAGACAATGCCAATTCCTGTTGTTTGCTTTGCACCTGTGGCTCTGCTGCTCCTCCTGCAGCAGTGCTACATACCCACTGGAAATAAAAACCCACACTTATTCTCCAGACTGTGCTTCTCAGGGGAAAGCTCTCGAGGTGCATCTCAGTTACATATCACAGTACTGCCTATCTTCCTGCCCATAGTCCATGCTGACAAAAACTTGAATCATTTGCTAGATAACTGCTGCCTGCTCACCATGCATTCCATATCATCCACAGGCATTAAAATCAAATACCTTACCTTGCTCCTGGGATATTTCTGTTTACTCACTTCAAAGGCCTTCAACTCCACTCAGTCATCCTTTTGTGCACTCCACTCGATTGTAGTGTGATATATTATTTGTAGTGGTACCTTATATCTACTCCCTCTTTATATTTATTTATTTATTTTAATTTGTTTTTTTAACTCACAATACCCCACTATCCCAAAAAACCCCACTGGCTCAAAACTTTCGCCAAACTGATGTGCTTCCAGAGGAAAAAAACTCTGGGAGCAAATTTGTGAGCTCCCCTTGCTGTGCAGCCTCTTATATCTGCCCCCTTAGTTCCTGCTTCTTGGCCCCCTCCTTGGCCAATCACAGGTTGTCACCTCTTGTTCCTACCACACCCCTTTTTCCCACCCAATCTGTGACCACATACAGGTCCTCCCCTTTTGTGACCTCATGGCCTTCTTTCAACCCCCTCCTCTTCTCCTCTCAACCCCCCTCCCCCTATCTTGAGCTTCCCACACCTCTTGTCAGGGCCTTGGGACAATAGGGTATGCCCCTTTAATTGGGCAACCCTCTTTATGCAACTCTGTATATTTGTTTCAGTTTTCAAAAGTATTCAAACACAAACTGAGTTAGCCAGTTTTCTTATTCAACAGAAAGCCCACATCTCAAGCAGTTCAAACACTGACACTAGCACTGAAATGTAATTTGTATTTCTGCAGCAGATACAGTTGTTTTGTAATACCAGTATAAATGTTCTTAGTTATGTAAAAGAGTAACTGTTTCTAATTGTTGGCAGGAATTTTCTGCCTCATTTTATACAAAAAGGTGAAATGTTAGTATTTTGTAGATTTCTGATCATGTTTCACCCTCCTAGTAAGTGATCCATGATACCAAAAATCCTGGCATGACATGAGTTGTAAATCTATGGCGATGTATGGCATGATCTGCTTCTTATGAACCTCACTCCCCAAAAGCAATTTATCAAAGAGAAGCACTAGTGAATAGCTTAACAGCGATACCCACTCTCTGGATCAGAGGCAATCTGTAAAGATAAGGACTGGTGGAGTTACCATCTGTTAATGCATGGGGATGTAGTTGATTTTTACCAGACCAGTGCTACCTACTGTAGACCCTCACTATAATGAATGGGACTGGAGCCATGTAAAATGTTTGTTATAGCAAAGATTCCTTTCAGCACAGTTTGCATAGAAAAGCAGCAGATGAGCAAGGCCACTGATTTACGGTGATTAAAACATTGAAATTCCATTTTCAATACTTCAGATTCCGGAATTGCACCGGTGATTGTTATTCTAATTTCCGGGTTTTACCGGGATTCTGCTGTCATTCTTTTAGTATGTGTATAAATAATCAGAATAAAAGAAGGCTTAATATACATAGCATTAAATAAAGCAAATTGAAAATAGTTCAGGAAGCAATTATAAAAAAAAAAATACAAGTTTTGTAGAATTACTGATCTAGTATAAAATGGCAGAGTCCATGAAATCTTTGTTTTTACCGGTGTTCAGGCAGCCCTAATTCCGGAATTTTACCAGGTTTTCCGGTAAAAACCGAAAAACATTGGCCTTGCAGATGAGCATTGTATTGCTACATAATAATAGTATTGTATTTAAGAAATACAGTAGATACGATAAATGACACCTCAGAGAGAGTTTATTTACATGTCATTGTAGTCTGTTAAAACAATGTCATGTTAAAAAAATGCAAGCGTTAAGTTTTAAAAAACAATGATGAATTATATACAGTACAGTATTGGCCGAGAAAGTTGTCTGGATTTCTTTGCTCAACATTACATTTTAAATGCTTGGGCCTGGTAAGCAACAACATTTGCTGTAGCTAAAAGGATGAAATGTAATGCTATCATTTTAAAAATGTAAGTCCTGTGTACAGAGATGTGATCATCTCAGTCAAGGACACCAGTGACACTAACTGTTCGGTATCATTTTTTTTTGAAATTCTCTTTTTATTAATTTTCAACTGTACATACAACGGTTTAAACAGTAACATCTGAGCACAGTATATACATTCCATACATTCCAAAATTGGATATACTGTATTACTGGACAAAGAAAGCATATAGAGTAAAGGTACCAAAAGGAATCAGAAAAACAGTAACTGGATAACCCAGATCAACTGTCCACCCTCCCCAATGAGGCGTCACCACTGAGGGAGAGATATAGTGAACTATCTCTAGTGGCTAGGTGTCCTCAAGTTCTCAATCTAAAACAGCGCCGGGAACCTAGTAGCATCAAAATCCCAGGGTGAGAGGTTGTGAGATTACCACAGAGGAAAGCTAGGAGGGCTGGAGGTCCAGATCTTGAAGACTGTGATCCCTCACTCGGATTCATTATATGTCGAGAATCCCGATCAGTGAAGATACAGAGCATATAGTTTGCCCCATTTCTTCTGAAAGGCCATTGGAAGGATCTGAAATTAGCAATCAGTTTCTCAACTTTGAAACACTGGGACATTTCTTCCACCCAGTCCAGATATGAAATTTCAAGACTGTCTGTCCAGTGTCAGAGGACCAGTCTCTTAACCGCCATAGCAATGAATGCTATATGGTACTTCCTTTCTTTGATCCTGATACCCGTGTAGTCTCCTATGATACAGGTCTCTAGTGTGAGAAGGTTTCCTAGACCTAATATGGGATCTAATTTATCCTCAATTGTCTTCCAGAGAGGAGCCACTTTAGGACAGTGCCAGAAAATATGAGGAAGGTCTCCCTGCTTTTCTCCGCATCTGAAACATTTTAAGGGAGCAGAGGGGCCAAATTTTGATTTCCGAATTGGTGTGAAATACATGCTGTTAATTATGAAATACTGAATCATCCTATTCCTATCTAGAGTGTTGTAGATATACAGATCTTTCCAGATCTGTCCCCATGAATACGGGGAGCCTGAGGAGGATAATGCCCAGGCTTTGGAACCAGTTAGAGGAGTAGGGTGGGCAAGTTTCAGGAGATAGGTGTATAGCCTAGACACCCCATGGGGTTTAACCACGCAGCCCTTAACCTCCTCTAGTAGTGGTTTGATAACTGAGGGGGGTACTGTTATTCCGAACTCTTTGTCTACTACGTGCTTTAATTGATATATTTTAAACAGGGCATTAATGGGAATATTCAAGGCAAGTAGTAGGTCCGTTATTGGGCCCTGTTTGCCTTGAACATAAAAATCTTCCACTGAGAGCTCCTGAATTGGGGGTAGTCATTTAGGAACTAACATTTTGTCCCCGATCTTGATATTAGGGTTACCCATCAGTGGTTGGCCAGGGTCCTTAGTATAACGGATTCTGGTGGAGGAGAAAAGTTGGTTAAGCACCTTAACTGTGACATCCACTGGGGAGTCTTGGATCGCTCGGGGGAGAGATGCAAAGCCACCATAGAAAAAGCTGGAGGGATTTATTTTATGGCGAGTGATAAGATCCAGATCCAGATCTAGCCATGTAGGGAGGTAAGCATCTTTCAAATCCCCTAGCCATTTCCCTGCTTTGATAAGGTGACTAGACCAGTAGTAGAGTTCGAAATTCGGCAATCTGAGACCCCCCATTTCTTTGGGGAGACACAGTTTGATGAAGGCCCGCCTCAGAGACTTATGATTCCAAATAAAATCAGTTAAGGTCGAATGAATTTTTTGAAAAAGGACCTGGGTAGCCAGATGTCTAGGAGATTCAGGGGATAAAAGAGCTGGGGAAGAATGTTCATTTTGATGATGCTGATCCGGGCCCCCACTGGTAATGGCAGTTTCCCCAATTTTTGCAAGTCCGACTTAATTCTTTCTAATAAGTCTTCTAGGTTTAGCTTCCTGATTAGGGAAGGGTCTCGTGCCAGGTAAACACCAAGATATTTCAAGTGAGATGGGGTCCACTTCATGCCCAGATGGGATACGGAAGTCCGGGTGAGGTGTACATTAAGTGGGAAAATCTCAGTCTTTGCTAGATTAAGTTTATAGTCGGATAACTCTTCAAATTGTGTAATTATCTTCATTACCACTCGCATGGATTCAGCTGGGTTAGCTAACTGTAGCAGAATATCATCCGCATACACTGAAATCTTAGAGGTTTGCCTGAGGACAGGGCATCCTTGAATCCCTGGGGCCGTTTTGAGACTGACCAGTAGCGGTTCCAAATAGAGGTTAAATAGGAGCAGGGATAGGGGCAACCTTGTCGGGTTCAGAGTGGAGCTGTATGGGGGGTGAGAGGATCCCATTGCAATAAACTTTTGCTGTGGGGGCCCTATATAGAGCTCTGATCCACCCTATGAACTCCCTCGGAAAGCCGAACCTAGACATGGTATACCATAGGAATTCCCAATTAACTCGGTCAAATGCTTTCTCCGCATCCAGGGCCACCAATGCCATAGGAACCTGGGAAGTTTGAGCTGCCCTAAGTACGTGAGAGAGCGACCTAATATGATCCATCACTGACCTCCCTTGCACGAATCCTACTTGCTCAGTACTCAATAATGGGGTCCACACTTGTTTGATACGGGAGGCTAGAATCTTGGACAGGATTTTAATATCACAGTTAAGGAGTGAGATTGGTCTGTAATTGGCCGGGTTCCGGGAGGGTTCAGCCATCTTAGGAATCAGTATAATAATGGCCTCCAGTGGAAGGATCCAGGGTATCTGCTGACAGCAAGTAGTTGTATAGGTCCAGAAGCAGGGGCAAATCCTGGCTGAAGGCCTTGTAGAAATTGGCTGGGAACCCATCCGGGCCAGGAGCTTTATCTGATGAGACTTTGAATAACATGTTCCACCTCCTCTTGGGAAAGAGGTGAGGAGAAAGGCCACCTGATCCTCAAGAAGACGAGGGTATCAGTGACTGAAAAACCCCTCTAGTCCTGAGTGGAGGGAAGGAGGTGCTTTGGCTGTATAGGTTTTGGTAATAATCTATAAAGATTGTTGCTATATCTCTGAGGCTCTGTTTTAATGGCTCCTTCTTGGTCTTCTAGAGTGGGAATCAGCCTAGAATTCTCCACTTCTTTCAGTTTCAGTGCTAGGAGTCTACTCGGCTTTTCTCCCTGATCCAGATATCTAGCCTTAGTTCTCAATAAAGCAAACTCTGTTTTCTCTCGGATCAAACCTTCATATTCATTTTTAAGTTTGTGGAGGTGTTCTAAGCTATTCAATGAGCTAGAAGTGACCAATATATTCTCTGCTGTCTTAATTTGGTTTGAGAGGCGGATAAGATTCTGAGACCTGATTTTCTTTCTCCTGGAGGAAATCTTGATAAGTTCCCCTCTCAAAAAGCATTTTAAAGAGCACCAGAGAATATCCATCCTAGTCACTGAGCCTGATTAGTTTCAGATAGTTTTAATAAGGGATCTAATCTGAGTGAGAGAGTGTTCTTCTTTTAATAGTTGGGTATTGAGTTTCCAGACTGTATCACGGGAAGTTGTGGACTGAGGAGAGAATTTAATCCAGACTAGCGCATGGTCCGAAATTACTATGGGTTCGATACCTGCCATGAAGACCTTAGTCATGAGGGAGGTGGATATTAGGAAGTAGTCTAGTCGCGACCAGGAATTATGGAGGGGAGAGAAAAAGGTATAGCTTTTTTTGAGAGGGTAGAGAGTTCTCCAGGGGTCCACCAGGCCTAGCATGTTACCCATATCTTTCATCACCAATTGCGGTGGAAGCAATGGTCTCAGTGGCCTAAAAGTTTTATCCAGCTCCTGTGTTGGAGCTATGTTCCAATCCCCTCCTAGGATCAAAGGGGTGGGTAGAAGGGAGCTAAGCTTGTCAACTAGCTGCATAATAAAGGTCACATTCCTCCAACTGGGCCATAAACCGAGCCTAAGACAATAGGGGAATTAGAGGATCCAGACACCAATATATCTACCTTCTGAATCCCTGATAACCGGATTGAAAGGTATACTTTTCTTTATCATAACAGCTACTCCTCTGGCTTCCGACGAGTCTCCAGCCACAAAAATTTGGAGAAGACCTCTGACTCTTAACATATTACTTTCAGCTACTGTAATGTGGGTTTCCTGCAGACATAATATATCGGCACCCAGCATCGAGCAATTAATCAAAATACCCTTTTCTTGGCATCTCTCATCCCTCTCACATTCCAGCTAATCATTTTGACAGTGCTACCAGCCATATTTTAAGACAAAGTGCAATCGACACTCATTGATCCTGGCAATCTCTTCTACTACCTTACAGTGGTGACACCATCAAGCCCCCAATACACCCCAACATTTCTCTTCTAATTAAAAATAAAACGCCGGAACTGATAGCATTGATAGGCTGCCCAACTCTAATATTAAACTTCAGGTCAAAACAATCCATAGAATTAAGTGGCAGCACCCCCAAACAATTATTATCACTTCTATAATCAGTATCCCTCCCCCGCCTCCATAACCTTGTCCAATGAACAGTGTAAACGCCAGTCCAAATATAAACTCTCCAAACATCAGCAGTAACATGAACATTATCCTTCACCCCTCCCCGCCCCCTTATAGAACATACATTATTTACACAGTCCCACAGATCTATTGCCTTAGCGTCAGACACAGTTCTGGTTACTCCCATACCCCTCCCTCCCCAGGGTACCCCATTTTGACCCTTATAATAAATGGAACACCCACAACCATGAAACCAGAGACAGTAAGCCACCACATCAGAAGTCCGAACAGTAAAAAAATATAATTCACAGCAGTGAGGCAACTTACGGGTACCCAATAGCTCCCTATTTGGTCGCAAGGCATGGCACAGCTACAACCTGCCTATAAGCCCCCGCCCCCCTTCCGTTGTAAAGGCACTGCCTCTATGGGCCAAATAAATGAGATCGCCCCCTATCACCAGAAGGAAAAAATAAGGCAGTAAACAGCCTTACCTGGGAGCAGCTCCAGTGTCCTAGTCCTCTCGGTCTAATCCCTATAGGCACCTGGAAATGAAAGGGAAATGGCAGGACGAAAATGCTGAGATCAAGCGGTCTGACCATAAATAGGTCCTCCGAGCCACACCTCCCCATTTGGTTCCTTCTGATACACCAAGAGGCTAGGACACGAGGAAGCAAGAGGCAGGACGACTAGGCCTGTGACTACTACCACCAACTACAGTACCACGCTGGTCCCCGGAGAAGTCCTCACTGAAAGCAGAGGCGATCGACCCCAGGACTACCTGCCCCAGCAGAGCTTAGACTCCATAGTAAGTACTAAAATGGGCAAATCTAGCCCAGAACTTGCAAAAGGAACAGAAAGTTAACTGTAAAAGTCATAGTTTCAGCTGGTAGTCTATTTCTGCTGTATTCCCAGTTCAGATTGGGTCAGTCATTTAATTGGGAGTCCCTTGAACAGATCAGGCAGCAGCTTGGATAGGTCAGCTAGGGCTTCTTCTGGGGTATCATAGGAATGCCAGGTGTTTTCAATTTGTACAGACAACTTTGCAAGGTAGATCATGCGGAAAGGCTTTCCAGCAGCTATCAGTTTGGTTACTACCGGGTGGAAGGCAGCACGTTTCAGACGAACCTCTCTGGGCAAATCCTGGGTAATCCTCAGCTTGGCTCCGTTCCATAGGACTGCTTCCAACTGTTTGACTTTATCTAGGACGTGTTGTCTGTCCAGGTAGCTTAAGAATTTGATAATCAGGGGTCTGGGGGGGGGCGCTTGGAAGAGGTCTGGGTCGAAGAGATCTGTGAGCACGTTCCACATGGTATTGTTGATGGACGGGAGAAGGACCCACGACCTTGTTTAAGAATTGCTGGACAAACTTAATAGTGTCTCCCCCTTCTTCCAGTTCTGGAAGACCCAAAATCAGGACGTTGTTTCTTCTGCTGCGCCCCTCCAGGTCTTCAGATTTTAGTTGTAATTTTTGTATTTGCTGGCGAAGTCTGACTATCTCAGGGTCTATTTTCTGTTGCCATCTTTCCACTGACCCTATTCTGGATTCTGAATCCCCCATCCTTCTTGAAAGGTCGGTGTAATCTTGCCTCATAGATTTGATTTCATTGGAGATCTCTTGCAGGGTATCTTTAAACGGTGATAACTCCTCCAAAAAGCACTCCTCCTTCAAGGTAGTACCTCCTGCAACATTAAGACCTCCAGTAGATGAAGTTTTTTGGTTAAGGAAGCGTTGCAGCCAGAGTTTTTAGCTTTCTTTGAGGCTTTTTCTGGTGTTGTAGGTGGGGTGTGCCTGACTCCTGAGGCCTTCATTTCTGCATCTAGCATCGCGATGTTCCAGCACGCAATATACACCTCCAATTTATTCCAATGTCGATTCCAGGAGTAGCAATGGTGTTTAGACAGCGTTTGGTGGTTTTGGCTTGTCAAAAGATAAAGTTTTAAGAGGGGAGAAACGGGAGCTCCAAAGCAGGCAGCCACTCAGCACCACTGCATCACGTGACCCCCAACTGTTCGGTATCAGTCTGTAAGCATATCACACATAGTAGACTGCAAATCTTTACCCTGTTCCTTATCGCCAGAAAACTCAGTTAAAATTCCCTCTCTGAACAGGCAACTCCAACACCATCAGTAATCACAGGAGATGATGAACTGCAAATGTACAAATGTGTACCCTGCTCCCCATCCCCATAAATCTCTTTTCCTAAGAGGGGGAAATAAATGAAATTCCCTCTCAGTCTAGGACCCCCCAAACACCACCAAGGATACCTCAGACAGAGTTTATTTATGTCATTTTATTATTTAAAAAAAAAAATCATGTTTCATAAAAAGCTGTATGCCTTTAGTTTTTTTTTGTGTTTTTTTTTTAAATCACCTTTATTCATTTTCAGTAGCCCAGACAGACAAACAAACATTACACATACCTGGCCAAGCCAGGGACACAACCCAAAACTGGCTGTGCAAACTATATACATCCCCTATGTACAAGCACACTGGAGAGCCGCCCCGCATTGTGGTCAAGTTCCAGAATCAATAGTGCCTTAATATAGTACGCTGACCAGTGTTAGAGTACACGCTTCCCCTCATTGAGACAATCTTCCCTTATATATATATATATATATATATACTTGCAAGGGTATTATATCCTACGGCCCCCAAAGGAGCCTGACTCCTGCAGGACGGCTTCCCAATGTGTTCCTTGGAAACAGAGACAGAGTCCCCAACCCCTTAAGCCCCTGCAGACCAAAACCAGTCCCCTTTTATCTTGGTAGTGGACCCAATATGACCCCAATTTTGACCATCTAGGAAACTTTTAAGTCCAGACATTACCCAGATTATTGGGGATAATAAAGGAAAAAACATAGTACAAGAAGGCACAAAACAATATATAGGCATTAAACACTCCAGCATATTTTCCTTTGCTAATCATTATCTGACAGACAGACCTGGGTTCCAGTGTTTGTAACTTGCTGGGAGTAGATCGCATGTAATATTGCCCATCTTTTAGTGTATAGCTCCTGTCTCCCCTCAGAGAATAGGTGTCTCTTTATCTTGACCAATACCCCCAACAGCTCTCTCACCCATTGTTCGTATGCACAAGCCTGATCATCCTTCCAATGCTTTACTAAGAACGCCTTGACTACCGACACCATTAAAGAAAGATGGAATTTGGGTGCAATCCCTATAATCTGGGAAAAGTCACCCAGAACACACATTTCTGGAGTTATAAAAGCTGTATAATCCAGCATTGGATCCATGCCCCGTTTAATCTCCCTCCATAAGGGTGAGATTTTGCTGCATCCCATTACATGTAGAGGTCACCCACTTCCTCTCTCGCACCTGAAACACAGGTCTGTCTGTCTCAACCCTCTGCCATATAGCTTTACAGGGGTATAGTATATGTTGTGAACCACAAAGATCTGCATGTTTCTATATTTGGGAATCACATTGTATTTGGTGGTCTTCCAAATAGTTTCCCAGCTAAGATTTCTAGGAGCCATCACCTTGTCCCAGTAAGGGATTTGTGTAGGAGTATCGGGGCCCAGAAAGTCCAAGAGAAGTTTATAAACTTGTGAAAGTGGGTTAGCTTTCCGGGAGGCTTCCCTTAAACTCCCCCACAAGAAAAAGTTGTCTATCGGTTCCCCCATCCCCTTCCAGAACCCTGCTATCATTTGTTTAAGCTGTAACCTTTGGAAAAAGGACAATCCCTCACATTGTAATGGCAAGACTATTCTACCTCCCTGCATCACGTCCTTCAATCTTAAACCACACAGATAGTTGGACCACCGGTGTCCAAGTACCCGACCCCCTATAACCAAATTAGGGTTACCCAATATGGGCTGGTCTCTGGACCTCGATTGAAAGAGCCTTTGTACCGGAGTGAGAAAGGACCACCAGGCCTCCACGGTTTTCCTGATTGGGTTCCCATACCCCTCCCTAAATAAACCTTTTTTGGGCTTAGCATATAGCATCGATTCGGGGGTAAAGCCAGAGCTCAATAACAATTGCTTCTCAATTTGCAACCACGCAGGTATATAATTTTCCCCCTCATCGCTTTCCACCCATTGAGCCATAAGGCCCAACTGACCTGCCACATAATAAGCATGAAGGTCAGGTAACCTAATGCCCCCCTCCTCATACGGCAGTCGCAAGACATTATACTTTACCCTGGCTGGTTTGTTATTCCATAGAAATCCTGAAATTAGCCTTCTGATTGTACTAAACCAATTAGTGGAGATACTATAAGGGGCTAAATATACCGGGTATAACAGTCTCGGTAAAACATTCATCTTAATGAGACCCAGATCGCGTAAAGTTCAAAGGTAGCTTGTTCCATCTTATCATATCCCCTTTAACCGCAGATATGATCTCCCCCCAAATTGGCATCAGCCCTGAACTCCTGGTTTGCTGTAATCCAAATGACCAGATACTTCAATTTATCTGTATTCCATTGTACTCCCAGGGATGAAAAATCCACTTTAAATACATGCGGTGTCAAGGGTAAGATTTGTGTTTTAGTAAGATTCAACTTGTAGTTAGAGACCTTAGAAAAGCAGTCTATTAAATCTCTTACTCTCTCAAAGTTGGGTACTGGATCTTGTAAATGAAGGAGTACATCATCTGCAAAAAACTGAGAGTTTTAGCTCCATTCCCAGAATCCTGATCCCCTGGACCTTAACATCCCTATTTATAGATCTCAGAAGGGGTTCTAGATATATGTTAAACAGTATCGGCGAGAGAGGACACCCTTGACGAGTCCCATTACTTAATTGAAATTCCCTCGAGATATAACCATTACATAATAGTCTAGCCGTTGGAGCAGCATATAAATTCTTAATACCTCTAAGGATACCTCCAGGGAACCTCATTTTCTCCATTGTAGCAAAGAGAAATGGATGTGAGACCCGATCAAATGCTTTTTCAGCGTCTAGGGAAATCAGGGCCAAGGGTAGCTGAGAGTCTGGGGCAAAATTCAGTATATGATGAATTTTCCTAAGAGCGTCTTTCGCCCCCTCTCCGCGACATAAAACCTACTTGTTCCTGACTGATTAAACTAGGAGCAATAGTCAAGATCCTATTTGCCAAGATTTTGGTGAGAATCTTAATATCTTGGTTTATTAATGCTATAGGCCTGTAGCTACCTAGTGTGTCCCTGGGCTTGTCTGGCTTGGGTATTAAAGTAACATACGCCTGGTAGAGTGGTGAATGGTAAATTCCCTCCCTCGTTATAGTGAGGAAAAACTCATGGAGTACAGGGAGTATGGTCTGAATATGGGTCTGGTAAAATTTAGCAGTGAGACCATCAGACCCTGGTGATTTACCTAGAGGAAGAGACCGCACCACTTCAACAACCTCGGATGCTCTTATTGGGGCTTCTAGTTCCTTAGCTTGAGCAGGGTCCAGAATTGGCAACTGGATTCCTTCTAGATAACGGTTGGCCTCCTTCTCCCCCACCAAGTCTTTGGCTTGGTAGATTTCTGTGAAAAATGATGCAAAGGCCTCAGCCATTTCTTGCGGTTCTATAACCAGCTTCCCTTCATACTGAACTGATATAATTGTCCTGCTAGCCTCCCACTCTTTAATTTTGGCCACTAAGAGGTGCCCAGGGACGTCACCCTGCAGTAGGAATTTGGCATTAATCTTATTTAACCAGAACTCTGTTTTCCCATAAACAATTTCTGACAATTCCCTTCTCAGACTTTTAAGTTCCGCATCTATTTCCCCCGAGGACCCTTCCAGCTGTGACAATGAGTATATTGCCCTGATCAAAAATTCCTCTTTGGCCCTTCTGAGTGACTTGTCCCTTGCCGCTAGGGCCCTAGCTGCCTCGGCATATAAGAACTTACAGGTAGGCCAAGCTAATCTTTTATCCTTCAGTGTGGGAAGCTGGGACCTAATGATCTCCTGTAGGGCCCCCTCTAATTCATCCCTTCTCGTGGCCTCTGTTAAAAGCGAGTCATGAAGCCTCCATCTATAGGGTCTAGGCAGTGTGGGTCTTGGTTCCCACTGCATCTGAATGACAGAGTGGTCTGAGAGGGTCCTACCCTCAGTCAGCACTTCTCTAATCTCTGCGAGAGCCTCTCTATTAACCAAAAAAAAGTCAATTCTAGCGTGACTCTTGTGTGCTGCCGAATAAAATGTCATGTCACTGCCCCTATTTGAAAGACTCTTGATTGGATCAGCCAATGCTGCTGTCTCCAAAAACTTAGCCTAGGCTAACTGGGCCTTGGTCTTCGGCCCGCTATGTGGAGGTATCCTGTCCTCCTGGTAATCAAAATAAATGTTCCAATCACCAGCTAGGATAAGTGAGTGTGGGGGAAGGGTAGCTATTTCCCCTTCTATTGAGGCAAAAAATTTCGGATCAGGGGGAGTTGGCCCATATATGGATGCAACCGAGACTGCCCTACCAAGCAAAGTGCCCGACAAATAGATCCCCCGACTATCTTGCCTAGCTAGCACTTGCGCCACTTCATATGGGCAGGATTTCTTTATTAAAATTGCCACCCCCGGAGGCCCTGTCCTTTCCCACTCCAGTATACCTGTCCCACCCCATGCTTCCTGAGACCATCCAGCTCATCAGTCAATAAATGTGTCTCTTGTAGGCTCTGCAATGTGTACCCTCGTTGTTCAATATATCGCAGAATGGTCATTCTTTTACGTCAACCCCTGAGCCCTTTTACATTCCAAGAGATTATTTTAAAACATGCCATCAATAAACATCAAAAATTTTTTCAAGTAAGCCCAAATATTGTGCCTCACTAAGGTCTGCATTCTTATTGTTCCCATACTTGGACTCTCTCTCTCTCTCCACCCCTGTCCTCCCTCCCCCCCGTTTGTCCCCCGATCCTTAGATCGACCAGCTATCTGAAGTTGAGTCATGGATGAACCCGTTCCCATGCCCCCCCAGCCCCATCCTCTGACATCGAGCCCTGGAATCTGGCCCCTGGGTCCCCCAAAATCCTAAATGTGGAGGCCCCATCTTCTCTGCAGTCCATCACCCCCTTATGTTTTCCATAGGTGAAAGAAAAAATAAACAAAACGGAAATTGAGGGAATCCCTCTCAAAGCCCTCCTTGATAAAATATGTCTTGAGCCAGCACTGCTCTGCTTTAAATTCCCTTGCATCCTGGGGTGATATCCCTCCAGCTACTAGAGCTGCTTGGATCCAGATCCCTTTGGCCACTCTCCCTCTCCATCCTTCCCCGAAGCTGGCAAGAGCCCGACTTTATACCAACAGTGCCCACTAGCAGGTATAGCACTGGCTATTTGACCCTTTTTGTGATAGAAATTCCCTCATCACCCCCTTCTAGCAACTCCCTCCAGTGGTCCAGGGTCATGAGGGTGTTCTTGAGTCTAGTAACACAAATAGTAAGTTAAGTGGTCCCCCTTCCCCCATGACCACTACTAATGTGCCAAAGTCTAGTGATTTGACACCTCATGACCCATCGTGGGTCCTATAAACCCAGTCATTGGCTAGTCCCTTAAACGTCCAAATTTTAACCAAAAACAATAGAGCCAACCGGCCTTGAAAGGTTTAAACTCCCTTGCTCTCCTTCCATCACGGCCCTCAGATAGACCCGACCTTCTTTTGTCCACAAGCAGTCATGTTGGGGGTTTAAATAAATCTGGGAGCTCAGCCCGTAGCCCCTCCAACGCGTCCTTCGCCGTGAGGAACCTCTTCTCTCCAGCCTGGAGACGCACCACCAAGGTAGTAGGAAATTGAAGTCGGAATTTTATTCCTGCAAGATAAAGCTTCTTCTTAATGTCAGCATACTCCTTTGGCTTTTCTCGAGTCGCTGGCGTTTGATCTTGAAAAAACCATAATGCAGCACCATTCCATTGCAGAGACTTTTTTTGTCAGGCAGCAAGCAGCACATGGGACTTTTCTTTGTAATTAAGGAATCGCATAATTATGACTCGGGGCCTCGCCCCCGGCGGCGGCATCTCTCGCAGTGCCTGGTAAGCTCTTTCCAGGTTATAGCCCTCCCCGAATGGTGTAGGGCCTAGCAACTTTAACAGGAGCTCCTGCATAAAGGAAACACAATCGGGGCCTTCAGCCTTCTCTGGTAGCCCTGCCAGGATTAGATTATTTCTGCGGTTTCTTGATTCCTGATCCTCCACCCTTTCCTCCAGTTTCTTCAGCTTTTTCCGAATTATCCCCACCTCCTGATCGAGCACAGAAACCTTCCTCTCCTGTGAGGAGATCTGGGCTTCAGCATCGCCCATCCTTTGTGCCAGAGAATGTAATGCCGGTTTTACCTCAGCAAAATCAATCACCAGCCCTTGCAGTAGTGCCTTAATTTCCCGAATGTCCTCTGCATTTGAGCCCAAGCCCCCTTCCTTCCCTGGTTCCTCGTCCTGCTCAGGAATAATAGGCTACTGGGACTTAGGCCTCTTAGTGGCTGGAGCTCGCCCCATCAGGGGTTCTGCAAGTTCAGCTTCCATCTTCCGGCAAAGGCGCGGACTGAGCTTGCCAATGCGCCCCTAGTATGTGTTCACTCACCGGTCTTCAAAACTTCGTGACCCTATAATAGCTGGCAAGGAAATGCACCCATGCCATCTCCAGAGCTCTTGACGGCTATTTTAAAATTTTTATTGCCAGTCCCGGAGTGAATAAACTTAAATTTAATGCTGCGGGGCCTCGGAGACGCTCGGGAAACGTCTCTCCGAATCAGCTCATCACGTGACTCTATGTATGCCTTAAGTTTTGAAAAATAATGACTAATATAGTATACAGTACAGTACTAGCGGATAAAGTTGACTAGGATTGCCAGTTCAACTTTACTTTTTGGGCATTGATTTTGTGCAGCTAACATTTACACCTCATGAGTAGCATTGGAAACTCTGTGCACAAAGCATATTATTTTTCAATTTAATTACACAGGATAGCAAAAGAGCAGGCCACTGCACAATGATTTTGGAATGTGCCATATGCATACCACTTTATTTAAAATTAAAAAGAGAAATAAGATCCCAAAACTGTCCCCAGCATTATGTCACTTCATTGTGTGGGGTGGGAGGGGGGTAAACTGACTTACCCTAAAACCATGCAATGGGTTTGTCACTTAGCCAGGCTTAAATAGGACTGACAATAAAAATGAAATGGAAGCCATCAAATGCATACTGTTATTATTTATTAACAATGTCTGTATGAATAGATGAGTAGAATGAATCTGTAATAATTAGTAATATTTAAAAATATGGCTGTAAATGTAGTGGCATCATTTAACCTTCTGTATCCTTATTGCAAAGATTAGCATGCCTGTTTTTTATTGACATGCCTGTTTGTGCTTGGGCACCAGCTGTTGCTCTCCTGGCAAGCACGAAGTATTCTGCACTGGCTTTGGGGTGGTGATAAGGTTGCCACCTTTGAACTGGGACAAAACTGGACCCGATATTCCCACCCTCGCCCCTTTTCCCATGGGTGTGAGACTCTCAGAGACTGTTTGTCAAGATGCCCCTGTCTTCACCCTTTATTTATTTATTTTTTTTAGAAAGGGCTGTCATGTTTTAGCACAAAATGTTAATGCTGTTTTATGACAACCCCACCAACACAGGCACCAACCTTTGGCCTGGACCAGTCTTTTCCACTTTCCCTTCTGCTTCTTCAAGGTACAGCTGGCCAACTGCATGCGCCATTTATTTTCTATTCTTGTTCTCTTCTCTATGAGGTGGAATATGCTAAATCAGCCAAAGTGATTTGAATAGCCACTGAGCAATGCAATGGTATTTTTCTTTTTTTTTTTTTTTAAATGTGTTACCCAAACTGTTATTTAGCAGTAACTTCTCTAATTTACTGTAATGCAGCACACACTGTAAATGCTCAGCTCTTACTAATGGCAGAAATTTCACAATAACCTGCTAGTGCAGCATCACCTAAAATTAACCCCATTCCAGTTTCACCTACCCATGCAGATCAAAAAATACACCGCCCCCCCCCAAACCAACCTTTATAGGGTTAGATATGGTGCTGTGCTTGCTTTTTTTTCTGATCATTC
Organism: Neoceratodus forsteri; assembly: GCA_016271365.2. Classification (NCBI taxonomy): domain Eukaryota; kingdom Metazoa; phylum Chordata; order Ceratodontiformes; family Ceratodontidae; genus Neoceratodus; species Neoceratodus forsteri. The sequence continues at coordinate 877,602,179 of CM057458.1, read as the reverse complement.
AGGTCTTAAGTATAGGGTTTAGTGGCAGTTTTAAAAAGTGCTTAGCTGGCTGATCAGCTGTACAGGGAAGTGGTGGTCCTGGTCAGGCAAAGTCCAAACAGCTGTGATCATCACACATGAAGGCTGGTGACTCCGAGAGTTGAGGGAAGCAGAGCAGAAAGACATCACTTCACAGTGCTTGTCTGTAGCACATAGACGGCAAAATCAGTGTTGTTTTTCAGTCAGCCAGCCATTATTTCTATGGAGCCTGCATATTTGTTTAATCTTGCTTGGTTCTTGTCAATTAATTAATGAACTGAAGCTGTGGCTCCACTCAAGCTGCCCGAGCCTGCAGCCACTAATAGAATCATGCAGAAAACAAAACTGCTGGCCCTGAACAACAGGGTACACAATTAAAGTAACCCTTTATTTCACAAAAAATAGAAAGCTCAGTTACAGTACAAACAAGGCAGCATATACCATTCATGGGGACTGCAAAAACAAGCCTCCAGTGACCTGATCAGTTTCATCCACAGCTTTTTCAAGAGTTTCTCGAAAAAGTTTCCAGCTAAAACAGGAAGGTCACCAACAGCATGAGTTTTCTATTTTTTATTAAATAAAACACTACAATAATTGTGTATTTTGTGGCTCAGTTGCAGTGTTCTTGTTTAGTGAGTAATTGTTTTCAATTAATGCTGCTTGCTATGTCACAGAACAAGACATTTATAATAAGGCAGGTGTGGACAACTTAACTTAAGACAGCCTGCCCCCTCTCTCCTTTATTAGAAATCCTGTTTTCTTTTATTTAGATTACAGTAGCTTGGAATAAAGTGACTGTAATAAATTAGCACTGTTCAACATACCCAAAAGGGTATGAAAGTGTGTTGAGTGTCTGAAAATTGTCCCCCCTCCCGCACAACATGCCTAGCAAGGGGTGACAGGGTGCCTCCAAAACCATCGGCAATAGGTTGGGAGACTAGGGGGGGGGCGCAAAACTAGAAATTATCCTGACTACATTTGGTAGCTAATCCAGCCCTGCTACAAACTCACAGTGTGGTGTTCTACCCTCTAGGCTATACTTCCTCAGATAGGATTATAAATTCTGGGAATTAATTTTTTTGTTAATGTTTTAGTGTGCTAGACTAGAGTTAGAAATGGTGGAACAGCTACCCAATGGCCTGATCGTTAGCACATTTAGCAGCTGAAACAATAGAATTCAATCCTACTATATAGAAACAAAGTGCAGAAGAGAACGTTTGTCTCCCAGTAGCGTGGCAAAAACACATTCTGCGGGTTGTTTGCCCAGCCGCCATGCATGCCTATGGTTCTTAGACATTGCCTTTACACACTGTTTGGTTATCTTAGTGACTGTTACCTGGAATAGACAAGCAAGTATGTAGTCATGGGCACATCCTAGCTTTATCTGTGGGGTGAGGGTTCAATACAGAATTTATTTTAGAACTGGTAATGGCTAAAGTCAAGCTGAGCCATGGCTTGCTTTCAAGTGTGTCTCGGAGTGGCAGAACATGGGGCTACATGAGCAATAAATAATAAATAAAAATGATTGCAATGCATGGGTGATATAACATGGGGATAAGTGTGTGGGGGGATTGGAGGCTGGGGGTGTCACTAGACACCATGGAAATGGTGGCTCACTACTCTCACTGCATTCTGCAGCAGTAGTTCCAGCTAGGGCTTCAGAAGTCAAAAACTCCCTCTGTTTTCATACAGAAAATGCTGGTTAATGGCTCATCTTGCTAAGCTGGGCAGCCTGGGTCCTGGGCTGCCCATAAAATGTATTTATGGCATTTTTTTTTTTTATCCTAAAACTCACCCTGGGCTTTCTGCCCCCAAATATATGGAAACAACTGATATATAGATTGATAAAGAGCTCCATATATAGAGACAGAGGGACAGAGGAATAGAAAACTGTCCAACAACAACAACACAACACATGTACCACTGCTTATTGACAGCCAAGAGATACTGTAGTTGTCTGAGATCTTGCCCCCACAGCCATCTCACAGAGCAAAGTGACCACTATTGATCGAAGACATGGTCTTGGGAAAGTAGAAGCAGGAAGAATCAGAAGAAAAGCAACGAGGACCGATGATAAAGAGATATCATCTCACAGTCATAGCCTAGACTTCCAATTCACAAATAATCTCTATTGGTCTTAGGTGACCCCATGTTGCTTTTAACACTCCAAGCTGGGTCAGTCCTTGACTGGGCATTCCACCACTCTCCAAGCGGCAGAGGCTAGAGAAGCCAGCCACCAGCACCACCACCGGGATTCGCTGTAGGAGCGCTCCAAGCCATGTAAGCTTCTAGACTTTGCTGGAGAGGCACCTCAGAGCTCCCATTGGCCACAGCCTACAAGAACTCTTCTCCCATTGGCCCCTTTTTTACAGCTTTTGTACTGATTGGCTCCTGCTCCTACTCTCTTCTGCTATGGCTCTGGAGCCCGCAAATGAATGAAATTTTGGGGACTTGTATACTGCTCTGTTAATTTATTGTATAACTGCTGGAATTGTTTACTGGAGATTGTCTGTCTGCTGAATTCTGTGCCTGCCAGCTCTTCTCTTTTCTTTCTTTAGTGCCCTCTTGCTCCCCTAAGCCCAGTTTATTCTCTGCTTTCCCAGCCCCTCTGTCTACCTCCAGTCTCTGCCCCCACCCTTACCTCTGCTTAATATTATTCTCTTTTCCTTGCCTTGGCACCACTCCTAAACTGTTTGCAATTTAGTGGTCTGGCTGCCCCCTGCCCCCTCACTAAACTACTTAGCCTTTTGTCTTCCCTGTTCCTCTCCCCATCCCCCAATTTAGCTCTCTGCCGATGTCTTTGTTTCTGAGAGCATATCTAGTGACTCCCTGCTCTGTTTCTCTCCCCTCAGGTCAGCCCTTGACTGGGCTCTCCACTGCTCTCCAAGCGGCAGAGTCTGGAGATGCCAACCACCACTGCCATCACTGGGACCAGCCATAGGAGCGCTTCGGGTAAGCTTCCAGACTTAGCCAGGGAAGCACCTCGGACCTCCCATTGGCCACAGCCTGCAAGAACTCTTCTTTCATTGGCTTCTTTTTTATGACGTTTGTCCTGATTGGCTCCTGCTCCTATTCTCTTCTGCTACTGCTCTGGAGCCCATAAATGAAATAAAATTTGCACCAGCCCCCCCTCCCACTTCCAGCATTAAGTATATACACCATTAGCTCCTCCGTTTGCCTCCCACTCCCTCTCTGTTTGGTTGCTGTAGGTAAAATAAATAAATACATAAATAAATTTAAAAAGACAAACAGGGGACCTCCTTCTGCATTAAAGCCCAGGTCAGCCACCCTCCCCAATTTAAACTCTTTTGTTTAAAGAATAAAGAATATTATTATTCCATTTCTTAGTGATAACTGCTGGTGCCTCGCCGCTGTCTCCAACCCATCCCCTGATTTTTCCTAAATCCTTCTTTTGTGTCAATTTAATGCCCTCCCTGCTCTGTTACCCCCTTTCCTGTGCTAAAATTAATTTCCTCTTTCTGTCCTTTTCTAAGACTGCTGTTAGCCTATCTGGGCTTCTACTGCTGACGCAATCCCAACAGAGAATTATCCTGCCTACTCCCCACTGATTCAGTGTGAGAAGCCACCTGCTGTCCCCTGAAGCATGCCATATACAGTACTAGGACCCAACTTGGTTGTAAGGGATCTTTGAACTTTTTCTTCTCCCCACTTATTTTACAAAAGTGTATTCCTACCTCCTACAATTTGCCCTCCTTCCTAGTGTCCATTACATGCCCTTTATCAAGTGTAGTACACACAGAATCAATAGCAATAACCTTGCACTGCTCTGGGACCTTGGATGTGGTTCTGCTACTGCATTCCTTGGCTTCATAATGTCCTTTACTACTGCACTACACTATTTATCCAATTCATTCTACTAGCCTCCCTATATAGGATAGTGTATGGTTACCCATACACTACAAGGCTATTCTTCCACCGAGTGGATACAATGCCGAGTGATGACCTCAAGAGTGAAGCTCGAGAGGTCTCCAAGTTGGCATTGTATCTACGAGGTGAAAGAATAGCCTTGTAGTGTATGGGTAACCATATACTGTTCTTTATAGTGTATGGTGCATGGATAAAGACAAAAAGAGACTCACTTTCCATATTTTCACTTTCGGTTCTGCCGGGCAGTGGGTCACAACTGCTGCTTCTTAGCCTCACCACAGCCCTCACACATAAGGGATGAATCAGGATGACTGCTGCTTGCCCTTGTGTGTAGCGTCCTCACTAATGCAGAATGAAAGTTGTTCTGCATTAGTGAGGACGTTACTACTGCAGCAGAAAAACTTTTTGCGGAGTATGGATTTCCATAAACAACCGCATTCCACCATACACTATAATGGCCCTCTCTGATCTGGCTTGTGAAAGGTTAAGAACAACATCCCCACTAGCATTGGATTGCAACCTCATTAATGTTTATAGCTCAATCACTTCATCTCAATGCTCTGACCCTCACAATACATCATGGTGCCCGCTACCTCCTGCTGATTGGGGATTGCTCTCTCATTGTCCTTGCTGGCTACCCCATTTGGCACTCTTTCCAGGATTCTTCAACATACCAGCTAATTATAAAACACGTTTAACTCAGACGAAGGTTCACAAACACTAACAAGCAGCTATGGGAATATCTGTGTAGACTGGCATTACTCCTGCTGCTACTTTCTTGCAATATCCACCCCAGCTCTGGCCCTCCTCATCATACGGCCTGCCCACAGTCAGCTACTGGGTTACCTACGATTGCCTCACTTAATATATGCAGCCTCCTCCACAAAATGGATGTTCTGAATGCCTGGATCCTACAACATAATCTTGACATTCTTTTGGTTGCAGAAACCTGGCTCTCACTGAAAATTGCAGATGTATCAATTTCCATTCCAGGCTACACAGTCTTTAGACAGGATTGTCTCTACAAGCATGGGGGTGGTTGTGTGACATACCTCTGAAACAGTCTTCAGGGTCTCATCCTGCTGCTGTCCAATACCGATAACAACATGCAAGCCCTTGCCTTTTAAAGTGCTCCTTGGTGCGCACAACAAAATCCTCACTTTGTTTTCAACCTATATTCCTCCAAAATCGACAGCTCAGTGCTTTCACTCCTGGAGTGTCTTGGCTCCCTGAGTCAGAACTCATAAACTATCATGCTAGGAGATTTCAATATCAATTGGCTATCACCTGACACAAGTCCTTGCAAAGGTGTAGTTTCTTCTTTTCACTTCACCCAGCTAGTCGAGTCCCCCACTAGACTCAACTATGAAACTTGGACAAGTACCTTATTGGACTTGATGCTCTCTAACTGCCCAGAACATATATTTAACACTACTGTGCTCCCAGATGCTTTTAGCGATCATTCCCCTGTCCTGTTTCATTGGTCGAATAAATTCTCTGAACCGTCCACAAGAACAATTACTTCCAGGGTACTCATCCATGGTCATCTTGACTCACTAAAAGCTGACTTACGTAACCAGGATTGGTCTATTGTTTACTCCACTAACAACGTAGACCTTGCCCTTGACCAATTCATCCACCTGTTCAACGCTTTGTGTGATAGGCAAGCCCCATATAAAAAGTGCAAAGTCAAAGGCCACTGCAATCCTTATTCTCTCTGGACCTCCTTAAGCTCCTGAATGCAAGGGACCATCTTTGGCATTGAGCAAGGCCCTCGTGTAATCTGGCTGACATCCCAAAGTATAAAGCAGCTAGAAACAACTGCATGAGGGCAATTCATGTAGCAAAAAGGAATTATTATAATGAAACCCTCTCTCGGACCTGGAATGACAGCAGGAAATTTTGGACAAACGTTAAGGAGGTTACTGGGCTTGACCTCAAATTCCCCCTTGCCATGCATAATATTGATGATGTGCCATCACTTGACCCCAAACTAATTGCTAACGCTTTTAACAATGCCTTCTTAGACCTGAGTGGTGTCCTCCCACCTGACTTCTTCTGTCACCCCAACTCTAGTGAACACCTTGTGAAAGAGCCTCTGCCCCCTACACATCATCCTTTCTATTTCAAAACCCTCACAACACAAGAAACCAGGAAGTACATACTTAAGTTACTAGGGAAATCGAGATTCAGTGGGGACCTACTGTATCTAAAATTTGTTGCCCATACTATGTATTAAATACTGTCACCTCTAATGCATATCATTAACATGTCACTTTAATACTCTCAATTCCCACAGAAATAGAAATCTGCTACTGTGACACCGGTTCAAAATCTGGAGATCGCACTATTACAGGGAACTACAGGCCAATCTCAATCTTACCCCCTCTCTCAGAAGCACTTGAGCATATAGTGTCTGACCAGCTGGTTAAATGCTTGGAAAAATATCAACTACAATGCCAACAACAACATGGGTTCAGAAATGGCCATTAGTGGTGGACGAAGTGGGCTCAATCCACTCTGCGAAGCGTTTCACGGCGCACAGGCTGAGTCGCGGAGTGCTCCGCAACGTGAAGTGGAGTACTTCGCATTATAATGAGGAACGCAAAGTGCATTGAAAACAATGACTTCATGTTACTCTGCCTCCACTGGTCACTACTCTTTTAATTTTAAGACGAAGTACATTGGTGGCAGTTCACTTTGCCTCACTTCGCCTTGTTTTTGAGCTCTGAAGGTGGATTTTGCAGTGATTCATGGGAGGTCAGGTCACATGGGTTCTATATTGATCTGCACAGCCTGAGTTCAGGGTAGTATGAATAGGAAGGAGTAGGAGACAGTGTGGCCTGATTGCTGTCTGTAGGAATCTTTTAAAATCTGTTCAAAAAGCATTTTTGTTATTTTTTGGGATCCAACTGTAGTTCATTGATTGTAGGAAACCCTCCTGTGCTCTCATCATCAAGTGTTTTTGTTTGTGTGTGGATTTTGAATGTAAATTTACAACATTGAGTGTGTGTGGTGAAAGACAGTGAAGTGTGTTGTGTGGGGGGGGCGTATCTGCGTGTAGGTAGATTTAAGTTGGAGAACTAGTGATTTCTTTGTGTTTTGGCTTTATTTTGTTATATCTGACTGTGTTACTGTACACATAGTAAAATTGTCCATAATAGTACAAATTGTCTTGCTGTTCGTTGTGTGAATGTGGTGCAGCATTTCATAAGGTCAGGTTGTTTAAATTACAAATTTTTATTACGTGGCAGTACACTGAACTTTTGCATTTGCATCGCATTCCTCATTCAACATTGTACACAAAGTGCTCTGTGTTGTGTGTGTGCAGTGTTGCGTGCATCAAATGTAATACATGTTTTAAAATTTGTGACACAGATTACTGTAAGTGCAACTAAGCGCAGCAGTGTATCCATGGCAGCTGCCTGATTTTGTACTGCGATTGTGTTCTCTGTTCTTAGTTTTGCTACTTGCAGTGGCATAAAAATCAGCACTGTCTGTATTCAGTCCCCCCCCACCCCCACTTTGAAAAGTATTTTTTACCAGACTGGATTGTTTTTGTGACCCCATCGGCACCACTGGTTACTGAAGTTGTTTTAATTCCATGACAGTGTCACAACACAGTAGTCTCTTCTCTGTTGCTGAAGCCACAGTTGTTTATTTTGCTTCACATCCAGCCAGCAACCCTCCAGTCAGAAAGTGAACGTATCAAAATCTGAATTTGGTAATAATATTTGTGGTTGATCCCCAAAATACCTGCAAAAAGACGTGCAAGTAAAGCTGTTTCTGGCCATGGCAATGTTGGCAGTAAAAGGGCCTGTGGGCGTGGTAGTTGTACGTGGATGGAGAAGTGCATTGCTGATGTGAGGAAAGGTATTTCTCCTGCAATGTTTTTTACAGCCCAGTCAGAAGCTTCACCGATAGTTGGAGGAGATGATGCTTTCCCAGAGGGTGGTGATAGTGTTACTGGTGTTAGTGGTGGTGGAGGTAGTATTAGCATTGTTGCATCAAGTTCTAATGCCGACCAGTGTACTGTATCCAAACATATTGAGTGTGAAGCAGTGCAAGTGAGAAACAGCATAGATGATGTCATACTTCCCAGTAACATCCCATTAACTGAACCTGATTCTGATGATCATGTCAACGATAGCATACGATGTGATATTCCATCCACCGTGGCACTTAACATCACGCATTTTCCATGCAGTGATTCACAGTGTGGAGAAACAATATCAGGTGATGGTGGTGTAGATGCCGATGATGAATGTGATGATGCTGATGATGATGATGTTGCTGTTGTTGCAACATGCAGTCCACATGCTAGCATCCAAGCAGAAGATGTGGATGTGTGTGACAGTGACGTTGATGAATATGATGATGATGTAATTGACCCCGGTTGGGAAACGGAGAAAAAGAAATTAAAAGTGGCTATGTCTGAACCTGTTTGCAGGAATCGCCCCCCCCCATTAAAAATTGTGATTTACCGGTTTTAGTGGATGATGATGATGATGATGACCCAGTAATCAATATGATAGGTAGTCGTAGTGGTCAGTTGCAATCCAGGTGTGCAGTACCCGAAACATCACGTGCCCCCCCCACTTCAGTGCTTAAAATAACAGACTTAACTAAGCCACATCATCATGGACATGTTAAAAGCAGAGCATCACAGTCCCTTGTTTGGGATTTTTTTGTTCAAGATGCAAATGATGATTCAGTTGCAATCTGCCAGGTTTGCCATTTGCGTGTGAGTCGAGGTAATAAGGGGAGCCATCTTGGGACAGGAGGACAGCATACACATCTTAAGAATAGGCACTTGGCTCTGTGGACCCAGCACAAGCTGGCAGCTAATACCAGACTGGGGCGTTCACGCATATCAACAGCAACCATAGCCAGCATGTTATCCCCTTCCATGACTGTTAAGCCCAGTAGGAAATTAAATGTGTGCAGTAGTGTGGTAATAAGAGCAGGGGATTACTACAGGCATGATGAGGTGGAGGACCATAATGACTTTGAAATGTTGTCCAGTGCTGGTGAGAGTAGCAGTTTTTTGTGGTGGTGGTAAATGCAGTATGTCTAGTACAAGTGGTACATCAACCCCAGTTGGCAAATCTGGAAAAATAACATCATTTCTGGGTTTGTCATCATCACCTGTGCAACCGTCTTCATCAAATGTCCACACTCCACCCCCTTCCAATGCCATTCATCACAGAGCACAACCATTTATGACCAACAACACACCCTGTGTAAAACGTTTGTAAGCCCACTTTACAGAGTGTTTTTACGCATAAGCTGAAGTACCCCCCCCAATCATACAGTGTCACGTGAACTTAATGCTGCTGTAGCGGAAATGCTGGCAATCTATTTTTTTGCCTTCTCCTTTGTGGAGAATTCTGTTTTCCGGTGGTTTGCTGCCCATGCCTGTCCAAAATGGAAAGTCCCATCCAGGACATACATTTCTACCTGTGCTGTTCCCGAGTTGTTCCGCGCTGTCTCAGACTCAGAAAGACATGCCCTTCAACATTCTTCCTCTCCATTCATCCATTTAAGTATGGATATGTGGACAAGTGGAAAAACAGCGGGAGTTCATATCTGTGTATAACTGCATACTAGGCGCAGATGCCGGGGGTTGTTTGATGATGCTGGTAGTGTGAATAATCAGTGCATGAAGGTGGATTGTCACGGTAGCAATCTTCCTGGAATTCACCAGCATGCAACACTTGCTATGTACAGTGTGACCTGTTCACACACCGGTGAGAACATGTTGGACGTGGTACTGACTGAAACTGACAGATGGCTAAACCCTCTGTCCCTGAGAACTGGGTTCATAGCAAGTGACAAAGGGGCAAATGTGGTGAAACGCATCATGAATGGTGTTTTTTTTTTTTTCATGTTCCATGCATGGCCCACTGTTTAAATCTTGTGGTTCAGGAGTTTCTGCAGCATCCTGACATAAACGAAATGCAGACCATTGCACAATGTATCTGCTCTCACTTTTCAAGATCTGGAAAGGCCCCTGACCAACTGCAGCAGTTGTAGATACAAAACAGCCTGCCTCAGCACCGCTTGAAGATGGAAGTTGTCACCCAATGGAACTCCATGTTATACATGGCAGAGAGGTTGTATGAACAATACAAAGCCATCTCAGAATATCTTGTTATGCACACTAGCCGTGACAGTTCTGGGGCCTCCATGTCTATGACGACTGAACAGTGGCGCCTCATGGACTCTGTAATAACAATTTTGCTGCCTTTTGAACATACCGCACAGGCAGTGAGTGGCGAGTCTGCCTCCATTAACAAATCAATTCCACTGTTGTGGGTGCTGAGGCAGACATTGGTGAATGTACAGCATAGCCTTGATGTTGCCGGAGAAGGTGGTAGCAGTATGTTGCTGCAACACATGCTGACAGTATTCTACTAGAATCATCATATTGTGAGCATTCAGCGTAGTGAAAACTTTGCCATGGCAACAATGCTGGACCCACGATACAAATGTGGAATTGCATCAGTACTGGAGGGAGGGCCTGAACAGGTAAAAAATATCAGTGGTCAACTGCTTCGCTTGGTTCATGGGGCACAGAAGTCAAGTGCCAAGGTTTGCAAACCTTAGCAGCATAATCCAGCTGAAGGTGTAGTTGGAGGACCAGCAAGCATATCATGCAAGGGTAAGGGGACTGTAGTTCCTGGTGGTCTGTCATCCAAAGTGATTGGCATCATCCCACTTTGGGAGGCTTTGTCCCAAATGGGTATTTGTGAAATCAATGATTCCGGGGAACAGGCTGATGCATCAACAATTGAACTTAGTGCAGCACAGAGAATAGTTGAGTCATATTTGTCTGAAAATGGGCATCTGACAATAAGTGAAGATCCTCTTTTGTACTGGACTGGAAAGGTCAGTGAATGGCCAGAGCTGACTGCAGTGGCACTGAAGTACCTCACATGTCCACCCTCCAGTGTAAGTGTTGAGAGGGTATTCAGCTCAACAGGTCTGACAAACCTGTCTCCTGCAAATGTTAGTTTGTTAACATTCATTACAATGAATGAGAGGCACATACCAGCACAAACTGCAACCTCGGTATTCGTACCCCGGCCTAGTCATGGTGGTCTTGCTGACGTGGAAATAGAGCATCCTGGTGGCACTGGCAGTGGCTGCCTGAAACGGCCCACCACTGATGTAGATGATGACACAATGGAGAAAGAATTTCCCAGTGTTCAGACTTCAGACATCAATGACTGTGAGGGCAGTTTTCTTTATGAGGATGATGATTTGGTTAATGTTGGCAGGTTTTTACTGCAGTATTTAAAAGGCGGTGTGCCTCCCCCCACCCCAGACCACCACCACCCGGACTGATGTTATCCCAGTCTGCTGCCACCATGAGTCTGTCTGTCCCCCACGGACCACCATCACCACCACCAGGACTGATGTTATCCAAGTCTGCTGCCACCATGAGTCTGTCTGCCCTCCATGGACCACCACCACCACCGGGACTGATGTTATCCCAGTCTGCTGCCACCATGAATCTGTCTGCCCCCCATGGACCACCACCACCACTGGGACTGATGTTATCCAAGTCTGCTGCCACCATGAGTCTGTCTGCCCCTGATGGACCAACACCACTACCGGGACTGATGTTATCCAAATCTGCTGCTACCATGAGTCTGTCTACCCCCCACAGACCACCAGTCCACCAATGCACCACCACCACCAGCTTTTTAATATTTAAACCATAAAGTGAGTATGTGCACTCATGTTTGTTATGCTGCCTTACTTCCTTAAGATGTCTGTTTTGTTTTCTGTAGCTTTTCAGAGCTGCAGTGGCAAAAGACATACAGTATACTTCTTTTGTTTCTTTTACAGGAGAACAAAAACAGGCTCCATCGCTACTACTTGTTGGGAAAGATGCTGTAGCTATACCGTACAGAGAGGAACCGATGTAATGTCCACGTGAAATCCATTCTGGTAAGTATGAAGATTTTATTTCATCTGTTTCATTGCTTTGTAAAGACTGCTGCAAATATTGCACACAACAGGTTGTCTTAGTAGTTGACAAGGTGTGTCTCTGAAATGTAACTTGACAATAGGGTTTGAGATTTGAGAACCAGGAAGGGACACATAACAATGAAGTTGTAACTTTTAAGAAGTCATTCATTTATTTTTTAGGAAAATACGAGATACTTTCTTGTTCTGTCAAAGTGGCCTGATCCAAAAAAGTTCTTCAACATCAGGCACACCCCTTCCCCGACCCAAGCTTGGGCACACATGCAACATGCAAAAGTCATTTCATTCGATGACCATGATCATCATTAACAACTGGACTCCATTAGGATGCTGATGAAATCTGTGAAGAAGTAAAAAATAAGAAACCATTACAGACAAAACTGAAAATATGATTCCCCCACCCCAAAAAAAAAAAAAATTAGCTTCATGTTCCTGAGAGTTATCCATTTCCATTTAAGTATAAAAATTCTCATTGAGCACTGGAATGTGCACAGAAACAGTTTGGAGTCACCTGTGTGATGCAGAACAATAGCATGAGTACATGTCCATGTCAGGTTCAGCCCCCTCATCATCACCTACAAAATACACAACTCTATATCTATATATATATATATATATATATATATATATATATATATATATATATCACCAAGGCTACTATTAGTGTACATCCAAAGGGCACCTTTCAATCCAGTTGAGATGATCACATTTCATTTGGTGGAATCGTCTCACACAGCACACTAGACCAGCAACACGAACCTCACAGTCATCATTTTATACTGGGGACTTTGTATGTGCTGAAACAGTCTCTTTTCACTTCATTAGCACTTGTCAATTTTCTGCACACAAGGAGGACACATTGTGGGCCTGCAGAAAAAATCTGGGGACTCTGTGCCACCACTGCACGCATGACTGAGTGCACCATTAACTCTGGGGGACTTTGTATGCACTGAAACAGTCTCTTTTCACTTCATTAGCACTTGTCAATTTTCTGCACACAAGGAGGACGCATTGTGGGCCTGCAGAAAAAATCTGGGGACTCTGTCCCACTTTGTATGTTCTGTGATTGTTACTGTGAGCTCATAGTCATGATGTCATAGTGACATTTTTACAATTAAAGCAGCATTGCATGAATGTCCTCACAGTTCTGAACTCTACTTTTTTATGCTACTTTAAATTGCCACAGCAACCACTACTTACATGCGAGTCGTCAGTGACTTGAATGATACGATTCTTCTCACAATTTATGTCTGCTTCTCTTACTCCTACTTTTTTTCATGTATGAAAACAAAATGAGCACGTCTTCCAATATGTTCTGACCAGCTTTGTATTTGCAGCAGCTTTTCAATAACTATTGTTCCGTGGTGTCATATAAAATACTGACTGATGCATAACTCTTAGTTAACAACAGAAGTTATATATGACAACTACTTGATGTGATGGAGAAAAGCAGAGGAAAACAATGACAACGACCTGGTCACACTCACTGTCAGCAGCAACAGTTTAAAAGGAATGCTCCTTTCATTATTTCACACATGAAAAAAGGTAGTACAGCACACTCAACTACTGCAAAATATCATATCGTTCCAGTCAGTCAGGATGTAAGTAAAGGAAGTTGCAACAATCTGAAAAGCAACCCACATTTGTGCCACACTTCCTCAGCAACATTAAGATGTGATGGCAGAGGGAGCGCAGGTGCATGCTCCACTATACTGAATGTCCAGCAGCTATCTGGAGCAATGTTTCCTAATGTTATAAGGTTCACTTTGTGGTGAAATGTGAGATGTTTCCACTACCAAGGCTCTTCTTACTGGAAACGTGGCCACACATTTCACAACAAACTGACCATTAACCTAAAGAAACATTCACAAACCTGCACAATCGGATATTCACTGTAAGGAGCACACACATGTGCTCTCCCTGCCATCATGTCCTAATGTTGCTAAGAAGGGAGACAGAATGTGGACAGATTTTCAGAATGGGAATGCCTCTGTCGCATGATTCACTGTAATGCATTTACACATTGTTTTCAAAAAAATGTATTGCACTATGTGGTGCAAGAAAGATTCCCCTGGAAGGGAAAATGTGTATGATTTAATAATAACAAACAAAAAACACACAACAAAAGTACAACACAGTAGTGGGGTTGTGGGTGGGTGTGGGGGGCAGAAAACAATACCTGGACTTACTATGGCCGTGGGATGCCATGGTGGTCCAGCAGCAGGTGCAGCACTGAAAGTATTTGCTGCTGCTGTGCTTCCACTCTGGTAACCTGCTGCTCCAAATTAAACACTTGTTGTTTTCCTCCAGTGCTGCCCACACCAGGAGGAGGTCAGACTGGCTAACAGGGACTGTGCCGGGGTCCACTGCAGCATGTAATCTAGGTAGTGGGGATGGTGGTGGACAGGGTGGTGCTGGTGGCTGTGGTGGTGGTGGTGGTGGTGGTGGAGCACCTGATGTAGCCCTCCTGTACCTGCTGTGGCAGTGACTGCTGCAAGGTACATCTCCCACCCCAGCTGCACCCTCAGCCACTGCCATGGAAGGTCCAGAAGGTGGACGCATGGCCCCTTCCATGGCAGCCTGCCACTCTGCCCTGTGGTGATTCATCAAGTGGGTGCGCTGGCCACCAGTCCCCAAATGTGTCCCAGGGGGACCACGGTGCACCAGCACACCACACACATGGCACTGCAGCACTGTGCTGTCTCCCCCCACACAATTAAAAACTCCCACACTGGGGAGCTGCGGGGGGGAACAGACACAGTACACACTTGGCAGGCACAAGTCCCACCACCACCCACTATTGCCAGGGCCACCTCCTGTGGCTGTGGAGGGGGTGCTGCTGGAGCCCCAACAGCTTCTGCTAGTGGTGGTGGAGGAGAAGGTGGACGAGTGACAGCCACCGGTGGCATTGGTGCTGCTGCTGCTGCAGCTCCTGTTGCTTCTGCGGGGGAAGCAACACTGGCCTGGAGTCTGGAGCAGTCCAACATAACACGACTGCCCCTCCCCCCACAGGTCTGTAATGCTCCCACATGCCAGCAATGCACCTTCTGCAACTCCAACCTGACCCTCCATCCTCCTGGGTCCACGGGATGCACACACACACACACACACACACACACACACACACACAACAAAAACAAAACTTATACAAAAAAATTCACTAACCAAAAAAACACTAACACAGTACAAACACTAAATAAAATAGCTTTTAAAAAAGATGTTTGAAATAGCAGTAACAAGAAATGACTCTGAGAGCCAGGCAAACTCCTCTCCTCTCACAATTTTGCTTTCTCCCTGTATAAATGGAAAGGAGAAAGTGAAACTGCTTCTCTGACTCACTTCCTTCCTGCCTGGCTAAAGCATGTGACTTACAGTACTGCAGGCCATGTGATGTGCCTATTTTCTTCTCACTTCACCTTACTTCACGTTAAAGCATAATTAGAATGTGAAGTGGTAATGATAACGCGAAGTGAGCACTTTACAGGGTCCACTTTGCGTCCACTTCGCGGGCGGATTTATAATTCACTGCATCCCTAATGGCCATAGTACCACTACCACCTTGTTGGAGTTTACAGGCTTTATTCATCATTCCTTAGACCAAGGGCACATTGTTGGTGCTGCTTTCATTGATTTAATCAAAGCCTTCAACACAGTGAATCATGCCTTCCTGGCTGAACAGCTTACCACCATTGGACTATCTTGTGACACTGTAGACTGGTTTAAAAGCTGCCTGCATAATAGTTCACAGCAGGTAAAAATTGGAAACTTCCTCTCTGATAGGACAGATTTGCTATCAGGAGTTCCTCAAGAGTCCATCTTGGGCCTTCTTTTATTCAGCATTTTCATCAACAATCTCCCTCACTCCAATCAGGATCACACCCTGTTTTATGCTGATGACGCTGTCCTGTTCACCAGTTATCCAGACCCTAAGTTCTTGAGTCCAGGCTACAGAGTAATTTTGATAATGTTGAAAACTGATTCTACATGCAGAAGTTAGTCATGAATTACAAAAAGTCTAAAACTATGCTGTTCTCCAGCTCCCAAAATAGGCATAGATCTTATCCTCTAACTATCACTAACAAAGAAGGCTCTCCCCTGGAGCTAGTTCAGCTCTTTAAAAATCTGGAAATTATGATTGGTAGTACAATGACATATTCCTATCACATTGACAACATAGCTAAGGCTGGAAACACTCACATTGTGCTGCTTTATGGGCATAAGTATTGCTTGATCCCATTGGCCCTTAACCTGGCCATTCATAGCTGGCTTGTCATGATTATGGCCTAATAATCTATGGATCTGCTTCTGAAACTACTCTTTGCCGTATCAGTGTGCCACTCAACAAAGTATGCCAACTATATACCGGCTCCACCCGTCTGACTCACACCTGTGACATGTATGCTCAGGCTAAATGGCAACAATTCAAAGGTAGACATATGAACCAGTCTTGTTTGCTGGCCAAAAAGTTAGTCTTGACAAAGTGCCCCCTGGTGTATAAAAGCTTCTTTCCCCCATGAACAACCGTCATTTACACTAGAAGGTCTACTAGCCAGATTTTCATTATTCCTCACTGCCGCACTACCCTGAGTCAAAGATCCTTTGCATACCGCGCCCCTCTCTGGATGAACTCTCTTCACCCTGACATCACTTCAGCATCCACCTTGGGTGCTTTTAAGAAAAAATTCAGACAATATTTGTTTGCTGATGCATGTTGTGACTGCTTCCAATAATCACTCCCCCTTGATGTGACTAACACTTAACCATTACCTACCCCTTAGCAAATTGTGTCATCTTTCACTCCCTCTTACCTACCCTCTCTCTCCCCACCTTTTCTTCCCTTCTGCTCTCTATAACCCCCACCCCCGTGACCCACTTATCACATCCTCCTGATTCCACAACCCCTCCCCTCACCACATCCAAGTTCCCCTCCCTTACCTTCTCACCACTCTTTCACCCTCCATCTCCCTCAACTACTTATCCTGAGCTCCCATGATCACCCTAAAATGTACCTACTCTAACCTACTCACCACTGATGAAGCCCCTATGCTGATGCCACCACTTACCTAGTTTTCTTTAGTTCTTAGTCTTATTCTGTTTCTCCTTCTCATTGGGAGTTCATACTTCTTCGTTTCAGACATTGCTGTACTCTATCATACTTTGTGCAATGCCAGTTATATTGGCATTTCCTCTAATGATTCCCTAGTGAATGACTATTATATGTCCTTCTGTTGCTTGTCTCCCTGTATCGTACTTTACCAATTTGGTTTATCCACTGACATAAACCTATGAAATGTGCTGTTCTCAAAGGTGTTAACCGAGAGTCCTGGATTGTAAACTCTCATTTTGTCTACTACTGTATTTCTGTAGTTACAAACCCCAAGTGTATTCTATTATTTTTTATGTATGTTCCCTTGTAATGACTGTGTCTTTTTCCTTTACTATATTTGTATCATCCTGACATGGAACCTTTGCAAATGAGCTTTCAGCTCAAAGGTTGTAATCCGAGACTTGAATAAATAAACTACATAAAGCATTGTTTATTCTTATTTACAAATATCCAAAATGCAAATAAAAAAAAATACATTTATTGAGAGTTTGCAAATTAACTATAAAATGGCATGCAACAATCAGCCAGCTGCTCTGGGCCAAGCTCAAGAAATGGAATCCAATGTTATTATGATGAATTATTACTGCAAAAGCAGAAAAACAATAGAAATGAGATCCCACCATAGCTAAATATTGTCATCATGTGAAGAATCTGTCTCACATGATCTTTTTACCACAATTGGCAGGCACGTTTAAATTTAAGAGTCAGGAAAATAAATGATCATTTTAAATGTAATCTACTATGGATTCACGTTGCAAACAAAATAGGAGCACCCACAGAGACAAATTAATAGAGGAATGCTGTAGTTTTGAGGCACGCCCACTATAAATCAATTCACAGTGTTTATATAATAGAAATTAAAATACAGTGATGTTTCTATTAGCATGAGCAACACACTGTGTGGGGAGGGGGAGGGGCTAAGTAAAAAAAAATTGAAGGATCATCCAAAAATAAAAATAAAGTTCCAAACTAAAAATCAGGATTTGGAACCTTCCAATTATTCATGCAAATTATATTAGTGCTGCAACCTACTAACAATACCATAGCATTGCCAATATCATAGATAGATAGATAGATAGACCGACCGAATTAGGAAGTGCTTCACCCCCCCCAAAAAAAATACAGCCAACTGAACAAAGGAATAATGGCTGATGCAATGCATGCCATTAGAAATGTATTGCAGTCTCCTGGAGACTTTCAGGGGGATCAGGACTAATTCACACAACTGAACCCTCCTGGTGTTTAAAGAACAGGAGGACACTGTCAGGTCAAAAGTGACATAAACAAAGAAGGATACAAACACTAATGGCATATTATTCTCTGTAGTATCTTCAAAATAAACCACTGGGCTGCCATCATTTACCCCTAAAATAATGTATCTGAAATGTTGTGTTGAGCTGTATTTTTATTTTCATTGTTTTCTTCATAGTAATTATGTTTGATACTAAATAAAACATGTTAAGGAAAGAAAAACTGTAACTGGTTGCACTCAGCTTAATTTGAGAGTACCACATGAGTCCTTAGGCCTTCATATTAATTTCCAAAAATCAGTTTAATAAAAAGTAAGGATTGAAAACTTTGCACGAGGTGCAGCATTATTAGATGGGACAGTTCAACTGTGAAAAATCATGAAAAATAGTTTTTGGTGTGTGGAACTGTCTAAAAGTCTAGATGTCCAAAACAGGTTTTTACACAATGAAATGCATTCTGAGTTTTTGCCTACAATAAATGTGAAGGTATTAAATATTCAAAAACAACGTATATGGTTTATGCACATTGTTCATTGACGGGCCACAGCTTCTTGACTTATTTTCAGCAGATTTGGAATATTTTCTTCTGAAGAAAGTTTTAGAGCAAACAGTTGATTTAATTAACGGAATCTTTATGGAACCACAGTTTAAAATGTTGCTTTTGGAACCATCAGTAAACAGAAATGTGACCCACATATTACTATACTGAAGTTGAGTTCTTCAGTTGCACAATAAGCCTTTCTTTGTTCAGTAAATAACGTATCACTGCAATTTCCTATAGCTAAAATATATAAACTCAGACTTGCATTCAGTAGGATCCTTTTTTGGGGGGGTTTCAATTTCCTAAATTAATGTTGACTCCTTAATATTTCCTGGGTGTACAAGTCTACAGTGACCTATTAAATCATTCCATAATGAATGGCCTTCTTACACAGACCAGTACGTTTAAACATCCAAAACGGACTGGGTATAAATATGTGGAATGTGGGTTGATAGATACTGAACTGAGCCATTTTTGCATTACAAGTACACTCTTTTTTTATTCCATGATTGAATTGCCCAGATTTATTTACACAGAAAAATATTATTTTTGCTGTATTGGTCCTAGTAATGTTTCCTTTGAATGTGATTCTACCTGTTTTCCTTAATGAACTTCAGATATGTTTTATGACATACTCTTAGAAGGGAGTTCTCAGAGTTCTCAGCTATGTAGCATTTGACATTGGAAATGTTTTTCTCTGATAGTCAAGCCAGTGCTGTCTATATTGTGGTAAGCTGACTTTTAAATGTATTTTTTTCCAATGGGATCCTTTGCAGCCCTTTTGTCTGTTTTTTATGTTAATCTGGTCTTTAATGGAATGTATTCTTCCAAAACAACTGTCATTCTCTTCTGATGAAGGATTGTGTGTAATCTGAAACCTTAAGCACCTGTTTTCTTTTGTAACATCTATGTTGATCCAATAAAAGGTATCAAATTATCTTTTTTCCAGATTTATGTAGGAATCTTGGAGTAATACTATAATTGGTCTCAGAGATATTTACATGGAGTTGTGGATGGAGACGTGAAAGAAGTAGGCAGAACAAATATATACAGTTGTTGCACTATATTATTTTAAATGCAGTACTGTACATTTCTTTGCCCGGGACTCTGGCAGGGCTTCCAGAAACCGTGGGGCTACAGCATGCCAATCTGTAAATCTGATTTGTTTCTTCCACATCCACATACCGCTTGGCAGCAGCTACAATAGATGGTGTGTGTGTGTGTGTGTGTGTGTGTGTGTGTGTGTGTGTGTGTGTGTGTGTGTGTGTGTTCGGGGAGGCATTTGATAATAAAGAAACAAAAAAAAGCAAGTGGTAATTTGGCTGATCATAAATTTTAGTAAGGCACACCTACTTCTCCCTGTTTATTTTTACAATGTAATTGGTTTACTACTGGGGTTGGGGGGGCCACCAGCACTTTATTGTTGTTGTTCTGCTGCTGATGGATGGCTCATTGACTACTGGATGAATGGATTGATTGATTGATTGAAAATGAATTGGTGGCTCATGTGTTACACGTTCACCTGCTATGCATCTCTTCCTCTGTCCGTCCATCCGTGACTGGGACTCTCCAAGTCCTTTGACTTCATGGCCAATGTTGAACCAGGCTATCTGAATTATATTTGTTTATTTAATTTTACTGTGTATTTTTAATCATGATAGCTTGGCTATGGTGCAACATCTCATTCTTCAGTGGGTACCTGAATTCAGCCAGCTGTAATGGGAGGTCAAGTAACTCACTGGAGGTCCTTCAGTCAGTCACTGGCTGCAGTGTGACATGAACTTGTAATCTCATGTTTTATAGTTCTAACCAGTGGCCCTCACTGCTTTTATGGACCTACTGATAGCTGCCTTGACATATTAAATTTCAGAGTTCCTGGGCAAATTTTGACTGTAGTCAGTTCATTGTTGGTGCCCTCATTTTATATATAAATAATGGAAGTGCAAACTGTTCTACAGTACAATTGCTCTGTCACTCTCTTTCAGTAATTATACTACACTAGTCTGCAGGAAGATGCTGAAAATGATTTCTGTGGGTGCTATGGGGAAGGGGGTGGTGTTATGGGGACGTGCTTTGGGGTGGAGCATCAGAACTTTACTTGTTTTGCTGCTGATGGATATGTCATTGACTGCTGGATGGATGGATGGATGGATGGATGGATGGATGGATGATGATAGATGGATTAAATTAAGTAGTGTTGACTCATTGGTTACCTGTTCATCTGCTCTGCACCTTCTCCTTCATCCACATTATGATTTCAAGTCCTGTGGACATGTTGTGATACAGTATTCAAAAATGTAACGTAATTGTGGCAGCCCTCAATCATTTTAACTCTTTAGGTGTTTAACTTTGCTTGCCTTTCCAACTTTTGGCCGTGTCTCATAGTCTCAATCTCACATTGCAGCTCTGACCAACCTAGCCACTGTCTGGTCTCAAAAGTCACAGTCCTCCCTGCCTGCCTTCATATCACTGCACAGCAAGGTTTCTGTATTGTGCAGGATTTCTGTTAACCCAGTCATAAAAGGTCTGCCAGCAATAAAGCCCCAACTGAGTCAGCAGTGTGAATAATGGACTGGAGTTAATGGGGAGGGTGTCAAAATAATAAAAGAGGCAGCATTCAGTATTCACAACATAGCAGGAAACTGAATTGGCTCTATGGATCTTGGACCATAGGTAGAAAGGGGTGGTGTAGTAGGGTTGTAGAAAGAAAAAAAAAAGACACAGAATTTGGGAAGGGTGATCAGAGATTGGGGGAGGAGTGCCACTAGACACCAGAACAAGGGGGCTAGCAATCAAAGGGTGGGGGGTACCACTATAGACCAATGAAAGTATTTCTCATCATGAAAAAGGATCCTTTTTCTTGACTTGTGAAAGCTGTGATATTCTACATATCTTCACTGCTGTTTTCTTAGTTTCAGTCAGTGTAAAACAGTCAGAAGCAAACAGTCATGTTTGTGGGGGGGTGTAAACAGTCAACTACTCATCGTAGTGTTGTAGGGTGGATTCAGTGTTATGGGAGGAAACTGGGAGCATACCGAGTGACTGGTGCCAAAGTATAGGAGGAATCCTAATTTAACATGAACAATCTTGCTAGCGTTCAGTTGTGGAATGGGGAGCAAAGAGGGGTGCCTGACCATGGGAAGGCAGTGGGGCTCATACCAGGAG
Source organism: Neoceratodus forsteri (assembly GCA_016271365.2). Taxonomy (NCBI): domain Eukaryota; kingdom Metazoa; phylum Chordata; order Ceratodontiformes; family Ceratodontidae; genus Neoceratodus; species Neoceratodus forsteri. The sequence goes on along the minus strand of CM057458.1, from coordinate 877,580,212 downwards.
TTGGACTAACACTGTTTTAAAAAGTAATACTTAATGAAAAATAAAGTGCTTCCTCTAGACAAAACAAAACAAGCAAACAACAAAAATCAAGTTTTGTTTAACAACTGATGACCCCTTATCAAACATTGTGGCCCACTGTCCTTGACACATTGAAGTGATTCTTGGAAAGCAGGAACATGAAAACAAGTCCTGTTTCAGGACCTTTAATGCCTGTAAATACTTTTCACAAGCATTCACTTTCAGACTTTAGGGTATGAGCCGCAACATGAACTAGTCTGGAACCTGTAGTTTTTGGGTTTTTTTCATGTATTCAGAGCTCATAATTTAAGAAATGTGCTAAACTGCAACTCCCAGTGTGTCATATGGTAAGGTGCCAGCCGTGCACCAAAGTTTAAAAAGACACGACCCCCACACCACAAACACTAAACAGGTAGTGGGGGGGGCTCTGTGGGTCCATAGAGTCATAAGACACTCCAGTTCAGCTGTACATAGCAGCACAGGGAACACAGGATGCTCAAGTTAAAGTAAGTTACAATGTACTTTTCAATTCTTAACTACAGCTTCAAGTGTGTCTTACAGTAAAGGTTTCAGTCTTAAATCAAAGTTAAAAAAGAAGACACCACTGCCACACCACAAGCACAGCAAAGCAGGGTACAGGTTGACTGAGGCACAGATAACCATCTTTGGAGTTCAGATGTACCAGAGGCTGTGGGCAGCAACTGGGAGAAAGGCAATGTGTCCATCTGATAGTTTTCCATTGAGTGTCAGCTCCAGTTGTCATTTTGGGTGGCTAAACTTCATTTCTAATTGAGATTGGACTGCCAGATTTTGAACAGAAGTCTTCTCCCTGCACATCAGCTTCTCTTGCACACTTTTATAGTTTATGTGTTTTGGTGAGGATACTGAGGTCAGAAAAGTCCCCGTCTTCTTCTTCGACCACATCTCTGGTGGTGGTGGGGGGTGGCAGCCTGCATCTCCCAGTCACATCACTGTTTAAGGGATGAAATTTCTCTCATATGTTTATTAAAAACCAGTTTTTCTTCCTGCAGCCATTTTTGAGCCTGAAACCTGGTCCAGTATAGGAATCCCCATAGATCTGGAGGGACTGAACCATCATAAGTATGGCGATCAGAGGGTGGGGCGTGCCACTAGACAACAGGGCTACTTTACACACACACATAGAGGGATAGCAAGGGGGTTAGCACTACTAGACACCTGAAAAAGGGCGACTCACAGCTCTGACTGCAGCCCACAGCACCAGTTCCAGCCGTGGCTGCAGAACTCAGGAAATTCCATCTGTTCTCATACAGAGAATGTGGGTCAGTAGCTCCTCCTGCTAAGATGGGAACCCATGATCTTGGGTGCCAGAAAAGGTATTTCTGTCTTCTATTTAAAAAAGAACAACCAAACTGCAGAATCTAGCTGAGCAGGGCTGTTTAACTAGGTTCTGGTGTTTTTTTTGTTTTTTTTAAATAACAGCATAGTTATATATTTTCCATGCTTGTTAGTTTGTAGAAAAAAATCAACAAGATGGCAGTTTGCATGGCACAAAAAATATTTTGTGCCCTGATAATTCAGTGGTGCAAAAGCAAAAACAAGCATTTGCAGCATCACATTTTACTTTTACCGCAGAACATTATCTGAAAAACCCTACTGTGCATGTGCAGGTCAGAAAACAATACATTTTCAAGCCTTATAACTTGGTAACACTTCAATATCTTTTCATCAAACATGTCAAAGACACTACCTTAGGACATGACACATGTCCCCTGCAAGTTTGGGATAAAAATTCCATTCCATGTAGGCTTTAGGGGAGAGCAAAAAAAAAATTCCACAGACAAAGGCCTTGCCTCCAAGACAACACATAGAAAATGTCAGGTAATTTTGTGAAACGGAGCCAAGATGTTACTGTGCAAAGTTAGGGGATTAACATTGGGCAGGCTACTCAACCCTAACTAACTAGACCAAACAGAAATTACCACACTCTGGAGATAGGAGCCAAAATTAAAGCCAAAGTGGAGGTGTAAAGACTAAATAAAGTCAAGAATTTCATCAAATGTTATGGTGATAAGAACAAATGGTGAACTGCACACAGCAGTCCACAGCACCCATATGCTTCACTCTGTGGAGCTTCTGAGGGTGCAACTTAATGTGGTAAAACAGACATTTAAATACCTGTGATCCATTAACATCATGTGATCAAAAGAAACACATTGCCCATAATACCTAGTGCCATATGACAATATAGGCCCTCAATCAAATTTAACTCTTAGAATACCAAGTAACACTCTATAGCTAAATTAGCTGTATTCATATTATGGAGTTGGCTCATTAATGTCTGTAAATAAAAGATTTATAACACCTAACAGGCATGAGCAAAGTTGAGAGCAGGAGGTTCATGCATTACACTATATTTGTGAAAGCTTCCTACTAGGACTGTTGTCTCACCTGAGGTATCCCATTCTACAGGTGAGCCATGATTTTCAATGGGACTTCTCTTCTTGAACTGTTTTTTCTGACATTTGATTTAATATTTAGTTTTGAATGTATAAGAATTGTATATTTTTCTTTTTGGTGTTTAATGGTTCTTAAGGGCTCAATGTCTTCATTAGTAATTTAAAACACAAATTTTGTTTTATTTGTTAAGCATTTGCATTGCTTAGGTCTTTTAAATCTATTATTTGCAGACATTGATGTGCTAACCCCATAATATGTATACAGCTAATTTAGCTATAGAATGTTACTTGGTATTCCAAGAGTTAAACTTGATTGAGGGCCTATGATGTCATATGGAACTAGTTTTTATAAGTATTGTATTTTCTGTGATCACATGATGTTAATGTACCACAGATATCTAAATGTCTGCTTGCACCAATTGCCAGTGCACCAGGGACCCTGCACCCAATTCTCCATCAGGTAGGGTCCTAGTGGCAAAGTCGAGCAGCTTGCAGCAACTGTGGCCATGTGTCAAAAAGACAGCACATCAATGGTTTGCCACAAGCTACAGGGTGAATGTGCACTACTCTAGGACATCTCTGGTGACTAGCATCCCCCCCAGCCCTGCTTCCCTTTGTAGTAACATTGCTCACTCAGAGGCTCCACAGATTGAAGCGCAGGGGTACTGTGGACTGCTGTGTGCGGTTGACCATTTGTTCTTCTTACCACCAATAAATTTGACGTGATTTTTGACTTTATTTGGTCTTTGCATTTCTACTTTGTTTTTAATTTTGGCTCCTATCTCCAGAGTGTGGTATTTTCTGTTTGGTCTACTTAGCAAGGATCACACACCCTTACCTGCACCACCTCCATTTCCAGGCACAGTAATCATTTTGTTTTATTCAGTGAACTATGCATTTTAATTCCTGCCAGAACACCGACTTCCTTCTGTGTAAGAGAACTTGGATGGAGCAGCTATCTACAACTGGTGGCAAGTATCATTTACAACTACTGATGTATTGAAATTGAACACTCAACCTTTGCATACAATATCTGTGACTGCCTTTATGCTAATGAAATTACAGCCTTGGCTATTTATGAACTGGACTTTCCTTGGCAACTGCTATGAAATATAACTAAATTGAAACAATGAATAATGGTGATTCCACAAAAAGCAGTGTGAGTAATGACTCACAGTCACAAACAGTCTCTTTGGCTGTAACACTTGAATTAGACATCCATAAGCAAGCTGCTAAAACAAATTGGGACACTTGGAAGTAATGGGATCTATTGGGGAGACAAAAGAGCTGAAGAGTTTATTTATTAAACTTGAAGGAATCTTATTCAAAGAACTGAATGTCACATATAACATTTGTAATTTAGAACAGTATTTTGAGTTGGTAATCGCACCACATGGGCTTCGAGTTATGGTAACACTATCAGTGGGCTTTGAACTATTTGGCCAGACAGCTGAATGGGAGGCAGTTGCAGCATTATGGTCTAAAACTTTCATTGAGATCCTAATTAGAGAGGATACAGCTAAATATATTGAACTCACAAAAGATATTGATCAAACAAAAGCTGCATCAATAAAGTTTGCCTCCTTACCTTAAGTAGCTTCTTTGAATAAAGATCTCACCACTAAATTGGCAATGCATGAACAGAAATTAATAAAACAGAAGCAAACTAAGCTCCTGAAAGACCTGAATGACTATAAGGAAGGAGGCATTTTCATTTAGTCACACCCAAGATCATTCTGTCATGGAAGCTGAGCACATGGTAACTTGAGATACGGAAGGTCAAGAACTAGGAAACTGAGGAACACCAAAGTACTGAAGACATCAGGAGAACCAGCCCCAAGCACCTCAGGCAACAAAGAGGTTTCTTTTTCCAGGAATGGACATGGCAAGAAAGCCAAAGAAAAGAAAATAGGAAAAAACAGTGGCAGTACAAAAGGATAAGGAGAGGCAAGAGTGCAGGCAGAAAGTGAGCAGGCACAAGGCAGAATAATGAGGAGTGGCAAATCATTAATTTAGCAAAAGAGCCATTCACTGATGTGCAGCTACATTAAATGTATTGAGGAGAGGTCTGTCATTTATCCCCACCAACACACCCAATACATTTGAAATAACAGTAGACACTGAATGCTTCATCAGGGAACTTTATTTGAAGGATTTTTTCTCCTCAATGATAGATGCAACAATGGGGGTTTCTGGAAATGCAGGACGTAGTAAGTGAAGAAATCATGGATTTAAATGCCTCATTACTGGACTTTTCAGCAACCAGTTCTGTAACCCCTGAAGCTCAGGAATCAACTTCTGAACGGACCTCTCAGGACTGGGTTAATTTGCCAGCCTGGAATCACTATATAATGAATCATGGGTGACAGGACAATGTAGAGGCTTGCTAACTGAATTTTATGACATAAATGGTCAGGTCTTAAAACAACTCAGAAAAAGAAGTTTCAGACCCAAATCACAGTTTTTGCCCTGTTACTGGCAATGCCTATATATAGGTGTTTACAAAGTCAGTAATGTCAGAAATTTACACAGCATTGGATAATGACAAAGATCACAAGTACCACAATTTAACAAAAAAAAATTAGATAATTGCTCTTAATGAGATTGAGAAAATTAAACATCTGTTTTTTAAGCCACAAGATAAGGGGGCAATTTAGTAGTGATATCATCAGATTTTTATGAGCAGAAAGTGGTAGAATTGTTACTTGACTCTAACAATTATTCAGTCCTGCCACTGAATCCTAGTGGGGAGTGTAAAAAAGAAGTATCACATTTACTTAATTGTGCACTACAACATAATAAAATTACTGAGCAGAGATACAAGTTTTTATTTCCTGATTTTCCAATCTTGCCTGTCTTTTATATACTACCCAAGGTGCATAAACATCCAACTAATTCACCTGGGTGCACTGTAGTGTTCAGAATGAGTTCTTTAATGGAAAATCTTTGTCACTTTATTGATTTTTTTTCTTCAACGCAGTGTGAAGTGTTTAGCCTCATATCTTCGAGATTGCATGGATATCCCTAAAAATTTGAAAAACTTTATGTGGAAATCTGATTATGTGTGGTTAATGATAGATGCTCAATCTCTATAGACTAGAATAATGCACAAGGATGGGGTGGATGCATGTTTGTATTACTTGGAGCGTGACCCTTTAAAGGATGAAATGCTTATAAACCTAGCTAAATATGGTTTGGAATTTGTACTAGAGCACAATTGTTTTGAGTTAAATGGTGAGTTTCTCTGGCAAACCTCTATGGGGAAATGGGAGGAGGATTACATCTATGATAGTTGGGTAAATGCATACCACCAGAATTTGGTGGTATGGTATCACTTTACAGATGGTAAACAGTGCATGTGAGATAGCACTAAGTCAGATGCAGATGAGTTCCTAAATTGGATCTATAACAAGAACAGACATTAAAAATTCACTGGTGACACAAAGAAACACAGCATAGATTTTTGGGATATAACCTTTATAACACCAGAGGTAAATTACATTAAGACAAAGGGCTACAGAAAAACTACGGTCACAAATAATTATTCATTGATTAGCAGTAATCATCCAAGAACATTAAAAGAGTCAGTTCCTCTCAGTCAATTCTTACGCATCAGGCACAACTGCTCTGAAGCAAATGAATCTGAGTGACAAGCAGCTGAATTAAAGTTAAAGTTTTTGGATAAAGGGTACAAAAATGAAATTTTGGAAAAAGCACTTACAAAAGCTAGAGACACTGAAAGAAACTTACTTCTAACTCCGAAACAGAAAGTAGAGTCAGTGGAAAAAGTGTGTTTCAGTACCGAACACAATGACCTTTCTGGTAAAATTCGGTTCATCATTCATAAATACTGGCCCATTTTCCTTAAATGATCAAAAACTTGCAATTGAAATTGGACCGAAACCATTGGTTACATTTAGAAAAAACAAAAGCCTAAGGGACTGGATTGTTAGAAGTGAGTATGTTGACCAACGAGCCACAAACAACACATTGTTATCTACCTGTCCACCTGGTATGTTCAATTGTGGCAATTGTACTGCATGTGGTCATTGCCACAAAGGCAAGGTGTTTGTTCATCCTACACTTAATAACAACAAAGTACATATTCGCCAGTTCATCTCCTGTATCTCCACCTTCATAGTATACACCATTTGGTGCCACTGTAAATCTCTTTACATTGGATGTACAATATGCCAGCTTAAATTAAGAACACAAGAACATCTGAGGGATATACAAAACATCAATTTATCAAATTCAGTTCCTAACATACATACTAACACACTAAAATGCCAGCAGAGTAGGTCTAATGGTCTTTCTTGTCTGCTCATTTGGTCAGCCCCAACCAGGTAGCTGACTTTGTTGACCCCCCCAGTCCCCTGGGATTCTCCATTCCCAGTCCCAGATATTCCCCTTGTATTTGACCTTGCCAGCACAACCTTACCCATATACCTGCCCCAACCACTCTTGAAGCCCTCCACAGTAGCTGCCTCCACTAGTCCCCTGGGCAGCACATTCCATGGTTCCACCACCCTCTCAGTGAAGTAGCACCTCCTCCTTTCCCCTGAATCTTCCCCCTCTAGTTTCCACCCTTGTCCTCCAGTTGCCACCCCCTCCTTCCTTTGAAGCACTCCGACTAAGCCTCCCCTGTTTATCCCCCTCATGTATTTGAAGACCTTTATCATGTCCCCCATCCCTCCTCTCCTCTCCTCCAGCGTGTACATATTGAGCTCCTTGAGTCTCTCCACATAGGTCTTTTCCCCAAGCCCCAGGTCATTTTGGTTGCCATCCTCTGGACCCTCTGCAGGAGTGCAATGTCCCTTTTAAAATGCAGCCTCCAAAACTGCACACAGTATTCGAGGTGCAGCCTAACCAAGCAGTTATACAGAGGGAGTATGACTTCCTCCTTCTGGAGGTAATCCTCCTAGTGATGCATCATAGCATCCTATTGACTTTGGCCACTGCCATCCTACAGGTCTCAGAGTTGTTCATTTTGACATCCATCACCTCCCCCAGGTCCCTCTCAGCCATCAAGACTAGTAGCATCCCCCCCACCAGGTTATACACTTGGCCCGGGTTTCTGGTGCCCAGGTGCAGAACCCTGCATTTCCCTGCATTGAACCTCAGACTCCACTTCCTTGACCACTTCTCCAGAGCATTTAGGTCCCCCTGCAGGGTCACCCTCCACTCCTCCCCATCCACCACCATTCCCAGCTTTGAATCATCCCCAAAGAGACTCATTTCACTCCTGATACTCTTCCTGATGTCAGAGGCATAGGAAGTGTTAAACAGGAGGGGCCCTAGGACAGAGCCCTGAGGGTTCTCAGTGATGACCTTCCTTGGAGATGAAACTAACCCCCCAACTGTCACCCTCTGGGTATGTGCCAAGAGCCAATTTCCTAGCCATCTGATCATCCATTTCACCACCCCAATTCCCCCAGCTTGTCCAACAGGCACCCGTGAGGAACTGAGTCAAATGCCTTGCTGAAGTCAAGAAAAAGAATGTCCACTGGCCTACCCTGGTCCAGGGCACTCATCCCCCAATTGTAGAACTCCACAAGGATTGTCTGACATGATTTTCCTTGAACGAAGCCATGCTGTCTATCATCCAGGTACCCTAACTTCTCCAGTACCCCCCAACTTCTCCTTGATAATACCCTCCATCACCTTGCCCACCAACGATGTCAGCCTGATGGATCTGTAGTTCTCCACCTCCTCGATTTAATACTCCCTTGTGGATAGGCACAATATGTGCCACACTCCAGTCCTGGGCACCCACCCTATTATCAGAGACAAGTTGAAAAGCTCTGTCAGGGGTTCTGCCAGGATGTCCACTAGTTCTCTCGGTACTCTGAATGCAATTCATCCAAAACTGGTGCTTTCTCCATCCTAAGGGCCCTAGCGGCTTCCCTGACTCTCTCTACTGGGATTTCCACCTCCACTTCCTCCCCCTTGGCCCTCTGCTCTGCCTTACCACATCCTGACAGTGATGAATCACCCCTCCCTAGAGACACCAGGGCTCCTGATCTGTAAGGGTCCTGCCCCCTCCTCAGTCTCTCCCTCTCCCCCCTTGAATGACACAGCCCCCTAATTCTCCCTAGTAAAAACTGAGGCAAAGTACTCATTTAGTACCTCGGCCTGCTCCCCTGAGTCCTGTGCCCATCCCTCCCTGTTCTAATCCTGCTAATCTGCCCCTTCACCTTCCTTTTTTCCCCAATGTATCTAAAGAACCCTTTGTTTTCCCTCTTGATTTCCCTGGCCAGGTTCTGCTCCTTCCTTGCCTTAGCCGATCTCACCACCCTAGTGACCCTTCTGGCCTCCAGCTCATTCTCCCCTTGATCCCTTTCTTTTCTTGAGCATAGGCTCCACTGCCCCAACCCCAAACAGCATTCCAGCTGCCATGCTGGGAGCCCACCCCAGCATGGAACAAGTCCAGTGTCATCCAAGTTAAAAAAAAAAAAAAAACACCTAAAGGAAAAAAACCTTCCCCCACAGACTGTCTTGACCCCCCTCACCCCACCTCGCCCACCCTCTCTACATCTCCCCACACACACCTCACCCATACTTACCTCTGGAGTCCGGCGCGATGATCTTCGGTGGACCGGGAACATGTCTGCACTCTTCAAAGCTGACTGCGAACTGAGGAAATGCCGGTAAGCTGTATAATGGAATAAATAGGGTTTTGTCAACTTTACTGCATATCTCAGGCATTTTGGAGAATTTTTTCACCAAATTTTCAACATGGGGTTTTTGGGACCCCACCTCATGAATTCTGTCACTGTCATAGCATTAGTCGGCCCCGAAAGGTGATTTTGCAGTCACTGCACAGAACCACTTTTTGGGACTGATTTATGAAATGACAGTGTCACAGTTCATGAGATAGGCTAAAATCCTATGTTGAAAATAATGGGAAATCCCAAAAGGACTGTTTTATGAGCATGCGCTATACATTCCTCATGACGCCTGTAAGTTCTAATCTTCAATATGTTCACCCAGATTTTCAACATTGCCATTTTACCACACTCCTTATGAGTAGTACAGCTGTCATTTCTCCATCTCCCCAAAATGTGTTTCTGTCATAACTACAATGGCGCAGTCGGTGTGCGAATTCAATGTATGGGACACATTAAGAAAATGACAGTGACACTGTACATGAGCAGAGGTCTTAAAATGGCTATGTTGAAAATTTGGTGAAAACATTCCTAAAAATGACTGTTTTACTAGCGTGTGTTGAGCAGTTCCTACGCAAGCTTGTAATTTCGCAAATTTTTAATATTTGCACTCCAGATTTTCAACATTGCCATTTAACCACACCTCCTTATGAGCAGTACAGCTGTCATTTTTCACGTCACCCAAAATGTGTTTCCATTCATGTAGCACACAATGGCACAGTCGGTGTGCGCAATCAATGTTTGGGACAGATTAAGAAAATCACAGTGACACTGTTCATGAGCAGAGGTCTTAAAATGGCTATGTTGAAAATTTGGTGAAAAAATTCCCTTCAGCCATTCTGCAATGTTACTAATAAAGACATTGAACAGGACTGGCCCTAGGACTGATCCCTGCAGCACCCCACTCGTCAGCCCTTCTCCCTAGACTGCACCCCATTTACCACCACTCTCTGCCTCCTGTCTGTTAGTCAGTTTCTAACCCAGTTTACCACCCTTTCCCCCATGCCCAGTGTACCCTGCTAGTTTATCAGCCTCCTATGTGGGATGGTGTCAAAGGCTTTGCTGAAATCAAGGTAAGCGTTGTCCACTGCCCCACCCTGATTCACTTCCTTTGTCACCCAGTCAAAGAAATCAACCAGATTTGTCTGACATGATGTGCCCACTGTGAATACATGTCATCTATGGTCCTGGGCTCTGATGGCTTCTAGATGCCCCACTATCCTTTCTTTAAGCAATGTCTCCATGATCTTCCCCACTACTCAGGTGAGGCTGAACGGCCTATTGTTCCCTGCCTCCTCCCCTGCTTCTGCACTTGTGTAGAGGGACCACATGTGCCCTCTTCCAATTCACTCTTGTTTAATGACTCCGTGAACATGGCTACCAGAGGTACTGCTATCTCCCTTGGCAGTTCTCTTAATATCCTTGGGTGTATGCCATCTGGTTCCATCGCTTGGTCCACCTTCAATTTAATGAGCTCCTGCAGGACTCTTTTGCCTTGGAATGGACTATTGTCCACCTCTTCACCCCCTTGGAAATGCTGTACTGCTGTGGCCCTTGCCCCTCCCACTCTTCTGTGAATACTGAATGGAAAGACACAGTGCATGTCTTGGGAGGAAGGCATGGAACTATCACTTCCAAATACCTAAATAGCACATACAAGCAAGCAACATTCGGCATTGAAAAATGCTTGTTTTAATGCCCATTACAGCGATATTTCCAGATTTAAGTTCATGGGCCTGGAACAGGTTAGGATTGGCAGGAGAGGGGGAAACAAATTAAAGAGACTCCTACAAAGAGAAACCTTTTGGATGTTTACTTTAGAAGTCCTTTCACCAGATGGCCTTAACATGGAAATAGATGGTAAGCCCTATATGTAAATTTTGCCATTGTCTAACTGGGTTTTTGCAATGTTATATTTATGTCAGTAAATTATAATCATTATGTATAATCATTGTGAATATAAAAAATAATAAAAATTCTATCACAAAACAAAATAACCCCATCCCCCCCCCCATCCTTTTTTGGGGATGTTGTTTGTTAATAAAATGGTGTAAAAATAATGAAATATTGTTGCCATGGCATTCTGCTATCTCACAAGCTAATAACCTAGAAACATAGAAATATAGAATTTGATGGCAGATAAGGACCGCTTGGCCCACCTAGTCTGCCCATTTTCCTACCTAACAGATAAGCTGCAGATCCTAGTTAACCAACAGCTTACTTCCTCCTACCCCCCACTAGGACTGCCTTATGCCTGTCCCATGCATTCTTGAATTCCCCCACTGTTCTTGACTCCACAACCTCCTCAGGGAGGCTGTTCCATGCATCCACAACCCTCTCTGTGAAAATATACTTCCTCACATTACCTCTGAGCCGTCCCCCTCTACCTTCAAATTGTGCCCCCTTGTTCTTGCACATCTCTTTTTCTGGAAGATGCTACCCTCTTGGACTTTGTTGATTCCTTTGAGGTACTTGAAAGTTTCTATCATGTCCCCTCTCTCCCTTCTTTCCTCAAGGGTATACATATTAAGCTCCTTTAGTCTTTCTTAGTATGTCTTCTGGTGCAGACTCTGCACCATTTTGGTTGCCCTCCTCTGGACAGCTTCCACTCTGTCTATGTCTTTGTGGCGGTAGGGTCTCCAGAACTGCACACAGTACTCCAGATGGGGTCTCACCAACAGAGTACAGAGGGATAACAACTTCCTGTTTTCTACTATTGATGCCTCTTCCTATGCATCCCAGTATCTCCACAGCCTTCCTTACTGCCTTCTCACATTGCTTGCCCACCTTTAGGTCATCTGATATAATTACCCCCAGGTCCCTTTCTATTTTTACTGTTGTCAGTATCTCACCTGTTCATTATATCTGAAATATTAATATTGTTACAAGATAGAAGTACTATGTAACATCTTATTAATTCTATTTTTTTCTTCTAATTTCACCTAACAGGCATGGGCAAGGCAGAGTGCAGGAGGTCCCTGCATTACACTATATTTGTGAAAGCTCCCTACTCAGACTGCGATCCCACCTGAGGTATTCTGTTCTACAGGAGATCCATGATTTTCAATGGGACTTCTCTTCTTGAACTGTTTTTTCTGACATTTGATTTAATATTTAGTCTTGAATGTATAAGAATAGTATATTTTTCTTTTTTATGTTTAATGGTTCTTAAGAGATCAATGTCTTCATTAGAAATTTAGAACACTAATTTCATTTTGTTTGTTAAGCATTAGCGCTGCTACGGTGTTATAAATCTATTATTTGCAGACGTTAATGGGCCAACCCCATAATATGTATACAGTTAATTTAGCTATAGAATGTTACTTGATATTCCAAGAGTTAAATTTAATTGAGTGCCTATGATGTCATATGGCACTAGATATTATAGGTAATGTGTTTCCTGTGATCACATGATGATAATGCACCCCAGGCATTTAAATGACTGCTTTACCACAGTAAGCTGCCCCCTCAGAAGCTCCACAGAGTGAAGCACAGGGATACTGTGGACTACTGTATGCAGTTGACCATTTGTTCTTCTTACCACCAATACATTTAATGTAATTTTTGACTTTATTTGATGTTTGCATGTCAACTTTGGTTTTAATTTTGGCTCCTATCTCCAGAGTGTGGTAATTTCTGTTTGGTCTACTTGGCTAGGGTTGCATGCCCTTACCAGCACCACCTCCATTTTCAGGCGCAGTAATCATTTTGTTTTATACTCAAACTTAATGATATGTTTGTGAATTGGGCCCCTGAGTCCTTATCCAAAATCTTTGAGGAAACCTCATTTGTCTCATTATTGTTTACTTTGCCCACTTCTTTATAAAAGGAGACAGGTCAAAGACATATTTCTTTCATTATTTAGAACCCCCCAAACATAGTATAATGGAATAATTTCCTCTGTCTCTGGTTCTAGTCCTAGCAGATTATGGCTCAGTATTCCTATTTTTCTCAGTCTGTGGAGTAGATGTACAGTATAAACAATTGTTTCCTTTAAGGCTTGTTTTGTCTTTTTTGGGGTCTCTGTGCTATTATCTAATAGTTTCTCCTTTAAAATTATTGTGTTTTTGTCTTTTCTATTTACCTCCTGTTTAGTTAATTTGCAAGTGTTTGATACAGAATTCCCCTGATCATAATTATTTCTAGTTTTGGATGGTTTAGATTTTTTTTTCCTTTGTATTCAACAGCATGGCAGTGAGACAATTCCTATTATAACTTCAAATCCCCTAGCCTTAATACATTTTATTTTGACTTGAGAAAGACACTTCTGATTTGTAACCTGACTATTATAAGAAGAAACAGACTGCCAGGATTTGCCTCTGTGGTCTTGTGCTTGCCTTTATGTTTGTTTCTATTATCTAAGTGCCCCACTTATTTTGTTTGCCTGAATATTTTATAGGACACAAACCACCACATTACACTCCTGTAGTCCTATGTAAAAAAACTATGTTATACAATAACATAAACAGCATACAAATAAGATAATACACTGATAAAACACTTATAAAAACTGCTTCTAGTAAGGTGTATCATATAATTTTAGTTCATATAATACTGTAATAAATTACAGTTTATATAAACATGCCAATGCACACCTGGCTAATTCAGTACAAGTTAAAGGTGCTGTAAAGTGCTGTAAAATGATCTACTAGTAAACTTCCAGAAAAATCTATGTAGTTCATATAATACTGTAGTAATTTGCAGGCATAGTGCAGAATTACTATCCAATCTAGTTGTTGCAATACAAGTGTCTGAAATCTTTTAGAGTTAAGTCGAAAGTCTTTAAAAGTCTCAGAACTTAAAGCAGCAGTGCAACAAAATTGGGCAAAAAATGTAACCCTACCTTTTTTCCCAGTGTAAACGGTTTCAGCCATCTTCCAGTTTAATTTGGTGGTACAATGTTTAAATTCCACCAACATTTGAGTATTTTATAAATGTTTTAATTGAGTTTTTTTTTTCTGAAGAAAAAAAGATGGCCACCACATTTTGCATAGAAATAACACTGTAGACCTGACAAGGGTTAGGATCAAAAATATAAAAAAAAAATCATGGTACACAGCATAAGGGGTACCTAGACAAGTGCATTTGACAGGTATGCTAATATTTTCTTAACTGTAGCTGAAACTCTCTTTTTAGGAAACACATTTTTTGTTGTACTTCTGCTTTAAATCTATACAAGGAGATGTACTGCATCAGTGTTTTCAGTCTTTTGATCCACCAAGACAACCTCTCTCTTGTTGTTCACTAGGCATCTTCAATGGAATGATTCTGGAACTTGTTTCATGTTGGGGAGACACCAATTCTTTTTTTTCCAAAAGTGGAATGCACCCAAGTCCTTATCTGGATTTGATGCCTTAAAAACAGAAAGAATATTAAGGAGGGTGGTATCCCACTAATAATCTTTTTCTTAAACTATAAAGACCTATACTGGTTGTACCATGGTTCAAAATCTTTGATCTAGAGATTCCTGTTAGTTAACTAAACTAGCCCACTTATTCAAACATAAGCTTTGACTTACTGCTGCTCGACATATAAAATAAAACTGAGTTTTGTCATTTGCTGGTACCAGTAAATGCCTCTTACCATTGTGCTATTTTCCTTTCAACAAGTAAAATTTGTTATTTTGCCATTTTCTGAGTAAGCCTTTAGATACTATGCCATAGCAAAACATGAGACCTCAAACTGCTGTGGCCTTCACTCCCAGATCTCCTCTGGATCGATGATTTCAAAAGCTGCCATATAAATAATGCTACAGGTGGACATTAATCCACATTCTATGATGTACAATTTAAGCAGGCCAAAGAAAAATAAATATTGCTATTTTACAAGAAACTTGAAGTAATAGATTGTAGCACCTACTAGCTGTAAGGCCAAAAAGTGGCTAGTAGGAAGGCATAGGTCAAATGTGAGGGCATTTGCTCTCCTTCACCCTCACTTCTATTTCATCTGATTGGAAGTATGCCTCTGTCATCCCCCTTCCCAAAGGTGGTGACCCCTCCTCCCACAGAAACTATCACTCTATCTGCCTCCTCCCCATACTTGCAAAAATCCAGAAACACCTTGTTCTCTCCCAGCTCTCCTCCTTCCTCTACTCCACTTTGTTTTTCTCACCTTACCAGTCTGGCTTTAGGAAGTCACACTCCACCACAGTTTCTCTCCTAAGACTAACAAATTCAATCATCACTGGCATGGATGTGGGTCTCATCACTTCTGCTATTTTTATTGATCTGGCAAAGGCGTTCTATACCATCTCACACCTGCTCCTTCTGTCCAAGCTTTCCCAAGCAGGGATCTCAAGTGAGGTTATCAGTTGTTTCAGCTCCTACCTTGTGGGCAGGTATCAGTCCATCAGAGTTGGCAATACCATCTCCGCCCCCCTCTCAGTCACCACTGGTGTTCCCCAAGGCTCAGTCCTTGGCCTGCTCCTGTTCTCCATCTTCCTTAATGATCTACCCTTGGCCTGCCCACACACATCCATCCACATGTATGCAGATGATACAGTACTGTATACATCAGGCCCCACCACCACTGAGGTGGAGGCCAGACTACAGCAGGACTTCATGGAAGTTCAGCTATGGTTTTGCTCAAATCAACCATTTCTAAATGCAAAGAAAACTGCCTCCTTGACCTTTGGCTCTAGGCAGAGACTCTTTAGACTCCCCTCCAGCCCCCCTCCACACCCTAGATTGGAATCCCCTGGATACCTGCACCTCCTTCAGATATCTTGGGGTCTGGCTTGACCAGCACCTGGACTTTTCTGCACATATCGATGCCATGCACAAAAAGCTGTACCCCAGACTAGGTGCCTTATATCGCAATCTTGGATGCATCCTGCAACTGGCACACTGGGCAATTGTTCAGAAAATGATCCTCCCCATCTTTGACTACAGTGATGTAGTCTATAGTGCTGCTCTCAAGTCCACCGTAGTGAGACTGGATCCTCTCTTCCACTCTTTCTGTCACTTTGCTCTTGAATGCCCTCTTACCACCCACCATTGCCCCATCTACCAGACTCTTGACCTCCCCACCCTCCAAGACCACAGACAATTGCACTCTGCTAAGATTACCGCAAAGTTCTGGGTCCAGTCCCTGCCCCCCTACCTTGCCTCTGAACCAGCTACCCCTACCCCTCTGGTTTATTCACTTAGGAACCATGACTCCCATTCTTTGGCTGTCTCACTCATGTCCTCTGCTGTAGGCCAAGCTGCCTTTAACTATTGGATGCTAAAACTGTGAAACTCCCTTCCCATGGAGCTTCAACATGCCCCCTTCACTCAGCACCTCAGCATCCTGCTCAAAGCCCATTTCTCCTCAGTTTGCACATGTGTCTAAGCCATGTTCTCACCTTGGGCCATCCTCCTTTTCCCCACAGGTTACAGGATTTCAGTGTGATGTTGTGATTAAATTGATAATTGCTCTGATCAGCAACCCAATGCAATGTTCTTGTACTGCATGGTTCTATATGATTGTATACTTGCCTGTATGTTCTTTGCACTCTGTATTTATACATGTATTTTCTTCCTTACCCCCGTCCCCCAGGACATATATGGAATCTAGCAGTACTCTGCTCAGCATGCCATCCTGGTGAAACTGTTAAATAAATAAATATAAATAAATAAGATTTCAACACTGTAGCTGATGTAATAGTATGGATGTGGGGCCAGATGTAAACTCTTATTGACGCTTTACGTCAAATGGAAACTTAAAAAAAAAGGACTTGCTTTGGATTATTAAAGAACATCCTCCTTTAAAGAAAAATAGCCCGCCAAGTAAAATAAATGAAACAAAGTCAAACATAAGTCTTCCCAAAAACAGTAAAATAGGTACCACCTCCTTAATACTTATAAATAGTTACTCTGTTGGGCCATGACTCTACCTATGATAAAATACACCTGATCTAATGTTTAAAAAAGAAAGGAGCCTGCATTCACTAATATGGGTTGACCTGCTTCCTGATTATTTTTTGTGCCCCTTGCAGTCTTCCTCTCCTTTCTCTTTCAGGTCCAACTGCTATTGTCGAAAGACCCCCAAACATCTCATCTGCTGTGTCCAACCCACCTGGCCCCACTGCATGCTCCAAAGTAAGGAGGTGTCCTCTCTACTCGACTCTCTGACTCATTCACAGCCATTGCTTGAAACTTATTTGAAAAAACATAAAATTAGATGCTATATAAATGCAATTATCCTGGTAGTAGTCTGCTAGAGTTCTACAAAGTAAATTTCATGACAAAGATGGCAAACTGTTTCAAAGCCTAATTTCTCCAGCTTGGAGGCCTCCACCCAGCGGCAGGTCTCCAGATCTCAACACATGAGAATAAGAGAGCATCTGCTGAATTTTAAAAAGCACATTTCGGTGCTTCAACAGAATTGTGGAATGTGACACATGGTGACTACTGTGCCATATTGCATTGAAAGGTAAAAACAGACTACAAGATTTAAATAATAAGAATCTGTGATAGTCAGAACAAAAGCTGATTTTTAATACTCAGAATGCTTCATTTAAATTTTAACAGATATGCCACCTTTGCCACAATATACAAAAGGTATACAAAAGGTATGTTTAATATGTGCATTTGTCTGGCAGTCTCCATATTGTGTCTTATTCTGTAGCCTTAGTAGAGAAAACTTCTGAGCAGCAGAAAGGAGAAGCTGAAAATGAGGAGAGGAAATAGGAGATAATTAAAAAGCATATCAGGGAAACCAGAGAGTAAGCCATGAACAAGAAGTTTCAGAATTAATGGCAACAGTATATAGATGAGTATTTTTAAACTATAGGGAAAGTTGAAATCTTTTGCATTCAATAACAACTGTATATGCATCACGTATTACAATTACAATAATATCGTAGTGAGATTGGGCCACATATTCAGACAAGATGTGTGGTACAACCCTGGATGAGCTGCACATCTCTGGACTTTGCTTGGGCTGTTGGGGGCATAGTCATATTCAAAGGCCATCAATGTGCCATGCACCCCTGACTGTGATGCCGTGCAAAACATTGGGTTCCAGTATGCCGTGGCGACAAGAAATTTGTCAATCATCGGCACAGTGGCAACACAACACTGCCAACTGATGTTGTGCCATTAGTTATGGAACAAGTGTTTGCTGTGGGGGGCTTTGCCACACACACCACCCATCCGGGGGGCTCTGCCCCCTCACCCCCTGCACTTTAGATTACTAACTCCAGTCAGAGTTACTTCAGGAAGTGGGGCAAACACCCCACCAGCAACAGTGTCAGGAACATGGAGACCATCACAGCAAACTGCCGAAAATGTTGCTGTGATGGTCTTCGTGGTATTCCTGTCATTGTGCGGTCAGTGTACCACAGCACTGTGATGCTCCTCTGCAAAAGAGAGTTCTTTCATGCATATGCCATGTATCACAATATTGAAACTCCCCCAAACATAACTGGCCAGCTGTGCCAACACATAGTTATGCTTTTGGAACCCTGCTTTAACTATATGCGGGGTCAGGTAGTGCCCTGCACACCATCTCGGGCTGGGTACACTGTCCCTCCCCAGCCTATATCACTTGTATAAATAAAAAACATCCCAATCCCCATTTTCATAGTGTAGGGACCCCCCCAGCCTCAATCACTGTTATAAATAAAAACAACACAATCCCCATTTTAATACTGAAAGGACCCCCTCCCCATCCCCAACTGATGTAAAATTAAAACAGAAATACTCCTGTTCCCATTTCCCTGGTAGTCTAGTGGTCTTCCCTCCCCGAGCCCTGATCCATTCACAAATGACAATGACCCCATCCCTGCTAGTCAAGTGGCCACCCACCCAGTTAATCATTGACCCACCACCCTGCCCCCCCAACCCGAATAGAGCTGGTGACATGACACAGCCCACCCAAACCACCATGACCAGCTACCAACTGAACAGTATGGGAAGGTGTACAGTATACATTACATGTTCATTGGTTGACACAAGCAATGGGTGTGTACTATATACTGTACATGCTCCTGTGCGGTTTAGTCAGTGGTAATATGTGTGGGCTGTGCAGTTGCCAGCTCCAGTTGGTTTGGGGGGAGTGGAGTATTGGGTCACTGACTAATGGGGTGAGGGTGGGTGTCACTTGAGTACCAGGGATGGGGTCGCTGTCATTTGTGAACAGATCAGGGCTCAGGAAGGGGGGAACAACTAGACTGCCAGGAAAATGGGAATGTGAACATTTCTGGTTTATTTTACATTGATAGTGGCTGGGGAGGGGGTCCTTACACTATGAAATGGGGGATGGTGGTGTGTTTTTTAATTTATAACAGTGATCGGGACTGGGGAGGGGGTTTCATACACTATGGAAATAGGGATGGTGTTGTTTTTTTATTTATAACAGTGATTGGGGCTGGGAAGGAGGGTCCCTACACTATTGAAACAGGGATTGAGATGTTATTTAGTCATAACAGTGATCAGGGCTTGGATGGGCTGGCCTGTGCATTCCACCAGGAAAAGTCATGCAAACGAGCCATAATGGGCATGCAAATGGCCCCTTTGTGTCATGCATGCCCAATGGGCTCATTTGCATGTCTGGGCTGAATATCCCCATGGGGGCTGTAGTGCATACAAGTATGTGCCATGCATTCCCCTATGGATGGTCTTCAGCCCAGCACCCTGGATGTGCCACACCATGCATGGCAGTCACTTGCTGTGTGCCGCTGCATCCAGGATCCAATATTCAAACAGATGGTGATGCAGATTACTGAGGTAAAGAGCACACTTCTTCACTATGAACCCTCAGGTTCTGAATGAATCTGGGTGCACACAGCCTGAACTGGTACACTTCTCTTCTATTCCTTGACGTGACACCCCGGCCAGTACTAGGACACTTTTCCATATGGCATGGAAGTTGATGGTGGCTCCCTAAACCACCCATGAGCACTTTCTAGCTGTCAAGGAAAATCTAAAATCCCACATCTGGGTGCTTTCTTCAGACACTGGCCAAGTGCCTCAGAGAAAACCATAGGTGCAAAAACTGAACCCAGAGAGGTAAACCTGGTTACTCCAGATGGGGGGTCTCCCACCTCTTGCACCCAAATCTATGCTGGGCCATTCATTTGGTTACAACACATTTCTTCAAGCTACTGTTTGTAGATGCATTCTACATTTCACTCTGGAGGTACCCTGACTTTAAAAGTTAAGTAAGTGGCTATGTCTTTACTCTAGACCCCCACTGTTGCAGATGCCTCTAAGCCATACACAGACTAAAAGTTCTGTACTTGGCAAGTCTTCCTTTGACCCCACAGTAAGCAGACACTTTTACTCTAAACTCTGTCTTGGTGAACATTGTCTCTGTTTCAGAGTAGAACTCACCAAAGGTATGCAGGTGCCCCAGGGCTTCTTCACACAACTGTCTCAGGTACTCAGAAAACAACTTGATTCTCAGGCAGCTTCTCCATGTCCAGGCTTGCACAGGGGATTTCCCTGAATTACTGGAATCCCCCCATCCCTCTGGGGATGGGGCACTGGGACAACTCTAGGAATGGTCTCTACCACTTTCTTCTGGTCTCGTCTGTGTTCCTCTCTAGGGTGAGAACACACAACCCCTTCTTTCTCCGGTAGCTCTATATCAGAGCTTGGCTCTGAGAAGCTGCACACTGCAGCACTTCACATCCTCTGGAGTCTCCACGTAGACTGCTCTCTGAAGACTGACTTGAATTCCCCCCATTCTAGTGCTAACCCCCTGCAGCTAGCATTCCATTGTGGCTTATGCTGTTATTTTATTTATTTATTTTTATTTATTTTTATTTAGCTTTTGTTGACTGGGTAAGTGCACTAGACAAATCCTGCCTATTTTCAGGCATGATCCGGGGGAGGGGGATACAGATGAATGCCAACTGACCTTGAACCAGATTAAGCTGATGGTGGGATTTTTAGTGAATGAGGGAAATTTGGCCAGGACACAGGGGAAATTTCCCTACTCTTTTCGATAAGTGCCATGGGATCTTTAACATCCACCTGAACTACCACCAATCCAGGCAGATGGGACCTCGGTTTAACGTCTCATCGGAAAGACGGCACCTCAGAAATGCAGCACCCCTCTCATGCTGCATTACAGTGTCAGTACTGGGATATTAACCCAAGTGCCAGATGTGGGAACTGAACCCACAGCCCTCTGATCTCCCGGCCTCAGAGGCAAGTGTGCTACCTACTGAGCCACTGACACTGAGAATGAGAATTCTATGGTGACATCACCTCTCCAACTCAGGTGAAACTGAGGACAAAGTGAGACAGTGTGAAACCCATTTAACTGGCATTTCACAAGCTGCTTTCCCTGCCTGCCAATGGTTCTAAGTAGGATTCTAGTAACCCCTGGGAACAAGGGGGTTATACCCACCATCAGCCAGGAAAAAGACTGTGTGCAGTCATTACTTACCCAGCACAAGGCCATCCTACCCTATGTGTTACCTATGGAGAGGGGTAATGAGACCCTCTTCTACCATGTGCCAGGCACAGGCAGACAACACTAAGGGCACAGAGGCCATTAGCTGATGCATCAGCCCCTACACTATGATCTTACTATGGCAACCAGTGGCCCTGGAAGAACTATCCAGAGCATAGCCCTAATAGACCAGTACTGCAGCCCCTACTGCAGGTCAGGACCACAGCCTGCCTATCCTCCTAGCCCTCTAGGGAAAACCTATCTGACCGGAAACAAAACTACCCAAAACAGGGAAACCTCCCCGCATCCCTGGACACCTGTAAACCAAACCAAAGGAGATAACTCTACACCTAAGCATTACACTCCCACACTCCCCCACAACTACACCTGTGGAAGGAAAAGTTACACATGTTAACAATAACACTGTACTTTAAATGCAATAATTTAAAGTGCATGAGGAACTCTGATGAGTCCCTCCACTCCTCTTCTTGTCTTCTCTTCTGTCTTTATCAGGAACCACCTGAAAAAGTAAAACAAAAACACACCCCTAATCTGCAAACACAGTACACTATCATAACCCTTACCATCTAAACACTGGAGAAGCCCCCCAAAATATATATATATTTTTTTTTTAGAAAAGAAGAAAACAGTAGAAAAACATCAACATTATATACAATACACATTTTTGGGGACAGAATGCCCTAAATGTCCCGACTAGTGACAACAGTACCAGAAGGCAAGTCCGTAAAAGAGTCTTTCCTGGACCGGAGCCCGGTGAAGCACAGTCCTTGTAGGACTGTAGTCCCGAAGGGGAGTGTCTTTGTGGACAGTTCAAACAGTCTGTAGTCTGCCAGGTGTAGGATGTGTATTGCAATGTCAATAACATAAGAAAAGTCTGGACTTACCAGTCCCTTGAAGAATGAAAATGGTACAGCACCTAGATCTCCAGCCGAAGACTCTCCCTGGCAGCATTTTTTTGGATACAGCTGGGTGGAAATCTTCTGGAAATAACAGGATGGCACATCTGGAAAATGCTGGGTTGATGTCATCTATGGCTGATGTCATCTGGAGATGAAACCTTGAAACAGAAAAGGAACAGCTGGTCTGAAATCAGCTGAAATCCCAGGCGATGAATCAGGAAACAGCTGGGTTGATGTCCTCTCTGGCTGATGTTATCTGGAAGGCCAGGCGATGGAATTGGAAGGCACATTGCAAGGCTGATGAATCTGGAGGCACCTGGATCCTGGAACACTGGACTGGTGGAACAACATGGTTATGGCAATGGCTGGATGGCAGCACTGGCTACCACTGCTCTGCTTTCCACTTGGTAGGCATGAGCACATTCGCAAGAAGTTGGTTGCATTGGGGATAGTACCACAATGGGTCAGGTGCGAGAATTATTACCCCATCTGGGTGCTCAGAATTCACATTGTAGAAGGTCTCATGGCCCTCTCCATCCATGATCTGTACAGTGTCTATGAACAATGTCCTGCCCACTTTCCAATACATGAATTTTTCTTTGATCACTTTATCTCTGACAAATTGAGTTGCACCTGGATGCAGGTCTTTTGTTGCTTCTTCCACTATCCAGGCTTTCCTGTTTCTCTCCATCTCCTCCTAGACTCTGTGAGGAAAGGTATGAAAGGATATCCCATAGATCTCATTTGCCTTCCTACAAACCAGTCTTTCCTCCTTACTACACTTGGTCAACTTAAGACCACTGGCCTGGCTTGGGAGTGGCCAGTCCTGGTTCTGCCAGTGACGCATGCTCAATGCTATATATAAAATGGATCTCTGGCTCCTCCTCATGAGGACAAGGCAGAGTAGTCTCCAGTCCCTTCTTCTGGCTACTCTGAGGCAAGAGCCTGAGGTTGTGGACTAGCACCTTCTCCATAAGGATACATAGTTTCCCACTCTTCCACTTCCTCACTGAGGATCTGAGCCCAGGAGTGAGCAGTCATCCTCACTCCTGATACTGTCCACTCTTCACTGGGCACAGAGGTTGACATCTCCCATTCTAGAGTCTCTCTCATCTCATCTTCTCCTATGAGACTAGGGCTTGGCCCCTCTCTCTCCACGGATCCACTGATGCTCCCTCTGCACTGTCCATTTTTGACCTGGAGCTGGAGACATCATCACTACTCTGCTCTGCCTGTACAGCCACACCCTCTTCCTTTGTGCCGCACTCTGCTGGACTTCCCCAACAGGCTCCACCTGGTGCTGTGTGCTGCCACTTGCAGAATCTTGAAGCTTTGTCCACATGGGAGCCAACCGAATCTTGGGTGCATTAGTTAGGCCTTGCTTCTTTAGACATCCAGAGCAGTGAGGAATCATGAAGGCATCCCTTCCAGCCTTGCGGCACATTATGCATACTCTAACTGGATATCCAGGAATTGCCACATGAGGAGGCAAACGTCCCCCATAGTAACATCTCTCTCTGTCTTTCAACTTGTTAACTTCTTCCACTATCATAGCCCGGGCATGATTCAGGTAGCAGGATGATCCTGATGCCATGACTGCAGAGAAAAAACAAAGTTCACTGTTATCTTGGATCTCACTTTGGTTGGAAAATTCTCACAATATGGCTTTTCTGCTGCTGTGTTTATTTTACTAAACCACCCTGAAATGGTGGTGGTGGGAGCACTCCTGTCACATCAACATTCTGTTTCTGACTCAAGTCACTGTGTATCCGATTTACATGCTTACTGATAAAGTTCACTCAAACTGCACAGACTGCACTGTTTTGCTCCCTCAGCACATCTATATGATTTTTTACAGGATTTTTCATTCACTTTAAATCACTTGTTCTTGCATAAAGTCCCTAAAGTCACAGCATTTCATGCACAGGATTGCCTGTTTTTGTTGCATCTCTCAAACAACCCACAGTCTCTCACTTTGCTTAGAAAATCACACTGTTGCTGAACCCATAATTATGCTCACAGTCTAATGCTTAGAATTCTTGCTAGGTTGCTTCACTTTACACAGTCCTTCTTTACAAAAACAATCACACTGTTTACGCACAGATTATAGAAACATAGAAACATATAATTTGATGGCAGATAAGGACCGCTTGGCCCACCTAGTCTGCCCATTTTCCTACCTAACAGATAAGCTGCAGATCCTAGTTAATCAACAGCTTACTTCCTCTTACCCACCCCTAGGACTGCCTTATGCCTGTCCCATTCATTCTTGAAGTCCCCCCCTGTTCTTGACTCCACAACCTCCTCAGGGAGGCTGTTCCATGCATCCACAACCCTCTCAGTGAAAAAATACTTCCTCACATTACCCTGGAGCCGCCCCTCCTCTATCTTCAAATTGTGCCCCTTTGTTCTTGTACACATCTCTTTCTGGAAGATGCTACCCTCTTGGACTTTGTTAATTCTCTTGAGGTACTTGAAAGTTTCTATCATGTCCCCTCTCTTCCTTCTTTCCTCAAGAGTATACATATTAAGCTCCTTTAGTCTTTCTTCGTATGTCTTCTGGTGCAGACCCTGCACCATTTTGGTTGTCCTGCTCTGGACAGCCTCCACTCTGTCTATGTCTTTGCAGAGATGGGGTCTCCAGAACTGCACACAGTACTCCAGATGGGGTCTCACCAACTGTCTGTACAGAGGGATAACAACTTCCTGTTTTCTACTATTGATGCCTCTTCCTATGCATCCCAGTATCCCTCCAGCCTTCCTTACTGCCTTCTTACATTGCTTGCCCACCTTTAGGTCATCTGATATAATTATCCCCAGGTCCCTTTCTATTTTTACTGTTGTCAGTATCTCACCCCCCAATGTGTACACTTCCCCTGGGTTTTTGTTTCCCATGTGCATTATCTTGCACTTCTTTGCATTAAATCTGAGCTGCCATACATTTGACCATTCCTCCAACCTTGCCAAGTCCCTTCTCATCCTTTCCACTCCAGCCTATGTATCAACCCTGTTGCAGATCTTTGTGTCATCTGCAAAGAGACATACTTTTCCTTCCAGTTCCTCTGCAATGTCACTTATAAAGACATTAAAAAGGACCGGTCCCAGTACTGAACCCTGCGGTACCCCACTAGTAACCCTCCTTTCTTCACTGTGTACTCCGTTTACTACTACCCTTTGCATCCTGTTGTCTAGCCAATTTTTTATCCAGGCTACCACCTTGGGACCCATTCCAAGGCTGGCTATCTTGTGTATTAATCTTTTGTGGGGGGACTGTATCAAATGTCTTGCTAAAATCTAGGTAGGCCATGTCCACAGCCCCTCCCTGATCTACTACTTTGGTTACCCAGTCAAAGAAATCTATTAGATTCGTCTGACATGACCTTCCTATCATGAATCCATGTTGCCTCAGGTCCTGTGCCCCAATGGCCTCTAGGTACTCAACAATTCTTTCCTTCAGAAGTGATTCCATCATTTTCCCTACCACTGAGGTCAAACTAACTGGTCTGTAGTTTCCTGCCTCTGTCCAGCTCCCACTTTTGTGAAGAGGAATTACATCTGCCCTCCTCCAGTCCTTGGGTACCACCCCATCCTCCCATGATTTGTTAAAGAGAGTAGTCAGCGATGTCACTAGTTCTACCCTTAGTTCTTTTAGAATTCTTGGGTGAATCCCATCAGGCCCCATTGCTTTGTCCACCTTCAATTTTATTAGTTCTTTCAGAACCCTTTCTTCTGTAAATGGACTGGTATCGACCCCCGTCTTTAGATTGTTTCTCTTGTTTGGTTTAGGTAACTCTCCCTCCTCTTCCTTTGTGAATACTGAGCAGAAATATTCGTTCAGTAACTCTGCTTTTTCACTGTCACCCTCTACCCACATTCCCTCCCCTTTATTAAGCTTCAGTATCCCTCCTTTGGTCTTTCTTCACTCCGTAATGTACCTATAAAAGGTCTTATCCCCCTTCTTAACAGAATTGGCTATCCTTTCTTCGGTTTGGGCCTTTGCTATTCTGACTACCTTCCCAGCCTCTTTCTGCTTTAACTGATAAAGTTCTCTGTCCTGCTTCTTCTGTGTTTCCTTATATTTCCTGAATGCTGCCCTTTTCTCCTTAACCTTCCCTGCCACCTCTTTTGTGAACCATAGCGTTTATTTCCTTCGTTGTGTTTTATTGATTTTTTTTACTCAAAGGCTTTTTGCCTCTGTGATGGCTGTTTTGATCACTCCCCATTGTTCCTCCACCCCTCCTTCTTGCCTGTTTGCTAGTGTTTTTCTGAGGCACTCTCTCATTTTCCCAAAGTCAGCCCTCCTAAAGTCTAGTACTCTTGCTTTTGTATGGCTTGATTGTATGGCTGTGTTTATCGTGAACCACACTGTTTGGTGGTCACTTGTTCTCAGATGGCTACCAACTTCTAAATCTGAGATTCTTTCTCCATCCCAATTTGAAAGTACCAGGTCTAAGATTGCTCCCTCCCGAGTCGGTTCCAATACTAGCTGTCTGAGACATGCCCCCTGTAGGGCATCAAGAATGCCCTGCTCTTGGATGTCCTGCAGCAAAGGTGCTCCAGTTAACATCTGGCATATTCAGGTCCCCCATCAACAATATCTCCCCTTTTTCTGCCATTCTAAGAAAGCCTTCTATCATTTCCTTGTCCATTCCTTCCCCCTGAGATGGGGGTCTGTATACAAACCCAGTGTGGATTGTGGTGCCATTTCCTGTCTCGAGGGTGACCTAAAGTGCCTCATCTGCTCCCTGTTTACTCTTTAGTTCTGTTGCTTTGATCCCTTCCTTTACATAGAGAGCTACTCCTCCTCTTCTTTTACCCCTCCCTGTCCCTCCTGTAGATTGTGTATCCTGGTATGTTGACATCCCAGTCATGGTTCTCTGTGTACCATGTTTCTGTGACTGCCACAATATCCAGGCAACCCTCTTCCATCAAGGCCACTAGTTCAGGAGCTTGTTACACAGACTATGGGCATTGGTACTCATCACCCTCCACTTTTTTATATCTTTACCCCTTTTAGCCCCATTTCTGTCCTTACTGCCTTTGCCTTTTTTTACTTTTAAATCTGTTCTGCTCCCTAATAACTTCTGTACCTTGGTGTTTACCTCATTAATCACCATGTTTTGTGGGGGGAGGCTCGGATTTCCCAGCTCCTTTTCAGTGCCTCCCCCCTTGGCTAGTTTAAATGCTTACCAATGAAGCATTCAAACCTCTCACCTAGGATCCTGGATCCTAGATTCAGGTGGCTTTAGACAAAATCACACACAGTTTGAGCTGTTTCTCTGAATGGTACTCACTGAATCAGTAGCTGTCATTTATGATGGCACTTTCAGCCTACAGCCGATCCTGGAGGCATCTGGATTGAAGCGGGCTGTCAGTCCTGCTGATTGTCCTTGCGAACACCACGCTCACTCCCCAGTCAATCAGAATGAGTGTTGAGCCTGATTTTAAACAGAAAAATCTGATAGTTTAAGTTTTACAATGTTAGCAATCACTGTGAAGCTCCTCCTGGCAAGCCAGCTGGCACACCACTCACTCTCTCCCTCTCGAACACTATGCAGCACTCTGAAGCTGGCTTGGGGGCAGGACTGATTGCAGTCTCACCAATCACTTGAAACCATGCAAATGAGCCTCTCTCTCTCTCTCTCTTCTCATGCTCTGCAGCATTCCTCACTCTCTGGAGTGTCCACACAGACTGCTCTCTGAAGACTGACTTGAATTCCCCCCCCGTTCTACTGCTAACCCCCTGCAGATAGCATTCCACTGTAGCTTATGCTGCTGTGAGAATTCTATAGTGACATCGTCACTCCAGCTCAGCTGAAACTGAGGACAGAGTAAGACAGTGGGAAACCCACTTAACTGGCATCTCACAAGCTGCCTTTCCCTGCCTGCCACTGGTTCTAAGTAGGATTCTAGTAACCCCTGGGAACAAAGCGATTACAAGGGAAATATACACCTAGTTATTTTTTCACACTAGATTCATAGAATGATTCAATAGGTAAAAAAGGTACAGGAAGAAAACAGCAGCCCCTTCGTCCCCAGTTATTTTCATCCCTGATTTATCAGACTAAAATATACCAGGCAAACACAATACTGGGGAAAAAAAATAAGAAACTGGAGGGTTGTAATCTGACACAGCAACAATTCTGGAAGAAAAAAATATCAGAGACTACAGGGGAAGGGAAAGCCATTTATTCATTTATTTATTTGAAAATTGGTATGCTCACTTTTAAGGTACTTATGGTAGCAGCCTCAAGCAAAATGGGAAGCTATCTATACCTATGGTGCAGGAGAAAACTCTAGAAAAAAGAGCTAATACCCATCACTAATGCTGCAAGAATTACTCCTAATAAGCAATCCTGGATATGAGGAATCTTCTAAAGTCATTTTTGAATGACTTAAAAGCATTTATTTCACCATATCTGAATGAAATCAGATTAGATTCAACTTTAGAAAGACATTTGTATATCTCACACTTGTAGCAATCTGTAGTACAGGGGTTAAATTGATGGTAGAAAATAAGCTACATGAAGATACATTTATATCAGGAAAAGATACTGTAATGGAGAAAACAGAACTGCAACATGTCGTGTAACCATTTTTATTTCAGAATTGAATTCTCATTGCTCTATCAGAAATTTAAATAAAATTACTAAAAGGAAATTGCATGCTGGTAGAACTTTAAGAAACACACAATAATCTATGCAAAAATTGGCAATAGGCAGAAATGATAATGGTAGTAACATATTTGGGAAAAAATTGAAAATAAGCAAAAGGCAATAAAATAATTCATGAAAAATATTGCAAAAAGGGAGAGAAAAGAGATAAAAAAGCTAATCATACCATTACTGTCAAACAGATATAGCAGGAAAAGCAGTCAAGCAGGTGTAGCAGGAAAAGACTAATAAGAGGTCTATGCATAAGAAAGTACTAAGGAAAAAAAGATGGCTCTACTACATAAGCAAAGTCCTTCAAGTGTGGCTATCAAAATAAACTAGAACATTTACAAAAATAGAAATAAGTGTGGATGTGGAAAGAAAAAAGAATATAGGGCATCAAAGCAAAAAGCCCTGTAGCAGGAAAGAAAACACTGTAAAAATTTTAATTTTTAATCAGTATAAAAATTAGAAGTAATGAAAGCAGTTATACAGGGGAAGAAATACAAAACAGTGGAAATAAACTGAAAAATGCAAAATACAAAACAGTTAAGTATAGCTGATAAGAAAATGAAGAAAACTCTAAGTGAGCATCAGGTGGTTTTACCCACATTGTATTTAAGAGGTCTTACAAAAGTAAACAGAGAACACATTAACACTACAGATTATGGTCTACAAACTTTGTAAGGTCATATTAGGAAGCTGACTCAGATGGGATGACATAAAAGCAGCAGATATTATAATGAGGAAGGTAAAGGTTGGGTCTGTCAGACTTCCAGTCACCAAATAGCTAGAATAAATGTACTGAAACTCAAACATAAGCTTTCCAAAGAGGGTTGAAATATGGACTGAACTGTAAACAAAGAGCAATAATTTGGAAACTGACAGGATTGCAGATATAGGAAATAAAAAGTCATGATAAAAGAAGATAATAAAAAGGAGAAACATGTCAACAAGCATGGTATAAAACAATATAGAATATCAAAGATTTTAAAACCTGTGGAAACAGTATTATCATTAGAAGAGGTCAAAAGGAAATAATTATAGGGTGTGGCCAAATAGGAGTCACAGAAATCTGCGTATAGTCCTGGAAAGTAGTACAAAGATCTATCAGCCTCATTTGCTGAAGGACAATGTGGAACCAATAACTAGAGTTATGAGCAATTCAGCAAAACAGCATTAATAGATCTTGGGTCATATATGCAAATTGTAGTGTGGGCACTAATGGTGGTTTGTCCACACTTACCGGGTTTTGCACCTGGTTTGTGGGTGGGGATCCATATTCAGAAACCCTTGTAGCATTGGTAAAACTAATTAGCACCCAAGTGCTATCATAATGCTGTGCCCATGGACATGAGGGAGTCCACCCCCCATGCTTACATGTGCAGCGGCAATTTTAGATAATTACTTTCAAGGTAAATGGCACCCAAAGGGGCACTAGTTACCACCTTTGCAAACTAGTCTTAACTGGATGCCCTGTTGACAGACTGACTGTACTGCATCTACCCCACACAACCTTTGTATCCCTGTCCTGGTGAAACACAGATATCCTGTTGTCTACTGGCATCCACCACCCTGTGATCCCCCATTTTGGCATGGTGACTATCTGCCAGGGTGTCTAGTGGCACCTCCTACACTCTAAATCCCCAACCTGGTGAATTCAGCAAGTTTCTAATGGCAACTGAAACTGCTCCAGTCTGGCCTCCTGGACTAGATAGATCCCTGTCTCCCCAGTGTCCAGAGACATCCCTCCCAAGCTCCTAGCACATATACCCAGACCTATTGCTGGCATCCAGTGGTACCCCTCTCTGCCAGTCACCACAAAGACTTCTGAACTGTAGTGTTTCCATGTCCTCACACTTATTCCAGTCATAGGCAGCACAGCCTCAGCCAATCCCTCCATACCAGTGATGGCAGGGCCATATAGGGGACCCAATATGATGACAGACATCCTTTCACCTCTGAGGCTATCCACTAAATGGGATGGCAGTGAGCATACATATAGTAGACAGTCTACAGTCTAGACAATTGTTCCACTCACATATAGGTCTGAAAGTATAAGAAAAAATGGCTTGTCTGAAATGGTGACAACTCCATAAATTTTTAATAATAACCCATCCCCCCAAAAAAAAATCTTTTTGGGATGTATTTGCCTGATAAGTATACATTGTGAGAGTAATGGTATTATTTAGGCAATACATAAAGTTGGGATGTCCTGAGGAGACTTAGCACTTGGATGGAACTGATATTCATGTTTTCCCTCAACAATTCCCTTTGTTCTGTTTCTAAAAATATTTTTGTATTCAATAGAAATGATTAAGTATTACTATAAATTATTTGTTTACACTTATTGGTGCAAAGGCTTGGGGATATTCAAATAATTGTAATAATTGTTCAGTCTAAAAGACGCTGTACCTTTAAGATGAATGCTTTAAAAGGACTATGGTTTTGCACTGAGTAACAACCCTCTGACAAGACTTAGCATAGGTTTAAGCACTGGGTTGATAGCCCTCCAGGCTACTCTTTTCAGAATAAACTGCAGGATTAACATTATAACTTGCAATATTCTGTTTTTATTTTGTCTTTCGTGTGCAGTGCAGACAACATATTGGGTTTGCTTGAAGTGGAAGAGCAGGTTTTGGACGTGTGGCCATGTAAGGGCCAGTAGTGTCACTGCATTTTAGGGCTGGGCTCCGTGGTACGAATTAGATTGCATGCTGTCTATGACAGCAGTTGCAAAATGTGCCACCAACTTGAAAAGTTTTAGCCGCTGCAATGAGGGAGCAACCCCTCATTTCAGGGCATGCCTTGCCTGGTGTAACATTTCAAGAAACACGGGGGCCAGCAACTCGCCACCAGCCACTCACAGTCCCTAGGAAACCAGCGAAGGGGGTGCCCAATCCCCCTGTCAGCATATGTGACCCCTTTACTGATGTGGTCTGCAGAGATGGTGCCCAATCCCCCTTGGCATCATGCTTCTGAACACAGATATGCTTACCAACATGGTGTCCAATCCCACTGTCTGCATGTTAACCCCCTTCCCATTTTCCTGAGGCTGTCCCACCCCAATTGTGTGCCAAACCTGTAAAAAGAAAACAGTCTGCAGTGAATTTTTATATTTTTGTTACCTGAAACAAAGGAAACACTCCCTCGCCATCCTGTGCCCTCCCCCAGCCCGCAACCACCCTCTGCACACCCCACCTCCCCACAACCCCCTCACCCCATACTTACCTCCGGAGCCTGGCATGATGACCTTCGGTGGGCCAGGAACATGTCTGCACTCTTTAAAGCTGACCACAAACTGAAGAAATGCTGATAAGCTGTATAATGGCATAAACGTTTTTTTTTTTTCAATTTTGGTGTGTATTGTGGCCATTTTTGTGAATTTTGGTACCAAATTTTCAACATCGGGTTCTCACGACCCCACCTCATGAATTCATTTACTGTCATCTTATTATTTGGTCCTGAAAGGTAATTTCATGGTCACTGTGTGGAGTCGCCTTTTGGGACCAATTAACAAAATGACAGTGTGACTCTTCATGAGGTGGGCACTCAAAAAGCCTATGTTGCAAATTTGGTG
Organism: Neoceratodus forsteri; assembly: GCA_016271365.2. Lineage (NCBI taxonomy): Eukaryota > Metazoa > Chordata > Ceratodontiformes > Ceratodontidae > Neoceratodus > Neoceratodus forsteri. The sequence continues at coordinate 877,547,548 of CM057458.1, read as the reverse complement.
AAAAAAATTCATAAAATTACCGTGTCACGGGCGTGAATTGTGCAGTCTTCACACACACTTGTAACCTCGAGAATTTTAAATTTTTTTACTCCAGATTTTCAACATTGCCATTTTTTCACACCTCCTTATGAACAGTATAGCTGTCATTTTCCACATCCTGCCTGAAATGTGTTTTCGCACATCTGGTGCACAGTTGTGCAATCACTGTAGAAAACTATGTTTGGGACAGAGTAAGAAAATCACAGTAACACTGCTCATGAGCAGAGGTCCCAAAATCCCTATGTTGAAAATTTGGTGAAAAAAGTCCAAAAAATGATTGTGTTACAAATGTGCATTGAGCAGTTTCCACACATGTTTGTAACTTCTAGAATTTTTAATGTTTTTCCTCCAGATTTTCAACATTGTCATTTTTTCACACCTACTTATGAACAGTACAGCTGTCATTTTCCACATCCTGCCCGAAATGTGTTTTCACACATCTGTCACACAGTGGTGCTGTCACTGTAGGAAAACAATGTTCAGGACACAGTAATACAATCACAGTAACACTGTTCATGAGCAGAGGTCCTGAAATGCCTATGTTGAAAATCTGGTGAAAAGATTCCACAATATTACCATGTTACAAGCGTGTGTTGCGCAGTGTCCACATACAGTCGTAAGTTCAAGAATTTTTAATATTTTCACTCCAGATGTTCCACATTGTCATTTTTGCACATCTTCTCATGAAAAGTACAGCTGTCATTTTTCACATCCTGCCCAAAATGTGGTTTCACACACCTGGCTCACAATGGCGCAGTCACTGTGGGAAATCAACGTTTGGGACAGATTAAGAAAATCATATTTCTACTGTTCGTAAGCAGAGGTCCCAAAATGCCTATGTTAAAAATTTGGTGAAAAATTCCAAGAAAAGACTGTTACAAGCATGTGTTGCACAGTTTTCATGCACGCTTGTAAGTTAGAGAATTTTTTTTATTTTCACTCCAGATTTTCAACATTGCCATCTCTTCACAGCTCCTTATGAATGGTGCAGCTGACATTTTTATGTGGTGTAGAATGGTGCTGTCACTGTGGGAAATCAACATTTGGGACACATTAACAAAATCACAGCGACACTGTTCATTAGCAGAGGTCCCACATGCTGTCATGAGTTGGGGTCACAAAAAGGACATGTTGAAAATTTGGAGTGTAAGCTCTTCTGCTACCAGAATAGAATAGAAGAAACTACCTTATTTCCAACTCACAAATAATATCTTTGGAGATATCAGAACTGTGGGATAGTGACCACTTCCCCATGAGTATTAAACTACATGTTAATATACTGCATAGAATAGACACAGATAATGCATTTAATGCACGTGCTCACATACTTATTGCTGAACATATTCACTGGACACCATTTCTGATGCAAAGTGTAAGTGAGATTCTAAACAGTGAATATATAAATCATCAAAAGGCATTGAGATGCAAGGAACTGAAATGCAGTGAAGGAAAAAATAAGAGGAAAGTATAAATAGTATGATAACATTGCTGCTCATGTTGAAAGTTTGCTGACCGCTGTTGAGAGGGAAGTATCACACAGGAAATTCATATACAAGAATCCATGGTTTGCTATGGAATGTAACAGCCTCCCAGAAGACATTTAACATTTTTATAATCTCTAGGAAATATCCAAAGGGGAAAAACATTTCAATCCTAAGCTCTTTGGGCACAGATGGAGGCAGACAAGGCAGAGGCTAGTTTGCTAGTAGGAGGATCGAGATTGTACAATAAAGCTGTCTTAGAACCTAACTACTAAAAAAATGAAAATAAAATAATACATCCTTCTTCCTGTCTACTATTCAAAACTTGGACCAAATAATCAATGATGGTACAAGAAATAATAACATCATAGACCTTGTATTAACAAATATGGGGGGCTCTAGTAAGCAATATCCGAATTCTAGAACCACTAGCAAACAGTGACCATAACATGATTCTGTTTCATATACTATCAAGAGTCATGGATACAAAAGGAAACACCTTAAACAAAGATTTTACCAGAGCAGACTATACACAAATTAAACAACATTTGAATTTATGGGATTGGAGGTCCGAATGGACAGGACTCAATGTACACCAAGCTTGGGACAGTTTACTAGCCAAACTTAAATATTGCATTAATAATTGGGTTCCAACTAGAAAGAAATACAACAAGAGATATAGAAATCCGGTCTGGTGGAACAACAAAATAAAAAAAATTGATTGCAAAAAAAACAAAAATTTTATGAAAAGTATAAAGACCAATCAACAAATGAAAAATGGGAACAGTATAAAAAATATAGAAACAAAGTAAAATTAGAACTCAGAAATACCAAAAAAAATACTGAAAATAAATTAGCCAGTGACACACTGGATAATAAGAAAAAAATTTATAACTACATTGGTTCACTGAGAGGTTCCAAAGCAACCATAGGTCCTCTAGTTACAAACTCTGAAATAATAAGTAATGAAATACAAATAGCTGAGGAACTTAATAAGTATTTTCATAAAAACTTATCTAATAAAGAACTTTTTTCTCAATAACTCAAACATAGACTTTAATTATACAGTTGTTAAACCAATCACTGAAGATGAAACTATGAAAGAATTGTTAAAATTAAAAATCACTTCCTCAGCAGGACCCGATGGGATACATCCATTCTTCCTCAAAGAAACTTCCTCTTGTTTATCTGGCCATCTGAGTAAACTATTCAATCTATCTCTTGAGGAAGGAGAAAGCATATTAGATTGGAAAGAAGCAGTAGTTATCCCAATATATAAAAATGGAAACAAATCTGAAGTTTCTAATTATCGGCCTATAAGTCTGACCTCAGTTATAGGGAAAATCCTTGAAAGATTAATATTATACAGAATGGAAGAACACATTAATTACTATAACTTACATGATACAACACAGCATGGCTTTAGAAAGGGAAGATCATGTCTAACTAATCAACTGAACTTCTTTGAAAATGTGAGTGCTGCTCTTGATAAAGGACTTCCAGTGGATGTTGTGTTCCTGGACTTAGCCAAGGCTTTCAATAAAGTATCCCATAGAATTCTTTTGGAACATTTGGTAAAGCAAAAATTCCCATATATCCTAATCAAGTGGATTAACTCATGGTTATACTGCTGTAAACAACGAACATCTGTTAAGGGTGCATTATCCTCTTACATAGAAGTTACTAGCGGGGTTCCACAGGGTTCTGTCCTGGGCCCTGTTCTTTTTAATATCCTAATAACATCAATGCAGCCAACTGATAGCATGTGGATATCTAAATATGCAGATGATTGTACAATTGGAACTACTGTTAATACACAGGAAGCAAGAGAAATCCTTCAAAAAGAACTAGAGGCATTAGAAACCTGGGCAATAGAAAATAAAATGAAATTTAATGAACAAAAGTGCAAGGGACACAACAACCAAATAGAGGGTACCTTTTAAATAATGTAATTCTACAGGTAACGGACAATGAAAAAGATCTTGGCATAAATATAGACAATAAGTTAACCTTTGAAAATAACACCATACACAAAGTAATGAAATGTCAGCAAATGATGGGTAGTATATGGAAAAACATTAAAAGTAGACAACCACAGGTCATTCTTCCATTATATACCAGTCTAGTAAGATCACATCTGGATTACTGTGCCCCTTTTTGTGCACCTACCACTATATATGGAATGAAACATATAGAGGGATTTCAAAGAAAAATTACCAAAAAACTTAATGGCACATCCAAAAAAACATATGGTGAAAGACTGAAAACGCTTGGTTTATACTCAATTAAATACAGACATCTTAGAGGAGATTTATGTATGATATATAAAGCACTTAATGAACCAGGACTAATCGAAATATTAGGCATTGAAAGAAAAATCTGTATATCAAACACTAGATCACATAACTTGAAATTGAAAGGAACTAAGTGTCAGACAAAAAAAAAAGATTAAAATGGTTCACTCAGAGAATGGTTTACCTATGAAACACACTACCAGGTCCAATAGTAGAAAGTAAATCTATGAACATCTTTAAAAATACATTTGACAAATACATGGGTAATAAAAAATTTGAATACATAGACAATTAAAACCACCTTTGGGTGGCAAGTTCAATAATAGGCTTTGCCTCCCGAACTTGTAAACAACTATGAAACTATGAAACTATCTACCTATCTAATTATCACTATCTCTCCGGGTAAAGACTGTGCTGCTGGGAATTGTAGTTCTAGTGGTAGTGTGCTAGAACTACAACATCAATTGTGTAGCTGGTCAGAAATCACAGCCTTCGGTTTCAAAAGCTAGCACTTTTACATAACAGGAGTCAATACTTGGCTCAGGCAGAGATATTTTATAAGTTTTACTAATACTGCTGAAGAGGACTATTTACTCTGTTGGCAAGCCAGTGGGATGCCTAGCAGGACCTCCTGGTCACTGTGTACAAAACTAGCAGCACTCTGAGCCATTGGCCAGCAGGAGTGGAGGAAAATATGGAAGAGGCAAGTACCTGCCATGTCAGCTAGGGAAGGTAGGAAGGTAGTGTCCCTCTGCATCAGAGACTTCCGAGATCTCTGGTAGAACAGAGAGACAAACTGAGTGGAACTGTGCAGGTCAGGTGCTGTATAACGGAGGAAAATGTTTTAAGAAAGAAAGCTATCAACTTACAAACATAGAAACACAGAATCTGACAACAGATAAGGGAAACTTGTCCCACCCAGTCTACCCATATTATAATTATTTTTTCCGCTTCATTTTTTGCTGTATACCTTGGTTCCATGTCATAACGGTGACTGCAAAACAGCGATTGCCATTACATTGCCTGTACATTACCAAAAAGCAAAATGGCAATGTACAGTAGTGGGCAATACCACATCCGGCAACTTAAAATACATTTTATGCAGGGGGAGGTTGTGCCCCCTCACCACCCCCCTCGCAGGGGGTTGCATGTCGGGAAGGGGAAGACAGTCTCCAAAAAAGAAATATTACAGCTGCCGAATTAAAAAATGTTCCCAGTCCACAGCCCCAAACCCAGTGCCTGCTCCACCAAAGCTAGCTACCCTCACCACCACACCACATGGCTAGCTTGGTGGCAGCAGGCCACACTATCCCACACAAACCCTCTTCCCTATCCCTCCCCTTTCGGTCACCATCATAATCCTCTCTCACTCATCTCTACCCTCACTATTCCATTCCGTTGCTACCGTTTCAGGGTAGCTCATATGTGCAGTGCTGCAAATGAGTCGCTCATTTCAGAGTCGCCCATTTGCAGTCATTATTATCACTGGATACCGTAGACCTCACTTGATCTATGGCACCATCTGGTCCCTTACTTCCTTCCTTACCCTACAATTCCTTTGTTCCTGTCCCAGGCATTTTTAGCCCCCTCCACTGTTTTCACCCCCACTAACTCTGCTGGAAGGCTGTTTCAGGGATCTACCACCCTTTCTCTAAAGAAGTACTTCCTCACATTCCTCCTGTATTTATCTCCCTTGAGCTTCATAGCATGCCCCCTTGTTCTAGAGCACCTTTTTTCTTAAAAATACTCCCCTCCTGTTTCTTATTAAACCCCATTAGGTATTTAAAGGTCTCTGTCTTATCCCCACTCTCTGTCCTCTTCTTCAAGGTGTACTTTTAGATCCTTTATCCTCTAATCATAGGGCTTTTGATGCAGACCCTGCCCCATTTTTGTCTCCTTCCCTGGACCGTCTCCACTCTATGTCCTTCTTGAGATGTGGTCTGCAAAACTGGGCACAGTACCCCAGGTAAGATCTTACCATCAATATATAATGGGGCAGCATTATCTCCCTCGTCCTGCTAGCGATAATTCTTTGTATGCATCTCAGCATCCAAGTCATCCTTCTGACTGCCTTGTGACACTGCTTTTCCACCTTTAGGCTATCCAATATGATTACTCAAAGGTCTCTTTCCTGCCTGGTCTTTATCAGTATCACTCTACTAATTTTGTACTCGGCTCTCGGGTTTCTATGGCACAAGTGCATTATTTTGCATGTTTTTACATTAAAACCCAGGTGCCCTACCCCTGACCACTGTTCCAGTCTTTTCAGATCCCTACCTATCCTCTCCATGACCACCTCTGGAGTGTCTTCTCTGTTGCAGATATTGCTGTTATCAGCAAATAGGCAGACCTTTCCTTCCATTTCTTCCACTATATCTCTTACAAAGACATTGAAGAAGACTGGTTCCAGCACTGATCCCTGAGATACCCCATTGATCACCCTCCTTCCTCGGAGAAAACTCCATTTACCACTACCATATGTGTACAGTCCACTAACCAGTGTTTTATTCAGCTTACCACATAATACCAACCCCAAAGCTCTCCAACTTGCTTACCAGTCTCATTGTGTGGAATGGTGTGGAATGTCTTGCTAAAATCCAGGTATGCCACATCTACCATCACTGCCCGTTCCAACTCCTTGATCACCTATTCAAAGGAATCTACCTCCCCCCCTGTGAACCCATGCTGCCTTTAATCCTGTTATCTGTTAGATACAAGATATTTCACAGTATTTTCCTTCAATAAGAGGGGGCACAGTTTCTATTGATTATGTAAGCAATAATACCAAGCAGGGTGGGTGTTATTGAGATATAATTACTGGCCACAATTTTTTTTCATACAAAAATCGAGTTATTATTTGCCGTTATAACTACCTCAGCCAGTTATAATGGCAAACATGTGCCACTGTGCTCTAGAGCACAGCGCAAGACACAAAGAACCACAGAGCGAACAAAACAACTAACTGACTCACGATCTTGCAGCTAGGGGTGTCCTGTCAGATCCAGCATTGTTCTGTCAGACACAACACAAAACCAAGCAGCATTAAATTATTATTTTTTTAAACTCTGTTACTTCAAAAGGCTGCACTTAGAATAGGTAGGCTGCACTGACCCAAGTAATTTTTTCTAAGGGTATTTCCCTGTACTTTGTTTTCAATCACTGCAGCACCAAAAGTGTTATTTTAATGCAGTCCTCGGTTTTGGCTGGTTATCACAATGCACAAGGCGGACATCGCTATTACCTTTAATTTTTACACTACAAATGATCTGAAGTTACACTTAATTTAAGTGCGGTGGTCATTACTCTGGACACCAGAACATTAAAATGCTCTCTCCTTGATGAGCGATAGAGAAGGAGGGGGCTGAGCCTCTTGAAATCATGCTCCCGAAGAGGAGTGATGACATCTCAATAGTGACATCTTGGGTGGCTCAGTCACTAAGGAAACCAACTCTTTGCCATCGCTAAGCTCCTAAGTATTCTCTTATTTAACTTTTAGCTATCCAACTGCTTTCTGAGGCCATCCTTTAAATTCAAGGTTCAAATATGCTTTTATGGCTACATTTTACCCGAGTCTCGGGAATAATCGTGAGTCTGTTGACAGTATCGAGAATAAATGTGGTGGAAGTATTTGTACATTTGTTTTGTATACTCGCCACCTAAAAAAAAGAAAAAGCACTCCCACTTTCACACACTCCCTAACCCATGGTGACCTAACTCTTTCCTCTTCTCTTCCAACACATTTTAAAATAATAAAAAAACTGCAATGTTATACAACCACCACAAATGAATTCTTCATTATACCACAACTGCCTTACTCATTTATTTGCAAATTGAACAGATTATTGCTAAAAAAATTGTGACCATCAATTATAAAATAAGTAATAGGCAGGAAATATTATATAATTACACAACTTGCGTGGATGCTCTATATAACCCCTCGGCTTCGCCTCTGGGTTTATGAGGCATCCCACAGCTCGGGTGTGTGTAAAATTCTCATAATAACCACCTGCCTATACATTATTCTCTATATAACGTACTGCCCAGGGGCATAATGAGGCCCAACACCACAGGCAGAGGGCCTTATAGCTCCTGGAAGGTCCATTATATCCTATAACGCACACCCTGGGGAGTACTATTACACTTAGAAAATGGGCTAAAGTTATTTTATTTTAAAAGTAAAATTTTATAAGATAAAGAGAGTGATATATGAATAAAAATGAAGAGAAATGGCAGGTTACGTAAAATAGTCCCTTTAGTGCCACTAGAGGGTGCTGCTGCTTATGAGAATGCCTTTTTTGTTTTATATTGCAGTGCAGGGTCTCTTTTATGTTGCTAGGGCTAAACATTTTTGTTACTTTTCAGTAACCCTCACCTGAATTTTCTGATCAGTTATCATTAGAAATTGTTGAGTATAGTAATAAAATTGTTTGTTTCCAGAGTGTGAGTGGGGAGCCAACGAGTGGCAGTGGTAGATCGAGAATGGTTTGTAGTAGGTGCAATTGTAGAAGTCGACTCAGCTGTTGAACTGTGCTGCTGAAAAAAAGGTATTTTTCTTTACTTTACAGCTGTGAAACTTGTTGCTGTGGGGATGATATGCCTGTGGCCAGGTGACAGATTTTTGTTTATAGTATCGGTGCTGTTTGGGATTTGAGCATGGTCGGGGGCAGGGAGATGAGCAGGACTTCTCTCAAATCAGTCCAGGAGACAGAGTCATGCTGCCAGCTAGTGTGAGTTGCAAAAGCAGGCTGGCGCACAGAGAATGGGAGTGTTTACAAAGCTGGTGTTGGTAAAATAAGAATGAAAGAAACATTCTGTGTATTTTTGCTGGTCTTTAAATATATGCAGTGGTACTGTGCTAGCAGGTGTAGACTGTTGTGAGGATTGTTTGGTGGGGTCTCTGGTTGGGTTTTTTGGTTACTGAGAATAAATGGTGGCACATTTTGAAAATTACACTGGCATTATGTTGGGCAGAGCAGGCACTTGTTTTTTACCGGGCATTGATAAGAAAGAACAACACCAGTGCCCGAGTGCCTTAACCAATCAGTGTGCAGCTTTTAGGAGACCCATTTTCTAATGAATAGTAGTGCATGAGGCTTTCTGGTTGTTTGCATTAAAGGGATCAGCAGCTAAGAGCTCCATTTCTCTTCTTAGGCAAAATTCTTAAAACATTTTAATCTGTATTCAGCTTTTTCTATGTACCCTGAGCCTACTCCTTCTGCAAAAGTATACAAGTGAAAGCAGACAGAATTACATACTAGTTGTTATCAAGAACACACAAATAGATCTGATAAAGTTCTGGGAATATTTACTCAGCATACTGTAGCTGAGCTGCTTCGTGTGTGTGTGTGTGTGTGTGTGTGTGTGTGTGTGTGTGTGTGTGTGCGGCATGTGTGTGTGCGATTCTATTTCCCTATGCAAATCTCACATCCCTGAAAAATTACATAAAAAAAGAACTGTCTCTACTTTCACTATCTCTTTGGTGGCAGAGGGATTGTTGGTTAGCTGGAAGACCATCACTTTGAGACTGTAGTGATGGCTCTTCTATGAGCTACTTAGAACACTGGGGCACTGTGTAGTGTATTTTGCTTTTAGCAGATATTAGGAACTTGTTGAAATCCTCTTTTAAAAAAATAAATTCTCACCTCCTATACCTTGCTCAAACTGGATGTGCACAGTTCGATACTACCAGTCCTGAAAGTACACATGCTAAAGCATGCGTGGAGGAAAGCCAGCAAGGGCAGATCAAGCTCTCAAAAACTAAGTTAAATTCCACACAAATAGACATCATGGATATATGTAAGAGTGCTCCTTTAAGGTTACAAGAGAGAATAATTGGGAATTCACCTGTAACAAATATACATCATGCAACTGGAAAAATAAATTATCACATTGAAAGCTAGTGTCTCTAGACTTGACAGATTACATGACCAAGAGACTATAAATTCTGAGATTAACAACATGTCACAAAGGGAGGAGTAGGAAGACATTCACATAGTAAGAACAGGAGAAAATGGGCAAGAAGTGTAGTACATCATTTTATCATCATTGAGAACAATAAATGGGCATATGTAATGGGGAGTAAAAATAAAAAAGAGGATGACTAGTTGCTCAATCTCCAGTACAGCTAATAAGTTTGGGATTTTTTTCCCCAGAAAAGAACCAAAATGATGTTAATACAATTCAGGCCACAAGTAATATAGTGTCAGATGAAATATCAACACATGTTGATTGCATAGACTTATCCACTTACAGGTACAGCAAAGTTCAAATGAAGTAAAAACATTGAGACACTTCAAAATGAAAAACAAAAGATTGTAATATTAGGTGACTCAATCATACAGTACATAGAGAGAGTAGTCTGTAAGGAAAAGACATAACAACTGTTTCCTGGCTATCCTGTGTCAACATTTTTGAGATTAGGGACAATCTTTATGGCCTTATGGAAAATTCAGGAAACAATACCCTAGTCATGTTGTTTTGCTGTTGCATAATTGAGGTGGGCATGAGATTAGACAACAATATCAAAAATAATTTTTTTTCGCTGTGGGAAATTTGCTAAAGGATAAGTATTGTAAACTCATTATATCACAGATTTTTCCAGAACCAAGAGCAGGACCAGGGAGAATACAAGCAATTAAAAAAATGAATACATGGCTCCCAAAGTGGGCAAAAAGGGATCAGCACATATTTATGAGAATCTGGGATTATTTTACTAACAAAAAATATTTGTTCAAGGGGGTGTCTTCATTTGAAAAGAAAGGGGTCAATAGACCTAGGTGAAAGAATGAAATCATTCATTAGCAATCATTTAAACTAAGTACCTATGGGGGAACAGTTCACATAAAACTATAATTGACAAAAAAAATGAGCCAAGAAATGTGGAGAGGTACACAGAAGTCATAAATAATGCAACTAAGAAACATACTGAGCAAACAGGATGCCACCTAACAAAAATCCTTCTAGAAATCTAAAGTGCCTTTTGATTAATGTGAGGAGCATGAGCAAACAATATGAGCTCCTAGAGACTCTGCTATCCATAGAAAATGCAGATGTAATCACAATAATGGAAATCTGGTACTACCCCGTGATAACTGGTATAAAGGTTTAGAAGGGTAATAGATCTACAGAAAAGACAGAATGCACAAAATGGTGGTGGGATAGCACTGTTAGTTAAATCTGGCATTGTCAGCAGGAAAATTGCAATTGAAGGTGGTGAACCAGAATTTCTACTCGTTAAAATAAAATAAATTCTGGTCAGAGCCAATATGGATATGGAGAGCTTTTAGGAGAGGCAAGAGTGGTGAACAGAATATGCTGTGCTCTCTCTGCACAGTAGTCAGTTGTAATACTGCAGCAATTACAGTACTGCTTATGCATGATACTCGCACATGTGCAGTTTGCCCCACAGTCAGCCTTGTGCAACATGGCGGTGCTGACATAACTACATGTAACAACCCAGTCCCCTCGGGTTGCTAGAATCCCATTAGTACTAGTCTTAGGTAGGAAAAGGCAGCTGGTGGGGAGGTCATTAGGGGCTTTCTGCATAATCACATCATTGTTTACTCAGCTATCCTGATAGAATGATGATTATGTCATTTAGAACTCTCACAGCAGCATAACCATGTTAGACTCAGCTGCTCTTGGGGAGCTTAGAATGTTCATCAGTAAGTTCAAGTGTGGCAGTTAGACTTGCAGGAGGTCTGCCATTGGGGCTCTGTCAAAGGCAGCCCCAGTATTTCTCACCCTAGTTTGGCAAAAAGTTCAGTTTGCCTGCAGGACTCTTTAGTTTTGGTTTATCTATGCCGATGCGACAACACTGTTGTTGATGTTCGGCATAGCAACATTCCTGATGTCAGACATCAGTGTGTTTCTCTAGCCAGGGGTTGCACCCCCCCGATCCCCCATGTGGGGAGCTGTGCCGCACACCCCCTTCTAAAGATTGTTAACTCCATGTCAGAGTTAACATGAAGGGGGGGAAACACTGCAAAAGGGCAAAATTTCACAAGTGGGTCCCCACAGAGACATTTGTGAAAGTTGCTGAAAATATCACTGTGGGGGATTTCGCTGATGGGGTTTCATCCTTGTGTTAGTACACCTTTAGTTTCACTCCAAGGGGAGTGAGAGGAAATGCAATTCTTGTGGATCCAAGGGGCAATCCCCTGAGATTCTTGAAGTTCACTGCTGCCTTAAGGAAGAACAATGAGTAGAGTCAGACAGCTACCAGAGAAAGAAAGGTGCATTTTGTTCTTTCCACTACTGTGAGGAAGGAACAACTAAGTTGCATTTATTGAATTTGAGACTGTTCTCTGAGGGAGTTGTCTGAAGTGTGTGTGCCCTAGATAAGGCTAGATCACACCAGTCAGGACCCCTTTCAACACAACTGTGCTGAATTTAAAGTTGGGAGTCTTTAGCAATTCATTGGGGATTGGAGACTCATTTGGTGTAACCCTGAAGGAATGTCAAAGGCTGTTTGTGGCAAAGGATGAGGAGCACCATCTGGAGTTTCAGGCAGGGCTAAGTGGTTCATGCATGGGCACCAATGTTGCTTAGGCAATGACTATGCACCAGGAGGATTTTAAAGTTGTGGCACATCCCACAGATATATACTTCGGAAGAGAGATAGAGATGTTTATTTGTGTAAAACAGTACTACCTAGCAAAGTGTCCTGCAAGAGAGAGTGTGCCTGTATTGCAATTAAAAACATTTAGGGGACCACCCTTCCTTTAAGAAACTTCTGTAAATAAAGCCATACTGCAAAATCCCAGTTAATGCTTTGGACATTCCCCTTATTGCTTCAAGGGTGAACCTTATTGGAGCTTCTCAGCAACTAGGTCTAGCACATGCCTTGGGGTAATCATATCAGATGACCTTAAGGTTAGCAAGCAATGTGAGAAGGCAGTAGGGAGGGCTGGGGGTACACTGGGATGCATAGGGAGAGGCATCACCAACAGAAAACAGGAAGTTGTTATCCCGCTGTGCAGGCAGTTGGTGAGACCCCATCTGGAGTACTGCGTCCAGTTCTGGAGACCCCATCTCCGCAAGGACATAGACAGGATAGAGGCAGTCCAGAGGAGGGCAACTAAAATGGTGCAGGGTCTGCAAGAGAAGCCGTATGAGGAGAGACTTAAGGAGCTTAATATGTATATCCTTGAGGAAAGAAGGGAGAGGGGGGACATGATAGAAACTTTTAAGTACCTCAGTGGAATCAACAAAGTCCAAGAGGGTAGCATCTTTCAGAAAAGAGACGTGTAAGAACAGGGGGACACAATTTAAAGATGGGGGGGAGGTTCAGGGGTAATGTGAGGAAGTATTATTTCACAGAAAGGGTAGTGGATGCATGGAACAGCCTTGCTGAGGAGGTTGTGGGGTCTAAAACTGTGGGAGAATTCAAGAATGCATGGGACAGACATAAGGCAATTCTTGTGGGGGGTAGGAAGAAATAGGCTGTTGGTTAACTAGGATCTGAGGCCTATCCTGTAGATAGAGAAATGGGCAGACTAGAGGGGCCAAGTGGTCCTTATCTGCCGTCAAAGTCTATGTTTCTATGCCAAGCATCCTCTCCCCTGGACTTAGTTGTAAATGAAAAGGTCCATTTCATTATGTACCCCCATCCCCCATCCTCTAGACAATGAGCCTAGTATGCACTCCAGTGCTCGTACCATGAGTGTAGTTCTGCCAAAAGAAAATTGTATGCAATGTAGTTGTCAGTAGTTCTTTTAAGGGGGGTGACAACTAGCCAAACGTGGTGTGGGGATTACATACATATGCACGATACTCGTGCATGCACACTTTAAGCCTGCATCACCATGTTGCACATGGCAGCTGTCACATCCACACTTGCGGAAAGGAAAAATCGTGCTCCAGAAAGTAGGTATGTTTTGTGGTCCACAGGGGGGAAGGGCTGCATAAACAGAATAACTGGAAACTATGCTGTAGCACTGGGGCAGAACATCAGACAGTGGTCCAGTTACATGCTTCTACAGTGCCCATTTACAAATCTGATGATGGCATAACATCTGTGGAGCTTGGTACACACAACTGTAAAAATCAGACTCAGGAGACTATTAACAAACTAGAGATCTGGTCTTGGATTTGCTCATCATCATAGTCACTTTCTCCTTTTCTAAGCAGTAATTTCTGGCAAATGTACCTTAACTGTATTGATCTCAGTGCCGATAGACTACTTCTCATTTTTCCCTGATTGTCTTAGAAGGAGGTAGTAGCAATCTTGAAGTGGTTGCTGCCAATGGTGGTATGCTCTGAAAAAAGTGGTCCCCATGCCTGTCTGCACATTTTAGAAATTACCCCTTGAGTAAAGGGGACAGGAACTGATTACTTATGTGCAGCAGTTTGAAATGTCTCTATTTTTATAAATTATATTCATACCTCTAAAGGATCACTGTTTTAACAATATCTGAGTAAAAGCTGAAGCTGTCAGTTGTGTTTTGATTTGGTTTTAGATTTATAGAACTGTTATTTAATACAACAGCAGATTAGGTACATATGGACACATGTTCATACATGGACATATTAAGATAGCAGTGTCTCAATCACAAGGGGGTCTATGTTAGGTTTGGGTTTTGAAGGTACACATATATTAGTCACTTGTTGCAGAATTGAATATATATCATGTTTAAGATAGTGTAAGTTTGGCTATTCATGAGTATAATGGACTTATTGTACACAGAGTTTAAGAAAAATATATCTGAAAAGTATACTGTGTGAAATTTGATTGACATCACTGTGTGAAACAGCTGGTGAATGCTTAACTTACAGTAGGGCAGGTTGTCTTCTAATCTATGTTTTACTTAACAAATATCTATTTTCAAATTTATAAGACTTTTAACATTAGTTGTTATTTTTTTTTTCATTTTTCATTTTTTTTATTTTTATACTGGTAAGTCTGTGGGACAAGCCCATTTTCACAAACGACCAGTTTATACAAAAATCTACATACAAAATTTAAGACAACAACAAAACATAAATATACATTACACATAACATTTACAGTTTGAGTTTTCTAACATAGTTCCAACTTGAAAGTTGACAATGTTTTTGTCTTATAACATTTTTGGGAAGTTGATTATACATCTTAACAGTAGCAAAATTCAATGAATTTTTGGCCAAGAGTTGTTTGTATTATACTAGGTATTGCTTAGGCTTATTTTTCCTTGTGTTTTTAATCATTGCCATTTACTAATGCTCACACAGACACACACACAGGGTTTTAAAATGAAGCTTCACTTGGTTTATAGCTTGTGTCAGTGAGTGAACTTTCAAGTCAGTGAAATTTGATCTTTGGATAGCTTGCTTTTGATGGAACTAATACTGTCTTTGCATAGTAATTTGCAAAGCTGAAGCTGTTTAGAAGTATACTAGGAGTTATGCTAAACAAATGTAAATATCTCTAAAAGCATACAACTTACAGATAATAAACATTATGAAAGTTGTTCAGGACATCAAGACCTTTCAAATGAGCCTATTCATTAAGCTGCAAGAATTATATTTTTTAAACTATGGCATCTGATTAACTCAATTTTCATTTTTCATAAGCGTTATGCCAAACAAATATAAATATCTCTAAAAGTATCCAAGTTATGCTTAAACCATCAGTATGAATGTTGTTTGGGACAATATGACCTTTCAAATGAGCCTATTCATTAAGCTGCACTAATTATATGTTTTAAACTATGGCCATCTGATTACCCATATTTTTTTTGTCACAATTTTCACCATTCAGATGGCTAAATTAAAAAAAAAATCTAATGAATTTAGATTAGTGGCTACCCTCATTTGAAAGATCATTTTGTCCTGAACAACTTTCATGTCAGTTGTATATCCGTAATTTGTATACTTTCCAAGATATTTACATTTGTTTGGCATGATTCCTACTGTGTTCACTCAGAGAGAAAAAAATGTGGTTGTTTGTAAGACCATATTTTACAAAATATGAAGAATTCAGATTGGTGACTACCCTCATGAGAAAAATCTTTTTGCCCTGAACAACTTTCACACTGGCTGTTTTTGTGCACCTTGAGTAGTTTTAAAGATATTTAGATTTGTTTGGAAGGTGTGCACATTTGCTTTCAGAGAAAAGCAGTTTGGAGGTCTGTGTCCATCATTCTAATTAAACAGAAAGAAGGGAGTATTTCTTTAACTGCCATTTGGATTTTCAGAATGAAAGGATACACTGAAAACTCCTAAAATATGTGTTCCACATAAACACCTTTTTTTCAAGTGAAAGCAAGATGTCTGTAGGCTCCGCCCAAAGCCATAAAAACTAGGAACCACACCTTTTGCTCTAGGAGTACTGTATATACCATCTGACACTAATGTGAAAAATGATATACAGATACTTAGTGTTTTTAATAATATGCAAGACTATAAAGAAAACATTTTAATAGGGAATTTGAACATGATGCGCATTGACTGGGAACAGAGCACAATTAAAAACCACTACCAAGAAGGAGCTTATTGAATTAGTTTGGGATCACAGCCTTCTACAACCTGTAACTAGCCCAACTAAGAGTATGGATATATTGGGTGTTGTTTTCTCTACCTCACATGAACTGTAAGGATGAAATATATCTTCATTGTGTTTTCTATCTTCAAATAATCTCAAGCCACACCAAATGAATGTTTCTCTCTCTGGTTTATTCTTGTTGCGAGTCTTCAGTACAAGTATTTTGGTTAACTTTTCAAGACATGTAGTGTTGCTTCAGATTTGGTGCAATTCATTCAGTTCGTAGGCAGTGCTTATATATGAAATTGTTATCTTGATAAGGCCAACACCCCAGTATAAACCAATCATAAGACAAATAACATGTCTATTTTAAGCTGTGATGTACCTTTTTCTTTGAAAACAGGCTATTTATAGACTGTGTGGCTACCTTGTAACAACTTTATGTCTTCATGTTAGGCTATATTTACTTCTGATTAGCAGTGGCACCCGTCATCGGATGTCCTAACATTTCCAGATACTGCTGTCATTTGTCCCTATTATTTAGTACATCAACATCTGGACTCTATCCCTTTCTGATGGACACAGTTAGTTGGTCATGTATCTACCCCGTGTACAGTACATGTTAAATTATTCCACTACTTAAGTAAGCATTCTGGGAAAAAGGCTATACTTAAACACTCAGTTTAACTATTATGAAAGGTTATACTGAAACAAATGTTTTACTACAAAATGTTATACTACATGAACTACTCACAAACTGTAAACCTAGAGAAGCACTGTGTAACAGTGATCACTGTATGGTAGGATTTAAAATCAATAGAAATTTATTAAAGGAAAAAGGTGCATCAAACGTCCTGGACTTCTGTCACGACAA
The DNA here is from genome assembly GCA_016271365.2 of Neoceratodus forsteri. Taxonomy (NCBI): domain Eukaryota; kingdom Metazoa; phylum Chordata; order Ceratodontiformes; family Ceratodontidae; genus Neoceratodus; species Neoceratodus forsteri. The sequence continues at coordinate 877,530,397 of CM057458.1, read as the reverse complement.
CTTTAAAGTGATGAGAAAAGAGTTTGAAGTGTGGAACTGGGATCAGTAATTAAAAGATAAAACAGTTGAAGTACAGTGGAAATTATTAAAGAAAAAATCATAAAAAAATTAAAATCCATTCATTATCTACCAAACATATTCCATGCAAATGGAAATATAGCAGTAAAGTAAAAACAGTAAGATGGATGACACAATCAGGGAATTAATAATAAATAAACAGAGGATTATATCAAAAAATCAAACAAAGTACTGATTGCAGAGTATTAAATTAGTATGGGCAGACATAAGGAGAGTTTATGTCTAAAATTAAAAGCAGAAAATACATATGGAATTAAATTTGGCTATAAATGCAAGAGATAATTACACGGAGTTCTATGTTTATATTAATTCCAAACCAAAAAGGACAGAAAACTAAATTGGGACAATGAAAAATAATATAACTATAGAAAGCAACATTGAAATAGCAACAGCTTTTAACAATTTCTACTGTTCAGCGTTTAACATGAAAAGCTCATGAACAAAGAAAGCATAAGTGTCGAGAAGATTGAAATATCAATAAGAAAGGATGGCTTGTATAGAAAATTAACAAGTACCAAATTCAGTAAGTCACAAGAACTGGATGACATTAACCCTAGTACCCTTAAGGAAACAGTTGTCTAAACAGAAGGACCATTATTTTTAATAATTAACAAATCCTTAAATACAGGTGAAGCACCCAGTGATTGGAGATACACAAATGACACTCCAATACACAAACAAGGAACACTACATACCAATAAGCCTAACAAGTGTAGTCAGCAAAATTATTGAAACAATGTTAAAAAAAAAAAAACTTAAGAAATGGGTAACAGATAATATAGGGGAAGCCAACATGCAAAACAGCTTTACAAGAAATAAATCATGTCAAATGAACGTAATAATTTTTTTTGAATCCATCAGTAAGGCTACAGACATAGGAATATCTACAATTGTAATGTATATGGAATTTGAGTGAAGCATTTGATAAATTGCCACAGAACAAACTGTTCAGCAAAATGATTCATCTCATGATTCCACAAATATTAATAAATTCAGTTGGCAGCTGACTTTCCAATAGAAAGCAGAGCGTGAAAATAAGTGGGACTATTTCTGATTGGGCAGATATGGCCAGCAGAGGGCCACAGGAGTCTGTGCTGGGGCCTGTACTTTTCAACTAATACATAAGAGGCATGAACAAAAATCTACTAGGCTGGACAGCAAATTAGCTAATGATGCAAGCAAAGGATTAACAAATGAAAATGAACAGGGCTGCAAGTTAATACAATAAAATCTTAATAGACTGGGTAAATGGTCAACAGAGTCCAGCATGACATTGAACTCTCAAAAATATAGTAACACTTTGCTATAATGAATGACTTCAGTCAGGTCAGCCATTCGTTATAGCTCCTCATTTGTTGTAGTGAGGGACGCTGACTCAAGTGCGGTCAGCAGCAAGTCATACAGAAATGCAGGCAGAATTTAGGGAAGAAGCTTTGGGGTGTTTATATGGTACTGGAGTTTTAAAAGAAGGAAGGGCAGTCCGACAACTCAGAAAAAGACCATGTTCATTACAGAGATAGTGAAATATTACATATTTAATCTAGATAATAAATTCACATAAGCAGCAAAAAATTCACCCTAGTACAAAACAGCCAATGTGGTTTTATTGGCTATTTTGCACTATGGTGAATTTTTTGCTACTTATGTGAACTTTTTATCTGGATTAAATATGTAATATTTCACTACATCTGTATTGAACATGGTCTTTTTCTGAGTTGCTGTACTGCCCTTCCTTCTTCTAATACTTTTCTTTTCTGGGCACCAGATGTTATAGTAGCTGCCTTTTGCAACTGTTTGCAACTTTACATTGGTACTGGAGTTTAAAGTTTTATGTTGTTAGGTTTATTTTGAGAGCTATAAACTTAATTTTATTGGGCATTCTGTGGCTTGTATGGGGAAACACAGTACAAGTGAAACGGGTTTACTGGGCTAAGTGCTTCATGACAGACGTATGAGGAAAGTGTGTTGTGTGCTTTGTAAAACTTTTCTTTTAACTTGCTAGGTGAAACTTGGGTGAATTTTATATTTTTTGGCTATGTGTACTTCATCATCAGTGTTATCACATCACTCTACATCTTTGTTCTAGAGACTTTCACCCAAAGAAGGACACCACATCCAGTACTGGTTTGGCTGCTCAGTCGGCACACAGTTTATTAAACTTTTCATTCAAATTTTCCAAACAATACTAAGTTTCTTTACATACCATATTTAACATACTTCTTTATTCCTATATATCACATCTTCTATCACATTTTAAAACACCTTTTGTATTACATTTTTCTTTCTTCCTTGCTCATTTTTCTCTCTCATTCCCAGCTGTAAAACTGAGGGGGTTATCTCTTACTGTCTGGGACAGGTCCAATTCCTGCCCCACATTTTCAATTCCTGGGTGTCCATGCCCTTTCCTCTTGTCCAGGCCAGGTCCAATTCCAGCCCCCTATTTTCCATTCCTGGGTGTCCACACCCTTTTCTCTTACACCCCACCTTGGTGTAACTCTCGACTTTTGTCCCCCCTTCCCTCCAAAAAATATTTTCTTTTCTCTTTTTCCTTCCCGTACCCCATGATTTCTTGGGTGGTGGGTGGGAAGTCAAAATTTTGTCCAGCAAAGTGAGGAGAACTCATCTGCATGGCCCTTATATCCTCCCTTTGCCCCACCCACTTTGCTCTCTTTTCCTCCCTCTCTTCCTTCAGCATATCCTATGTTTTCTTTCCCCATAAGAACTGCCCTTCCAGGTGAGGTCATTGCCTCTGGAGCCAAGCCACCTTTTCCTGACTGTGCCTTCCCCCATATGACCCTTCTTCGAAACCCCACCCTCTCATACCTGTCATCCCTCCCCCCTTTCCCTTCATTCATTCATTCCTTCCTTCTAGGCTTCCAGGCCTATAACAAAGGGGCTTGTCTTTAAGAGACAATCCTTCTTGTTCTAGAGCCTTTCACCCAAAGAAGGACACCACACCCAGTATTGGTTTGGCTGCTCAGTCGGTACACTGTTTATTAAACTTTTCATTCAAATTTTCCAAACAGTACTGAGTTCATTTACATAACATATTTAACATACTTCTTTATTCCTATATATTACAACTTCTATCACATTTTAAAACACCTTTTGTATCACATTTTTCTTGCTTCCTAATTGTAAACTCGAGGGGATCTTTCTTCCTTGCTCATTTTTCTCTCTCATCCCCAGCTGTAAAACTAAGGGGGTTATCTCTTACTGTCTGGGCCAGGTCCAATTCCTGCCCCCCATTTTCAATTCCTGGGTGTCCATACCCTTTCCTCTTATCTGGGCCAGGTCCAATTCCTGCCCCCCATTTTCCATTCCTGGGAGTCCACACCCTTTTCTCTTACACCCCACCTTGGTGTAACTCTCGACTTTTGTTCCCCCTCTCCTCCAAAAAGTATTTTCTTTTCTCTTTTTCCACTAGCCGAACTCCAGCTTGCATTTGGAAGTCAGGCTTCCCCCCAAACTCTTTCCCTCCTCTCCACAGCTTCACCAGGCATCAGTGCCCTTTCTGATTTTGTGATGAAAATGGGATTGCCCATCCCCGCTAGACGGGCCCCATCCATTCAACCCAACAACTAGCTAGGTGTCCTACTAATTCCCCATGCCCCATTATTTGGCCATCCTTCTCCCCTTCACCTGTTTGTCTTTTCTTCTAGCTCAAACTATGTCCCTGTGTTTTTCTGTGATATGCACACACTTTAAAGGGTGCAGCAAGGGTATCCCATGGGTTCTCTGTTGTATATGTCCTTTTAAAATCCCTTAGTATACACCCTAGCACATCCAACGGACACCTCAGCCAGACCCGTACCTTCAGGCGGACAACAGGCCCCTCTGTTCTTACCGGGCCTCTGTGTGGCCACCTCCCGGCCCTCTTTATCTGTAGGCATGCCCTCATGATCCAGACCTCTATCTTGCAGGAAATTCTCTGTAAAATATAACCAACATTTGAAAAACTATTTTTTTTATACTCCCCCCTCCCCCTTTTGTGTCTATTTCCTGTTGGGTAGCAAAGACAACACTTCCTTATTGATTGCTATTTTTGATGCCCCTACCAGGGCCTGCTCCCGTTCTATAACCCCCCAAAGTATATGATTCTTTGTTACCCTTGTCCTTTTTTGGGCATGACCCTCAACCCCCCTTGATGGCTCAGTGGCCTGAAGTTCCCATCTTGCCTGAATTTTCTGCCCCTTGCATTCCTCTGTACACTGCTGCCATCCCGTTGCTGTCTTCCTTGCCAGTACTTTCTATGACTCTGGCCCCACAATTAGCCCTGGCAGCTTCCACTCCTGAAATGCAGCAACTAAAACCTCTCTGGACTCTGTAGATGCAGTGGAAGGAAGATTACCATTCTGGTCTGCCCTCTGGCCCCCCAGGCAGAGTGGGTAATGCCAATACTCCCCCAGTCAGACGTAACTTACCACAGATCAGTAGCTTGAGCAACCTGTCTGTTTTGTCTCTTGTTACTCCAAACCAGGACACCTCCAACCTCACTAAACTTGTTGCTGGCCCTTCTCTTGCCATCTGGTGCTCCAACACCTGCATGTTATCCTGAAGTGGGGTTTCTCCGTCCCCCCCAAGTAAAGCTCTACTCAGCTTCTGTCTGATGGTAACAATCAGTGTCAGTGATCAGGGACAACCATATGCCTCCCCTCCACATTTAAATTTGATAACCCCTCTGCATCCCTACAATTCTCCAGGTTAATGTTGCTGTGCTCCATATAGACAACCATTGGAACTATACCCCAATAATGCTACTCTACTAGTCCACTGGCTCCTCCATATGATTGTTTCCACTTCACACTCAAAAACAGCCATCCAAGATCCAAGTTACTGCATCTGTGTCCCCTTCCACCCCCATCAGCCCCAAGGGCCTTCCTCAAGTACCTGACTGCCCCAGCAACTGACCTAAGAATGGAGGGGATGCGTATCATCCTGTGCCTGGCTGATTGGTTATTAAAGGACCACTCCCCAAGTGTCATTGTTACCAGTACCCATAAAAAGCACCAGGCCATAGTAGGGGGACAGTGGACTGGACCACAGTAAACCTTAATATATTGTAAGGGTTGGTACCCTAATGGCTGGTGTTGAATACGGTACCAGGAACACCTATGGACTTCCAAATATTTGTTTTTATTTCAATGAGAGTTTACATTATCTGTATACCAGTTTGTAATTGGATCCACTGCTGGTTTTTCCTGCGTTGCCACCTTGTGGCCCATGCCGTGACTGAAATTGGTCCACAGGCTTAGCACAGTTCCCAGACTGACCTTAAAAACCTGAATAAATAACCTCACCTCCTTAGGTTAAATAAACTGTGGCAACTAGCACCTGTGCTGGAGACCATAACCTTCTGACTTGTCATGCCACCGGACTTGTAGTCCCCTTTTGTTGCCCTCTAGCACCTAATACATTGTTAGGGCTGGTACGCCAATGGTTGGTGTTGTATACAGTACCAGAAAATCCTATGGACCTCAAATTATTTGTTCCCATTTCAATGAGTGTTTGTATTATCTGCGTACCAAACTGTAATTGTGTCCACTGCTGGTTACTCTTGGATCGCTACCTTGTGGCCCAGGTCATGAATGGACTTGGTCCCCAGGATTACCTCCCTTCCCTGGTTAAGCCTAAAAACATAAATAACTAAATAAACCTCACCTCCCTAAGTTAAATAGGCAGTGACAACTAAAACCTATGCTGGAGACCATAAACCCACAGCCCCTGTCATGGAGCTGGACTCATAGCCCCTATCTTGTGCCTGGCTGAATGGTTATTAATGGGTCACTCCCCAAGAGTCATTGTGACCAGCACCCTTAATCATACTGTAATCACTTCACTGTACAGTGGGACTGTGGGCTGGACCACAATAATCCTAATATATTATTATGGCCGATAAACCAATGGCTCGCGCTGGATACGGTACCAGGACAACATATGTACCACAAAAATATTTGGTTTTATTTCAATGAGAGTTTGTATTACCTGTGTACCAAATTATAATTGCATCCACTGCTGGCTTTTCATTCATCACCACCTTCTGGCCCAGGTCATGGCTGAAAATGGTCCACTGGGTTAGTGCACTTACCTGGTTACCCCAAAACATAAATCACTAATTAACCATCACCCCACTAGATGAAATAGGCAGTGGCAACTAAAAAAACTATTCTGGAGACCATAACCCCTCTGGTCCCCAATCCCCCTCACTTCCCTAATGCAGCTGCACTCCTGGCCTTCTTCATTGCCTTCTGAAGCAGGACTAGCTGGCACCTCAGTCCCTGAAATTGCCCTCCTTGTTTGGGTCATGTTAAAACCCATCCCTACTTATGATAAATATTGCTTTCCCTAGCCATCTAGTACCTGACCTGGTTTAGATCCCATAACTGTAATCTTAATTGGCTGCCCCCCCCAGCCCCACCACCTCCCCAGATGACCCAACCTGAGTATCCACCCTCCGGTCAGGGAATAAAAACTCAATCCACTGCAACAGTGCCGTTAAAATGAACTCCAACAAATTGAGCCTTCCCAGCCCTCTACTGGAGCCCACATACCCATCCTGCACTTGGTCCCATCTACTTACATGGCCCAAGACCTGCCCTTGGCACTGGAAGTGGTATTGTGCCACTGGCAAGCATGAGTACTATCCTACCCCTACCGTAGGTATAATATCAGAATATTGCATACTGCCATACCATTAAACCATCAAACTGACATAAATATATATATATATTTCTTGGAATTACAACCTTCGCTCTAGATCTCAATTGACAACTGTTCCTCCTACCACAGAGGGTGAGGAAATATTGAGTACATAGCCAGTGGGGCAAACAGAACCAGTTTTTCAGCATAGTCTGCTCCATTTTTGGCCCTTCGGTTTTGTCCGGGTCTTCTATGTACCCTGGGAAATCTCAGATATCCCAAGTCCAACATGCAGCCCGGGGTTTTATCACTACCAGCTGCCTAGACCGGGCCCTTCCTTTTTTTTTTTTTACGCCGTCTGCTACCCACCAAACAGTAAATTTCTTCATAATTAGTTTATACTGGCACAGACTTCCAAATCATCAATAGAGCCTGTTTGGTAACCCCTCCCAACCCCTATACATTATAGCCTTACCGGCCATTTTCCCTCCAGCATTAAGATATTATATCTCTAATGACTGTAACTGTAAATAGTGTTTTTTTTGCACACTACCTTACCCTCATGGACTCCCCTCTCATTAAAAATGAATACGCAAGCTAGAAACAAAGGCTGTTTGATTCTAAGGGTTCGGCTGCTACATTCTCCCACTTATCCCATCCTACAAAATTTATGCCGCTAAAATCCACCTCAATGGAAGTGTTTAACCCCATTATACCCGTTTTGTAGGAGCATGCAAGAACCCCCTTTTTTTTTTTTTTTTTTTTTTTTTTAGGAATAGCTTTTCTGCCTCCTACTGCCAAATTCCCTTTCCTAGGATTCTCTTTTTCTGTCCCCAAGGATCATATCACAAGAACAGCCGACCTCTATCTCTGCATCATTTTAACCTTAAGCAGTTCTGTTACCACAAGTCCAGGATCGGCTTCCTGTGATCTGCCTTCATTGCCCATGTCTCTCTGGCGCCCATGGTCCTGTTATCAAAGAAACCACAGTAAAATGCTGAAAGGGGAGGTATCTAAGACGTTTTTTCAGCCTTCTGTTACCATCCTACCCTTATCTTATCTTTCTGTTCCCATTTTCGTTTTATTATTTTTTTTACACTGTTTTTAATCCCCTTATTTAAACTTCCATATCCCTTGCTTTTGGGGATCCCCCTGGTCTGTCCAGCAGGCTCATCAGCCCTACTTTCCCTTTTTAGCATTTTTTCCTAGGATATATATTTATGTATGTGTGCCTGATGTGGGTAACCTCAAAGCTTCTCCTCAAAAAACGAGCATCTGCTGCTCAATCACCAACATGGAGATTAGCAGGCTCACCAGCCCTTCCTTCCTCTTACAGTGTCTTACCATAGGATATGTATTTATTTATGTGTGCCCCATGCAGTTACCATCATGGCTTCTTCTCATAAATGAGCTTCTGCTGCTCAGTAACCAACATGGTGACCACAACCCCCCCTGCACCACCATAAACGAGCATCTGATGCGATCGCCTGCCTTCCAAAATGGTGTCTGCCACATGGTCACCCAATCCTAAAATGGCGGGCCTCCACGTGGCCCTGTTGTATTAATGGCCATCTCCCTGTGGTCAGTCCTACTCCAGTTCAGGCCTTCAGCCCTGCGCACACTCTGACCATCTCTCCCCCAGCCGGTCTGACCTTGCAAATATCCCACAGGTGTCCCTGAAAAACCCCTTCTTGCTGTTCGCCCTTTTCCGGAAGCTTCTGCCCCCCCCTCCACTCTTCCCTTTCCATCACTCGCATGCACTGTGACCGACTCCTTTCTTTTGCAATGCCCCATTGCCTCTCTCTTATCTCAACCTTGCCGTCCCCCCGCCTTTCTTAGAAAAAACAGCCAAAATGCTTAAATGGATACAAAAACCCTGTTGCAGGTCCTCTGGCTTCCCCTTGGACTTACTTCCAGGATCTGCTCACCTGCTCCTGACTCTGTCCATACTCGGCACTCTCCCAATTTTTTCAGTAAACCCTCTGTCCCCCCCCGAACTTTCCCCAGACCTTGTTCCTGTTCCCGGTTACTCCCAAAAAGTTTGTCTGCTGACTGCAGTGTTGGGACACTTCAGCTGCTGCTGTATTAAACTTCACTTAAGCAGAAAACGTGTGCCCCAGAGACCTCAATGATCCCTCTTTTGACTGCAGCACAGCCACATTCCCGCTGATGTCTTACTGCTTTAAATTACAGTTTTGACCAACGTGCATGGTATGTTGCCCAATCTAGTTCTGTACTTCGTACTTCATAAGCCCCCAGCCCATGTTAAGGAAACAAACCAAAATTGCTCTTCCCCAACTCCTATGTGTTTTTTTTTGATTACCTTTGTAGCACACTCCTGCCTTACAAGACTTACCATTCTAAGACCAAACTGTCTACCCAACAATTTCCTGTAACTGCACTCTCTTATGAGCACCATTTTTTTTATTATTATTTTTGAAAATAACTGACCACCTGCCTAATTAAATACCTTTTCTTGTTAATCCCTAGCTTTATCTCTAACCAACACATTTTTGAAACAGAAACTCAAATCACTGATAAATGACCTTACCCCTTAAAAACTGCAACAAACCTCAGGAACTCCTCCGACTGATGTGCTAAACAAAATCAAAATTTTGTCCAGCAAAAGTGAGGGAGAGCACTTCTGCATGGCCCCTTGTATCCCCCCTTTTGCCCCCACCCACTTTGCTCTCTCTTCCCTCCCTCTCTTCCTTCAACCTATCCTATGTTTTCTTTCCCCATAAGAACCGCCTTCCAGGTGAGGTCATTGCCTCTGGAGCCAAGCCCCCTTTTCCTGGCTGTGCCCTCCCCCTTATGACCCTTCTTCAAAACCCCACCCTCTCTTAAATGTCATCCCTCCCCCCTTTCCCTTCATGCCTTCCTTCTAGGCTTCCAGGCCTATAACAAAAGGGCCTGTACTTTAAGAGACAATCCTTCTCATCCATGGAAAATAAATCTGATATTTTCATTTGTTTTGTTTTTTTTTCACTGCCACATCCTTCACAAATGAAACAAGCATTCTCAGCTAGATCATCTTTATGGTGTCCACATCTGAACTAGAGAGCCATGCTAGCCCCATCTCTAACCTTGGATTGCCTCACTGTTTGTAGGTGGTGACAGAGGCACCTCACCATCTTCAATATCACCTTCCTCTCCTTTGTCTTCCATTTCTTCAGTGTCCTGGTTTAAAACTGCAGACAGAATGTCCGAGTCTGACAGCAACTTGATGGTGGGAAAACCACAGCTGTGTGGTTTGGTTTCTTTCATACTCATCTGTGCATATTACCTTCATTCTCTTGATTGCCTCACAGTCATCAGCCTCCTGTATAAAATTCCTAAGTGTATTCTCCTACTTTCACCAGCTGCATATGGTCAATTTACTGTACCCAGTCTCAGAGGCAATATTTCCAAGACTTTCACCAGCATTCAGCCTGTCAATGATTGTGAGCTTAGCTGGAACTGAATATCCAGAATGTTTCATCTTGCAACAATACACCACCAGAAGACCTTTTATAGAGACCTATCAGACCTGTCAAATGATGTCTATTTATAGCACCACAACCATTGACTGACAGTTGGGAGCCAAACGGACTGTTTGATATAGCTGAGATTTTACTATAGCGAGGTTTGTTATAGTGAGGGGTTACTGTATACAGTAATACAGTTCAGGAAAATGGACCCCCTCTTTAGGTACAAGATTTAGGGAGCAGAATTAAGAGGTAGTACTAGTGAGAAAGTCCTAGGCATGATTGTTAGCACCAAACTAAAATGGGACAAACACTTTGACTCTATTGTCAATAAAGCAAATCAGTGTCTCAGGATGTATAAAACACAACATAGTTAGCAGAGACAAACATGTTCTCCTACCCTGTATAGATCCTTTGTTAGATGTCACCTTGAGTATACAGCTCAAATTTGGAACCCATATACCAAGAAAAACATAAGAAAATTTGGGGAAAAAAATGCAAAAAAGATACATAAAAAGGATAAGTGGGATGGAAGTTAAAAAAATATGAGGAAAGAATGAAAATTCTATACATGCATACATTGAAGAGAAAATACCAAGGCAACATGATTTTTACCCATAATGCTGGTATACTCCAACTTGAATCTATGGCAGTTGGTTGACAATTTCATTGTTGACTGATGATACAGAGACTCCTTTATGTTGACTGCATTTGCAGTTGACATAAAGAGAATCACATCAAACTTTGGTTTCTTTGGGGAGCTTCGCCCCCAAACCCCTCGCTACTCAAATAATCAACTCTGAGTCAGAGTTGCTTTGGGGAGGGGGTGCAATATCCCCAGAAAGCAATGCCAGGGTCCAACGACGAGACTACAGCGACCTGGTGCTGTTGTCACTGTAGTGTCAGTTGCAGTAAAGTTGTCAAGGAAGTGTTGGTATATCCTCTAACTTAAAACAAAACTAACACATTGGGTGTTAGAGGACACAAATACAAACTCACTGGTGAATCTTTCAGAACAGATCATAGAAAATAGTGATAACACAGAGGACAGTAAAGAATTGGACAAGGTACCAGATGAATCAAATACATTACTGAGCTTCAAGAGCCAATTAGATAAATATATGGATTTGGAGACACTCCAGCAATCCACCAAGTGAGAACAGACAGGCAATTCACATGGACCTCACTCTACTTTTACTTGTTACACTTATTGTGTTCAAATAAAAATAGAAACATACACTTGAAACATAGAAAATGTTATCAAAGACTATCAGTCTATCCAATCTGTACAGTTTTACCTTAATGTACTCTGAAACCTAAAATCTAGTCAGGGTTATTGTCTTCGCCTCCCCCCTTTACCCTGTGGCATACTGCTTTTCTCTGTGTAAATATTAAGCCTCTTATATGGCCACAGCCATGTTTGAAACCATTAATGGTTCTTGTGCCCACCACATCAGTTGATAGGTTATTCCATGGCTCGGCCACTCTCCCTGTAAAATAAGACATTGTTATGTCTCTCCTGAATTGACCCCTTGTCAATTTCCACTCATGTCCCGATATTTTTGATTCACCAGTCCTACAGAATTTTTCCTCACAAATCAACTTTATGTATTCCTTTCAGGAACTCTTAATCTTATCATCCATCTCCCTTCTGGTCTCCAGCAAGTTCATATTCAAGACCTCACTCCAATCCTCATAGGATCTGCCCTGAATCATTTTGGTTATCCTATGCTGCACTGCCTCTAGCCTGTATCTATCTCATTTTAGGATGCGGTTTCTGAACTGGGCACAGTATTTCAGCTGCAACCTCACAAGTGGTCTATATTCATACAGTGTCACCCCTTTCCTACTCTGTAAATCCCCTACCCTATAAACCCCCACCATCCTGGTTGTTTTGCTGAAGATGTTGTTACAATGGTTAGATTGTTTCAGGGAGTCACTTATGATGATTCCCAAGTTCCTTTCCTCAGTTGTAGTTTCCAACTTAAACCCTTCTATCCAGCTTTCAGTCCAGGTGTTCTTGTTCACTATGTGTATCACTTTATATTTCTTGGCAATAAATTCCAACTGCCAAGTTTTGGACCACATCTATAATCTTTGCAAGTCCCTTTGCTGCTCCCTAAACCCTTCTTCACTCTCTACCCTACCACAGAGGGTAGTGTTATCTGCAAAGAAATAAATCTTGCCTTCTATTCCTTTTCCTATGTCACTGCTGAACATAGTCAAAAGAACTGGCCCCAGGACTGAACTCTGTGGCACCCCACCTGTTACCTAATTGAAAAGCCAGCAATTCAAATTTTGTGTACTGCACTAGATTTTAATAAATCAACTCAGAGTTGTTTTGTTAGAGCAGAACTAGGCTTAAATAACATAGAGGCCCTTGATGAAAGTAGAATGATCAGCTACTGGATCAAACTAAATGCCCTTCCTGAAGAGAGGTTAAAAAATGTCTGAGAAAAAAAGAATCTTGGATCATGAATGGTTGTATGACTTCTCCTTGGCTTGATTATGTATATAATCTTCTGTGTAAATACTGTATGGAGGTTCTCCTACACTATGTTGAGAAAAAAATAATTATAAATCATAAATATAACTCATACATTATTAAGAAAATTTTGGAGTATTATAAAGTTAAAGATCTTAAAGCAATTTCTGATTCCAGATTTACTAAAGGGTACAGTGAAAATGATTGCAGATTTAAGTTTAGGAATTACCTGAATGTTTTCATAAATTCGCTGCACAGGAGAACTTTTGCTAAACTAAAATTAAGGATGTTTGACTCAAATGTTATCTCAGCCAGATTTGTCAAATCCTCCAGACTGGAAGATGAATTTTGATATTGTAACAATAGGGCAAAAGAAGACTTAACACATGTTGTATTACACTGCAGCCGGTATAACAAGGCTAGAAGGGACTGGATATACTGTATTCTGAATTCTTTACAAAATATTGAAGACAAAATGATGATGCTGATTTTATTCATTGCTGAGAATGAAAACATGAAGGGCAGGATTCACAAAGCACTTGCTGTCAGTGCATCTCAAATATCCCGGCACAAATCAGATGCACCAAGCACAAACTGTGATATTTACAGAAGATGCACTGGGGGATGCTCCCAGCCCAACCCCTCTGTGAATACCACAGATTTGCCCAGCCTGAGAAGCACAGGTGCATCCCCCTGCTCAGGGTGGAAAACAATGGGGCAGAGCATCTCCAGATGTACTGTACCCAAAACTGCCATTCACAGCCACCAAATGCAAATAGGGCCATTTGCATGTCATTATGGCCCCATTAGCATGAGTATTGTAGGGATGCACCCAGAAGGATAAGCTGGGCACCCTGTAAGCAAGCCCGATCGTGCCCACAGTACAAACATATACAATTTCCCTGGTAGCTGTGTGTACACTCCCTCCCACCATGAAGTCCAGTCGTGCCTGTAAGAAACCCCAAAACACTCCCTGGTAGTCTAGTGGACCCACCCCCATCCTGAAGTCTGGTCGTGTCCATAATAGTTTCCAAACACACTCCCTGGTAATCTAGTGGACCCGCCCCACCCCGATCACACCGATGACATGAATTCCAAAGTCATCATGGTGATCCAGTGGACTCTCTGCCCTCAGGCACCCCTCCCCACCCACTCCCCATCCCAGTAAGTCCCAAAGTGCTGTCAGTAGGGCACACCACCACATACCACCACAGCTGCCTGCCAACCGAGTCCCTGTTAATGACAGCTACTTGTACTATGTAAGCCCATTGGAGACCCTGTTGACCAATGGGCTTGCAGAGCTACTGTAGGCTGTCATGTACAACTTTGTGAATGACCTGTTCCATTCACAAAGTTGTGCATGACAGACTACATTATGCACTGCAAGCCCATTGGTTGACAGGGTCTCCAATGGGCTTACAGTAGTACAGTAGCTGGCATTCACAGACAGCTCTGTTGGCAAGCAGCTGTGGTGGTATGTCGGTGGGTTGTGCTGTCTGCTGACCCTAGGGACTTCCTGGAATGGGGGAACAGGCTGGGAAGGGGATGGCTGAGAGAGTGGGGTGTCCACAGGACCACCAGAGTGACTCTGAAATTCAAGTCTTCTGTGTGAGTGTTGGGGTCGGGGTGGTCTGCTAGACTACAAGGGAGTGTTTTTAGCAACTATTACAGACACAGCTGGACTTCAGTGTGGCAGGGAGGCCACTAGACTACCAGGGATCCCACCCAGATGACATGTCTAGTACCAGGGATATGGGTGAAGGGAGGCTACACTGCACCTACAGAGCTGTTACTGGGTGCATTCATTTTACTGTGGGGAGTTGGGTGGGGGGGAACATTGGACCACCAGGGATACTGTGGTCCCTGTTGGTATGTTTGTGATCAGGCCATGGACTGCTGAGGGAGCCCACTGGACTACCAGGTATGACTACCCTGTGGTACAACCATACTGGGATATGAGCAGTATGAGGGAGAAGCCTGGACTTCCAGGGTTGGTGGCTGCCATGCTGCTGTCTGCAGTATGGCAGCCTGCCTGTGGGTGGATACCCACTTAAGTCTACTTGTTGTAGACGTATCTTTTGGAGGCGCATCACCGGACTTGTTCCAGAGATTATGAATGGAGCTGCACACCATATGCATGGGCATGACCCCTGCACAACTCCTTCAGATAAGCTACATAACATTATGGGTGGTATGTTACACATCTATGATGCACCAGCACATCCCTGCCCTTCCATAATCATGCTAGTACACAAGTTGGGGATTCGCCGGTGCATCTCAGATGAGCTGGACTCATCCCTTTTGTGAATCCTGCCCAGTATCTAGAATTGCTGATTACTTAGTAACATTTCAGAAGGTCAGCAGAAGGATGATTTAAAAAAGTAATTTATCTGATGTAAATTAACTGTTTATATATCATACAAGCTTTGTCTTATTTGTGCTTATGATCTAGATTTTAAACTTTATTTTATATTTATTATCTATTTTAATGATCAGCCCTAAATGACTTGAACAATAAAATTACCACACCATACCATACCACTTGTTACCGCACTTTCCCATGACTTGACCCCTTTTGCCATCACCCTCTTCTGTCTCCCACCAGCCAGCTTCACAACTATCTAATTATATCCTTCACTGTTCCAAGATCCTCTGACTTCTTCAGCAACTTTCTACGTGGCACACAGTTGAATGCCTTGCTGATGCTGATGCTGAAGTAGAGCAAATCTACTGATTGTCCTTTATCCATTGCGGTAGTTACCCAGACAAAAAACACAATCAGGTTGGTCTTACAAAACAACCCTGCCATGAACCCTTGTTGCTTACTATCCTGGAGCCCATTTCTTCCCAGTTAGTGTACTAGGTTCCCTTTGACTGGTGTCTCCTTTAGATTACCTGCTATTCTGGTATGTATTTAGGGTCTATTGCTCCCTGATTGCTCTTTGTCTTCTCCCTTGATGAGTGGATCTATGTCCACTACTATCCAGCCTTTCAGAACCACCCATGATTGTAGGGAGCTATTGAATAGACCTGCCAGGGGTTCAGCCAATTCCAATACCTGTTCCCTGAGTACCCTCGGATACATGCCATCTAGCCCTGAAGCCTTATCTATTTTAAGGGTTGCTAATCCTTTTTTGATCCTTTCTTCCATGATTACCACTTTAGGCATTTCTTGGATCCCTCTTGCAGAAGCAGTTATGCTGCTTTCAGATAAGGCTTTGTTAACCTCCACTGTGACTACAGAGCAAATGTAGTCATTAAGAATTAATGTTTGGCAGTGGCACAGTGGTACTGAGGCTTGAGGCGCTGGGTGCTACACCTCACGCCATGCCAGAGATCCGGGTTCGGGAGTGGATTCGGGGTAATCAGGGGTCAGCAGGGGAGGAAAAGATTGAGCATCCAGAGGACTGTTCTTCTTTCCTGGGAGGGAGGAGGGTTAAGATCCCGGTGCCTGGCGACTCTCAGTAAAGACTGGGGGAGGCAGCAGCATC
Source organism: Neoceratodus forsteri (assembly GCA_016271365.2). NCBI lineage: Eukaryota > Metazoa > Chordata > Ceratodontiformes > Ceratodontidae > Neoceratodus > Neoceratodus forsteri. Next base: position 877,514,237 of record CM057458.1, on the reverse strand, counting down.
AGGATCTCTGACAAGGGGACTGGCTACGGTGGTGCTTCTATGAGTGTGTGTGCTGGAGCACGCAAGTCTCATGCTGGTGCACATTGTACTGCCAAACCAGGGGAGGGGTGGGGTGGGCATGTAAGAAAAATCCATCTGCCACACCAATGAAGCCACCAATGGAGTCTCCACCTGGCACCTCCAAACAGAGCCCCACTTGAGGGGCAGGGGCCCAAGAGTGATATGGTCTCCCTCCCATCTCCCTAAAGGAGTGTCCCTCCATGGGGAGCAAGCCATGGTCCTCCCTGCTTCAGCTGGATCATGGTGGAAGCTGGCAGGTGCTCTGGGTGATGAGACTCCTCATAATCAGGCTTATGGGGGAAAAACCCCACCTGTGGTTGGAGAGCATAAATAGAAGGTAGAAAAAAAAAGAATCAATGTTTTCTGCTAGTCCTCCTCTTTTACTCTACCCCCTCCTTTAGCCTAATAATTCCTGCTCTCATCTTCCTTTCTTACCTAATGTCTCTGTAGAACTGTTTTTCTCCTTTCCCCCTCCACAATATGTGGTTCTGTGTTTGTCTTTGCATCCCTGACTACCTTCTTAGCCTCTCTCAAACTTAACAGGTAATCACTCCATTTCTTGTCTCCCTGTTTCTCTTTGTAGCTACTGAAGGCCTTTGGTAGCCCTCACTACCTTTCTAACCTTTTTTGAGAACCAGGCTGACCCCTTGTGTCAGTTACTCCTGGCATCCTTTGCCTTCAGCTATGCCAGCTCATACTTTGGAGTGTGGGCATCTGCAGAAGTCAATCCCTATTTTTTCATCAACAGATCTTTATAAAATGTATATTTTTGCTAGGTGCATGGTATGATGGGGAACAGTGGAGTAGCTGGCAAAATCTGTGTGATATTTCTAACACAGCAACCCTAATCTCGAATTTATGGCATCAAATAGTCTATGGGAGATAATTTGGATTTCAACATACCCAAAGATCAGAACACAGAAACCCAGACTGACTTGTACTGTAAAACAACTGACAGAAACTCAATACTCCACTAGACCACTATCATCCCCGAACATACTGTGGAAAATATCCCTGTGGGAAAGTACCTCTATGTAGAAGAAATTGCAGCTCAGAGGTAGCACTTGAGGCCAAGGCACAAAAGTGGATGTCAGGTTTAAGGAGAGGAGGCACAATACCCTGTTTGTCTGGAAAGCGACACATAGGGCAAGAGCTAGTAACAGAGAATTGCTTAAACACAAGGTAAACATGCATGAAGATCAGCATATTGGAAAAAATTACACAGAAGCAGTCTAAAAACCCAACAACCTCTAAATGTTGTTACCATTTTTCCCCCAGGCCTACATAGACAAAGATCCTAGAGAGTCACAGGCATGTTTTACAAACAGATACAGTAGCAATTTGTATCAAATTACAAGAGTTCCCTAGAATGGTGTAAAAGACAGGCATAGATCTCAAGGATTTCCTAGTCTATAGTTACCATAGGAGTAACACACAAGACAAGTTGCACCGACCGCGGACATTCTCAAGCAGGAGTGGACTGTTGGGCAAGCAAAGGTACAGGCTGTTCCCCTTTTACAAACAGTTTGGCTGGGTGATTACCTGTCGATGCTTCACGTCAACTCCCCGCCTGCCCCAGACATCCACTCACCCAAGGCCAGCTCTCAATTTAACGACATAATTGATCACATGATCTGTCATGTGATTGCCCCATTCTTTGTCTAAGTGCCTGAATTTTCATTTGCAGGTTATAGTATCTGACCACTAGGAGTCAGTCTTGCACCCTGTTGCACTGTTACTATTAGCCTGCTCCTCCGGCTCTCTCCACTCCTCCCAATCTGATCTCCAGCTGCTCTGCATTATTTCTCAACGTGTCTGCCTCCCTCCCTGTATGGATTCCAAACCCTGTACCTCTCACACCAGAGGCGGCCACCTTTCCGTTGTGATACTGTGTCTGCCCATATTGTTCCTTCCTGCTAGCATACTTCTTCAGTGAAGTGCTTCCATCCATTACACTATGGATCGCTTTTGGTGTTCTTTACTCATACTAGGCTGTATGCTTCCCCTTCTTATACCTCTCTGCGTCTTGCAATCCTGTCAGCCAGAAACACCTCACACACACACTCCTGCCCAAATAATTCCAGGCACCTCCTGCCAGACCATGCCTGTTATCCACCCCATATCCCCAGCTAGCCTAACAACACCCCATCACCCCCTCCATAAACTACTTGCCTACTCTTTGTACTTCTTTTCCATCCCTTCATCAACCACCAGTCCACCCACCCCATTCCACCCCAGCCACACTAAACTTAAACTACTTAAGGCTGCCCTCCTCCACCACAATGTCTTTCTACTCCTCCTATCGGGTAATGTACATCCCAACTCTGACCCATCGCCATCATCCCCCCCCCACACAATGCATGGACTGTTGATTGCCTCTCTTAACATTTGCTGCCTATAGAAAAAAATCATCCCCCTCCAGGCCTGGATTGCTCAACATTCTCCTGATATTCTGGCTCTCACTGAAAGCTGGCTCTCAGAATACACCCCTGATTCAGTGGTAGCAATAAACAGCTATTCTATCTTCCAGGCTGACAGGCATGGCAAAAGGGGAGGTGGTTGAGCATTCTACATCAAAGACTCCATACAAGCCCTCCCTGTCTCCCTTACTCACCTTGCCCATGGTGTCAAAACCCTCACAGTCAAGTTACTTTTGGGTAACCCAGGCAAAACTCTCAATCTCATGATTGCCTACATCCCTCCACACAAACAAAAACCTGCATTTGCAGAAATCAAGTCCATCATCTTGGAACTTCCTTCCAACAGTGAAATCATCATTGTTGGGGATTTCAATATTAATTTGAGGTCTCCCTCATCCTCTCCTTACAAGGACTCTGCCACGGCATTTTACCTCTCCCAAGTTGTCCAGACCCCCCACCCAGCTAAATGTTAAAACGGGAACCTCCACACTGCTAGACCTAATTTTCACTAATTGCCCCAATAATCTCTCACAAATCAAGGTCCTCCCAGACACCCTCAGTGACCACTCTCCCGTTACCTGCCAGTGATCTAACAATGCCCCAACTACACCCCCTGTAACCACATACCAAAGGAGCCTAAAAAAAGGCTCCCTCACCAGACTCAAGTCCTATCTGAAAGCCTGTGACTGGTCCCCTATTGATTCTGCCGTTGACATAGATGATGCCCTCTCCTGTTTCATGAACACTTTTAATACAGCCTGTGACATCTTTGCCCTTTTCTCAAAACAGTACACAAAAAATAAGAACACCCCCTAGATCTCTCAAGTGCTGCTCGACCTGATGCATCACTGGGTCAATCTCTGGTACAAGGCACTAGACTCTTGGCTTCCCCATGACAGATAACTATACAGAGAGGCTAGGAATAAATGCACCTTGGCTATCCACCAAGCCAAGGCAACCTATTATCACCATGCTCTCACAGCCACATGGAGCTCGAATCAAGATTTCTGGAAAAATATTAAAGAACTCAGAGGGAAAGTGGTACCCCCCCGCCCAGCTCACCATTGATGGCTCCATCATTCAGGACCCCCTTGCCATCTCAAAATCCTCAATGACACTTTCTCTAACCTCTGTAGCATCCTTCCCCCCAACTTCTTTGACCCCCCTGGCATGCACACCTGCACACACTCAACTGGAAAATATCCCCCCTTTTCATCTCTGAATCATCTTTACATGCACTGCCATAAGATATCTTTCCAAAATTCTGAGCAAGTTCTGCCACAGAGGTGACTCCCTGGACTTAAAACTCCTTCGCCTCACCCTAGACGAGGTTCTCTCCTAACTAACCAAAATTCTAAATATGTCCTTCTGCTTGGGACAGTTCCCAACTCCCTGGACATGCACAGTCATCACCCCCATTCTAAAAGGAGGTGACCACACCACACCTAACAACTACTGCTCCATTTCTATTCTCCTCCCACTCTCTAAAGCTTTGGAAAAAATAGTTTCAGATCAACTTACAGACTATCTCTTGAAGCATAACCTGCTATCCCCCGTGCAACACAGTTTCTGTAGGGGTCACAGTACCACCACTGCTCTTCTCGAATATATGTCCTTTATACATCATGCCCTCAACAGCGCCACCTGGTTGGATTGGTCTATATTGATCTAACCAAGGTGTTCGACACCGTTAATCACACCTTACTCCTAAACTCACTTCCCTGCTTGGGTCTCTCCCAAGAGTCGGTATCTTGGATCACAGACTACTTGTCCTGTAGAACTCAACAAGTTAAGATTGGCACCACTATTTCCTCCAGCCACCCTGTTCACTCCAGTGTGCCCCAAGGCTCTATACTCAGCCCCCCTCCTGTTTAGTCTCTTTCTCAACTCCCTCCTCAACACCTGCCCAGGGAAACTGCTTCTCTATGAGGACGACCACCTTATTTTTGAGAGCCACCCTCACCCCCCCACATGCTCCAACACACCCTCCAGGACTTGTTTAATGAAGTAGAATCCTGGTTTGTGGCCCACAGACTAATCCTCAATTATGAAAAAAAAAAAACGTGATCGTCACTTACTACCAGAACCCACACTGTGACTACCACTTGAACATCCATAACTCCATAAGTGCCCCCACTTGAGCAAGTCTCAATGTTCAAGTACTTGCCTATAACCCTTGACACAGCCCTCACTTCCCACTCTCAGAATTCAGCCTCTCTCTCCTCTGCCCTTAATTTCTGGATTGGTCTCCTGTATCATCTCAAGCACTTCCTCACCCCAAAAGCTCTCCAACTTGCAAAATTGTCCTTGGTCCTCTCCCTCCTGGATTACTGTAAACTGATTTATGGCACTGCAGACCAGACTGCCCTTTTTGGTGTAAAAAACACATTGAATAAAGCCTGTCATCTGGTCATGGGTTGCAACACACTCACGCACACTATTTATCTCTACAAATCTACAAACTGGCTAAATTTTGACGGGAGACTAAATTATCACACTTGCCTTGTAGCTATGAAAATACTTCTTAAGCAAGCCCTCCCGGGACTTCACTCGCTTTTCAAATCAGCCCCTCCTACCAGAGCCTCCAGAAGCAACACCAGTTCCGCCCTCTCTGTGCCCCCCTGTAGGACCTCCTTATGCCAAAGGGCATTCTTTCATAGGGTTCCTCAATGGCTAAATGGCCTCCCTGCCACCGTCACCTTGAAACCCAAGCTTGGCCTTTTCAAAATGTCCCTCAAAAGCCATCTCCTTGAGCAAACTTCCTGTGACTGCCCCAGCCCCCAGACTCCACACACCCTGGAATCCCCTCTGGGCCTCTTATGATACTGTATGACTGGGCCTCATATGATAGTGTATCTCTAGAAGGTACTTCACCTTGTTGATGCTGGGTAATTACCTATCCTAGATTGTGTAATATTGTATAAACCTACTGTAACTGCTGGGTCTACCAGGTCCTAGATTTATTGATTTATTGTTCTTCCCCATTATATTTTATTGTTTCCTTTCTATTGTATCACTATGTTGTTGTGTACTTCACCATACTGCTATGTACATTTCTCACCCCTGTAATATTAACATGGAGCCTTTACAAAGGAGTCTATGACTCAATGATTGTAATTCCGATTAGGTATTAAATAAAATAAAATAACTAAATCAAGTTATTATCTGCACTGCACAGGAAGTTTTCCATGTTAGAATTGCAATTTTTTGCCAAACGATTATCAGAGGAAACATTTACCTGTGCATCTGGTGACAAGACATTTAAGGTGAAAAATGTCCTCACATGTACCACAGAATCTTTAGTATATGTGGCCAGTTCCAACTGTATGATGTTATATATATAGAGAGAACCAGACAGCATTTATAGAAGAGATGGGGGGGGGGTGGCATTTGAAAGACACTTACAACATAGTCACACAAAAAAGAAGGAAAGACTCAATATTATGGCCACAGATGTACAAAAAGTGAGTAACAGGCAAAAAATTGAAATTCCAGGTCCTGAAATGGTTACGTTAGGACCAAGGTGAGGTAATGTGGCCAGAAGGCTGTAACAGGGGAAAACATACTGGCAATACAATCTAAAACCCACCCCCATCAGACTGAATGACTCCATTCTTATGGATCCATGGGCGGAGCCCTGCAGACGTTTTTCTAGGACAGGAGAAAAGAGACTTTGGAAGCATGTGACCAGTTTCAGGCAGTGTAGCATTCCACAATATGGTGGTCAGTGCTACAGTGTTGTTTTTCCATCGTACTTCCCCTCTGTGGCTGTACTAGTCCATCCTCTCAGCAGGCGCACTATTTTTTGGACACTCATCAGTTCTGCAAGAGCACGCCATTCACAAGATGACAGCCATGAGCTCATTTCACATGTGCAAGTACTGGCAGTATTCATGCATGCCCACTGTTGTCACAGTGGCCATCTTAGGCACAGCAAGATCTTTCTTGGCAATGCACAATTATTGGTTACTGCCCATGCACAACTACCACAAGTACAGCGTCGGCCATGGCGGAAGCTTCGAGTACTGTTGGACTAAGGCTCACCACTCTGAAGTAGCCAAGTTGGCTCTGACCAGAACTTGGTGTTTATATACAGTAGTGCCAATTCCAATTGAGATACAATTGTTGTGATCTCTGCAAGTTAATATTACATTGCACAGTCAGTAACATTTGTGTTTGAATTGATCTCTGTGATATTAGTTGGAGTGTTTAAGGAAATGGGCATCTACTCCACTGATGATCTATGAGAATACAGTTTATATAAATTATATTTTAGCTTTTTCCTTCCATTGCTACCTCATCTCTTTACATTCCTTCCTTTTTCCATGATTTCTTCTTTTTTCAATTTTTCCTACTTCCCTTTTTTCTACTTTTTCTTTTTTAGGCCCTTTCCCTTCATCTTTCCATTGTCTTCTTCTCATCCACCTCCCCTGCATTATTTGTGTGAATGAACCTATTGCAATACCAGGACTGATTTTAAACACAAATCTGTGTGTAAAAGATATGAGTCAGACAGGCATTTTATGTAAGCCTCAGGTGTACTGATGGTTAGTTTTTAATAATTAGTCTCCTGGTTTTGAAATAAGCTGGCGGTAGCCACCAGGGTTATGTTTTTCTTCTGTAATTTATGGGGAATACTGTAAGAATGTAGCAGTCTAAGCACTTAGCAACTTAAGAATAACTTGAAATAATATGTCATTACAAGCACTCTAAAATGCAGCTTTGCACAGCGTCATTTTACAGATTGAAAATGTGCATTCTTCTTCTTCTACTGTATGTTAAAGACAAACAAACAGGATCCAGTACACACACATACACACCAACATGGCAAATCTGAGAAATTAAACATCAACTGCCTGAACTGGGTTTTCTTACTTTAAACTCCATGAAAAATTGGGTCCTCTTAGTTATCATATTGGAATTCCAATGTGAGCAAGTCAAACCATCAATCATCAAGGTGGAACCCCAAGGTTCGGTTCCTAACTCACCAGCTCTGAATTGCCTGCAGTCGCTTCCATTAAATAAGAATGCATTGCCTAATTAGCTCCTTTGTAACAAAGTGCTTCCACCCAGGAAATTTCACAGGTACTGTAATCAAAGGTAGCATGCTAAAAGGAGAACCACAAACTCCCAAAACTCTAAACACATTCCAAAACTAGCATAGTCTAAACTTTGCATTGCTCACAAAATATAATTCACATTTCTACTGAGGGGTGCTGCTGGTTTGTGGCTTGCAACAAACAAACACACAGGATTCATTGCACAACCCCCACCCCAAAATGGCAAATCTGAGAAACTAAACATTAATTGCCTGAACTGGCTTTTCTTACTTTAAACTCCATGAACAAGAGGGTCCTCTTAGTTATCAGACTGGAATTTCAATGTGAGCAAGCCAAAACAGCAATTGTTAAGGTGGTACCCAAGGTTTGGTCCCTACCTCACCAGCTCTGAAATGCCTGCAGTGGGTTGTCTTAAATAAAAGTGCATTGCCTAATTGGTTCCTTAGTAATGCCTAGGGGATCCTTATCTAAACCTCAAAAGTATACTACCCTGGACACGTATTATCAATACACAGCAATATTAATGCTTGTGTATAAAGCACATTATAGCAAAACCTTATGTGAACCAGCATAAATGTAAACTCTTATGACATTTTTAACATGTAAAAACTAAAACAGCAAACAAATGAAAACATTTAGGAAAGACATCCAGGAATAAGGAGTACCAATTGCAAACCATCAGTTAACAGTCTGTGACAAATCACCAATGCACAAGCAGAACAGTATACCACCACCAAACACTGTATGGAAGTTCAGAAATCAAAAATGAAAAACTAAGTAATTGTAAACAAAAGAAAATGTTGTACTTGTTCATATACCAATATCAAACTCACATTTGACTGACTGTATAAAAAGCAAAAAAGTACAAGTTCATCATTTAATCATTTTGATCTGCATCTTCCTGCTTCATTGATCGAGCAGCATTCTCAGTGCAATAACTTCTTGATTACATTCCCACCATGGCACAAGCCCCCTACTGATGTGTTGCAGCCATGTGGATGGCACATGGATGGCAAAAAGTTGCCCTGGAGCAGTGGGCTCCGGGGCTGCCTCAAACCTTCTTGCAAAATCCTGGGTGCTGCAGAGTATGATGCAAGGTGCCCTTGCATCACTTCCTTTTGATGCAGAGCCCTTGCATCACTTGCAGACCTTTAAAAATCTAGCCCATTGTACATTTACATTACTATCATTTACTCCAATAAATTTACTGTCCTCTTATGCACTCCTTGATGTCACACACTGCTGTTCTTCTCTGCCAGTTCTAGCACAATATTGGCAAACCTTCCCAATGTCCTTGGTCAGTCCACTTGAATGCCACACACAAAATTATTTATAATCTTCTTCAGCACCCAATGAAAAACACTGTTATATTATCAGACAACAATATTTTTGGTATAAAAAAAATACTTACCAAATTATGTTAATATAAAACCCATACAAGTTAACTAGTTTTTCTAAACAAAATACATTCACTATCACAAATCATGTTGTCTCCCCATACCAATGGTAATAAATGTGCCAAAGAAGCTATGTATTAAATAAATATGTTGCTAGAAAGAATGATGACAGGCTACCCCTGGCAATGAAAAGGGAAGTGGCTTAGGGAATGAGATCTGCAAGACCGCATGCATGAATTGTAGGAAGAAGGGAAAAAAATGTTTTGCCCTTGGGATCAAACCCAGGCCCCTTACTCTCTACTGCATGTAGGGAAGGAAGCAAAAATGTATTTAATTGAGCACCTCATCCCAGAGGCTTTGAGCACTGTGCAAGGTAGGAAAACACATACAAAAATAAACATAAAACCAGAATAAAATAAAACAGTTAAAATCCAGTTTAAAAAGGTATTGCAGCAGGTTGCTTGCTTAACTCTAAATAATCTGAGAATGCTTTCCTAAAGAGATGCACCTTCAGGCACCACTTGAAAGCCTCCACCATGAGGCCTTCCTCAAAAATGTTGGTAGCAAGTTCCACAATACTGGGCCCGCCACCTCAAATGAGTGGTCTCCAGAGGACTTAAGGCAGGCCCTGGGAACTGCAATGAGGCCCTTGGTAGAGGAGCGACATGAGCACATAGGATGAGCAGGAGTCAAGGAGTCATTCAGGTAGCCAGGGTTTGATCCATGTAGGGTCTTATAGGTGAGAAAGCCCACCTTGAAGATGATTCTTCACCTAGCTGCAGTCAGTGCAGTTTGCACAAAACTTGGATCATGTGACAGGACCTCAAAAGGCCCATCAGTAACCTGGCTGCTGCATCTGCACCAGCTGCAGATGCTGGCGAACACCTCGAGTGACCATGAGGTACAAAGTGTTGCAGTAATCATGCCATGATGCCACAAATGCATATGCTAATGAGGGCAGATCATCAGACAGAATCAAGGCTTTAATCTGGGCAACATTCCTCAAGTGGTAAAAACAACTCCTGATGACAGATGACACATGAGCCTCAAGTGTCAATCTGTCATCGAGGATGATGCCCAGATTTTTCACCTTGCTAAATGCCACCAAGGGAATGGGGCCAAGAAATAATTCTGTTCCAGTCCCAGCAGGGTCAACATTCTGCTGATGACCAGGCTCAATCACTAGTACCTCATCTTGTTGGGATTGAGTCTTAGCCAGCTAGAAGACACTCAGTCCTGGATCTCAGCCAGACATTTGTTCAGCACCTCCACAGCACCATCAGTCCTGGGTGCAAATGACATGTACAGCTGGGTTCCATCTGCATAGCAGTGAAAACCCAACCTGTACCATCTAATGATCTCACCCAGGGGAAGCATTTACACTGCAAGCAATGAAGCTCTGGGGATCTCCACAAGGCAAGGGTTTAGGGCAGGATGAGAAGTTTTTTATCACCACCCTCTGCATCTTGCCTGTAAGAAAGGACTCAAACCAGTTGATAACAAATCTGGTGAGTCAAAATAGCTCCCTAAGGTGATCCAGCAGTAGTGCGTGATCCACAGTGTCAAATGTTGAGGAGAGACTGAGGATTATGAGAATTGAATTCTCCCCTCTATCCCTTGCCCTGAGTACACTCTGACTAGTGTCATTTCAGTGTTATGTCTTGACCTAAACTCCAACTGGAAGGGTTCATAGATGTCATGGGCTGCATGGTATGCCTCGAGCTGCAGCGCCACCATTTTCTCAATAACATTACTTAGAAATGAGAGGTTAGAGATAGTGCCATAATGCACCAAGATGTCTGGGTTGAGATATGATTTCTTCAGGAGGGGTCTCACCAGCGCCTCTTTCAAGAAACTGGGACAGAATCCCTCTGAAAGTGAACACTGGACAACATTGGTGAACACTGTGCAATGGACTCAACACATCCCATTAAGAGATGAGTTGGGCTTGATTCCAGTTCCCAGTGTGTGGGCCACTGCTTTGAAAACACCTTGCAAGCCTCAGCCACCTCAACTGGACTGAACTCGCTCCAAACCATAGGAGTACTTCTGGACACACACACAACTCGCCACCACGAGGCCACAAGTGCATGGAGGACACTCTGTCAGAGAAGAACAGAGCAAACTCCTAGCACTGAGTAACTGAAAGTGTTTTTTCAGCTGCAGACAGGAAGGATGGAGAAGCCTGTCTACAGTTCCAAAAAGGAGAGCTGGCCTGTTCCTTCCTGCAGCAATCTCCCTGGACAGGAACTCTGCCTTCTTATGGCTGATTGCCCCTTGATTTTCACCACAGTGAAATCTCAATGCCAGTTTGTCCCCCTAAGACTGAGTCCTCCTCCAACAATACTCCAACCTCCAACCCATGGTATTCATTTTCTTGTTAGCCCCATCAAACTACAGGGGTCTAACGTGAGAAGACCTGGGTCATACATGGACCAATGCAACAGAGCTGAGTGTACCTCTGAACTTGACTAAATGCAAAAAAGAGTACACATGACAACAATAGGCACTTACATTACATCTATGGTGTTGGAATCTAAACAAATGACCAGGTAACCATCAGGTATACATAAACAAAATTTTTAAGAACCACTATGCATGTTTTACTGCCAGTGGCCATAGGTCCACTAGGTTTGGGGCACTGCCAGTGCCTGCTGACCCCCTCCCTGAGCAACATTTTGAAATGGCCATGACTACCCAGGCTTTGAATTTTCAAGAGTGTGCTTTAGTTGCCAGATGACCACCAAACTCAAATGCACACATACACCAGCTCAGTATTGTCAAGGTGCCTCTCACACACTGCAAACTGCAAGTCAAATACAATATATATGTAATGTAAAAAACACACAAAGACCCCACAAACACAGGGTAATAATAATAATAATTTTATTTTTAAAGCGCCTTTCAAGGTTACAGGTCAGCACCACTCAATCATAAAGTAACAACAGGTCTCAAAGAGAATACACAAACTTTTATTGCATGTATCACAATATGAAATGCTCACCCACATCCAAACACATCATAGGCATCGAAAATCTGGCATGTGCTAATGGTTGTGCAGTTAGCTGCTTAAGTTCATTCAAAGCTTCATGCTTGATTTCTAACTATACATAAGCTCAATACCTTTAGCTCCATTCAGAGCCAGACAAACCACAAAGCCAAAAATGCATACAGAAGCATAAAAAAAAACTGGTGGCCCAGACACCATTTGTGCATTCTGTGAGAGCAGGTAAATCACAGGAATTTACATGCTTATGTATCAACATTCATCATCCTCAGAGTGTATAGTGTGACTCACCTAAACCATACATATATAAATAAATAAACAAATACATAAAGTATACAAATAGACAGATACATTATTTGCAAAAATCTGCTTTAATGGAACATTTAGGGTTCAGGCTAAAATGGCAAAGTAGGGAAATGTGGCTTTAAGGTTTCCAACCCTAAAACCCCAATGCCACACCTAAGGTAAATCATGGACAGAGTCTTCCTAGTGGTTGTCAACCCTGCAACTCACCCCATTAGGTATGTATGTTTCTGGAGTATATAGCATTTGGTGAGCTGTAGGGCTGATAACCCCTAGGAAGACTATGCCCCTGATTTGCTTTATGGGTGGTGCTGAGTTTTTAGGGTTGGAAACCCTAAAGCTACATTTCGCTATGTTTGTCACTGTTGCTTGAACCATACATATGTTTATGGGTAAACACAGGGCCTAAAGGGCCCTATGCTTCATTTGTGGGACAACAACAACCAAACTGTTAACATAGCTTTCCTATTACACCGCCTCATCAACCCGGTAGTAAACATTTTCAAATTCCCACCAAAACATCATTATGTGCCACCACAGCATGGTTCCACAGCAGGAATATTAAAAGACATTTTTGGCAAGATCTGAAAAATGAGAGCTATCACATTCATGAGGTGCTGTAATGAAATGGCTATGTTGATAATTTGGGGTTAAAATATTGAAAATTAAGAAAGTTATAAGCGAGCATGGTAAAATATCAAAAGATGCACACAACTTTGCCATTGTAGCATATTTTGAACCCAGCATACACTTCTTATGAGCCCACCTCACGAACAAGTACAGTGAGAATTTTGAAATCCCACCCAAAAGGTGATTTCACCAACTAATGTAAAATTGCCTTCGGGCAGGATCAACAAGGGTATGTTGAAAATTTGGTGTCAAAATCTTAAAAAATGGCAAAGTTGTGTACTAATGTCGAAAACCCCATTGAAATACATTGATTCCTCACACGAAAAAAATATATTTTTTCCTGAGTCATCATACAAAACAAAAATCCTTTTTCATATTATGAGTCATGAAACAAGACTCATAATCTTAAAAAAAATAAGGGCATTTCTGCAACAGTTAAGTGCAGATTTCAGCTAAGAGGGTAAGCAAGCTACATGTGTGGGTTGCTCTAAGAAATGTCATTTTTGTGGGTTTTCAAATGTGAATTTTTATGGAAAAAGGAAAAGCAAGATGGTGGTAAATGAAACAAAGATTTTTCCCTCAAAAAAAAAAAAAAAAAAAAAAAGCTTGGCCCCATACAAACATTTTTTTTTTCATTTCATATAGATATTTTTCAGTGCTTACTGAGCATGCTCAGAACCAAGTATTCAACATTTCAAAATGATATGACTTTTGAACAAATTAATATTTTTTCACCAAACAAGCAAAAGGCATATCTGTGGGCCAGCTCCTTTCTACCCAGAAAGTTTCAGGCCAAAATTCAAAAGTGTTTGGGCACTAGCCAAGTTGACAGAAAACTCGTTCAAACCAAAGAGAAAAAATTCCAAAAAAATCACTTATTGCACTATCTGTATTTTGGAATTCACACATCCAACTTGAATGAAACTTGATAAGACAAGAGATCTGCCCAGTGAGACTACACATGAAAAACGTTGTACAAATCTGTTGAATGGTTGCAAAGGTATTAAACTGCAAATTTCAGGGTTTAACATTGAAGTGTCCATACAGCCCTAAACATAGGGGTGTGACTGCACCCCTATAATAATGTATTTAATATTAAATACTGTCCTTGGTCACTTTGCCTTCCACTGCATATACCAGCTCATGTGCTTCTAGCCCTCTTGCCTTGCCCACTTTCCAAACTTCAAATATCAAATACAATACAGTGTATATATACTGAAATACTGCCCTTGATCTTGATCTGATTCACTTTGCTTCTGTCTCCTACCACATTCACTGCTCCACAAGTAGTGGCATTTTCCAAGCATGGCTCCTGTTACATGGGAACTGACTGTAGTGGCACTTACTTGACTGCTAATCTGCTAGTAATACCTGTAGATCTCAACCTGCCAAGTCTCCAACTAATATCCAGTGTCAGCTCCTTATTGGGGAGAAGAGAGTGAGAGGAAGAGAGACAGAGAAAGAGGGAACGAGGGAGAGAAACAGGGAGAGAGAGAGAGAGAGAGAGAGAGGAAGAGAGTGAGGGAGAGAGAGGGAGAGGTGGAGAAAGGTAAGGAAGGGAGAGTGAGAGAGGACGGGGAGAGAGAGATAGATAGATGTATTATGTTAGAAAAACTTTCTCAGCTCTAAACATTTGATTTATCAGGTTATTAAACCTTCATTTTGCAGCCTACACTCAACAGAACCTGATTTTATTCCTCAGTTGTGCACTGTACCTTCGTGCTGCATCTGACAATCAATGACCCAGGACAGAAAGCATAAGAGGCAACCTCCTAACTTATCATGTGGACATTCACTGTCTCCTCTTCCAGCAGCCAGCACTCCCACCATGCCAGAAAGGGCATGAGGGATGGAAATCCCAGTCACACCCAGAGAAAGCCGCCCTTTCATTGGGTCACACTGGTGCAGCACAGACACTGTTCCCCATCACGATACTCAATCACAGAGTTAAATTCTCCTGTCAATAAATATGAATCAACCCTCTCCAACCCACTAGATCGATAGCACAGCATATCAGGCAGCCTTCTAAAATCAACAGATGATGCACCACACATCACTCATAGATGAAAAAGATCTCCTTATAGTTGACTGACTGAAAAAAAGAGAACACATGACTACAATAGGCACTTACAGTACAAGAAACTCTTATTGGTACCTCAACATGTTATTTTGAAGGGGGAGGAACATTTTCTGAGAGACATGTTAAAAAAAGCAACAGACTTTCATTCATACTAGGTGCTTAAATAGATGGTATGTCATCTATAGCCAGGGCCCCTACTTTTCTGCGGCACAGTGGGACCAAGTTCTGCGGCAAGATTACCATTTGCCGCAGAACTTCTGCGACGGTGGTTTGTAATTTCTGCGGAAGTTCTACGGCACTAGCAAACTACCACATCACAGTGTCAGCTTTTCATCCTGACTTCACTTTCGTGGCAGTGGTTATAGCAGTCAGGATGGTGGAAAGCACAGTAACACTAGTTCAAAAAATAACAGACTTATAAAAATAATTTTATGCCTAAAAAGGCGAAACAAATGTCTCTCCCTTAAGGTCCTAGCCTGTTGCATAAATGACATATGCAGAGGGGAGCTTATGTGATAAATAAGGCATTTCTATATGCATGCTATCTATCCCACTAATGAGGTTTCCACTGTCTATCACTTATATATTTGTATGTGCTTTCTACACCACTCATGAGGTTCCCACTGTGTATCACTTATATATTTATATGCAGTCTATAACATACATACAAATATATATGTGTGTCTGTCTGCGTGTGTGGTGAGAGACAGAGATACTGTATATGTGTGTGAGAGTGTGTGTGTGTGTGTGTGTGTGTGTGTGTTATATATATATATATATATATATATATATATATATATATTTTTTTTTCTTTTAATTTCCATGAACTTGCATCCTCATTCATACAGGTCCCATTGGAAATGGAATAGAGGAGTTATTGCAAAACTAATTTTTCACGTCAACCTGCTTTCCCTGACACACTGCGTAACACCATCAGGCCATGACACGCATGTGAACCGATTGTGAGATAGAGCTCTCCAGCCCATCACAATGTGTCCACCATGTGACAGAACACTGCACCATACCTTCCTAGGCTCCGAGCAGTGATGTGTTCCACCAATCCTTGTGCTGCCCAGCCAGCTCCCAGAGCTAATCTCTGAACTTGACTAAATAAGTGACTGTTCATTTCTATTGCAGAATGCAGCCGTTTCATTAGCTAAGGTATGATATAGCAATGATAACACCACATTCTGAGCATATGGGGGGTTTTGGATATAAAAAGGGGGAGAAGGGAACCTGATTCTATGGATAAACAGAAATATTAATAAAAATCACCAAAAGAGTGAATATGCGGCAATCAAGAGAAGTTCTGCGGTAGATTGCAAAGGCAAAACTTGCAGCAGCCGCAGAATTCTAGGGGCCTTGTCTATAGCCATATATGACACTGACAATTTTGTCATATTTTGTAGGGTTTGGCAGTTGAAGAACAGCACTCATAGATTTTTTTATGCTTCTTATTCCAATTGCTTGACAGCTCTGTGAAGCACCACACTTCATCACCTGCACCCACCCCCAGCAGCCCCATGCCTCCAACCAGGATCCTGAAGTAACAAACTGTGAAATTCACAAATTCACAAATGGTCTATTCATTATTTCTCAATAATTAAGAGAAAACACTTTCCCCTTGCTGTCTCCAGTCATCCTACTGGTATGACACTGATGTATGAATGAATGTCTGGTTTTATTTGTTTATATTTTTTTTTATTTTAGAAACAGCAGAGCTGGCAAAAGAAATTTCCAATATAGCAGTTCAGAGTGTAGGATGACATTCCTCCCTACTACTAACACAAAAAATGATTATAAAATGCTTAGGGCAAAATTACCTGATCCACCTGACAGATAGCGTGTTAGCCAAAATTCGCAGACATTGGCTGGGGAGACAACAGAGGGCACCAGGAAACAGACACAGAATGGCAAGCAGCAATACAGCTTGAAACGTTAATGTAAAGCACCAGGAATAAGAAACACAAAACACAACCATGTGTGCCTACTGCATTTATCTGGCTACTGCAGATTTTTGTTTTATTATTTTGTTTTTGATGCTGCATTCAGCAGCAAGGACACATTAGACAGTCAGGTAATATACGTTGGCTTAATGTAATGGAATAATGGGAAAAGAAACCAACATAAAAATGAAAATACTACTGGAAAAAAAAACAGCAATATAAAAAAAACATTGATGAACAACTGGCAAATAATATTACAACTAAAACAATAAGATGGTCTGTGACTGGGAGATTAAATACAGTGCACCCTCACTATAATGAACCCT
Organism: Neoceratodus forsteri; assembly: GCA_016271365.2. Taxonomy (NCBI): domain Eukaryota; kingdom Metazoa; phylum Chordata; order Ceratodontiformes; family Ceratodontidae; genus Neoceratodus; species Neoceratodus forsteri. The sequence goes on along the minus strand of CM057458.1, from coordinate 877,497,008 downwards.
GCAATGGCAAAAACTCAGTTATACCAAATGACATCTGTGTCTCCATTACTACTGCTGTGACAACTACAGTGGGTGAGCAACATCAGCAAGGGAGCACTGTTTTCCTGCTCCAGTCTAAGCAGAATGAATATCTGTAGCTTTGTCAGCAAATGTGGCAAGAGGAATAAAGTCAGAAACAAGCAGAGGAGACTCCACACAAAAACTCCATTGTCCCCAGATCACTTCCAATAATGACACTGACAAGATTGTGTGTGGTTGCTCAGTTCGGCAATCAATTTACTGACTTTCACTTTCCATATTTACAATAACTGTTCATTTACCTTTTCCTTTTATACAATCATTCAAATCATATCCATCTACATATATACATCACATTCTTATTCAATTCCTGTTCAATTCCTCCATCTCATTCCTTTCTTCTTTCCTTCTGCCCCCCAGACGTACATCATGGGAGGCCCGGTCTCCTCCTCTTTTGTTGCCCAGGGGTACAGGCGTACACACCGTGCCCCTAATTCTATCCTATCACCCTGTGTCCTTTTTCTTGTTTTCCCTTTAAAACTCTTCCTTTATTTTCTGTCCCCCTCCCCCTTTTTCCTTCATTCCAATACCCGTTCTTCTCCTGCAGTCCACCTTCAGCAGTCTTCTGCAGCACCCCCCTCCACTGTGCTTCACCTACCACAGTGGCACACTGTGTTCCACCTACCACAGTGCCTCCTCTGCTACTTCCAATAGGGCAGGTGGGTGGGAAATTCTTGGAGCAATTTGTGAGCTCCTGTCCTTGTGCAGCCCCTTATCAGGCCCTCATTTTGGTCCCACCTCTTGCTCCCTTTGCTCAGTCCTTGTCTGCCAACACTCTGTACTCCTCCCCTTTGCTCCATGCCACTTTGTGACCTCATGATGCCCCCCAATGACCTCATTTCTTCTCACCCTCACCTCCCTCCCCCCACCTGCCCTCCCCTTCCTAGAGCTTCCACTAATCTTGTCAGGCCCTTGGGACAATGGGGTATGCCCCTTCAATTGGGCAACCCTCTTTGTCCCCAGATCCCTTCCAATAATGACACTGGCAAGATTGTGCATGGTTGCTCAGTTTGGCAATCAATTTACTGACTTTCACTTTGCATATTTACAATAACTGTTCATTTACCTCTTCCTTTCATACAATCATTCAAATCATATCCATCTACATATATACATCATATACATCACATTCTTATTCAATTCCTCCATCTCATTCCTTTCTTCTTTCCTTCTGGCCCCCAGACGTACATTATGGGGAGGCCCGGTCTCCTCCTCTTTTGTTGTCTAGGGGTACGGGTATACACACAGTGCCACTGCTTCTATCTTATCACCCTGGGTCCTTTTTCTTGTTTTCCCTTTAAAACTCCTCCTTTCTTTTGTTTCCCCCTTTCCCTTTTTCTACTAGTCCACCCCAGCTTGTGATGGATGGTGGATCCCCCCTTTCTTCCCCCCTTTTCACTTTTTCTTTCTCTATCCCTGTGCTCCTGTTACCAACTCTTTCCACCTCATCCATACCTCAATGGCATTCACCATCTCCTGACTAAATGGGGCCAAACCCAGATCCGATAGATGCACCCCATCTCCTCTGAAGTATTCATCTACTTGTTCTTGAATGGTATGATAAATTACCATTCCCCCCCAGTGCCTCGAACAGCCTGCCTACCCATGCGTTCATGTGCTTCCTGGCCCTATCCATGCCCTTGTGGCTCACTTCCCCACACCACACCCTTCTAGGAGTGACCTCTGACCAGGCCAGTGTTACTTCTGGCCACCACCTTTTAGTTGTCTGCACATCCTCTTTTACGTGGTAAAAAATGTCCAGCCATTGCCGTCTCCCCAGGTCATTGCCATTCAGGTGTATTATGATGAGGTCTGGCCTTCCACGATCCTTTCTGGCCTCCCTGAGTTCCAGTAGCAGCTGTGCCCACCTCATCCCCCTCCAACCTTTCCATATTACCCGGATGATATCACTGTTCAGGTGCAGCTGCTTGCCCCATTGTCTCCTGGACACCCATTTTTCCACCCTGTGGATAAATGAATGATCACAGATCCATGTATCTAGCCTTCTGGGCTTGCCTGCATACAAGAAACATATTGTGTTACTGATGAAAGGTCCCCCCTTTCCCCACCCCCCAACCCCAACCCCATTTATTGTACCTGCCTTGGGAGACAAAAACGGGATAGCGTTAGTGCAAAATCTTGTGTATGTATTGTTTTATAACATTCAGACTTCCACCTTCCTTTTCTTTTAATTGCCTCTGGCATATTCCCCTGGACTGCTATCACTGAGGCTGCCCCAATCCTAAATGAATGTGGAGAGTAACCTTCCACTGGTTCACCCAAGAAACTGAGGGCTTTTCTCAGTACAGTCTCTATATCGACTGGCTTCCCATTCCCATGTATGAACAGTGTGCTACCTCATAGGTTTTAGCCACTGATTACGTCCGCAAAATTAAATGGGTAATACTCTTTCAGCCACATTCTGTTGTTCTGGCTCATGATCCTTGGATTATCTCAACCATATTGCCATCTGTGTATCACTCTCATTGCATGGTAGGCCCCTTTGTGTTTTCCTGCCATGGCCCACCACCTCACTGCAATGCCCCTATACATGGTGATTTGTATAGGGCATTCTCAACTGCCCTTGAGCTATTGGGTGATGTAGTACCTCAGTTTTGCCAATAGCTCTCACCTATTGGTTTCTTGGTGTCCTGCTTGTTCACTGCCCCCAGGCCCAACCCTGCATCATTCTGTGGATCAGGTTGCTTTTCGTGGGGTCCTCCCACCCTTTCAAGGTATATATTTGACCTACAGCTGCCAGGTGAACCCCCATCGTGGCCTGCTCCATGTCCTGCAACTAACTCACCATTATGGATCTGGCCACCTGCTCTTGAGTCACTATCCCACTCACTTGTCCACCGTATTGTTCCCAGAATTTTTGAAATGCCCTCCATGAGGTTTCATAAGCTCTAATGGTCCTTGGGGCCCAAGAGTTCCAGAATAATAATTCAGCTCCCCCGATCCAATCGTCCATGCATACATCGGAATGGCGGTCCCCTCAGCCTCTGCTCTGGGTGCCATGGTCCAGAATTTGTCCATCTGCAAGCGGGCGAGACAGTCAGCTATCATGTTTTCCACACCATCAATGTGCCTAGCCCTGAATGACAAATTCAAGGTGAGACCTAAACACACCATCCTCCTTAACACCCGGATTACTCTCTCTGACCTGGTCTGCTTTTTATTCAGAACCTCCACAACCACCTGATTATCACTCCAAAACATGACCTGTCTGCTCCTAAGCTCCCCGCCCCATATTACCATTGCCACACAGATGGGAAATATTTATAGGAATGAGATGTCCTTCATCACTTTTCCTTTTACCCATTCCTCGGGCCACGGTTCAGAGAATCATTTCCCTTGGAAGTAACTGCCCATGCCTACTACACCTGCTGCATCAGTATACAACTGAAGGTCCGTGTTGTACAGCCACTCATCTTGCCAGAATGTCTGCTCATTATACACTTGCAGGAAATGCTCACACACCCCCATGTCCCCTTATTAAGGTCTATCTAGTGATTGGGCTGTTTTGCTCCTCGCATTTCCCAGGCTAGACACTGCATAAACGTGCACCCCGGCACAATGGCTCTACATGTGAAGTTCAAGTGCCCCATCAGCCATTGTGCTTGTTGGAGCTATACCCTCCTGCTTCCCCAGACCTGCCTTAACAACCTTTGCAATTTTTTGACCTTCTCTTCTGGTAGCCAGTACAACTCTTGGACCGTGTCCAGTTCTAAGCCCAGGAACAATATCTTCTGGAGGGGCCCTTCAGTCTTATCAGCTACTAGAGGCACACCTAACTCCTGACATAATAACTTGAAATCCCCCAACATCCCCTCTGTCTCCTTTTTTCCCTTCCCCTATGAATAAAAAATCATCAAGGTGTTGCACCACTGTCCAGTATCCAAACAGCATCTGAAACAGCCATTGCTGCCAGGTACTAAACATCTCAAACATGGCTCATGCTATACAGATCCCCATTGGCATGGCCTTGTCAAAGTAATACAACCTGTCCACCTGGAAACCTAGCAGATCCCAATCAGTCGGCCAGAATGGTAGTACCCGGATTGTTGATTCTATGTCTGTCTTGGCCAGCCACACCTTCTGATTAGTTCTAATGAGTTGTACTGCCTCCTCCAAGGTGGCATAGGTAACCCTGCTGTCTTCTTCCCCTATGGCGTCATGAACTGAATCCCCGTCCGGGTACAAGAGGTGGTGCATCACCTGATACTCACCTGGCTGCTTTTTTGGAACCAATCCCAGTGGTGGTACCCACAGGCTTGCCAGAGTGGGTGATTCAAATGGGCCTTCTACCCACCCAGCTGCTACCTCCATTTGGATTAAGCATGCCAGTAGTGTGCTTTTTCCTTGAGTGGACTTGAGGTTCTTCACCTTTGTCTTCTTCCTAATTCACCAAAACTTTAAACTAAACCCTGTCCTAAAACCTGTTCCCAACTGTTCAGCAGCCACCTGGTCAGGGTAGCCTCTCAACTCCTTTTGAATCATGGCCATCCTGATTGGAATCCATGCCAATCTAAAACCGTCCATCGGAATCTCAGTTATACTGATGTCGGGTTTGGTAGGGGTGTCCCCTACCTCCTCTGCTTAACCAGCCTCTGTTTCCCCTCCCCCACTGCTGGCCCTGAAATGCCCCTTGTGCAGCCCAAAAGGGCTGCTGGTACCCCGGTCCTGTCCCCCGGAGCCCTTCTACCAGCTATACCTGCACTTGGTCACTGGATGGTGCCCCCCACACTTGGAGCAGACACGCCAGAATCGACAATTAGGCCATGAACAGAAAGCCCGATTGTATCCCCAACAAGCCTTCAACATTGCTCCCCCTCTCTTGTCACCCTCAGCCTCCTTTTCTGTTGGCCCCATATAAATTTCCAATCACAGATCTATCTGTCGCACATCCCACTTCACAGCCCCCAAAATGTGCCATCCTCTTTCTGAATTTCTCATCATATCTTGGCCAACTACGTCCCCCTTTTTTGTATGCGTTTTTAATGATAAGTGAATAAGTCAAGAGCGGGGTCGCTAGCGCCGGCCATTTTTCAATGGTGATGGCCTTGAAATACGTAAAGCCTGTGGACCAGTTGTCCCAAGTCTTCCCCTTCCATAACTTATCCTCTTCTCCCTTTCCTAATAATACCACTGCCACTGTCATATCTTTCTTCTCAAAGCTATCCTTTCCTCAAACTTATCCATGTTGTCTACATTTGCTAGTGCGAAAATGTCCACGTATTCCCCTTTCAATATTTTCTCCATTATAGCCACCGGCATGTGGTCCGCTTACCTGACCCCCGGTGCCCCCACCTCCTTTCCAGACATAGGTCTCCCTGCCACCTGTCCACTCCCCACCCCCGTCTGTCCCAGTCCCTTTTATCTCACCTAGGGCTTTTTGTAATTGCCCCAGCTCATTCTCCCCCATGCTCTTTAGCATCTGCTCCATGTATTCTTTCATACCACTTTCTAATGTCACCACCGGACTACCTGCCAGGCTTGGCTGTGGGACACTAGGCCCCAGTTGGGGGAGTACCGGTGTCGGCATCGGACCCTGAGGCAGCAGCATCAGTTCTGGCATAGGAGGCAGATCCACCATGGTGTGGGGTTCTGAAGCTGGTGCTGGGATGGGTGCAGGGCCCGGGGTAGGTTCCGTAACTGGGTTCCAAGGAGGTGGGTCTTGAGGAGCCAGCGGTGCTGGCACCATCTCCACGGGCTGCGGTTCCATTGCCGCTTTGGCACCCTGTTATCCTTCTCCTGCTTCCCCTTCCTCTTTGTGCCTTGGTCGCCCCCATCTGGTTCCACCACCTCTAATAGCCGGTTGGCTTTCTCCACCAGGTCCATGATGGCTTGATAACACTCCTCCTTGTTAGACTTTCCTCTCTTTGGTGCCATCTTCTCGTATACCTACTAACAAGAACAGAATAAAATCATAGCATTTGTTTGTTTTTTTTGAAGCTCCGCCCCACTGTGCTGTGTCCTCTTCCAACTGTCCTTCCTTTCCACTGGCTCACCCCTTAATCCTGCACCCTGCCCTTCCTGTTATCTGCTTCGTGTTATCTGTGTATTTGTCTCTTGGTTAGCCCCCGCACCCTGAGGCACCTGTGGCGACCCCTGCCTCTCCCCCCTGCCACAGCCAGTGCTCCAGTCCTCATGTTCCCTAGCCCCCCACCCACCCCGGTGGATGCCTGCACCCTTACTAGCTTACTTCCCTGTGTGTATCCAGCTGTCTGCTTCACAGTTCATTCTGTAAATTAGTTCTCACAATAAATGAGTTCCATTTTTTTTCCTGTGAATGTTCTTAATTTACAGTATATCTTACCAGAGCCTTGAAATGCCTACAGCACTACACAACTGCTGCCATTTTTCTGTTATACCACAGCACACAATCCAGAATCCTACAGCATGACTGCATTGCATCCTCTTTGTTTGGATGAAGGGTGCAGGCCAAAGGTTCAACTGCAAAAGATTGATAAATTGTAGATTCCAGGTTTGATTCACACCAGCAAGTGAATCACTCTTTGATACCGAGAACAACCCCTGATCACTCACTGATCAAGTGTCACCCCCCCCCCACAGGCATCCCGACTGTTGTATGGCACCCGGGCCTTGTACTATGTGGTGATGATGACAGATGCCATCCCATGCAGTAGACCTGGGCTTCTGTTGCTCTGCAGCTCCTCTGCATGCTTTTGCCTCTCCGTGTGCCCCAATCTCTGAAAAAACAATCCCCTCCCGGTGCTTTCTGCTTTTCCACCCCAAACTTTTTGTTGCCTCCTTCCTGCTCCCTCAAAAGCCCCCATCCATCAAAGCGCTTCCTACTCACACTCTCCATCCGGTATTCAGACCGTGCATCATCCGCTTGATTTTCCCATCCGATATAAATGAAAAACTTTTCTTTCTCTCCTCACAGCCTTCCCCTCATGCTTGACCCACTCACCATTCTGGTGACTGCTCCTAGAATGCTCAGGCTGTCACACTTCTTACGGAAGCATCCTCCTGCCGTGCACCCTTGGCATGTTCTTTGTCCCCCTTTCCTCTAAAAATCCCCAAAAGTCTCCCGGTCCCCAGCACCAAACATCACGCCTCTGTGCTTGGTAGCCCCTTTTCACTCAGTTCTCCTGGCAAACCTCTCATTACCCGCCCTTTAACTTCACAACTACTTGAAAGCTAATTTGGCTGCCCTTTCCTCTGCAGTACCCCCCAAGCCTATTTCATCTGCCACGGCCCACACAGACACTCTCTTTCACTGCGCCCAGGCTGTCTCATCCCTAGCGGACCTTCCCTGAGTCAACAGACATTGCTGCCTTGCCTAACACATGGCTGGGCCACTGATCCTATCCCAGTCTTCTCTAACATTGCTGCCACAACCCTTCCCGTATGCATATGTGTTCAATACAGCTTCCATTGCTGACCTGACCTGCTGTGTCAAAGGTGTGTACTCACTTGCTGGATTCTTCCTTTTAATCCTGCTATTCGAATCCCCACCAATATACTTACTTTACGGGTACCTTTATCTTTTATCTTGTAGTCTAATATATCTGTATACAAATGTTTTTTTTTGAAAACTCCAAATAACTATCAATACAAAAGCCCACAGGCCTCTTACTCTGCCAAACTGATGTGCTTCCAAAAACTAAATTCTTGGAGCACTTTGTGAGCTCCTGTCCTTGTGCAGCCCCTTATCAGGCCATCATTTTGGTCCCACACCTTGCTCCCTTTGCCCAATCCTTCTCTGTCAACACTCCATACTCCCCCTATTGTTCAGCCCCACTTTGTGGCCTCATGATGCTCCCCCCATGACCTTATTTCTTCTCACCCTCACCTCCGCCCTCACCTTCCCTCCCCTTCCTAGAGCTTCCACTAATCACGTCAGGCCCTTGGGACAATGGGGTCTGCCCCTTCAATTGGGCAACCCTCTTTGTGCTGGTCTAGCACCTGACCCTGCATCTGTTGTGCAGATTCAAATATAATGAAGCATCCTATACTTTAATGGTCATCAGAGAACACCTCCAAGAAAAGAATGCTCACACCATCAGTGAATACAATTTAGTTCAAAGTTTACTTATCATAAATATTTGTAGAGAATCAGCTCTTTAAATGCAGCAACTCAAAATCACTTTCTCATAGCTTAATGTACAAAACATGTCTTGAAATACAAAAGAAATTCCAATGCTCAAATATTATCATGCATGTCAAACTTGGCTCAGATTCAGTTTCACAGACCATATAAATATTATTTGTTCAGGAAACACACTGGTACTGCAGATGAACAAGTTTATAAAAGACTTTCTACAAAAAGAGTCACTGTACTGCATGGAAAACCAGCTCAAATTTATCTAGAATTAATACAAATTCATAGAGTTCCAGGTGAAGATGGTACAAATGTCCCGGCCAATAAGATACATTTTTGGCTGGTAGTTAAGTTGTTGCAGATGCACTTATTTCAAAGTGCTTTGCAAACAGTGTTTAAAGTGCTACACATTGGGTAGGTAATGTGCACTCTTAAGATGGGTTATATCAGATAAATGACAGAAACCAAAATTAAACTACTGGTTGTAAAGACAGAACAAGCATTTGTCAATGCCGAATGTTGTCGTGCTGGCATTAGCAGTGAGAGTGGAGTAGCTAGAGATACATAGTGCTGTGATTTTGTGAATGTGTCTCAAAAGGTGATTTTGCACAGCGAGCATGCCATTGTGCACTACAGCTGCAGAAACATGTTTTGGGCAGGCTGTGAAAAATGGCAGCTGCACTGTTGATAAGGAGACATGCACAAATGCCAGTGGTGAAAATGTGGCATGAAAATATTACAGATTGATGAAGTTACAAGGGTGCGTGGAAACTGCGCAATGCACGCTGGCAACACAGTCATTGTATGGAGTTTCGGCACCAAATATTCAACATAGGCATTTTAGGACCTCTGCTCATGAATAGTGTCACCGTCATTTCCTCAAACTATCCCAACAACTGATTTTGCACAGCAGACATGCAATTCTGTGCCGGATGTGCGAAAACACATTTTAGGCAGCTGGAGTGTTCATAAGGAGGTATGGAAAAATGCCAATGATGAACAGCTGGAGTGAAAGTATTACAAATTCAGAAAGTCATGAACGTGCATGCAAACTATGCAACGCACGCTCATAAAACACTCATTTTATTTACTTTCGTTACCAAATTTTCAACATAGGCATTTTAGGGCATCTGCCAATGAACAGTGTCACTGTCATTTTCATCATGTGTCTCAAACACGGACTTTCCACAGTGACCACGTTATTCTACGCTGGAACTGCGAAAACAGATTTTGGTCAGGTTGTGAAAAATTACAGCTGTACTGTTCATTAGGAGGTACAGAACAATGGCACTGTGTGGAAAATCTGGAGTGAGAATATTAAGTTCTGCGAACTTGCTCTGACGTCGTGCAAACTGCTAGCACTGCGCTAAATAACGCAGTCATTTTATGGAGCATTGTCACCAAATTTTCAGCACAGGCATTTAGGACCTCTACTCATGAACAGTGTCACTGTCATTTTCGTAATGTCCCAAACACTGATTTTAACAGTGAACACGCGGTTGTGCGTACCGCGTAAAACACATTTCGGCATGGATGTGAAAATGACAGCTGCACGGTTCACAAGAAGGTGTAGTAAAATGCCAAATTTGAGAATCTGGCATGAAAATATTGTGAATGAGCTAAGTTACGAGCGTGCGTTGCGCACTTGCCATGCACCTCGTAAAACAATCACTTTATGGAGTATTGTCACCAAATTTTCAATACAGGCATTTTAGGACCTCTGCTCATGAACAGTATCAATGTCATTTTTATAATGTGTCCCGAACACTGATTTCACACAGCGACCACACTATTCTGCGCCGGAAGTGTGTCTGTCTGTAATGTGACTATCTACGAATACCTGGCGCCCCGTGTACCAACAAACCTATACTAACTGTATACTCCTTACAAACTGTGTTATGTTTTTCTTCTTGAATGACCCATGGACTTTTTGTTTTTCCCTCTGGGAAATGCATTTTTCTCTGAATGATGCTACATGCTCTCTGTCTCTGCCTTACTGTTACACAACCTGTACAAATTGTATATATTTATTTTTTTGAAGCTGTATACTGTACCTTATGTACAAATTGTATAAATATTTTTTGAAGCTGTATACTGTACCTTATGTAAAGTTGGTGGTGTATCCACCCCGGGTCGCCTCTGAAAAAGGGACCTTTGGTCTCAGTGGGCTTACCTGGTAAACAAAATCTAAATAAATAAATAAGTGCGAAAACACATTTCAGCAAGGATGTGAAGAATGACAGCTGTACGGTTCACAAGAAGGTGTGGTAAAATGCCAATGTTGAGAATGTGGCATGAAAATATTGCAAATATTCTAACTTACGAGTGTGCATTGCGCAGTTGCTATGCATGCTCGTAAAACTGCATTTTATGGAGTATTGTCACCAAATTTTCAACACAGGCATTTTAGGACCTCTGCTCATGAACAGTGTCACTGCTATTTTCATAATGTGTCCTGAACACTGATTTCGCACAGCGACCGCACAATTCTGCGCCAGAAGTGCGAAAACACATTTTGGGCAGGATGTGAAAAATGACAGCTGTACAGTTCACAAGAAGGTGTGGTAAAATGCCAGTGTTGAGAATCTGGCATAAAAATAGTGTGAATGCACTAACTTACGAGTGTGCATTGCGCAGTTGCTATGCACGCTTCTAAAACAGTCATATTTTGGATTTTCCCCACCAAACTTGCAACATAGGATTTTTGAGAGCCCCACTCATGAACAGTTGCACTGTCATTTCGTTACTCGGTTCCGAAAGGTGAGTCCACACAGTGACTGCGAAATCACCTTTTGGGACTGAATAACGCCTTGACAGTGCAAGAATTCATGAGAAGGGGTCCCAAAAATCCCATGTTAAAAATTTGGGGCCAAAATTCCCACAAATGCCTGAGATAAGCATTAAAGTTGAAAAAACCCTATTCATTCCATTATACAGCTTACGCATTTCCTCAGTTCAAGGTCGGCTTTGAAGAGTGCAGATGTGTTCCATGTCCACAGAAAATCATCGCGCTGGACTCTGGAGGTAAGTATGGGGTGGGGGTGAGGGAAGCACTGTGCGCAGTGGTTGGGTGCTGGGGGAGGGGCATCGAGACTACGAGGGATCATTTTCGTTTTACAGGTAAAAAAATGGAAAAAAACATTGCGGGACAGTCATACTTTTGCAGGGCATTTGGCACACTGGGGTGGGCTCCCAGCATGCCACCTAACTGTTTTGGGTGGATGTCAGTAGCCGACGGGGGATTGGGCACTGTCGTCAGCACACAACAGAGGGGGGAGGAGGAAGTACTGCCGACAGGGATTGGGCACCCTCGTCGGCACAGAAAGAAAGCAGGGGGTGTGAGCTGAGGGGATTGGGCACTCCTCAGCATTCAACAATTGGGGGTTTATGCCGATGGGGAGTGAGTTCCCCATCGGTACACAAAGATGGGGGTGCGTTTGGGGATTGGGCACCCCTTGGCATTCAACAATTGGGGGTTTATGCTGATGGGGGTGGCTCCCCGTCGACACACAAAAGATAGTGGGGGGGTTAACCGACAGAGGGATTGGGCACCCCCAAAGTCAGCAGACATTAGGCGGCCACCCGCTCGCCGACCATGCACATAATAGCGGTGAACACGGCAAGAAAAGGACTGCTGCTTCTGACAAGCTCTGCTCGGATTGCAGCGGACCTTTTCTTAGATGTGCTCACCCCATTATGTATGCATGGTGTGGCGCTGGCATGCAGGCTGATTGGGCAATGTGGGACGCACCTACTGGTGCGTGCCCTGCATTTGCTGAACAGCGACCGTGCCTCCAAATCCCCACACTGTCGGAAGATGTTAGCTGCGCATGCGCACCAGCATAAAAAGGGTACAATGCAATTCAAGTAATAAATAAAAAAATGGAGTTACAATAGATGCACCAAAATAGTCAGCCATGCTAAAGTGTGGTTGAATACTCACACTACAGAGATATTTAAGGAGGACAGGAAACAATTTCTAATTGGTAGCTGTTTGTAATATTCCCATTTACTGAAATTACATCCATCAGTCTAAATGATCTGTAAGTAACTAACTGAATAAAAAGTGATGTGAAAAATTGTACTTTGCATTGTTTCGTTTGGCGGCATTCTGCTACAGGTCTCTTTATGGAATCAGTAATCTGGAGTTTTTATTATGTCATGATGTGTGCATAGAACTCAGGGTGGTTCTGCTAGGACAGTAACTGATGTTTAGCATTCTGTGAACAAACCGTGACAGAGTAAAAACTCCAGATTAATGGTTCCATGAAGAGAACTGTGCAGAATGTTGTCCATAAACAGAAAGCAATTGAAAGCACAATTTATTTGCATCAGTGTTTCTTAAGGTGCAATTAAATATGGCTTATTTGGAGTTGAGTCTTTCATTTATGTTACTAGGAACATTACTAAGTGTTGTCAATTAGCACAGAATTCCTGTCCACTTTAAAGCAATGCCAAACTTGATAAGTGTCTTGCTTGGCAGATTAAATATTCAATGGGTGGGGTACCACCCTTTGTCCAGATATCCAGACTTTTTCTGGCATAAAGTCATTCAGCCATAAAATCTCTGCTTATAAGACTGAGACAGGCAGAGTACATGCAAGGCTGAACTATGGGCTCATTATGTTTGCTTGCACGCACGCATGTGCAAGAAACATAGTGCCATCATCGGAGATTTCGGAGGTGTGTCACCTCCTCCTCCAATTCAGGCAGTGTCCTGGCAGGCACGGCCCCTGTAATCCAATGCATTTTGGAGCTGTCTATGACACGCTCCAAAATGCAGTGGCATACAGTTGAAAGGGGAAGCTATGATTGAGTGAGCAGCGATAAGAAGCTGCCCACGCAGCTCCCCCAGCCACAGGCGTGCGTGCTCCCGATGTAGTAGTAGCCGACGGGTGCCCAATCCCTGCCGGCTGAGCTGCATCGCCTCCTCCCCAGTACTTGGTGCCACGCTGGAGCCCACCCAGCATGGCAATCAGTGACTTTGCCGATGGGGTGCCCTAATCCCCCGGCCAGCTGAACGCCTCAAACCTTGTGCCACACTGGGAGCCCACCCCAGCATGGCAAACGGTCCACATCGCCTTTTCATTTGTTTAACCTGTAAGACAAAATGGTCCAGCGTGCGCCACCCACCCTCCTCCCACAACCCGCACCCACCAACTGCGCACTCCAGCCTCCCCACACCCTCACCCCATACTTACCTCCGACCCGCGCGACGATCTTCGTGGACCGGGAACACGCTCTGCACTCTTCAAAGCCGATCGCGAACTGAGGAAATGCCGTAAGCTGTATAATGGGCTAGATAGGGGGTTTCAACTTTATTGTATATCTCAGCTATTTGGGATTTTATACCAATAACCTGTTTTGGGACCCTTTCTATGAATGATGCACTGTCATGGTGTATTCGCTCGAAGGGTGATTTGCATAGTGACTGCGTAAATCACCCTTTGGGCCCAAATACTGCCATGACAGTGACATCATTCATGAGAAGGGGCCCAAACTTCCATGTTGAAAATTTGGTGCCAAAATTCCAAAATGACTGGTTAACAAGCTTGCGTTACGCAGTTCCTACGCAGGCTCGTAAGTTCACGAAATTTCAATATTTTCACTCCAGATTTTCAATATTGCCATTTCACCACACCTTCTTATGAGTAGTATAGCTGTCATTTTCACATCTCACCCAAAATGTGTTTCCGCCCATGTAGCACAGAATGGCACAGTCAGTGAGCGAAATCAATGTACGGGATAAATTAAGAAAATCATAGTGACACTGTTCATGAGCAGAGGTCTTGAAATGGCTATGTTGAAAATTTGCAAAAATTCCTAAAAATGACTGTTTTACGAGCGTACGTTGCGCAGTTCCTACGCACGCTCATAGGTTTGCGAATTTTCAATATTTCCACTCCAGATTTTCAACATTGCCATTTTTCCACACCTTCTTATGAGTAGTTTAGCTGTCATTTTTCACATCTCACCCAAAACATGTTTCTGCTCATGAAGCCACAATGGCTAGGTCAAAGCGAACTCAGTGTATGGGACATATTAAGAAAATCACAGTGTCACTGTTCATGAGCAGAGATCTTAAAATGGCAATGTTGAAAATTTGGTGAAAGAATTCCTAAAAATGACTGTTTTGCGGTGTCGTTGCTGGGTCCCACTGCGGCTGTGAGGTTTGCGAATTTTCAATATTTCCATCTAGATTTTCAACATTGCTATTTTCCACACCTTATGAACAGTACAGCTGCAATTTTCCATATGTCACCCAAATGTGTTATCGCGACATGAAGCATAATGGTGCTGTTGGGTGCGAAAGCAATGTTTAGGCAGATTAAGAAAATCACAGTTACACTGTTCATGAGCAGAGGTCTTAAAATGGCTATGTTGAAAACTTGGTGACAAAAGTCCATAAAATGACTGTTATGAGTGAGCATTGTGCAGTTTCCACGCATCCTTGTTAGTTCATGACTTTGTAATGTTTTCAGTCCAGATTTTCACTAGTGGCATTTTTCCACACTTCCTTATGAACAGTACAGCTGCCATTTTTCACAACATGGTCGAAGTGTGTTTTCACACTTTCAGTGCAGAGATGGTCGCTGTGGGAAATCATTGTTCAGCACAGATAAAGAATATTACAGTGACACTGTTCATGATCGGAGGCACCAAAATGCCTGAGTTGACAATCTGCTATAAAAAATCCCCAACCTAATTATATTATGGGTGTGCGTTGCACAGTTTCTATGTACGCTCGTGACTTCACCATTTTTTTAAATATTTTTACTACACATTTGCAACATAGCCATTTTACACCTCCCATGACAGAGTACAGCTGTCATTTTACATCCTGTTCGAATATTTTTGCACCTGTGGTGCTAAATGTCAGTAGTCACTGTGCATAGGCAGCTGCTAACAAAACTGATATTCCCCTGTTCATGAGGTGGGGTCACAAAACAAACATGTTGAAAATTTGGAGTGAAAATAACGAATGCCTGAGGTATTAGGCTTTAACTAAATCGCCCAACCCTCTAGAGAATGACAGGAATCAGGGGTGACTTGGGATTCTTGCCTGTGATGTTCATACCATTCCACACCCTGCAGTCACTGACAGGCATCGAGGTATGCCTTGGACTCTTCGGCCCCAAACTTCACCCCATTCTCCTGTATCGCGCCATCTCTCTTGTATTTCCTAATGAGATGGAGGCGACAAGGGCCAAGACCCAAAGGAACACGGCCACTTGTCAGTCTCTGCAGAGTGGGGTGTGGTGAAATGATGTGGCCGTTATGCCTGGTGACCCAAACGCACACCCCAATGCCTGTCACTCTCTGCAGGGTGGTGGTGGGGTTGGCTTCAGTTCAAAACTTCATTGCCATTCCTATTATGCAGCTCTGTAACTTCTACACTGCCAATGCCAGCAAGCAAACATTCGGCATTGACAAATGCTTGTTTTTAAGATGCATCGCTATTACAGCCTCTACCAAAATAGATGCAGTTTATTTGATGAATGTTCACAGCCAGAGATAGCTAGTGTTGTAGTACCTAAAATTAAATTTACATTAGCCCAAGAGGTATCAGAAGTTGAGGTTTTGCACAGGAAACAAAAATATATTTTCTGAACCAGGTTATACTGTAGTGATCGCTGCCATGGCTTGGCTTTCCCAAACCTCCTTGTAGAGAAGACAGTATGTTTTCCAACCATCCGAACCTGTGCAGAAAGGATGTTAATAAACATTAATTCATATGAAATGCTGAAAGTAAGTAAAGATGCCTACAGAGTGGACAAAAACTTGATGTTCTGTGCCCAGCATATTGAAGCTTTTGTGCGGAGGCCCCTCTTTTTCTGTGTGTGTTATTCCTGTAGTGAATCATTGTATTCAGTGGGAGCTGGGACTGCTTTGTTGCTTTTCAAGGAGGAATAAAGTAGTAGGAGAAATGTGGCAGGAGAAATAAGCTGCATCCCCAGTCACCGGCAGTATGCTGCTATAACTTTACATTGTGCCTGCAGCTTCTGGGTTCTGATTTGGCATAGAGTACTGCTCACTCCCTACTGGAACAAAAAGATCTCACGAAACCATACACCACAATTACAAATATGTCAGATCAGACAGATCATTTCTTTTTAAAGATACAGCACTTTCACAGCAAATGTGGCAGAGAAAATAAAGTGGCAGGAAGAATAAAATATCAGTTGGCAACATGTAAAGTTGTACACAATCCAATTTTCTGATCTGCAGCTCAGAACAATATTTCTCACCAAATCATACACCATGATATCCTTCTCTGCAGGCCAGGTCAGCTGAATTGTTTTAAAATACTCTTTCTGATACAAATTTCTACTATGGCAGGAGTAATCAGATGAACCAATAAATAAACACTGTTTATGTCTGACAACTGTTTGTTCCTTGTACTGCTGCATTAAGAGAGTTGGGGGTTGTGAAGTACTGCCACTGGCTTCTCTGTCCAGTTGAAAGAAAGAGTGCTTTCTAATGTGAAGCACTGCTGATATACATATTGCTATTGGCTCATCTCATGTGTTGTGAACAAATACTTGTAGTTTCTCCTCTCTGTTTTCATTCTACTCTCCTGCAGTTTCCCTTAAGTGAAGGAGCTAAGGGGAGACAGTCTGCAGTTTGTTGCAGAAACGTTTCCATAGTGCTATCAGTGAGCATGAATAATATGCATCATGGTAGATCACTCACACAAAATGATGCAGGAGCAAATCACTCATGCAAAAGGTCTCCTTAAACTTGACTGAAAATGCAGAAAAAAATATGCAGGACCACAATGGGCACTCACAAGCAACATTTGTTGGAACCTAAAAATACATAAAATTTAATGAAAAACATATTTTTAAATTGCATTATTACCATCATTGTATTACTCTTTATCTTCAAATATACTGTATAAAGCAACATACAAAATGGAAGATGCTAGAGGTATATAAAATAATCATAATTTCAAAATATTATTGTAAAACTCTATGTCACTGCAAGAGAGAATCTAGTAATTGGCATGAGGGATATTGGAGAACAGAGACTATGGGGGTATGTCAGCAATGAACAGTAACTATTATGATTACTCACACTGGGCTGTGACAGTCTTAAACAGTTTTACAGACTAAGGCCCCTATCTATTAAGGGTTGGGTTGCCTACATGCCATGGATCCAAGGTGAGTAGACAATCCTACATCTGAATACCATGAACCAGGGGTCCCATGAACCCCTCCATGCATTCACTGAAAGGATGCGTGTCCCTTCTGCAGAGGATCCTCCAGCTAGTTGTGCAGCTACATTCATGGCCAGTGAGAGGCATGTCTAGGGGCATATCCACACTCTGTGCTGTTCATGGAGGCATGGATTGCAGGCAAGTGGGGATATAGAATAGAGCAGCATGGCTCCTGCTACATCTTTTGCATGTCCCATCAGTTTACAACTGACAACTGGAATGGGATGAGGAATCCCCCCATCATGCTGCCCCAGTGCTTTGGACTGACTTGGAGGGCTGGAGGCAGCCATTTGGCATCGACCATCTTTGAAATACTGAACATCTTGCACCATCACAGTATCCTGTCCAGAGCAGGGGATCCACTAGGGGACCAGGATATGCATCTAGTTGGATGCCAGCCTTTGTCATCTGATCTGACCCTGCACAGCAGCAAACCATGGTGCAGGGTCCCAGACAGGCACTGTGTAGTGGTATGCATTTCTGTATGCCAGCCAGCATGCACCTGTCCATGGGTGCAGAGCTGGGTGGCCAGGGTATGCTCCTCTTGTGCATACCCTGCACCACTTAATTCCTAGGCCACAATGTCAAACCACCACAAATAATAAACACCCACAGCAGATGCCTCCCAACAGCACCTGTCAAAAGGACTATAGTACTGTAACTGATATTCATTGTTAACCTTCATGGCCCTGCATTTCTACTGTAGTCAGTTTTACTCTGAGCTAATTACTGCATTGGGAGCCAAAATGACTTAGCTAAATTGGCAAAGGCAAATCAAAGTTTGAAGCCCCAACTTGTAACCGAACCAAAAAATGGCCTAAGCCCACTTTTGTCGCCTTTACTATCACCTTGCTTCCTAACTACTTCAGATCTCATTGGTCATGTAAAATAAGCCATTCCGTGACTCCACTTCAGATTGATCTGTGGTGTTCCAAGGATTTCAGCATAATTTATAGGATATGATTAGCCCCTTTTGTCTATGGGTTTCTATACGGACAATTTTCTTGTTGTGGTACAATTCAGTGGTAATGAAATGTGATATCATTTTGATGTTACAACAATACCACAACACATTTTGGACTTTAAACTGCCCACCTGATGCTCCATCTCAGCACAGCTGTGAGATGAAATGGTACACTAACCGAGATATGGACAGAGCCACCTCTTAAAGCAAACAGTGACGGTCTCACAATAAGCAACAGTTTAGGTAAGCCAAGTTAAAAAAGTAGCACATTCTGCTTTAACAAAACCAATTGCTTTCGCAATAAGAGCATAATTTAATTTAAACCATATGCTATATAAAATAGTGTATGGTCAACAATGCAAAACAAGGATGATATTCTCATCTATGGATAGGGTGTCACTGGGGCCTCTCAATCTTTGTTCATGAAGCCCTTATGATTTCATCTCAAACCTGCAATGGAAACACAGCCTTCTGTATTGTTGCACATACACTATTTTATATGTGTTACCTTAACTTCTTCATCCTTTTACAAAGCCTAACAAAAGTATTTGCTTTTAAGTGTGAGTACCTTTCCTTGCCTTAAAAGCCTGTGCTGAAGTTGGGTAACACCATCATTGTTTTAAAGAATCATTCAAATCCTTGAAAACCACACCACACGATCATTTAGATTTAGGAGATTGTTTACACTGATGTTGCATTTCCTTTCTTTTGTATCTTTGTGCTGCAGCCCTACCTGTTATCTTAATGAAGTGGTTTATTTTTTTGTGGATGATTGATATACTGTACCTTACATTAGATAAAAAGTCACAAGCCGCAGTACACAGAAACTGACTCTATAAGCTATTTACACACAGACATAAATAACAATGCATATCCCTATACAAATGCAAATGCTAAATGACTGTCTCATTGAGATGATCACTACAAATGATGTTATAACTGGGATGCCTTGCCTTCAAAAAAGCATTTTAAATGTGAAACGCATCAGGCGAGTTTTAATGGGGTCTGATTTTTATTCTGTATCACTGATAATTCAATAAAGGATTCTTTACATGGATTCTGGTTGCCCGCATTCTGTTCAGGGTGGTGAGAGGCACACATTTTTTCCTTTTTGCATTTGTGTCACGAAACTCAAACAAATGAATTTTCTCCTGTTGCCTAGGGCATCCCAACTAAAAGTTTTCCCAATTTGTAATCTAGGGATGAGGGTGAATTGTAAATTGAGCTCTAGCTATAGGGACATAACTAGAATTTGGGACTGGGGGTTTCCATCAGTCAGTACAAAATGTCTAGACTGCCTGGCCAAGACCCTTGAGGAGGTTATAGGTTAAATGGGAGAGTTCCTGTCTAGTGACATACTTAAATTATGAACAGAAGAAGGATAAAACTTAATATCCATAACAGCTATAATCATATTTTATAAAGAAAAAATAAATTGTTCCTAGCCAATCAAAAACCAGTTTTTCTGCAATAACCAGAGAATAGACTGAATAATGGGGCAGTGGATCTGCATTCTGATTGGCAGCTGTGTGTGCACTTAACCAAACAGAGAGAAAGTCCAGTTTGCTTCCCAATTTAACACACAGCAGTCACACAGAGAGGTAAATAATTTTGTTTTTGTTGACTGAGAAAGGAGGATTAAACAATTCTGCCTATTTTCAGCCTCATCGGGGGGGGGGATGGGGATGCAGATGAAAACCAACTAACATTGAATCAAAATAAGCTGTTGGTGGTATGTTTATTTATTTATTAATGAATGGGTAAAATTTGGCCAGGACATTGGGGAAATTCCCCTACTCTCTCGGCAGGGGGACGTGCAGTCCGTCTTGGTGTCAGTCTCCATCGGAGCGGCGATGGAGCAGGACATGGAGGAGCTACGAGTACAAGCTGCACCACTACCTGAAGTGCTGAATGAAGTGGATACCTTTTTTGATGCTGCAGTACACTTGGATGAGGTTGTTGCGAGTTCTGAAGGAGTTTTGGATCAAGTTGTGTCTCTAGCGAATTCTGCTCTTATTTCGGGACCTGGTTCTCTGTCCGAAGCAGTTAGTGCTAAACCGATGATTGCTACTGCTAGCTCAGTTGGTATAGTTGCACCTTCTAAAGAACACATACTTGAGTTGGAGAATGCTGTTGATGTATGTCCTAGAGATACCTGGGAGACTGGCAGGAGTTGTCAAGCATTGGCGACAGCCCTGAATACTCCTAGCGTGGGTGTGGCTGGCGATTGGCTTAGCTTCTCATTCTTGGAGCAGTCAGTAGTTTTTCAAACTAACAATCTGCAACAAGACGGGGTTTCTGTTTTTTCCTTCTTGGCTGCACCTAAAGACAAACTGGCTGTTTAAACAGGTTTCATCACGGCAATCGTGGGCTGATTCTGAAATGGACATTTCTGTGCCTTGGTCTGTGGAGTCATCTTTAAGAGCTGCCAGTTGGGTGAAATTGCCTTTGTCCAAGCAGTGGACATCTGGGTTTGCTCCCATCCATATACTGGGTGTTCACATCACCAAGAGTTGCCTGCTTCTGGTTCCGTGGGTACTTCTCGTTCAGATACTAGACATGACTCAGATTTGGCTCTTGAGACTAGTTTGGAGTTATCTGATACTCCTACTTTAAATTTTAAGCAGATGGCTATGCTGGGTGGCCGGGATTTGGCTGTTTCTAAAGGGACCTGGTTCTCTGTCTGAAGCAGTTAGTGCTACACCGATGATTGCTACTGCTAGCTCAGTTGGTATAGTTGCACCTTCTAAAGAACACATACTTGAGTTGGAGAATGCTGTTGATGTATGTCCTAGAGATACCTGGGAGACTGGCAGGAGTTGTCAAGCATTGGCGACAGCCCTGAATACTCCTAGCGTGGGTGTGGCTGGCGATTGGCTTAGCTTCTCATCCTTGGAGCAGTCAGTAGTTTTTCAAACTAACAATCTGCAACAAGACGGGGTTTCTGTTTTTTCCTTCTTGGCTGCACCTAAAGACAAACTGGCTGTTTAAACGGGTTTCATCACGGCAATCGTGGGCTGATTCTGAAATGGACATTTCTGTGCCTTGGTCTGTGGAGTCATCTTTAAGAGCTGCCAGTTGGGTGAAATTGCCTTTGTCCCAGCAGTGGACATCTGGGTTTGCTCCCATCCATATACTGGGTGTTCACATCACCGAAGAGTTGCCTGCTTCTGGTTCCGTGGGTACTTCTCGTTCAGATACTAGACATGACTCAGATTTGGCTCTTGAGACTAGTTTGGAGTTATCTGATACTCCTACTTTAAATTTTAAGCAGATGGCTATGCTGGGTGGCCGGGATTTGGCTGTTTCTAAAGGGACCTGGTTCTCTGTCTGAAGCAGTTAGTGCTACACCGATGATTGCTACTGCTAGCTCAGTTGGTATAGTTGCACCTTCTAAAGAACACATACTTGAGTTGGAGAATGCTGTTGAGGGGAGAGCTGTGCCGGTCTGCCACTGCCAGCTTTGGATGGGGGTGGGAGCGGGGTTGTGTGGCACAGACATATGGCTGATGGGGGTGACACTGAATCACCAGGGATTTATTTTGAACTGGGGATCGGGAGGGAGGGGGTTTAATTTGTACCAAAATCACTGGACCACTTCAGATTTTTTTTTTTTTAACAGGAGGAATTGGAGAAGGAGCTACTGTACAGACTCGGAGGGATGCAGGTGGGGGGGTTACTGTACATTTCTGCAGCGGGTGGATTACCAGGTGGGGAGGGGAGGGAAGGGACCAATAGCCACCATGGCTAACTATTACATGTGGGACAGGTAGGGGGGGAGGGACCATTACCCACCAGGGATCTAGTTTTATAATACCATACCAGGCAGTTACCCTACCAAATTTTGCCTGTGGACAGAAGGCGAAATGTCACCATGGAAGGTGAAATTCAGCCACAGAAGGTAAAACTTCACATTCTGCCAGGTGAAATTTTGCCACTTTGCCAGGTGAAATTTACATTTCGGCTACTCAAAGTGGGTGGAATTTTGCAGATTTCTCCACGAAGCAAATTCTGCCCACTTCGCCCACCACTATTGATGGGTAGAAATTACTAAATTTGAAAAATGTTTCAATCTAGTATTTATTATGTGAGTCAGGATTTTATAATCTGCATTCAGTAAAGTAATTGGTCTACAATTTTGAATTTTTGATCTATCCTCTGATTTGTGTAAATACGCTATTAAATCTTCAATAAACGAAGAATTTATTGTATTATTTTGAAAATAAAAGTTATAGACTTTCACTAAACAGATGACTAATAGTGATTCAAAGGCTTTATAAAAATCATTAGGGAGTCCATCAAGACCTGGAGATGTATTGCATTTTAAAGATTTTATTGCTGTTTCTATTTCTATGGTCATCTCTTTTTGTAGTTTCTTAGCTTCTACTGTAAAGGTGGGGATCTGTATATTATGTAAATATTTAGAAATATTTTGTTTTGTTGGGGGTTCAGATGGAACAAAAGATGTATAGTGTTGTTGAATAATAGTCTCTATATCTTTAACAGTGTCCTTCTTTATTCCATCTTAAGTGGTTAAAAATTCTAAATTCATTGAGTCCTGTAGTTTTTTGCATGCTTCAAATGGATCTCCTACTGGTGTTTTTTGGGTACCCCCATAGAGCATTGCTTGAATAGTTTTTGACCTATCATACTGAAAAAGTTGCATGTTTTGTTTTATTTGAGAAATTTGAGCTGAATAATCTAGTTTTGATAAATATGTCAAAGTGTACAATTGTTGCAATCGTGTAAGTAAAGATAAATATTTTAGAAAGTTATAATTTCCTTTTTTTTCCATATTTAATTAACTAATGTTTTAAATCTGCTTTTGTGTCTAACCACCATTCTCCTATATCTGTATATAAAAATTGTACCGATAATCTAGCAGTAAGGAGCAACAAAATATTATGTTATACATATTGTTCTGTTAATATTGAAGTATTTAACTTCCATCTGTTCCTTATCTTTGATTTCTCACTTTTGACAGCTAATGGTAATTTTAACTCCAGTCGATCTGAAAATTCTATGGGACTTGTAGTCAATTCTCCAGGTGACAAGTTTGATGAAATAAAAATATGGTCTATTGTAGTTTTATAATTATTTCTAATATAAGTAAAATTTAAACCTAAATTATATATACTACAATCAATTAATCCTGCTGCAGCTATAATTTCCATCAACATATTAGTACCACAATAATTTTTTTTTTCTTTTCCCTTGAAGCTTTTGTGCCTTCTGAATATCACAATTAAAATCTCCACAAAAAACAATTTATAGGAAGTCGCTAAATATGGTTGACTAAGTTGAAATAAAGAAACCCTTTATGCTTTCATCTGAGGACCATACATGTTAATAAGGCGGCAATCCATGGAGTTCCACCAACCATCAAGAATAAGAGTTCTACCAGGAATGAGATCTATCAATTTGTATAAATTAAAATTATAAGACCTGAAACAAATTCCTAAACCATCTGCACAGTCTGGTCCAAAGGACCAATATGAAGGCCCCCATAACCACTCTCTCTTAAATTTAATCAGCTGTTCTCTGGAATACATCTAGGTTTCTTGCAGAAAAAAAAAACTATTTTTTCTTCATGTATATGGGAAAAAACAGCTTGGTGTTTTACATTGTTTAATAAACTGTGAAAATTTAAGGAACCAATTGTTAATGCAGCCAACATTATGAAAGAGAAAAAAACAGAAGATAACACTCTTATGCATTCTTTTTTCATCTTTCCTTTTTCTTATTTTTATAGTCCCCTTGCTCTGCACTTGTAGCTGACTGTCCAGAACCTATCATTTCAGAGTCAGAGTCACCCTGATCCGTATCAGAATCCCCTTCATTCATAAATAAAGCAGCATATGTATTGTTTGATTCAAAGGACACAGAAGGAGCAAGTACTTTTGGCTTCACATTCCTTGTAGATCTCCTCCTAGGTAACACAGAAACCATGGGAGTGGTCAAAAATACCTCTTTAGTGTAATCAGGATCTGTGTAACAAACCAGGGCTAAAGTTACTGAGCTTTCAAGTTCAAAAGAGGTAGGTTCTATGTTTAGGGAGGTCTGAGGGAGTGTTTCAGAAACAGCTATTATTTCATCTACTTCCGGGATGGGGGGGCAGATGAAGGAGGAGATACTACAGGAGAAGGAATTTCAGACTGAGGAGATGGATTTATAACAAGGTCCTGTGCTTTCTGGAGTAATAGCTCTGGACTAATACAAGTATCTTTATTTTTCGCTGCCCAAGGACAATCTCCAAAAACATGTCCATATTCTTCACACAAATCACATTTAGTGTGGTTAGCACATTGCATTGTGTTGTGAACAATCTCTCCACAATTGTCACACTGAGCATTATCACGTGTATTTGAAATATGAGTCCTGGAACCACACTTGTAACAGGCTCTGGGCTGACCAGCATAAAAACAAACTCCACAATCCCTTCCCAGCATAAATGAATTATGAATGTGCTCAATACCAGTGTTATTTTGGTGTAACTTCACTTTGTATTTCCATCCTCCAGTCCAAAACATTTCAGTGTCCAATGTAGCTTCAGGTGCACTCAGGACATCATATTTTTGTGACAGCCAGTAGGTAATATCTTCCACATGGACCCTCTCATTTCTAAACATAACCATACCATATTTAATAAGAGGTTTGGTTAAAGGGATTACCAAAAAGGGGGTCCATGTGGGGAAAAATTTCACCTGAGAATATTGTTCTTAAAATAATTCTAGAGCATAAGTTGTTCTAAAGCTAACATCATAAGTATCTTCTCCAGATATATTAATAAAGGCATACACCTCTTTTGGTGAAAAATGTAATGAATCCATCAAAAGTGTTTTTGCCACATATTGTCTATCTGGTCTGTCTGCTAATCCCCTTTATACCAAATGCATACAGCATTTTGCCTAGGGGCTGCCTCCTTCTTTGATTTGGTAAAAAGTTCTGATTGAAGAGGTTATTGTGGAAGAATCTCTTCTAAAGAATGTTTAGTTAAAGGCATGTAATTGATGATGAAGTTTCAGAATTCAATTTAGTGTCTTTATTCGTATGACTGTCAAGCTCTGGAAAATGTTCAACAGAATCCTTAGAAACGTTAGTTGCAATCGCCAATAAGTTTTGAGGTTTGCCTCCTAAGGTTTTTTTCTGTTTTTCTTTCAGCAGAAGGTGCTTTCCACTCTGGGGTAGCCTGTGAAAAGTTTAAAGTTGGATCCCAATCTGCATCTGGTAACCAGGTCCCAGTTGAATTTAGTTTCCAACCTGCATGTTTTAAAGCAAGTTGTGGAGTCCATTGGTCTTCATTTAAAATAAGGAGTGGGTAATTACGTATTGCTAGAGTTACAATTTTGTCTCCTTCATTTTTTTCTGTACAAGACATTTGTACATTCCCAGCCTCAATGTTCCTCTTAGCTAAGGTAAGATGCTGCCCGTTTATCTTTCAAATCTTCATTTTTTCCTGTTTTTAATGGAGTTCCTTTAGCAGAAAAGGAAAAAAGCATCACCCCTTCCTGGGAGTCTGTATATTTTTGGTACTGTATGTTGTGCTCCTTAGGAAAATATTTCACTGTTTCTTTTAAATCCAATGTTTTTTAAGGACAAACCCAGCTTCTCTTGTCATTTTGTCTTTATCCTGAATTTTCATATTATGTTGATTCCCCGTGTCTTTTATTTTATCCTGTTTTAGAATGTCAGATTCATTAATAAAAGGTTCAGTGTTTTTAGTAGTGGTTGTCTCCAAATCCTTCAAGATTTTATTAGGCTCTCGGCACATACCCGCTACAGTGTTCAAACTGCCAGCCTGAATACTGTTATTCTTATTCTGATCAGTCATACAATTTTCAGGCATTTCATTTTTTGTAAATGGATATGTATTTTGTCAGCTCACAGTAAAACATTACCTTCTGATTCCCACACTGCTGAAACAGTGATCACATCCTTTGGCTCAGGGCTCCTACTAGGAGTAGTGTTAAAGCCACCAGCCTGCAAAGTTATTTCTGTTTTTTTTCCTCTGTGTCAACAGCAACTACAGTGTTTTCCTTTAGCTTTTGGCACATGCTTGAAGTAGCATTTGAACTGCCAGCTGAAACATCCATTTCATACTCATTGTCAAACATTAAAAAATTAGGAAAAAACAGTTGACTCACCCAGCCCTGTCTGGGCCTTTGAAGTGACTGCATCATCAGAAATACTGACAGAGATCCGAAGCATCAGCTGAAGCTGTAGACTGATTTATTGAAGCAAGTTTTGCTTTTAGCTCGTTCTGAATCTTCCAATATCTTTCTTTTTCTTGTTTTAACTGTTTTTTTTCTAAAGCATCCTCCATGATCTGAGACCAGTCCATATTATCTTCAAAGAATCATCATTCTTCTCCATTGGTGCACTTAAGTCTTTCTCACTTTCTGAAACTGCAGCCTCCAAAACGATAACTTTCCTCTCCCATTTGCAAGTTTGCAGGCCTTGAAACCAGGCCTCCTTCTTTCAGCACATCCTGCTCCTCTACCACATCAGCACTTTCTCCTCCTCCTCTTGTGTCCAGCTTCAAACTGTGCCCCTCCATCCTGTCCACAGGAAGTGACAGCACCCCTGTAGTCAGAGTAAGAGAATTTCCCCAGTGTCCTGGCCATGTTTCCCTCTTTCACTAAAAAATACCACCAACAGCTTAATCTGGTTCAAGGTCAGTTGGCATTCATCTGTATCCCCTTCCCCTGGTTGGTGCCTGAAAATAGGCAGGATTTGTCTAGTGCACTTACCTGGTCAACAAAAACTAAATAAATAAATAAATAGACAGCATTTACAATATTTATTTAGTTTAGTGCAGTCTACTGGTCGTGATTTTAGTACACAGATTAAGGTTGTTCAATGTTCAATGAGGGATTTTCATGAATGCCAAATAGCTTTCCTTACAATGCAACAGAGGTTTGGTACTCAGGAAAAATTGGACTCTGTATTTCCTTTTTTGAGTTGTAGGGGCCGAATTGTACATAAACAATTGACTGAAGTTTGGGACCCTGATAAAGTCTTGGTCACACAGCCTCAGGAGATTATGAGGGTTGTGTCACAGTATCTGGGGGCTCAGTTTGAGAAGAAGGATACTGACTGGATGGCTTTTTTGCATTTATTTCCATTTTTGCATGTTCCTGCTATTCCTTGTGATGTTGTTTCTAAATTGACATTGGCTGTGTCCTCTGCTGAAGTCCTAGAGACAGTTAGAGCCTTACCCAAGGGAAAGGTACAGGGCAATGATGGTCTTCCGGCTGAACTTTTTAAGGTTATAATCCCCTTTATTACCTCTGAATTGGCTCATGTTTATACATGCATGTTGAATACAGGGGGTTCCTTTGGATATGACTCTTGGGATTGTGTCCCTTTTATATAAGAAGGGTGATAAGAGGGATTTAAGCAACTGGAGGCCAATTTGTCTTTAGAATGTTGATTTTAAGATTTTAATGAAAATTTTGGCATGGAGGCTGACACAGGTAGCATCCTTTGTTCTATCCAAATTTCAGTTTTGTGCTGTTCCAGGGAAGGTAATTACAGACCAACTACTGTTATTGTGGGATGTTTTTGAATCTAGTGCTTTTACTGGTACGGAGGGGTTTGTGGTGTCCCTGGATCAGAGGAAAGCGTTTGAATGTGTAGATAATGATTTTTTTGTAGTCTGCTTTACAGTTCTATGACATGGTTATCTCATGGTTGCAGGCTATTTATAGCTTGGCGGTAGTTAAACCTTTGGTGAATGGCTTCCTTGGATCTATGGTTCCTGTGCATTGTGGTGTTTGGCAAGGTTGCTCCTTAAGCCCTTTGCTTTTTTTGTATAGATCCATTACTCAGTCTATTGAATGATATTCATTTTTTCACACCAGTCTCTGTTTCTGGACATCATTTACCTTGGACTGCTGCTGTTTATGTGGATGATATTTGTTTACTTTTGAGATCTCCCACTGACGTTATTAGAGCACTTGATTTTTGCTCTTTCTATGGTGCTGCATCTGGGGTGCATTTGAATAAAGAGAAATTTGTTATTAAAAGACTTGGGGTGGCTGTAATTGCTCCTTATGTTGCTGGCATTTCAGTTCAGGAAGGACCTCTTCAGATTTTGGGGATAGCCTTTGATTATGGCTGTCAGGATATTCTTAACTGGGATAAGAAATTAGAGCAGTTTAAGGCTTTGGTGTCGGGCTGGTGTAAAAGTAGTATGGGAAAATTAAAACGTGTGTATTTAGTTAGAACTTATCTTTTACCTCTTTTTTTATATGTTAGTTTTGTCCCCACCCCAAAGGAAAGGGAGGCCATTCTCTATGGCTTATTTTTTCTGGCTATCTGGGGAAGTTGATTGAAGCCTCTTAAATGGAACGTATTGTATTTAAAGGTTGCAGATGGGGTTTAAATATGGTCAATCTGGTGTTATTCTTTTTCATTAACTTTTTATTTGCAAATCTACATCTGGTATGTCAGCAGGTACCTACTTGGTGGATGCCCTTGTTGGGCTCCAAATTGCAAGCTTGGTTTGATGGTTGGATCTCTGGTCCTTTAAAGATTTTTAAATCTGTTCCTTATTCACCTACTTATTATAGGGAACTGTTTGTTCGTATGAAACGCTGAGGTATTACTTAAGGAGAGGTGCTCCATAAATCCAAAAAATTATTATATTCCCAGGTCAGGGATTCCCATTTTACCAAATCTTGCACATTTTCTTTATGTTCTCCGACCTTTGTTCTCTGCCTATTGTGCCTGTTGCGCAATGAAAGGATTCCAGTGAAATATTGGGATCTGTTATGGCTTTGTTGCCATGATAAACTAAATGTCAATGCAAATCATAAACATAAAGCTTTGACGGAAAGGAGGTGTGCTAGACCACAATGTCTGATGCAATTGGAAACAATGCAACATTTATTTTTTTTCTTATTCTTTTATTCAGTCATTCTGGGGTTATTTGGCTGCATGTTGGGATATGTGGCCATTGCGTACTGTCTCTTATGAGACTTTGATTTATGGAGTGTATGGCCGAGACTGGGCCCACTGGGATGCTTGTACTCTTACTGTGATTTTTTCTGTCATTAAATGGTATGTGTGGAATGCTAGGTGTTTATTTACGTTACAGCAGAAACTACTTTCACATCAAGATCTTGCTGGTTGTATTTCTAAAGACATACTTTGTATATATTATGGGGAAAAATCTCATCAAACTGAAGTGTATGTTAGAAATGTGTGGAGAGATCTCCCATGGATAATGGATTCTGATGTGCCTGTTACGTGCAATGTTTTCTGTTTTTGTGCTTTCTGATTCTGTCTGAGATTATTTTCTGACCTTTGTTTGTGTTGTTTTGAATATTCAATAAAAACAAAATTCCTCTACTCTGTGATGACATTGGAGGAGGAAGTCCTGCTACACCAATGGAGAAGGCTCCTGAGATGGCTGGAATGCACCAGAATGGTGGCCAGTAATTGGTCTTGAGTGGCGAGCCTTTCCCCTAGTAATGTATATGGTTTTGGATGGTTTACAAGCAGATGCAGTTTTCACGATACCCCAGCAACTCCCAATGGGAATTACTGAGCCGGACCAAGCCTCACTAGCATAGGAAAATTTACTGCACTTAGCAGAATGGCTACCTACAACCAAGATGGAATACTCTGCAGCACAACACAGAGCTGAAGAGGAGAAGACTAAAAGAAAACTATCACTAAATATGTCTCCTTTACAGATGCTGGATCCAAGTAAAAAAATGTTTGCTTTTTTGGCTAGCTCTTCTGGTGGACTCGCACCCTCCCCAGCACAGAAAACCTTACTTCCTGCTGATTTCTTGCATCCTTCCTCTTGGTCAGCAGATGTAGCCTTGGAAGGCACAGGCTGGACCTAATGTGCCTCTGGTACATGGATTCCGGATAGGGATGTGCCACTTACTGATTTTCCTACCATTTTGGCTGACATTCCTGGGTCTCTTGAGGAACAACCACCTGTTCCTGCCCCAGCTCTACAAGCCGCTCAGCCCAAGGTGGAACATACACCAGTGGAGCCCATTGTAGCAGACTTGCCTGCTACCACAGGTACTATTTAATTTTCACCTGCAGATACTGCTACATCTGATATTTTTTTTATGTCACTACTGGTCTGCCTTCTTGGCAGGCAGAGGTGGTGTGGCCCCTCCTCAACCTGTTGACATTACAGTACCTGCTCAGGAGCAATCGGAGGCCCCTACATATGCTAATCTCTTAAAAAAAACTGTGAAACTGGTAAAAAGGCATTATGCAGTTTGCCTTACATTTTTGGGACCTTTGGATGACACTCCTAGTAGGTTTTATGTGGGGAAAGTTTTGCTTAAGCAACAAATGGGGGGTTCTCCAGCAGAGCTATAATCCTTCATCCATTTATCAGGGAAGCAATCACTTGATATAAGTTTCTGATCATCAGATATCTTACATAGATTCTGGTTGAAATATGCTATTGTGAAAACCAGCCCCACATGGGAAAAGTTCGAGGCTATACCCCTAACCAAACAAACATTCAAGGTTATAACAGTCCTTTTTTTGCAATGAAGGGGTCAATATTATAGATATTCTGTATTAGCTCAAAAAAAATGCAAAATCCAGGGCAACCCAGACCCCATTCTAGACAATGAAGGTTTTTGGACCGGGGGGTGGAGGTTGAAAATTAACCTCCATCAGGATGACTCTCTTAAATTGTTTTTACATCAGACGTAACAAAGTGTTTATTTTTTACCCAGGCCAGCCCCATCACTGTTATAAGTGTGGGTCTCCCAGACACTTAAGCAGCACATGTGATGTTATCAAATGTGCCCAGTGTGGGGGATCTGGACATTCAATGTTTCACTGCAGAGGCCCTTTGAAGTGCAGTTTGTGTGAAGATGGCCCCTCATTCACAGACTGTCCTTGGGCATCTCACAACACTTTGAATAACGACTATGCTATACAGGATTACTACATTAACTCTGCTTTAAAACAGGCTAATAGACATCTGTCTATCCTTCAGCCCCCTCCCCAAGAACCTTTTACTTGCCCAGAGGCTCCGGCAGTAGCCACAACTACCGCTACTCCAACTGTGGTTTCACATCCGGAACAGACCCCTCTTGAACCTGACATTTCTGGCTCAGTAACTGTGTTTTATGCCTGGAGGCCTTACTGAGGAAATTCCCCCATCCCTCTCCCAGTCTCTGATCCCTTTCAGGTGGTAGGAAGACATAGGAGCACTAGAAAAAAAGGGGGGGAAGTTGCACTGATTACGGTTGATCCTCTCCCTACAAAGAACAAATTTAATGGTCTTCCTATGCAAGAGGGAGACCTGGGCTCAGAGTCAGATTCAGCCTCATTTCACTCCTCCCAGATTGATGGGGGTTCAGAGGGAGAACTTCCCATGGATGATCAGAACCCTAAACCCCAGGCTCAGAGGATGGGTGAAAGAGCATGGGTAAAGAAAAAAATGTTGATGTGCAGTTTCTGGGTCTACTTCATTATATGACATTGCTGTGACCACTCTGAATATTAACAGCATAAAATCTGATATGCACAACTGGAATCTGTCTCATATGACATGATTTTCTTACAGGACACTAGGTTACATTCTAAGGAGGATGTACTTTCTGCTAGTCCTGCATGGCTAGATGGAGATTCATTTGGTCAATTCTGGTCAATGGAGGAAGTTTAAATAACCCTGATATTACTGTGATCCACCAGGCAGATATAGTTCCAGGCAAAATTTTTTGCTGGATTTTCATTGCATAGTGCTGCTTTTAGGTGCATAAATGTGCATGCCCCACAACAAAAGAAAGCACGGAGTGACCTGTTTCAGGTGATCCAACCATATCGTTTTACCTCAACTTATATTCTGTTGGGTGGTGACTTTAATTGCAGTAGGTATAAGACGGATAGCAGGTCTCAGACCTCCAAAGTTTTTTGTGATGTTTCTTGTCTCAATAATCTGTTGCCAGTAGTAGTTTGATTGATGCTTTTGATAAACCTGGGTTTATTCCCCCCAAAATATATTTCAGATGTGTTTTCACCACCAGAATTGATTATTGGTTTATTTCTCAAAATCTGGATATTATCCAAACCCTTACTGTCCTAGTACCCTCTTCTGATCATGTGCTTTTAAGCCTTACAGTTTCTAATTTTGAAAAAATGGGGAAGGGTCCAGGGAACTGGAGGATGAATCTTACTTTGTTTAACACTCCAATAGTACATGAGGGCTTCAAGGGGCTCCTGCAGGCCAGAAAATCGGTATGCTTTCTATATGATAATGTCCAGACTTGGTGGGAGGACACAAAAAGGGATAAACAATCCTTTTTTACAATGACAGGAAAACACATAGGTAAATATAAAACAGATAAGTACAAATTATATAGAACGAAATTGCAAACTCTATTATCTCAACAGAATCAGTATCACATAGATCTATCTGCTCAAATTTCCCTGGTCAAACAAAAAATGACAGACATCCAATATGATAGATATAAATCTTTGGAGGCAGAACAGAGGTTCAGGACACAAGGGAAACAGGATTTTACCAACCCATTTCAATTTGATCTTTCACAAAATCACAAGAAACATATTTTCATAAGCACAACTGGTGACAATAAGATGATAACTAGGAGAACAGAAATCTTAACTGAACTCAATAGCCATTTTTCTGCCATGTTCCAGGCTCCTACAGATGATCAGAGTGGCATTGATTCGTGGTTCGCAGATTGTGATCTGCCTGGCCTATCCCACTTCTCAGAAACAATACTGGTTCAGCCCATTACAGGTTTAGAACTTCAGGGTGTAATAAACTCTATGAGAGTGGGTTCAGCACTGGATCCTGATGGTATACCTTATGAGCTATATAAACACATTGCAGACACAATGCTGCCAGAAATAGTGCTACTTTTTAACAGAATGTTGATGGATGAACATCTACCTCCTAGTATGTGGGAAGGCCTTGTTGTATTGCTATATAAATCAGGTATTTGGTCCCAGTTGCCTAACTGGAGGCCAATTTCACTCCGGAATACAGACTTTAAGATTTTTTCTACACTGCTGACAAACAGATTGGCTCTGGTGGCCAGTGATCTCATACACCCCTCCCAAACATGTAGTATTCCAGGTAGATCCATTTTTGATAATCTGATTTTACTTAGAGAGATTTGGAATAGAGGCCAAACAGGCGAACTAACTGATTTATTTTCGCACTTGACCAAAGCAAGGCCTTTGACAGGGTTCTCCATGTCTGTCTCTAGAAATGCTTAGCAAAATATGGCATTCCATCTAATTTTATTAATTGGTTACGAATAGGATACCGACATGCTACCATAAGACCCTATTGTAATGGCTGGACTGGTAAATCCATTAAAGTACGAAAGGGCCTGCATCAAGGTAGTCCCCTCAGTCCATTATTGTATATTTTTTCTTTGGATCCATTGATTCACAAGTTGAATCAGGATATGAACATCACAGGTCTGTCCTTTTCCAGTCTAGATCCAGAAATTAAGACCGCCGCTTATGCGCATGATTTATGTCTTCTTCTAGCAGACACACGATCCTGTACAAGAGCCGGTCAACTTTTGTCCTCATTCTCTCAGTGTACAGTAGCTAAGTTAAATTTACACAAAGTAAATGTTTGCAAATTGGCATTGAACACCTTGAAATGGATCAGATTATTGGTGTTTCTATACATTCAGAACCCTGTAATATTATTGGGGTGATTTTTGGGAAAGAAGACATGGCTCTCTTAAACTGGCAAACTGAGATTCAACAGGTACTGACCAAAGATGATTTTTGGAACAAATGGAAGATGGCAAAAATGAAGAGAGTGTATATGATTAAAGGTTTTTTACTCTCCTTGTTTTTACACATTAGTACTGTGTACTCTTTGCCAAAACAATTAGACCAAGGTATACGGTTTGTTTTTTTTTCAAGTATACAGGGAAGCCGGCTTAATCCGGTAAAAAGGGGCATTTTGCTTCTGGAAAAGAAGCAGGGGGAAGCCTATAAGATGGTCAACCCAATATTTTCCTTTTTCTGTATGTTTACATTTAAAAACCTCAGTCCAGTTCTATTGACCAAAGATAAACTATGGATCCCATGGGTCAGAGTTAGTCTTAGCCCAATATTACAGATCTGGCCATTGCATGGCATAATCCCCAAACAAAGATCCCTTCCGACCCTTCCAGGTCATTTTCTTTCCTGTTTTGGAAAAATCAGACTTTGGTCATTGACAAAGCACCATTTTTTTTCTATCACTAGGAAACAGTTGTACCAAACAATTTTGGAATCATTTTTTTTGGAACTCTCCCACTTTGCCACACGAACCAATTCGGACAGAGCACAAATAGAGAACATGTTGACTTGTCCCTGCTTACCCCCACAAATGTGGGCTATCATGTGGCTGTCATCATTTTATGATTTTTCTGAAGAAAAGTACATTAGCTTAGTCTTCTTAGTATTCATAATGAGCCTTGATCTGGTGAACCACACCCTCAATTTTGGAGAAGGCAGACTGCAATTTAAATTGAAGTTCTGTATTAGTGTGACCAGTGGCAGTTAGTGCTGTATCATCAGCATACAGCCTAATGGCTCTATGCTGGGCCACCAGAGGTAATTCACTGTTAAAAATAAGAAACAACTGGGGACTTAAAATGGACCTCTGAGGTACCCCTCTAGTGACTTTTCTTTTCCTCGACACATGGCCCTGGACCTCAACCCTCTGTGTACCCCCATTTAAATAAGATGTTAACCACTTTAAAGGACCATCAGTGATTCCTTGAGGTCGCAGTCACCTTACAAATAGGGGGTGGTCCACCAGGTCAAAGGCCTTTGAGAGGTCTTTAAAGACCACTGCTGTCTCTAAGCCAGAGTCCAGTGACCTATTTATCATATCAGTGAACTCCAACAGTGCTATAGAAGTAGAGTAATCTTTTCTAAATCTTGATTGATATGGGGTTGGCAAATTATAGTTGGTTAAATAATCAGATATCTGAGCAGAAGCACATTTTTCCAAACACTTGGATAAAATAGGTAGCAAAGCTATCAGCCTGTAGTTGTTGACATCAGCCTTACCTCAATCCTTTACAGATAGGTTTTATTTTACTCTCTTCCCAAAATGATGGAAAATGATCTATCTGTAAGCTCCAATTAAATATGTAAGCAACTGTTGGGGTAATGTAAGAAGCTGATAATTTTAGGAATTGACAGTCCATCCCATCGGGGGCCTGGTCACTTGTGTATATTAATTTTATTTAGTTATTTATATACATTTGATATAGTAAGTTTTTTAAATCTGAAAAAGGGTTGATTATCATGTACCAAGTTTGAGGTATTGACTCATCTTCAATGCTCTGAGCTGAGGAAAAATTATATTCTGATAGAGCTATAAAAAAATAATTTAATGTATTAGAAATTTCCTCTGAATTTTCTAATATTTTATTGCCCACCTTTAATCTAATTTTTGTTTGTGAAGATCCCAACCCAGATTTGTTAGTTGTTTAACTATATTCCAAAAATGTCTTGGATCTGAGCTGTGTTCAGTTTTATTCTTGTAATATAAAGTTTTTACCATTTTTATAATGCATCTGGGTAGAGGGAACCCTGGGGAGAGCTGCAGGTTTGGGGGGTGGGCGGAGCTGACTGTCACCAAAGACGAAAGGGTGCTAGTGGTTACCATCTCTGACTTTAAGGCATCAAAGCAGTGCACAAAAGGGGGGGCCAGTGTCATGCTGGGTTGCATAGGCAGGGGTATCTCTAGCAGAAGGTGGGAGGTGGTGATGCCAATGTATAAAACATTGGTAAGGCCTTACCTGGAGTACTGTGTGCAGTTCTGGAGGCCACATCTGTGCAAGGACATAGATAAGTTGGAGACTATCCAGAGAAGGGCAACAAAGATGGTGCATGGCTTGTACCACGCAACATATGAGGAGAGACTAAGGGATCTCAATATGCACTCACTGGAGGAGAGGAGAGAGTAGGGGACATGTTTGACACATTCAAGTACCTGAAGGGCACAAACAAGGTGGAGTTGGGGGACCTTTTCCAATGTAAAAAAGTAATAGAACAAGGGGGCACAATATGAAATTGGAAGGGGGGTATATTAAGAGGCAATGTGAGGAAGTTTTTCTACACAGAAAGAGTAGTCAATGCTTAGAATAATCTGCCACAGTAGATAGTGGGGGCGAGCACAGCGGAGGAGTATAAGCATGCCTGGGACTGGCACAACAGAAGCTTGAGAGGAGAGGAAGTGATGAAAAGTCATTGATCAGATAGGGTTAGTGGCCACATACCATGTATAGGGCCTATGGGAAGACTGGATGGGTCTAGAAGTCCTTATCTGCCAACAATTTATATTTTTTCTATGTTTATATGTAGTGAACCATACACCATAACCACTTTCTTTACTAGGAGTGTACGGCTGTGGAAGTGCCACACACTCAGAACATTTTTTCTTTATCAGTTGTGTATGCTTGTGGACTTTATCACAAACACAGGACCAGAAACATCTGTGCTGTCATATGTGGTTTCACAGGACTTCTGTCACTCACCTCAACCCACAGCAATGGCCCTTGCTAAGGGAAATCTGGTGCCCATCAACGGACCAGTTAGCCCTGCCTTATAGACTCCAGATGGCATTCCTCTCACCCTTTGGCCCAATCAACAGTCTCTGCCATTCCTTCAGGGTTACATCAAGAACAAGAGCCTTCACTCACACTGAAGTGCTAAAGGACTCCAAAGTTTAAACTTTAAAAGATACCTAAGTGTATGAGGGTCCTAACACGTGTGATCAAGCCTTATGTAAGGCACGCACACCTCAGCCAAGTCCCTAATGAACAGTCTCTGCATCTGTACTCACATATTTTGTTGCTCCTTCCTTTAGACTTGGAAAGCAAACCCAGAAATGCACGTAATTTCCTTGGCAGCTTGTCAGAAAATTCACACACAGTCCTCTCTCATAGGCAGATGTACACACTCTGAATCTTCAGGGGATTGTCCCTTGGCTCTACTGAAACATGCAGTCCCTTTCACTCCCCCTGGAGTGAAAATCAAGGAATCCTGCTGGAAAAGGTCTCCACCACTTCACTGCTAACTGTTACAGGGATATCTGACACAGAGCCCACTGGTGGAGCTCCTGCCATCTCTGGCTGTCACAGTTGAAGTAACTGAACATTGTAAAGCTTCCCTTGAGCAGCTGATTCAAAAATGGCTATGTTGCCGTGAGAGTTCCAAATAACATAATCATCCTCACCCAGACTAGCTGAGTAAACAATGATATAATTTTGTAATGAACCACTTAATGATCATCCTTACCGACTACCATTTAAACTGCCTATGGGGTAATAATGATGGGATTCTAGTGACCCCAGGGGATGGAGTGGTTACATTTGCAATGTTATAGCTGGCCTATACCACCTTCTCCCCCTCTGTCACTGGCCGCCATGGTTTTTCAAGATCAGTGTTGATGACTTCTTGCCCATCCCACTGCAGTGTGATCGCTGTGAGCTGAGGTTGTGCACTCTGCAGGGGAAAAGGCAGCTATTAGACAGCCGTGTGTGTAGCCTGGTCAAGGTCCCCCACATGCCCAGATGCATTACCCTGCATTCCCTATGTATCACTTTGAATGTCCCTGTGCAAGACCTTTGTAGGCATTCATGGCCCAAGGAAGTGGGCTGCACTCCCACCGGTGGGTTCAAGAAGAAATCAGGTGGTACCATTACTGTCAGCAGAGTATCCACCAAACAGCTCCAGCTCATATGGCAGTCACATAGCCAATGCCAATGCCACCTTTTTCCTCACACATGGCAGCATTGGCTCCTGTGTCCCCAATCATAGCTGGATATCTCCTCCTATTACAGTAGATGCTAGACTCTTTCTATAGCATGGGGAAGCATCTCCATGTCCATTACCTGGGCTGATGTGAGGCTGATACAGCACTGTCTGTCAAGCATCACAGTATGCTGTAGAAGTCCCTGATGCATGTGATGTACAGCTCTGCCTATCCACATATGTGGGATGTTGCTGGCCACAGAAGACTGCTGTACCTCTATGGTGGCTGATGCAGCATACATAATGTCTCTATTTTCATGGCAATCACAATGGGATGGCCATTTCTGGAATCCAGCAAGAAGAGAACTCACCATTATGGCCTAGGTTAATGTTTGACCATACTTGCTAAGAAGGGACCCATCAGAAGGAAGCAATCCACATGGCTGTAGAGTTGTTGTATATGTATCACCCTCTTCTGTCACACATCTCCCGCTAGTTCCTTGTTTTATGTCTCCTTCCCATGCTTGTCCTAAGTTATTCACTCTCACATCACTCACACCTAACTTGATCACTGCTCACTCACTCACAACTTACTCCCTCACTCACCCAGCCACTCAGTACTCACTCTATCACTCACTAACCACTCACTCACTCACTTACTCACCCACTCACTGTATAGGCAGTGGTGTCCTTTCTGAAACATATGTGTCACCATCTAAGCATACCACATTTAATTGACACACTTCTGCCCCTTAATCCAGACCCCCTTTTCCTTGATCAATTTGGTGCTTAAAACATCAATGCATGTCATTTTAGGTAGCCTAGTTAACAGCAATGAATATTGTGTTCCATCAAAATGGAGAGTGTTTTGAATTATATGATCTCTACCTTGCAATGGGCCTGGCTTTTCAAGTTTTCCACCACTGTAGCAAGGATTGTATCATCCCTTCAGAGATCAGATAATGTGTCCCCCATGCGACGATGACAGTCTGCATATTTTATGGTGCATTGACTATAAGGTGTTGCTATTAAGTTTTAAAGTCGTGAATGATCTGACTCACCTTAACTCAGTGAAATCCTGACTCATGCTCTGATCAGGGAGATGAGATACCTGGGTAGGATCATCTAAGAGTGCCAGCTTCCAGGTAGAAATAGACAGGGGAACTGTGCTTTTAAGCTGATGGTATCTGCCTACTGAACCCTGTGTTGAAATACGCATGTCTTTCTGTCTCTGTCTCTGTCTCTCTCTCTCTTTTTCTCTCATTACTGTAAACCTAAAAGGGCTTTTATGTTTGCTTGCACGCATGTGCAAGAAATGTAGTGCCATCATCTGAGTTTTTGGAGATGTGGCAAACCTCTTCCAATTCAGTCAGTGTGTTTGCAGGCGTGGCCGCAGTTCTCCAATGGCTGCTGGAGCTGTCTATGACAGCAGTCAAAAATGCAGTGGAGTACTGTTGAAAGGGGAAGCTACACTTCAGTGAGCTTCAATAAGATAGCACCTGCTCATGCACGCTCCCCCTACACACACACACATGCACACACATACTGTGTGCTAGCCCACTCACACACACTGTGTGCCGACAGGGTGCCCAATCCCCGTCCGGGCTGTGCTGTCACCCCCCCCAAACAGAGTTTCACATGCCATGCTGGGTGCCCACCCCAGTGTGGCTATGCATTCTATAGCCGATGGGGGTGCCCAATCCCCCATCGGCTCCACTGGTCCCCCACCCAGAGTACAGGGTGCCACGTTGGGAACCCACCCCAGCGTGGCAACAGATGCTGTCACTGACAGGGGTGCCCAATCCTCTGTCAGCTCCACACCCCCCCAGAAAAGCCGTCCTTGTGCCACACTGGGAGCTCACCCCAGCGTGGCAAACATCCCGCGTCGTCCCGTCGGCTCCACTGGTCCCCCCCCAAGAGAGTACAGGGTACCATGCTGGGAGCCCACCCCAGCATGGCAACAGATGCTATCGCCAATGGGGGTGCCCAATCCCTTGTCAGCTCCACACCCCCCCAAAAGCTATCTTGTGCCATGCTGGGAGCCCACCCAGCATGGCAAACATCCCACGCCGCTATTTAAAAAAAAAAAACTAAAACACAAAAACGGTCCCTTGCTGTTCTGCCCCCACCCACACTCACCCACTGTGCACCCTGCCTCCCCACCCCCTCACCCCATACTTACCTCCGGACTCTGGGATGATCTTCAGTGGACTGGGAACATGTCTGCACTCTTCAAAGCCAACCTCGAACTGAGGAAATGCTGGTAAACTGTATAATGGGATAGATAGGTTTTTCAACTTTGCTGCATATCTCATGCATTTTTGGAATTTTGCACCAAATTTTCAACATGAGGTTTTGGGACCCTTCTCATGAATACTTTCACTTTCATGGCATTAATCAGCCCAAAGTGAGATTTCGTAGTCACTGTGTGAAATCACCTTTCGGGACCGATAATGAAACAACACTGCCACTGTTCATAAGGTGGGCTCTCAAAAAGCCTATGTTGAAAATTTGGTGGAAAAATTCTTAAAAATGACTGTTTAACGAGCGTGTGTTGCACAGTTCCTATGCACACTTGTAAGTTCATGAATTTTCAATATTTTCACTCCAGATTTTCAACATTGCCATTTTACCGCACCTCCTTATGAGCAGTATAGCTGTCATTTTTCACATCTTGCCCAAAATGTGTTTCCGCCCATGTAGCGCACAATGGCACAGTCGGTGTGCTAAATCAATGTATGGGACACATTAAGAAAATCACAGTGACACTGTTAATGAGCAGAGGTCATAAAATGGCTATGTTGAAAATTTGGTGAAAAATTCTAAAATGACTGTTTACAAGTGTGTCGCGCGGTTCCTACGCACACTTAATAAGTTTATTGAATTTTCGAGTATTTTCACTCCAGATTTTCGAAATTGCCATTTTATTACACTTCCTTATGAACAGTACAGCTGCCATTTTCACATGTCACCCAAAATGTGTTTCCGCATATGTAGCACACAATGGTGCAGTCAGTGTGCGTAAAGCAATATTTGGGACAGATAAGAAAATCACAGTTACACTGTTCATGAGCAGGTGTCTTAAATGGCTATGTTGAAAATCTGGTGACAAAAGTCCATAAAATGACTGTGTTATGAGTGCGCATTATGCAGTTTCCACGCACCTCGTAAGTTCATGACTTTGTAATATTTTCAGTCAAGATTTTCACCAGTGGCATTTTCCACACTTCCTTATGAACAGTACAGCTGTCATTTTTCACAACATGGCCAAAATGTGTTTTCACACTTCAGCGCAGAGATGCGTGGTCACTGTGGGAAATCATTCTTCGGGATAGAAAAAGAAAATCAGTGACACTGTTCATGATCAGAGGTCCCAAAATGCCTGTGTTGACAATCTGCTATAAAAAATCCCCAAACTAATTACATTACAGGTTTTGCGTTGCACAGTTTCTATGCACGCACGTGACTTCACCAGTTTTTTTAATATTTTTACTGCAGATTTGCAACATGGCCATTTTTTACACCTCCCCATGAACAGTACAGCTGTCATTTTTTACATCCTGTTTGAAATGTGTGTTTGCACCTGTGGTGCTAAATGCCATAGTCGCAGCTTTCGGCTAACAAACTGATATTGCCACTGTTCATGGGGTGGGGGTTACAAAAAAAACATGTTGAAAATTTGGAGTGAAAATACCAACGAATGCCTGAGGTGTTAGGGTTTCCAACCATAAGGCCCCACCCTGTAAAGAATGACAGGCATCAGGGGTGTAACTTGGGATTCTTGCCTGTAATGCTTATACTATTCCACACCCTGCAGCCAGTGAGAGGCATCGAGGTATGCCTTGGACTCTTCGGCCCCAAAGTTCACCCCATTCTCCTATACCACACCCATCTCACCATATGTCCTGATGGAATGTGGTGCGAATAAGGGCCAAAGATCCCAAGGTACACCGTGACACTTGACAGTGTCTGCAGGGTAGGTTGTGGTGAAATGGCATGGCCGTTATGCCTGATGACCCAAAGGCACACCCGAATGCCTGTCACTCTCTGCAGGGTGGTGGTGGGGTTGGCTTCAGTTCAATACTTCACTGCCATTCCTATTATGCAGCTCTGTAACTTCTACACTACCATTGCTAATGCCAGCAAGCAAACATTTGGCATTGACAAATGCTTGTTTATTTTTGTAATGCTTCATCTATCATTCAGTTGTTTGTCTTTGCTGATCTGCTCACTTTTAAAATATTGTATTCTCTTTTATCAAGGTTCCTCCTATTTTACATTAGAAATGTGTACTGTTTAGTATTATTGTAAAAACATACACAATGCAAGCAGAAAAAAAATCATCTGTCCATCCTGTCTGACATGATATATTCTGTGATACTTTTTGATGTAATGTCTTGATGGGATTTATGCCCTCATTTCCACTATCAGGGTTGGGTCTGTGATACTCTTTTGATAAGCACTTTACTGTTATGCTGATGATACTACTTGTTCACACTAACCTCAATTTTTCCTGTTTAATTGGCCAGTCACTGCACAGACTGCAGTTAAATAGAAATATACAACATAAACATTTCAGTCGTGGACAGACAAGGATTGCCAGGCCCATCCAGTGTGCATGTTAGGCCTATTTTATTTTGTGGTCTCTGACCCTATCTGGTCAGTGGATATCTGTCCATTTATCCCATCCCTAAGGTTTAATCATGGTTGTAGAAGGCATGTTCAAATCCTTCCACTGTGCTTGCTCTCAACACCTCCTGCAGCAGACCATTCTATGAGTTCACCACAATGTTTGTGAAAATGTTCTCACATGTTCCCATCATCTGCCTATCTCCATTTGTATTTTGCATATCACCTGTTGCAATACTCCTCATAACTTTGAAGATGTCTACCCCATACCCATTTTATAAGCCCTATGGGTATTTGTATGGTGTTACCATGTCCCCATTTTCATTCCTTTATTTTATCAAGAACATACAGTATGTAGATCCCTTAGTGACTTCTGTACATTTTGTGGTGATAGTCATGTACCATCTTGGTTGCTGTGGTCTGCACTGCCTCCACCCTGTCAATGCACTTGAGAAGTTGATGGCTTGTGGAATTGCACAGAGTACTCTAGGCTATGGTCCAAAAGGAATTATACAATGGCATCACCATCTTCACCCTTCTGCTAGTGATAACTCTGCCTCTGCACCCCATCAAACCACTGGCCCTCCCAGCATTATTTCTGCTTTGGTTTGATGCTTGTAGTTTATCAGAATTTTAGCCTTCAAGTCCATTTCTTCCTTTGTGATAGTCAGTGTTTCCCTGTCCCATAATCTTAACCTATATCAAGTTCCATGTTCAAGGTGCATTATATTGTGCTTTTATTGCATTTGATCTGTATAAACCCCCATCACCTCCCCATGGATATTCATCTGTATCTATAAACTGTCTTGTCAGCTTCAGTACCAC
Organism: Neoceratodus forsteri; assembly: GCA_016271365.2. Classification (NCBI taxonomy): domain Eukaryota; kingdom Metazoa; phylum Chordata; order Ceratodontiformes; family Ceratodontidae; genus Neoceratodus; species Neoceratodus forsteri. The sequence continues at coordinate 877,453,475 of CM057458.1, read as the reverse complement.
TTATATTCTCTCAGTTTGTACCTTTTAGCTTTGACCTTGTCTGACATTTCTTGTGCAAGCCATAGCGGCTTTCTCTGTTTTTCTTTCCTTTCCAATTTAAAGGGATGCATTGATCCATCACTTTCAGTATGGCTCCTTCTACTGATCTCAAGTTGTCTTCTACTCCTTCCTCCCCCCATCTCCCCACTCCAACTACTCATTTTCAAGGGCTAGTGCACAGTGTATGCTCTTTTCAGTGAAGTCTGTTCTCCTGAAATCTGGAACCATCTCCTTTGTTTAAGTTGAGTTCCTGAGTCAACGTAAAACCATACCATGTTATGATTACTGGAACCCAGTTATCCTTCTACCCAGACTTGTATGTATTTGTTCCTGTTTGTAAATAACATATTCAGTATTGCACTGTCTCTGGTGGGATCAGTCTCAAACTGCCTGAGACCAGAGCTTAATGTCAATATTGCTGAAGAGGCTGCCTGTGCAATTCTCTTTCATCATATTGAAATCCCCCAGCAGCTGTGATTTACCTTTTGTTTACATCTAAGGTATGTAGTCCATTATCTCTCTACCCACTTATGCCCACATGTGCAGGAGGCCTATGTAGCACTTGTGTGCATAGTATTGTGCCACTATCTGGTTCACAAGTGTCTAATAGTGCTGTGGTCTCTTCCTGCTTAATCTGCACCTGTGTACCCTTATAACTTCTTCTTTATTTATCTTACGCTTCCAATGATTCCTGATCTGAGTGTGACCTGGTACATTTATGTCACACCCATTATTTGCAGTGTAGCAGGTACAGTACCACTTATTGCTGCTCTGTCCTTCTCATCTGCTCCTATCAAGACCTACAGGCCTGGGAATTTAATTCCTCAGTCTGGCATCATTACCTACCTTTCTCCTATATGTTCTGCAACCTAAATTACATATAGTAGCATTCACCATTGCCGTGCTCATGTACATTCGACGAGAAGGAAATAGAGTGCGCTTCCTGCATCAGTTTCCATCTGAGCTGTGAACCTCATTTGTCTTGCATTCAACATCAGTTACTACACCACCAGCCACTTCTAAAGCTTCCCCAGTTCCCTTCTCATTTGTTTGCACCACCCCACTGGATTATCACTATGTTGCAGATACAGTTGTTATCCACAGTCACATGGACTAGTCCCTCAATGCCCTTCTCAATGTCACTAATTGATGGAAACAATACTTGGAAAGAGTTCCTTCCTATGTTTTCATCAACTGTTTATTAACATTCAAACATAGAAAAGTGAAGGCAGAAATGGACCACCAGGCCCACCTAGTCTGCCCACATTGCCTAGACTACTGATAGGACTTGACTGTAAACCCCTCTTTCCAACAGGCCCGTGTGCCTTTCCCACACCCCTTGAATTCTCCCAATGTCCTCTATTTGACCACCTCTTCCAGAAGCCTATTCCATTTATCCAGCACCCTTTCTGTGAAAAGTGCTTCATAATGTTTCCTCTGAACTTCACCCTTACAGTGTTATGTAACCACCCTACATACTGTTTCATTTGTATATCATTCTCCTGAAAGGCTATATTGTTCATGCTGATATCATGTAATTTTCAAAAATATTTACAATAATGCCCACAGTTATAAACAACAGCAAAATAGATAGATAGATAGATAGATAGATAGATAGATAGATAGATAGATAGATAAATGAATAGAAAGATAGAATGTTAACTGAATAAATTAATATCAGTAATAGTAAGTACATCACAGTTGATTCTTAGTGGTCTTCTCTAAAAGTTATCCATGTTATGTCTTCTTCAATTACTAAATGTGACTGATCTTCTCATTTTATTAATTTGAACAGATCAACATGTATTCCAGTCCACACTTATTTGAGCAAGAGACCGACAGTGATTATATAACTGATGAGTCTTCTGAGTCTGATGGTTATGTACAGTCTGTCTCTGAAAGGGGTTTAGGCGTAGCGCCATATCAGTTTGAGCCGTCTGCCTCTGAATCAGATGGTGATCAGGAAAGTCAACCTGCAGAGGGAGAAGGCGGGGCAATTAGAAAGGGAAATCTTGATTGGTATGTCACTGTTGAATTACATATTCGACATGTACAGACAGTAGTGTGCTGTTCTTTCATTTTCATGGCTCAACCAGTAAAGGTATAAATGAATTTACCCCCTAGTTCCTGGTAGTCAAGTTTCCGTCTACCACTTTTTGCATAGTATTGATATAAATGAACATACCCCCATTCCCTTCTAGTGTATACCTCCCCAACCCCCATGTGCAATGTATAGATGTACATAACATTTTGTTAATTATGTAGTGGTCTACAGAACCCCCCTCAAACTCCCATCACAGCAGGTAGAACCAACCACCTAGCTCCCACCTTCCCATCTCAAAAGAGTACCTGGAAGAGCACAGGCTTCCAAACCCCTCCATTGTCAGAACACACTAAACTGTCACTGAGTGCACACTGTAAAGTGTGCACACTCATTGACAATCAAGGAGTGTGTACACATTACAGTAATGCTCAGTACCAGTTTAGTTGATCAGCCTGCCATGGAGGTTTGTGGATAGCTGTGCCGATTCATGTCACTGTCTCAGGCTGGGGAAAGGGATCGGTGTGGTTGGCAGTACCAGTTGTGGTGAGGGGTAGGGGACACTATACCACTAGTCAATTGGACTAATGTTATATTCATCATTTCTTGTTGCATCAGGGCACCATGGTGGGGGGGCACTAGAAAACCAGGGAATGGGGGTATGTCCATCAATATAAATATCTTCTGCATAGGGGAATGGGGCCAATTGACTAGCAGTGTCTGGTGTTAAGTAACCAAAAAGACATGATGGGGTGTATATTAGGAAGTTGTATCACATAACTAGGGGGTGTAGTGAGGCACGAGGCCACAGGCCAAGTGCATTCAGTCCCCTAGCCATGTGTTAGGACTGTCTAACGCACATCCCAGAGTGCCTTATTGCACTTATAAAATGAGTCTGTGTATTCTAAATGAGATTTCTATATTTAGCCATGTGTTAGACACGTCTAACTCATGGCTAACAACCAATCAGATTGCTTGAAATCATTTGCCCATTTTATAAGTATCTTTATAACATTGTCATTAGTGAGGGAGGTAATATATTACCAGATACAGGGGGAAGAATGATTTCTCTCTCTACCTAGTTCTTTGTGGGGGTGTGGGGGATGCACTATTCCATCAGTGACATTGGATTCAGGTCAGGTAAATGCAGTGCGGACATCAGCAATGGTGGACCACGTTCTCTTGCCAGAAGTGGCATGCAACAATACATCACATGAGACATGTATCTTTCATACAGATGATGTTGCCATAAATGTGGGGTCTTACCTGCTGGGATACCTTATGAAACACAGTATGGTGCATTATCCCTGGCACTTTGGTCCCTGGTACAAACTGGTGTTTGCCACAGCTTGCACCAGTCTAAGCCAGGGCTGAGAATCAGGCCACAAGACTGTAGCTAATATCAGTATGAATATACTGAAATCAAAAGTGAAAATTGACACTGCCAGCTAATGAATTTATTCAATACATCTTCCCCATTACCCTGTGCTAGCCATTATCTCCAATGAGTAAGATAACGGTAACAACAGCATCGGCAATGAGATATGCAGCTGTACCATTAGATTAATTGAGGTAACATAGGCTTGAATAATAGAATGTGCAACAATTTTTCAGATATGAGAGACAACAAAGTAATGTCTAAGATATACTTACAATATGATGAAATACATCTGTGACAGACATTTTTTACAGAAAGGAATACATAATTCCATTTTAAACTTAGAAAACAATGTCTGTCATGTGCTACATATAGAAATTAGAAATAATATCTGACTGTCTTACATCTCTTATAGAGTATAATGGATAGGTAAGTATGTGTTATGGATTTTTTACACCCCTGAGGTGTGTGATGACCCAAAAACCTCGAGAATGAAGCTTGAGAGGTTTGTGAGGGCATTGCACACCTCGGGAATGTAAAAGAAATCCATAAACACACACTTTTCTATACTTTATTTTTTTATAATTACTGGTGCAGGGAGCTTTTTTTTCTGTTAACACATTCAGAAGTAGTTCTGTGAAGAGAGAGAGACACTGATTTACACACACACACACACAGTTGTTCTCCCTGTCTGTCTCTTTGTAGAGACTTTTTTTGTTTTCTTTTTTATTTAAAAAAAAAGATGTTCTGTGGAGCCAGCATGGAAGTGTAATTGGTAGACAGCAGTCAATGAGGTCCATTCCCAAGCTGACTCACTATCTACCAAAGCGCCACCCTCCCAAAATGTTGGAAGAGCAGGATCAACCAGATATTTTTTTCCCCATTGTAAATGCTCAATGAACAGTAAAGAAATTAATTACCTCAAAGAAGAGGGAATCTCCTCAGTTCGAGTCCCCAGGAGCGAGAAAACGGAGCCGCCATGTTTTTTAAGTGTTTGGCCCACTCACTCAAAGCTGAAGAGCAAATGAGGTGTCATGCTTATAGTGAGTGACAGTGGATGACATGCTACTGAAAGCAAAATGTTTTGAAAATGCTGTAATGACCTGATTACGGCATTTTAGTGTACTCGTAATCTGATTGATAAATTGGGTAAACAGTAATTATATCATTATAATGTAAGAATAAGAGAGTCTCAATAGCAAAGTATCGCAATTATAGTCCCCTGCCAGAGACATTGCCATGGCACATAGACAATAATTGAATGCAACTGCCATCTCATGTACTTGCAGCTCTCTCCCAGGTGAATGTTCCACCAAGATTTCTTGACCAAAATTCCTCCAATGTGTGGGAAGATATACTGCAAGTCTTCAGGGACAGATAGCTGGCAACTCCCAGGCAGGCCCTTCCCAAGCCTTGCAGCCCCATTCTTCTGCAAAGCGGTTGTAGCCCCCTTCTGTTTGGAGGGGCTCCCGCCGAACTGAGCCCAAACTCAGAAGTCGCTTGTGTTTTTGAAGCTTTCTCCAGCTCCTCATTGGCTGAAAGCACTGTTGCACTGAAAAATTAAAGAGCTAGTGGAACCAAAACAGGCAGACTGGAAAGTAATATAAATGTTAAGTACTAGTCATTTGTAACTTTTTATTTCTGAAATATTTACACATGGCCTGGCAGCTACCATATCTAACTGTACTGTCCCACACTACATCATCAGCAGTATGAGCTCACTGACAGTGACATCACAGGTGAATGACCTGGCAGTCATTCACTTGCTGTTCCAAAGTATCAGTGATGTCACATTCATTGAGGTCATAATGCTGATGATGTACTTTGGGTCAGTATAGCAATATATGTCAACTGCCAGTAAAAGAGCTGTTCCACACAAGGAAACGCCAAAACCAAATATCCATTCTGACGTTGTTTTGTTTTGGCAGTATATGGTGTATTGCTGTGTGCATACCATGTATATGTTGTGATTTTATTTACATCTCTTTTACAATAGGTGTATCTGTTTGGAGTTTCATGTCAAGACAACTGAAGCAGCGAGTAATGGCTGCTCAGAGATTAATGTTATCAAACCAATGCTGAATGAAACAAGTGTAACATGCATCACAGAGCAACCAGGTTTCAACACCGTATATCTGGACATGTGGAGCCTGCAGTTAGCCTGGAGCGAACACTGTCGACAATATGAAAATCCTTATAAAGGCCCCATCCATAAAAAATACAGACATGTTGCCTATCATAGATTTGTGATGTGGTGCTGTGGCTCCCTTGTCAGGCATATCCATGTCCCATTGCCTTCATGTACAGTAAATGCAATTAGACAAATATTTCCACCACAGGAAGAGTCTGATGAGTTTGTTGGGTTTTGATACCCACCTTTGCACTGAGATTTTGAGGTTTGACCTTTATACAATTAAATTTCAAATTGACTTTGAGCAAATATGTTATGGCCAATATCTGTAAGGGCGAGTTAGCATCTATCTGGACATATTTGAAATAAGATTCTTGATAGTTGCTTCCCAGTACCATTTCCTAATTTTGTGCCTTCACTTTATGTAATGATTTGATGAAGATAACATACCTATAGTTCTTTATATCGTGGGTATATAACATACCTATAGTTCTTTATATCGTGGGTATATACTGCTGATAGCTTCTAACTTTTCTGGTTTCTCATATTGAGAGCACAATGGTTCTGGAATGTCCCACTCTGTCTCTTCTCCAGATTGTACTATTCTGAGTAGTTCTGCTTGGAGTTTTTTGACATATTCTGTTATGACTTTAAAAAACAATATATATATTTTGACAAGTGTCATTGCTGTTACGCATTAGTATCTCAGATATTACTGCATTGCTTAAATGTTGCATTTGAACAACAAACATTAAAAAGTAATGCAAGTTAAATGAATATATGTGTTTCTGTTGTTTATTTCAATTGTTAGATGTGTACAGTGAAATGAGGGAGGTTGTACAATGGAGTGCTTTGGGGGTTGTGAACATCAAATGATTGTGAGTGAAATCTTTCAGCATTGACTGACTACTATTTACAAGTACCCAAGAGAAGTTGCTTGAACATTTTTCATGTATTTGCAAAATGTCCACATTACTGCATGTATGCAGATTACAATCTTATAGTGTATGTGGAATGTGGCTGTGTACAGAAAGCCATAAGCCTCAAAAAAAAAAAAGCATTCTGCTTCAGTAGTGACGTCCTCACTAATACAGAATGACTTTTCATTCATCATTAGTGAGGATGTCACAATGCAACATCTCGCTCCAGCTCCATTCATAGGACAGGGGGTGGTTGGTGAGTCATGTGCATGAGCTTGCCGGCAGGATGAAGAGAAGAGCAGTGTGGGTCTCCGGCAGCAGATCCTGCCTGAGAAATCTAAGGGATCCTGTTGTGGGGCACCATACAGTATATATTAAAGTATATGGCCTCCTAAACAACTTGGCTTGGGAACTCTTCTTCCTTGTGTTTTCTATGATGGCAGAGGGTCCCCTCAAGCTTTGCTCTAGATGTCATCAGCCGTAATAGAAAACACTCAGGTGAAGAATTGCCTTGATGTGTATGGGAGGCCATGCACTATCCTATATGTTATATAACTGTTATGACATCAATCTGTTGTTAGCCCTTCTTGAGTATTTCATATCAATAGTATAACAATATGGAATGCTCACAGCAATCAATGTTATAAATAATTCAATTCATGATTACACAAACATGGTAGCCCATACACTATAAAATATAACGTTATGGTCTTTGGTTAACAACTGCACTGAAAACACTTCTAGAGGTTGCCATGACATCTGAAAACTTATCAAGCTGTACTGTCGAGGTTTTTAATGATGTCATAGCAACCTCTCAAAGTGTTTGCAGCATGGTTATTAACCAAAGACAGTACATTATCCTATATGTTGTATTACTCTTCAGTTGAATGGTTATATTTTGTTCAATGTACAAAAAACTTTATGTGCCATTGAGAGTTGAGGTAACAATTATGTGAGAGAAATATGAAAGACACTGAGGATATCTATGGATCTGTATGGCACTTGATATACCTGCACGGGGACCTGTATTGTGAGGCAGAGGATTGTACAAATATATGAAGAAGGGTGAACATGGCTGCTGGCTTGTAAAGTAAACTACTCATTGGATTGTTAGGTCTGCAGGTTCTTAATAGAAAACTGTTTTGGAATGTGACATCGAATAAAGTGAAGCTGATAATGGGTACAGGTTAACAAGATTTCAAAATCTATCTGTCAGGAATGGCACCAGCTGGTACACTGTGTGCAGATGATACATAAGCTGTTGATGGAGCAGTCCTCTGCAGTACTGACAAGTGGCTTATGCACGAGAGTGGTAGTTGTTGCTGGGAGTATTCACAGAATAACTGACCTGTGGAAGCATACTCACCATGCTCCAAAACTACAATGCAAGATTTAGACACAGTTTAATGACAATTATAAAAAAAAGTTCTCCAAAATGCTGCAATCTGATTGGCTGTTAACATTCCGATAGCCTTTTATAGCATGCACAGCCTGATCACAATAGTAACAGCAAAAAAGGCACTCACAGATGTTAGAGTACAAGTCAGTTATTCACTCCCATAGTGTGATAGGGATCTTGGATGTGCCTCATGTCACATTACACACCCAGTGGGTGAGCAACAGACTGTTATTCTAACACTTGATTAAGTCTAATTGCTGAAATGGCCATTATAGAAATATCTGCTATTAACTCTGACACTGAGATTTCACAAGTCAAACCATCACAAATCTATATACAGTTCATGGGTGAGTCACTTTGGGCACGTTATCTGCTTAGGAAATCCACATCGCAGGCCATCAATTCAGATTAATGCAACCTCTGTAGCGGTATTGACTAGACTCATTTAAATTCAGACTTATGTATGAGAAAAGAAATGTAGTTCATGAACCATTTGAGTTGTCTGCCTGTACCTGTCTAACAGTGTGTCCTCCATGTTTAAACTTTGGAAAGATGATGATGTTGTATACTTTCTCACCATACTTGTTTTTCAGCTGCTCCCTGGATGAATTTTCATTATAATGCATTGGTGCAAGAAGAATTATAAAACACAGTTGGAAGTTACGATGGAAAAAACAACAGACTGCAGTTCATGAACACGTTTTGGGTAACAAAGTCAGTAGGGCAGGGGGCACAATGGCATCCATGACATGCTGTCAACTTGTCTTGCATTGCATTGAGCAACAAACAACATATTCTTACAATTGTAAAATGCAACTGTTTTGATTGCATCCCATGCTAGTCACTTGCAACATGGTCCAGTATGGACTGATGGGCCATGCTTGTTCATTATGTGGTTTATGGGTGGATGATTTCACAAAACAAGACCAACATATGGTGATTGTGTATACAGTATGTTGTCTACTAATGTTCAAAGAAAACATCATTACACTGCAGTTGTCATTGTTTCAATGTGATGAAAAAGGGGAATATGGATCAAATCTGTTGCTTTTCTAATATGTATTACAAACCTGGGGACGACCAGTCAAGTGCCACCCTTATAACCTTTTAATACTTTCTCAATCCTGAGCCACATGTACCTCTGTAACAGGATGAAGTACCGGGAAGATGAGTATAATGGACTTTCAGAAGTAGTTTGGGAGTCAGCCTACTAAACACACTTTTTTTCTGACACTTCAAGGTGTTGAACTTGGTATATGATGACACTGGGGCACAGGTTACATGTTATCTGACATGGCAGCAGAAGGATGGAAGAGAAGCAAACATACACACACACACACACACACCCATATACACACACACAGGAGTAACAGTTCTCTCTCCAAAAAAAAATAAAATTAACAAAAACCAGAACCATATTGTATCGAAGGAATACGTGATGTCCTGTTGTGTGAAAACCAATGTACTGTATTACAACTTTTGGACAATGACATCGGAAACTCCACTACGCTCTGTCACTCATGAGCCAAGGTCACGTTCCACTCGTTGTGACACGTATGGTATCATATGCTGGGCCATCACATATCCCCTTATTATGAAAGTGATGCAAGACACTTTAAACATAAGTTTATCTATGAAAAACGTCAGGAAAATATAAAAAAAAATATTTCTGTTTATAGTTTCCCAACCAGATAATACTATACCCGCTCTGCATTTCAAGGTATGAAAAATGATATAATTTTGGAGCAAAATATTTTATAACAGAGTGGAAAGCCTCTATTAATGACGTGTGCCCATAAGGTGATAACCTTTTAATGTCTGCTATAAGTCCCTTTCTAAAGAGAGTATCGTTTAACTTTGATACTGCTCTTGACCCTGACAACAGACACACATGACATTAAATATATACTCCTTATGATGTAATACATAACCAACATGAGCAGCATAGATACATGAGAGTATTCTACAATACTGTTAAGTCACTGCAATGTATTGCTCAGACAATGTTGGTAATCTCAACATACCACCTTCTGAAACTCCTAATTAGTATATGTATCTACTGTCTTAAAAACTGCATGCTAATGTCAGTTATGGACCATGCCGTATGTTGAAACTGTGCTCAAATCTTCTGACATAGTTAAAACTAATGCATTTACACTATCAATGCAACAGGGACAAAAGGAACAGTTAAAAAGAAAAAAACAAAATAACTCTTTTTAGAGACATTCTTTTACCTGGTGTAATCCACTTGCATTGTGCAGAACTGCCTTCCAATTTACCATGTGATCATGTATTGTATAATTCTCCGTGACCTTCATGGATGTTTCTTACATGATTTTGTACACTTCGCGATTTTATCTCTGCAAGATCGTCATTGCCTTTTGAAGATACTGCTGGCCAATACAGTGATTGTTGATAGGCTGACGCCACTTTGTAATTACCTCACAATCCTTGGTTGAGGACAGTTTGTCTAATGATTTGCATACCTAAAGAGGCTGTTTTGTTTAAGAAAAAAAAAATTAGGAACAGGTAAAGCAAGACATGCAAAAAGAATAAGAAATGAGACAAATCAGTTGAATGCAGCATCCAAATTAAATTGTGCCCCTTGTACTATATTGCCCCATTCCCTATCACCAATCACTGACACAATATGTAGTTTATTCTGTAAATATTGTATGAAAGTGTTGATACCGCCCTTCCATATCCACTATAAATGTCTCATGTCAAGCAGAACAACATATGAACATACAAAACTGCCAGCAAATAAAGGTCCGATGGTCTATCAAATCTGCTCGATTATGCAGCTAACCACACTTATACTGCAGCTGGCCCTCCTTCCCCTGATGTGGCCCTCCCCTTTATCCTGTCCCATCCACTTTTGAAACAGCACACAGTTCTACAGGATACTACTTCCAGGCAATGCATTCCACCCAGCCACCACTCTCTCTGTAAAAAAGTGCCTTCTCATTTACCTCCTGAACCTACTCCCCTCCTGTCTCAGATCATGGCCTCAAGTGTTCCTCCCCCCCTCAACCAGAAAAGCCCCTCTGTTCCTGTCTTGTTTATTGCTTTCATGTACCTGAAGGTTTCAGTTATATCTCCCCTATCTCTTCTCTCATCCAGAGAGTACATTTTCACCTACCTCAGCCTGCTTTCATAGGGTAAGTCCCCCAACCCCTGGATCATCTTTGTTGCCCTGTGCTGCACCCCCTAGAGTAACCTAATGTCCTTCTTCAGGTACAAGCCCCATTATTGCACATAGTACTCAGTATGTGGCCTAACCAGTGACCTATACAGCGGCAGGATCCCCTCCACCCTCCTATAGGATATACTCCTGGAAATATAACCCATTATCCTGTTTGCCTTTGCAGCTGCCTTCCTACACTGCACCAAGTTATTCTTTCAGCCTGCTGAGTCCCCAGATCCTTCTCTTCCTTGGTCATGGTTAGCTGAACCCCACCCAGCTGATAGTTCCTCTTTGAGTTTTTAGCAATGAAATGTGGTAGCTTTCACTTTTTGGCATTGAACACCAGCTACCAAGTGTCCAACCAGGTCTTCAATGTTGACAGATCATCCTGCAACCCCTGCCACCCTCCTACATCATCCACTACTGCTCCCATCTTGGTGTCATCTGCAAACAGACTTCATGCCTATTGAGATGTCTGCTATGAATATCCCAAACAACACCAGCCCCAGCACAGAGCCATGTGGCACCTTGCTTGTCACTGCCTTTGGGGATGAGAGTTCCTCTTCCACCACTACCCTCTGCTGTCTCCCATGCAGTCAGTTCACATACATCCCACCATCTTTGCCCCTGCCCCTGTGCCCTCCAGCTTAGTTCCTAACTTCCCATGCAGCACCTAACTGAATGCCTTACTGAAATCCCAGTACAGGACATCCACTGCTTGGACAATGTCTAATTGCCTAGTTACCCAGTCATAGTAATCCACCAGGTTGTTCTAACTGGATCTGCCAGAGAGAAACCCATACTGTCTACTCAATCAATCAATCAAATCTTTATTTATCCAGGTGAACATCACTGAGCACAGCTCATTTGCAAGATGGACCTTGTAAGGTCAAGGTTCAATTACATGGTTACATACAGTTATACAAATACACACCATCTAAGCTAATATATATGGAATTCAATATCAACACTGTCTAAGTCTATATCCTAAGCATAGCAAACAATACATAGTTGCATATAGTTATACAAATGCACACCATCTAAGCTAATATATACAGATTTCAACATCAACACTGTCTAAGTCTACATCCTAATCATAGCATTCAATACTTCATTGTTCAAGCATAAAATAATAATGGAAAAAGGGAGAAGCAGGAGTGGAGTGTCTAGTTGATGTGGATCGTGGATGGTGGTAGGTGTTTATGATGTGGTAGTAATAATGTGGCCTGAGAAAGGGGTGGGGCCTGCACTGGTGTGTTGAATGACAGGGGTAAAGGGCTATGATGTATGTCAGGGAGTAATGGGAGATGGATAAAGGCAGGATGCAAGGAGTCTGAGGGGTAGAGACTCTTGAGAGGTGGATTCAATCCAAGAATTGGCTATCTGAGGAGGTGAAGGATAAGATTGGGAATATTCTAATGCTTGTGGAAACCATTACATTTTTCTTGGATAAGCCTCGAATACAGATGTTTAAAGGATGTAACTGTTATATAGCTGTTCAATTTCAGGGTCTTCTGTGGCATATTTCATAATGTGGATAATACATAGCTGATAGCAGATCTCGCGTGTCGGGTATTGAATTTGAGCTTCTTAGGGCATAATTGCTTGCTGTGACTTGTGTGAAGCAGTCTGAGATATAGTTTGGGAGAATCTTAGATAATGCTGTGTACGTCCATAGTGTGGCATTTCTGTTTCTTCTGAATTGGAGTGATGTCCATCCAACTGCAGCATAGAGTGAGCAGTGGTGAGTGCTGAAGGGAAGATCTGTAATGAATCTCAAGGCTCTATGGTAAAGTGTGTCCAATTTGTTCAGATAAGAATTAGGGCAGTGACCATATAGGAAGTCTGCATAGTCCAATACAGAGAGAAATGTGGCCTGGGCCAGCTTATTTTTAGAATCCCTGGTTAGAAAGTGCTTTATTCTGTAAAAGAGTCCAAGCCTCTGACAAAGTTTTTTTAGCAGTTCTTCCAGATGATCTAGGTAGTCGAGTCTACAATCTACCCAGACCCCCAAGTATTTGAATGTTTTTACATATTCAAGGTTTTCACCAAGAACAGTGGTTAGCTTGGGTAGATTGTTTGGTGAGGAGTGACCGGCTTGAGTTTGGGGGGAGAAAAACATTGCCTTTGTTTTTTTTGCATTCAGGAGAAGTTTTTTTTTTTTCCAGTAGTTGATGTTGTAATATGTTGAATTCTGCTTGTAGATCTATACATGCCGTATACTGTCATGTAATCCATTAGTCTCCAGACGGGATACCAGCCTCTTCTTCAGAAAGCAAATGTCATGGTACTCCATTGGCTACACTGACCATATCCACACAATGTGGCATTTACCAAGTATTACCTTTAGCCACGTGCCACACATCAAAATATTGTACAAATCTGCCAGACCAGGTCTCTCTCAAATACTTTTGGATTTACTTGTGGCAATCTGCTATGATGACCTCTATGTTACCCCACTGCACCATGGATTCTAAACATTTCTTAAGACCGACTAACTCCATGTGGTAACTTCCCCAAGTCATGTTACTCTGTTGCGATATAAATATAAATAGTAGTCTTAGTAGTAGGTTTATTTATTTGGGGCACTCCTCCCAGAAAGTTCATGGCACCCTTACAATAATATTGCATACACATCAATATAAAACCAGAGCAAGAGCTGTAATAGAAACATATACAGTACATATGAAATCTTAAATATAATTAAAATAGCTGAACTCGTTGCAATACTCAAATGGCTCTACTCAGACCCCAAGGGCTTGTGCAATAAAAAATGACTTCAGATGCTGTTAACACATTTCAGCGAACGTTGCCTCCCAGAAACACCATCCCAAAAATGAATGCCATAATGACAGAGCAGTCACCACACATAGGAACCAATATGCATCCAACCAAGTACTTACAGATAGTATGTGGTCCATTCTGCATGTTGTATTGCTGTACCTTTCTTATTACTTCAGTCAGACTGATTATCATCCCCATCTGTAACGTCACTATATCTGACACTTGATTTATTAATGTCAACTGCACCCTTATCCTACAGTTGCAAAATCATAAACTCTGTGTCATTATTTACACACAAAAGCTGTTTTACAAGCACAATACTACCATCCAGGGTGACCAGTATTGGGCATGTGGTGTTGGGTCACATGACGCTCTTGGACGGGTGAGTATAGCCCAATACAGTCCACCCTGTAAGGTAATATTATTTGTGAAGTAGCACTGTAACAACACACAGTACTAACTTCTCCCCAGTCCCCTTTTCAAAACATAAAAAAAAAAAATATATAAAATTAAAAAAAAAAAACTCTTACTCAGTAAATGACACCTACCTGGAGAATTTACATGTGAATAATCTTGTTCATTTTTTTTCTTTTTTTAGTTGTTTAACCAGGAGTAGCACACTAAGCTGAAAGCTTTTTTACAGGAGTGACCTGGGAGCACAGGGAAGTTAAGTGACTTGCTCAGAGTCACACAGTATGTAAGTGGAAGCTGTGGGATTCAAACCCAGGTCTGGTCTGCTGGATGTCACCAGATTTGCAGCTCAGAGTCTTAAATCACTGCACTATACTACCTCCTTCAGTTTCATTAGCATGTAAATCCATACTTTGCACAAAACCCAGGACTGTCATATCTGATATCTTCCCCTAACAGAAGCTTGTCATTTCCTTTCATCAAGTCATCTCTGATAGCACCTTGGAATGATTACCAGACATTCCAGATTGTCACAAGTAAGAATCTTTTCTGATGTTTAAAAAATTCAAATTACTAAAACACACTGTATTATAAAACTGAAATAACTGAAGGATTTTTGAGAAAAATGATCCAGAAAAAAGAATTGAAGAAGACAACAACAAATTAAATGTCGGAATGCCAGATGGGATAGACTGACTCCTCCATGTGAAGATTTTTCTGAAATTAAAATAGGAAGAAAATGTTAGAATATCAAGTACTAGATAAACTCATCACGTACTGTGGTGACTAACTTTGTAACTGTATCTTGACCTGACTTCCTCCATGGATGTTAGAAAAAATAAAGTTCAGTCTTTATTAAGAATTGCTTTTACATTGCTTTTGATTTCACTTACAAGAGAACTCAACACACTCTGGACATTACATACAATCCCATGGTCAGTGTGGGCAGTTAGTATTCACAAAAAAATGGCTTCAGTAATTCCAGTTTAATTTTCAGGTTCATAACCACATCTCCACTTGGGGCTATGCAATGTGCAATGAATGCACACGATCCCTCAACATAAGAAGTGGGGTTACTTAATTCACATCATTTGTCATTTATTGAGTCTGTAGTAGTAGGATTTACCACGACAAAGTTATACTCAATAGAAAATGTTCTTTATCATTTCACATCAAGTAAGTCAGAAAAAATTATGCAAACAAATTAAGCCATACCCTCAACTCCTACATGTTTGCCTCACAAGTATCATTGTCCCGATGCATTTACTGATAACATCAATTGTCTGTGTTTTGCAGTAGAACACACAAACAGCAAACAGCTACATAAGGCATGACTCTGCTACCACATAATACTTCTCACTACTGCTTTCTGATGAGTCACTAGAAATGCAAGAAAGAAAAATAACCTTTTCAATCAGTCTAGAAATTAACAAGATGTACATGATGTAACAGTCCTGTATAACGATTTTGAATGAAGGTCACTTGCTATTTTTCAATGAAAGAAGAAAGTCTCAGCGAAGTGGACATTATTTAATTTTAATTCCAACTGAGTGTTGCAGTACACATTGAGGGTGAAGATCAATTACCCTTACTTACATTGGAAATTGCATAACGTGAACAGCTAACCATGACCATTTGACCCATCCAGTGTCACTGTACAGGTGGGCATGTTCCAGAATCATAAGCTATACTACTTAGTTGGAAACTGTGCACACACAACAGTACTATGAGACAGTAGCAAGGCCAGCAATGCAGTTATCATGATGTTATGTATGGGAATGTGACACATTATACAGCAACGTAGTTTCATTCTTTGAAGCACTTTTAATATGTCTCAATGAAATAATACAGCACATATACTATACTCTGTATCAAATTATTTTCATGATGCTTTAAACAAGGTAACATAATATTCCATTGATGCCACATTAATAATTCTCTTGATTCCTGTAATGTAACACAGACTGAGTGACGGTGTAGAGTACAATAACACCAAAAAGGCTTGAGCAGTTTAAAAAAAAAATAATTACAAGAATAATTACTACTATTTATTGAACTGTACCATACCTTCACAGAGATGAATCCAGTCCTTCAAAGTCAGGGACATAACTGGGGTCATTGGGGTCATCATATGTTGTGAACTCCTCTGAATTTTCACTTGTGATGTATTCATCCAATGCTTGTCTGTCAAGACACTTTTCCAGCATACAGGGTCTGACTTGCACTCCTACAGACTTCACTGATTTAGTTATCTGTGTACCTATGTGAACAATGTAGTGTCATGGGTGCCTAGTCCATTGTGATCAAATGTAACCCCCCCCAAAAAAAGCAGTCTCTCACAATAAACAGTTGATTGAATAAATTTATAAAGAATACATGAGTTCAACCCCTGCTTCATCAGCAAGGACAATTGTAATTGCTTAGGAAATGCAGAATTAACTGACCCACAGAATGGCATCCATTTACTAAACAAAGATATGCTCATCTCATTACATGATGAATCTCATGAATTATCTTCTTCACTGTGCCTGATTAAGTACTTACCTTTACTAACACCAGTACATTTCATCTGCGTGCTTCTTGTAGAAGTACTTATTTCATTCCCACTCTTCACATAGCTGTGATCATTCACTGCATGCTGTAAAATTTCTGCACAAGACGAACATGTCACATCATTAAAGCATATGTTTTCATTTTCAATGGTGGAGTAAAAAAAAAAATCTCCTCGGTCTGGCATATCATGTCAACATGCTGACTTTTGGATGGAGGAGCATCATCATTCTTGAATATATAGAATGCTAAGTCTTGTGTGGGCAGAGGACAATTGTCTGCTGTCTCCTCTGAGTTCTGCAGGTAAGATGGGTTGTATGCTGCATTGGTAGTTAGCCCCATTTTCTTCTCTTTATGTTCACGAAGAAGTTTACCAACCAACCTGAAGGTAAAACAACATCACTGAAGTTAGAATGCTTTTCTGTTACAAACACATGATATGTAGGCAATACTGTGCATTTCATTCTTAGCACCATATTGTGGTGACAGAAAAGGCTTGCCATGCATGACTCTTACATCACCCCCACAATCGCGAAGCAGCATGACAAAAAAAAACATAACAATGATACATAAGTATTTTTTTGTCAGTGAAATTTTTACTTGTTTTTGCTTTTGTTTCTTTTACAAACAAAAAAATAACAAAAATGTAATCATCAAAAAGAACACATTAGAGTAAATATTATGACAGTGTATTATATACAACCATAACTAAAAACAATGTGAGATTGAATATTACATTAGCTATACTATCACGTTTAGTACTGAAACAAAGAATCAGTCATATTAGTACACTGAAATAGTGTATTAAAAAGGTTTTATGTAACAAACCATAAAAACGTGTATTCATATTTGCCTTGGATGATGCATTGTTAATTCAGTGACATATAATTTATATAATATTGAAATGTAAATTGCAGAATAGATGGCAATTGCTCAATGTTTAAAATATTACCCACAGAAGTCTATAAGGCAATGACAATCACATAAAACAATAGTAGGTATGTTGTATGAAAGAAACTGTATGTCCAATTGCATTTAACATTTTATTGCATAAGGGCTCAATAGAGATTTGAAACTCAGATACAGAAATAGTCTAAGAGACAGGAGTAGAAAAACGAGAATGGAGGCATAGAGGAAATAGGTTTTAAGAAGTGTGACAGGCCTGTGAAGGTCCCTATTATTTCAAATACACTGTCAATATGGAGCAAGCATGTGATCAAAGTAAATCTGAACCATTAGTAGGGTAATATGACCATAAGAATAAGTTAAACATAGATGTTGGAGTCACTTTCAACCCTGTACTTCTTTTTCAAAATAATATGTTATATTTTTCAATACATATAAATGCTCATTATTAGAAAAAGGTCTCATAAATCATGTTATCCGAAAGGACATTAGATTTTAAACTGCCATGTACAATACATCCTGATCACCAGGACACATGGATTATTGCTGTCTGCATTCCATCAATGACCACAAAAAACTGTTGGTGAAACAATCTGTAAATGAAAGAAACATTCTCAAAGTACACTTTCAACTCTTCCTTTGGAATACTACCTACAATAGCAATGCATCACTTCCAAAGAGTTAGATAAACATTTACATATTCACTCCCTGAAACATCTGTTAATAGAATGATTAACAATATCCACTGACCACTCCAACCCTTACATAACAAATCATGCCAGAAAATGCATCAAAATAAATAATTATGCTACTGACAAAAACAAAATGCAAAGTAACTGAATATCCAATTACAACATATACGGCTGTCACACACCATGTCATGTATATCTGCAGTGTTATCACAAACAACTGGTTATTTGCATATCACTGATATACTTTACCATCTTCCTATCCAATTTCTCCACCACCGGCCGTGTCTTTGTAGAAGCTGAAGGTTCATCTAGATTATGGATAGCTGGCACTGCATCCATGTTTAAATGTTTCTAAAACCCACAAAAACACACATCCTTTCTTATGATACACAGGTATCCATCAAGAACAAACTCAAACTAGTACCCCATTGCCAATCTTTTACCCACATGTCATGTAGGGGCATGAGAAACAGCATAGGAATGTAGACTGACTTGTTCAAACATTGACCAGTACTTACTGCCAAAAGTGCATGCAAGGGATACCTCGCCAAACAGGCTTACATACCATTTGCTGATCTCCAAGAGGAGGGGCTGTGACAAGGAGATCCCTAGTCATGATTGAGTATAACTCATTTCTAGTCATGGCATCTGAAAATCACACCAATGCCTAAAAACGAGTGTCTGTCAACCAAGACAAATTATAACATTTATAAGTCATTTACACATTTCCATCATAAACAAGGCTTGAAGTAGCTGACTGCCTGTCAATGTGGGCAATGTGATCACTAAAACAAAACAAAATAAAAAACTTTAGTCTTATAAAAGGCCATTCTTGGTGAAAAGGCATTAATCATGGAATGTCTCATGTGTTTGTGTCCACTGATGAATGCTCAGTCCAAATTAGCAATCATTAAACAGAGTATGGTGAAAGGGAGAATGACCTGTACATGCAGACTGACTGATCAAGACCAAATAATCAGGTCAAAGAAGCAGAATGCAGAGAGTAAGGGAGTTCAACATGTACATACTAACATACTAAGATGCCAGCAGTGTAGGCCCAAAGGTCTATCTAGTCTGCTTGAAGATCAGCATCCTGTAGATGCATCATTCACTGCCCTCCCCCTCTCACCTCCTCCACCATCGAGGGTGCATCTCCAGGTCCAGAATTACTCAGGTTAATCTTTCCTCTATACCTGTCCTAGCCCTTTTTGAAGCCCTCCACCATTTTCAGTTCCACCAGTTCCACTGGCAACACATTCCATGGCTCCATCACCCTCTCAGTGAAGTAGTGTCTCCTAGTCTCAGCCCTGACCCTCCCTCCTACCAGCCTCAGGTGATGCCCCCAGGTGGTCCCTGCCTCCCTCAGCTGGAAAACCCTATCAGGACATGCCCTATTTCCCCCTTTTAGGTATTTCAAGACCTTAATCATATCCCCTCTGTTCCTCCTCTCCTCCAGGGAGTACAAGTTAAGCTCCCTGAGTCTCAACTCATAGGTCTTTTCCCCCAGCCCCTGTGTCATCCTGGTTGCTCTCCTCTAGACCATTTCAAGGAGTGTAATGTCCTTTATCAAGTGTGGTTGCCAAAACTGCACACAGTATTCAAGGTGCAGTCCAACCAGACAGTTATACAGAGGGAGAGTCACCTCCCATTTTCTGGATGTTATCCCTCTGGCAATGCACCACAGCATTTTATTTGATTTTGGCCGCCTCCCTCCTGCACTGTTCAGAGTTATTCAGTTTGGCATCCACCACCACCCCATGGTCCTTCTCCCCATCCATAACCTGCAGTTTCTCCCCTCCCAGAAAGTATTCTTGAGATGTGTTTCTAAGTCCCAAGTGAAGAGCCCTACACTTAATGTTAAACTTCAGTCCCCAGTTGTGAGACCACATCTCAAGGGTCTCCAGGTCCTCTTGAAGGGATCTTCTGCCCTACACCCCATCCACCACTACTACCAGCTTTGAGTCATCAGAAAAGAGGCTCATCTCACTCCTGATACTTCTTCTGATGTCAGAGGTGTAACTGTTAAACAGGAGTGGACCCAGCACCGACTCTTGTGGTACCCCATGGATGACCCTCCTAGGAAAGGAGACACTCCCTCAACCATCACCCTCTGCCACCTCACAGTTAGCCAGTTTCCTATCCATCTAACCATCTTCTTCCTTGACCCCATTTCCTCCAACTTATCCCTCAGCACAGCATGTGGCACTGAGTCAAACGCCATGCTGAAGTCTAGAAAGAGGACATCCTCCAGCCTGCCCTGGTCCAGTGCCCTAGTCACCCAATCATAGAACTCCTCATGGTTAGTCTGACATGATCTGCCATGCACAAAGCCATGTTGGTGATCATCCAAATGGTACCCATGCCCCCAGAAACTCATCCAGCCTCTCCTTCAATATGGTCTCCATCATTTTACCCACTACGGATGTCAGGCTGACAGGCCTGTAATTGTCTGTCTCCTTCCATAGCCTTCCTTTCTGGATGGGCACATGAGCCATTCTCCAATCCTGAGGCACCCACCCCATTCATAGGGAGGAGTTAAAGAGGTCCACCAGGGGAGCAGCCAGTACATCCACCATTCCGTTTGACACCCTGGGATGCAGGCCTTCTGGACCCAGTGTCTTATCTGTTTTTAGGGACCTGATGGCACTCCATATCCTACCAGCAGGAATTTCACCATCCGTTACCTTCCCCCACTTCTTCAAAACTAACCCCGCTCTCCCTTTGAGGTGCCTCCCTTCCTCAACTCTGACCCCCTTCCCCCTGTAAGGTGCTGTCCCACCATCATCTCTAGTGCAGATTGAGGCAAAGTAATCATTTAGTACCTCAACCTGCTCCCAAGTTTCCTCAGCCCACCCACTCCCTGACCTCAACCTACTAATCTGCCCCCTCACTAGCCACCCTTTTGGATATGTTATCATAGTCCTCCTTGTCCACAATCCCACGCATTCGCTTGTATCATCTGTATGCCCCTGTCTTCTCCCTTACCACTTCATAGACCTCCTTGGTCCACCAGCATGGTTTTCTGCCCCCCCAGACTTGCATCTGACCTTAGTGCAGGCCCTAGTAGCTTCCAGAAATGTGTCCCTTGGGCCAACCACAAGCCACCCTTCTGTAAGTGCCACCCTTCTCCTGCATTTAATAGCCATCGGGGTTGGGGAGGATGGGTAGTCCAAACATTCTTCTTCCTCTTGCAGTGCCAGCCCCAACTGGCTCACAACCTCTCTGTGGCGAGTCCCAGCCTGGCCATGCTGTTCCCTCTGAGCCTGTCTGCTCCTAATGCAGACACTCTGCTCCCTCAGGGCTGCCAAATATGAGCCCTGGCCAAATGTCCCAGTGTCTTCTGATGCGGCTGCCCGCTGCTCCTCTTCCCAACAAAACAGCTCCTTGTGCCCTTGAGTGAGACTGGAGTCATGGCCCGGCCATACAGCTATAAAGGCCTGGCCACGAACTCCAATCTTGTGCCACTGGCCCCAATTGGCTGAAAAAACTTCTTCCTCTTGCTATGCCAGCCCCGATTGGCTGATAGACCCTCTGTGGCAAGTCCCAACCTGGCTGCTCTGTTCTCTCTCAGCCTGTCTGCTCCCAATGTGGCTGTGCGGCTCCCTCAGGGCTGCCAAATGTGTGCCCTGACCAAAGGTCCCAGTGTCCTCTGATGCGACCGCCCGTTGCTCCTCCACCCAGCAAAACAGCTCCTTGTGCCCTTGAGCAAGAATAAAGTGAGAAGATGACACATTCCAATATTTCAAATACTTCAACAATGATGGCAGAAAATGTTTCAGTAGCTGACAGGAGGAACAGAAACAAGATGAGTCAGGTGGAAGTTAAAGGTTGCCACATCAGATAGTAAATCACAAAACCAAAAAGGAAACAAACTGCCATGGAAAGAAGTATGACTCAATGGAATATACAATCTGAGGAACTGAAAGTATTAATAACAATACATAGGTTCACAAAGGACTAAATCAGATTGTAAATGAGGGTCAAGGTGCAATAGCACTAGGCAAACATGCATGAGGCACACACAATGACACTTCCAGGATAGTAAGGCATTTTCCCGATGGCATGTTCATATGTTTAAAGAAATAACTAATCACACTTTCCCTTGGTGACGATTTTTTTGCAGCTATGAAAAATCACCTTCATATTCTTACAATTAAGCCACAGAGGCCACTTTGTCTTCCATGATATACATAACTTTGAGATCCTGGCTCCACTACAGCCCAGACAGCGGGCCAGATTCATAGAGGCTGGCTGCAAGCTGCAACAATGTCAGCTCGCAGCAACCGTCCCTGTGCCCTGGACCCATCTTCTGATTCAGCATCAGACCTGGTCCAGGAGTCTGCCTCCAGCGGCTTGTGGCAACAGTCAAACAGATGGCACAGTGACCATGAATGCCACAAGCTGCTGGATGGATGGATGACAGATGCGCCCTCAGAATGCCTCCTTGGCATCATGGCAGTGGACCATGCCCCCCCCCAGCCTCTGTCATCAACAGTGAAGATAATGGCAAGACCATGTAGACTATAGCCCCCCCAGGCCCCATCCCCACATATGTATTAAGAAAGCATGTACGGGCTTGCAGCTCCACCCCCACACTACCACAGCCCCAATCTCTGAATCCCAATTCCCTGTTCTGGTCCCCCAACCCGAGAATTTTATTAGCAGTTGTGCATGTCAATAAACTAAATCATAATACTGTAATGACCAAAGTATCCCTGGTGGTATAGCGGGCCCCCACCCCCCCAACTGGCAGTGCAAGACCACCCCGCTACTCCCCCACACCCATACCCACCTGGCCACGGACACAGCCCAACTCTCACCACTGCTGTTAGCTGCTCACTGAGCTTTGCTTTGAGCACATACTGTAAATAATGACTAATATTATGATTTATCTTATTGACGTGCACAACTGCTTTTAAAATTGTTGGGGGGGACCGGGACAGGAAATTGGGGTTTGGGAATTGGGGCTGTGGTTGTGAGGTGCAGGCCCATACAGCTTTCTTAATATATACCCAGGGATGAGGTAGGGGGGGCTATAGCCAACATGGGCATGCCATTATCTTCACTGTTGGGGATCAGGGTTGGGTGGTACTACACAATAGTGGGGTATCACTTTGGGGTTGGGGATGTTGGGGGGTAGCTCACTATTTTCTGACAATGGGGGCACATTGGCAACCCCCTAGTGGATGGCAAGGAACACTTACACCAGCTCATGGCTGGCATAATTGTTCTTTTACAGATGTCCACTGGGGGTTGTTTCAGAATCCCAAATCGAGGATGTGGCAGCCATGCTTAATGAACTGGGTGCAGATACTACCCAAAACAACCATTGTGCCATGTCGCAGTGGGGTTTTATGGTGCAAATGGTGGCCAATACCCACTTTGGCACAAGCAGCTGCTACATGTCGCAGGCAGATTTCCTGAATCTCAACTAGCAAAACTAATAGCTCAAAGTGCCACTTGAGCCATTTTTTGGGGGTACAAGTCACTTCGTGCCATGTAAAGTCTTTTGTTGTAACCATAGTTCTGAAGTACAGAGTGTCACTATTACTGATTATACAGCAAATCATCAAGTAATTTTATTGTTCAACAGAAGCAAACCACAGTTGAGAAACAAAGTAAATATAGCAAACACATAATTATTACTACCAATACAATTTAAAAAAAAATGATCTCATCCTAGAGTCACTTTATGTCCAAAGGATGCCTTTAGTTCCTCCCTTATTCAGAAGTAATCTGAAGTGAAATGACAGCTGCAAATAACAGAATGCATAGACCACGGGAAATGTTCCGTCTTCTTATTTACAAAATCAATCCATTGTTTCTTTAACTTTTCATCAGCAGGACAGTAATGTAAGGAAACTCTGTCCAATGGTGTCTTTCTACATCTGTAAACCACACAATATTTTGTCATGTTCTCCTAAGGTTGGAAAACAATAGTTAATTAGGAATCTTTCCTCTAAACACTGTAACAGAACATTTTCAGTAAGCCATCTACTCATATTTTTTCTAACATCTTGCACTTAAAATGACTTTTACAGTAATTACACAGCCCTGATTAGGTGTCTTTAGAAGTCAGTGTATGCAAATGGTGGTACGGGATGAATACAACTGGAAAGGCAGCTTGAGAAGACAGAGGCTTTAGGTAACTACTACTACTCAGTCTTTACGGTGGAGGGGCGGAATGGCTTAGTGCCAATGGGGTGTGTGAGGAAAATCAAAAACTGAGAATCATAGCAACTTCAGCATGTACACTATAAGGGAGGAACTTAGCAGGTTAAATGTGCTCAAGTTAACAGTGCAGGATGGCTGGCACACAAGGGTACTCTGGGAACCAAAGAATGAGCTGTCAACCCCACAGATGACACTACGTGCCTTGTCTATGGGCACCGGGTATGTGTGCCAATAGATTGGAGAAAGGTAGATGTTGTGCCACTGAACAATGGGTGCAGTGAGGAGGCAGCAGATAATTATCTCCTGGCAAAGCCTCACATCAGTGATAAGCAAGGTGATGAAGGCGCTACTAAAAGACAGGGTGGTAGAGTACCTGGTGGACATTGGACTGCAGGACAAAATGCAGTAAGGCTTCACAAATGGGAGGTCACACCAGATGAAAAAGATTTATTTGATTGGGTAATGCATAGGTTGACAATGGAGGGACTGTCGACATACCCTATCTACTACAAAATAACAGTAAAGATAACAGTGCTGAAAAAAATTACTCACCGTAGAAATCTTCTTTCTTTTTTTTTATAATTAAATATACTTTATTTGAGTTTCAAACAGGCAGCGTAACATACAGTCAGGTTAACAGAGACAAATACAATTGCATTATTTTAAAGTATTTTACAATAGTAAATAATACATAGAAGGAAACACAAACAACCAACAAATATTCTATCTTATCCTCCCCCATCCACCCCCCCCAGCCAAGTGTCTAATGGCAAAGAGTATTGATAAATCTATATACCATGTCAGGCAGTTATGAGGCAGGTGCTAGAGTTTTCATGATGTCAATAACGCATCTAATGGGCCCCAGAGATTTAGATAGGCTTGAATGCTATGTCACATGGAGGCAATGTGCTTTTCTAGTTGGAGCGCCAAAAGCATCTGTCTGTACCATTCCATGACCGAGGGTAAATGGTCATCTTTCCAATGTCGCATAATAACTAATTTAGCATTTGCTGCTACTAGGGTAAGTTGGGCCTTTCTAATCTTTGCAGTCCCATGGGGAAACAAGTGCACCAAACAGGCTTCGGGAGAGAACAGTAAATCCAGCTCCAAGAGGGGGTCCAATACTCCCTTGACAGCCTGCCAAAAAATTCAAACCTTTGGGCAGGTCCATATCATGTGGAACAGTGTACCTTCTGTCTCATGACATCTTGCACAAGTAGGAGAAGCTATTAGACCATATCTAAATAATTTCACCCGTGTGTAATACAAATTATGCATGATGTTAAACTGAATTAAATGAAGTCTGTCTTGTTTTATAAATCTGTAGCAGTCTTGCCACATTTTCTTCCAGGTGTCCGCTTCCCCCGTGAGATGGAGTTCTTGGGTCCAGTAATAGCAAATACCTGTGGGCAAATGTGGGTCTAATGCTTACAATTTTTTTATAAACCAATGAGACAGAGTGGGGTTGACTTGCTACCTGCATTAATGTCTGCAAGTCTGATTCTGATGAGATCTGGCAGGTTGTATTTCTTGTAAAGGAGGAGATTGCCTGACTAGTCTGGATAAACTTAAATTTATGCCAGTTTGGCAGTTTATAAAGAGATTGGAAATGAGAGAAGGAGACCAGTTCCCCTTGCCTGAAAAAGTCTGTTAGTTAACAAGCTTTCAGAGGGGGCCCAAAAGGAAGGTGATATAGGTTTATTATCAATTTTAAAGTGGGGTTACCTGTGATAGGCTGCATGGATGCCTTATGCCAGTTCAAAGAAAGGTGTTTTTGTATCTGGTGCATTGCTCTAAGTGACCATCCTATCGGTGTATTTCAAAGTGGTTTGGGGATATAAGAGGAGGTAACAAATAAGAGGGCGGATTGCGAACGGAGGCATTTAGATGCTAAGTATTTTTCTATATCTACCCAGACAGGGATATATCCATTTGAACCTAAGGGAGGCGTGCTTTGCGTCCAAAAAGCATGTTTGCTAATGTGATGGGTACAATAATAAGTGAAAAGGAAGGGAGTTACCAATCCACCCTGGGTTTTAGGAGCCGTGAGTTTAAAATATGCTCTCTGTATCTGTTTTCCATTCCATATAAAGGCATTTAGCATTTTCTGCAGTTTATTAAACCAGACCTTAGGGAGAAAACATCCTATCATCCCCAAATGATAAAGAAGACGGAGAAGCACATTCATCTTTACTATGCTGATTCTTCCCCAAAGGGAAAGGGGTAACATTCCCCATCTATCCATCTCTGCCTTCAGTGTTTGCAGTAAAGCAGTTAGATTTTCTGCAAAAAGTGAGTTTATATCTCTTGTTAGTTTAATACCTAAATACGCAAGGGATTTAGGTTCCCAGGACAAATTGTAGGTTGCTATTTTGGCCTGAGTAAACCAACTGTTCAATGGAATATTTTAGTTTTTGAATATTTCAGTTTGTAGTGTGACACTTTCGAGAAGGCCTCTATTTCTTTTAACATGCTGGGGATACTAAGTTTCGGTTCCTCTATATGCAGGACTAGGTCATCTGGGTAAGAGGAAAGTGTGAATCTCTGTTCACCAACTCTGATTCCTGTGATATCTTGTGAAAGCAAGAGCCGGACGAATTAGAGGTTCTAAGTAGAAATTAAATAAAAGGGGAGACAGCAGACATTGGTGTCTTGTGCCACGACTAAGTGGGAATGGATTGGAGAGAATGCCATTACACCAGACCCTGGCTGTTGGAAAAGTTTACAGCAAACGGATCCACTTGAGGTATCCATCTGGGAGTCCGAAACGGGCTAAAGTTTCAAAAAGAAAGTCCCAGGAAAACCGATCGAAGGCCTTCTCAGCATCTAGGGAAATTAAGGCAGCAGGTATATCCAAATTCCTGGTAATTGAGATAAGATGCAACAATTTACGCAGATGGTCCCCGAGGACCTCCCGGTCATAAACCCTACCTGCTCACTACTAATGACCTCTCCCATTATGGGGGATAGCCTGCTGGCTATTATCTTCTCCAGAATCTTAAGATCTGAATTTAACAAAGAAATAGTGCGATAGTTCTCGGGATACAGGGGGTCTTTTCCTTGTTTAAGAATAAGAGTAATCAGTGCTTCTAAGAAACTCTGTTCAGAGAAGCCATTGTCATACCAGTAATTATAGACCTCCTGTAGTATCAGGATTAACACTTTTTTGACAGGATTTATACAAATTATTAAGTAATCCATCTGGACCAGGTGATTTATCTGTGGGCAACTGACTAATAGCTTGTTGTATCTCTTCAGAGGTAATATAACCCTGAGGGAGCTCTCTTGGGCTAGTGATATTTCTGGAATATTGACCTCATCAAGATATTGTGTTATATCTGCCTGAGGCGGAGATGTATTGGGGTCTTCTGAGTAAAGAGCTTGGTAATAAAACCCCAAGCCAGTGGCTATCTCCTTAGGGTTGGTGCAGATCTGACTATTATGGGAAAATCAGAGGCCTGGGACATGCTGGAAAGCTTCTACTTGACTTATTCTGATGCTAACAGTTTACCTGTCCACTCTCCAGATTCAAGATATTTAATTTTAGTACATCGCAGCGATATTTCAGCTTTCTGTGCAAGTAGGTCTGCATATTGGGTTTGTAGACTATATAATTTAGTCCATTTTCATCCCCAAATTGTGTGTCTGGTGTCTTCTCTAACTTCTGGATGGAACTGAGTAACGTGGATATTTGAGCTCTATATTGGGATGCTTTGATAGCGGCTAATCTGATACATTTTCCTCAGAGAGAACATTTAAGGGCGGCCCATATCAGGTCTGTTTTAGTGATTGTTCCCTTATTAACCTCTTGGAAAGAGACAATAAAATCAGTAATGTGATTAAGGGAAGCCGGTCTCTGCAACAGTTGGGTTTTCAGATGCCACAAGGAGTCCCTTTTAATCCCTGGTCCCAACAGATAGGTGACCACTACAGGGGAGTGATCCAAAATCACCCTAGCATGGATGTCTGCACTTAAGATACCCGGAAGGGCAAAATCGCTTATTAAAAAATTATCTATATGGGAGTAAGTACGATGAGGAGGAGAAAAAAGTGTACTGCCATTCAATGGGGTTTAGTATTCTCCATACATCGAGTAATTCTGCAGAATCCATAAATTCTTTCAGGGCCCTGTGGGTTGGGGTTAGGACACACTGCTTACAATCCAATCTTTCTATATTTGGCTGAGGGGTGATATTCCAGTCCACCCCAAGTAGGGTGAATTTTGTAGTCTCCTTAATTATCAGATTCAGAAGATGTGTGAAGAAGAGGGGGGAATCCTTATTAGGACCAATGAAGGCTCCTAAAAGGACTGGATATGTGGCTAGTATACCATGGAATAGAATGTAACGACCTTCCTGGTCCCAAATTTCTTCCACTGATCTGAATGGTACTGTCTTCACTATCAGGATAACTGCTCCCCCTCTAAATGTGGAAACCCCAGCTCCAAAAGCCTGCCCTTCCCATGTTCTCCTCCACAAATGGGTATCCTACCTTTTTACATGTGTCTCCTGTAAACAGGCAATATCTGTTTTTAAATGGTGTGAATGCTTAAGTATAATCTGCCTCTTACACCTATCCCGGGCACCTTTAATATTCCAGGTTACGCCGACATATGAGCCCCCCATATTTTGTCTTGCTTAGTAATTCTAGTTAACCAACATGAAAAAGATGTGCTTTTCTTGCAGTATAATTGTACACCCTTGTGTATATTTATTGTTATAACACTTGGCAACCCCATCCCCCAATTCCTAACGAATAACAACAAATGAAACCTATATTCCTAGACTATTACCAAAGAAAAAAAAAAAACAGTTCTAAACAACTGCACTGCCACACACACTGTCAGGTGATGTATTAGTGCAGGTCTGAATAAGTCTGCTACTCCTTTGCAACCCCCCCTTACTCCCACCATAGACAGTATGTGCCAACCATCCTAAAAATGGCTACATAAGTATATTGAACACTTGTTCAAAATAACAGCCTATACTGATCTATTCCACATATCTAATGAAGAGGAACATAAACTTAAAAAGTCTCTCAAAATATAGCACTACCAATATTTCAATGGATCCATAACATCGGATTTCAGGCAGGAGTGCCCAACCAGCAAATAGAATAATAGTATGAGCTGATAGAACAGAGAAACATTAACCAGTCAAAGGATACATCCTCCCTCAGATGATGGAATACAATCTTAGGTTGAGATTCAGTTGACGGGCAAGGCATTTCAAGGGAGAGTCATACAGTCTTTCAGGGAACGAATCAATTCAGCAGGTTTAACTTCCAAATCGTCCAGGATATAGACGTGTTCTACTTAATCGCTCTGTGCGCATCTCGCTATTCGGGAAAAAGAAGGGCTGCTCTCAAAAAACACAGAAAACTTAAGAAACATTCCTTAAATCACTGAACTCTCTAAAACCTTCGTGAAATTATTGGATCTGTAGCTTATGTATGTCTGTGAGTTTGTAAGTACACTCCGACCATCTTGGACTGAGGAGAAGCATAAGCTCTTTATAAAGAGAGGGCACATTTTAAAAAAAAAGGGAACTCCAAATACAGCTATTAGGATAATCCGATCAACCCATACAACTTGCTGTGTTGGGCTTGCCTCATCACCAATTGGCCAGTTAGGCATATGGAGTAGCAGCTGGAAAACAGGTGTCACAGTCACAAAAGTAAGCTGAGCAATTAGTAATCATCAGACCTCTTCATAGGTGGTACCACACCGAATCGTTTAAACAAATCTGGATTTAAGACTTTGAGTTCCCTTTAATAACCGAACTCTCTGAGACCTTCGAGAGATTCTTGAATCTGTAGCTTATCTGTGCCCATGAGCTTGTAATATATTCCAACCATCTTAAATTGGGGAGAAGCATCTGGATAACGGGTGTCACAGTCACAGAAGTAAGCTGGGCAATTAGTAATCATTAACCCTCTTCATAGGCGAGTTTACACTGGGTTATTTGAACAGATCTGGAATTAAGGCTTTGAGGTCCTATTTGGCTTGGTCAGGAGTTCCGAATGATAGCCACTGTTCTTTATGTTTGACAAGTAAAATAGCAGGATATTTGACTCAGAAAGGCTTTTCAGCAGCAATTAGCTTTGTTACAATCAGGTGTAGCTCCTGCCATTTGATTCTCACTGAGTGCGGGAGATCCTGTGTAATTCTAAATGGCCTGCCATTCCATTGGATTTCTTTGAGCTCCTTTACCTTTGCGAGGATATATTGTTTATCCAGAAAGTTGAGGATTTTAAATATAAAAGGTCTGGGTGGGGAGCCGGCAGGTGGTGGGGGGCATAAGGCACGACGCACCCGCTCAACTGTATAAGTAGAGCCATTCGGGTAGGGCCCCGTAATTTTTTCACAGAACTTTTGAACGAACTGTATGGGTGCGTTGCCTTCCTCTTGTTCCAGAATGCCGATAATTAATAGGTTATTTTGCTGGCTGCGCCCTTCCAAGTCCTCCAATTTGTCTTCTAGCTTTTTCATCCTCCTGTTTGTCGCCACAATGTCTTGTTCTGTTTTCCCTTACTTGTTTTCTAGGGAGGTGACTCTGACTTTGGAGTCCCCAACTTGTGTAGTTAGAGATGCAACCGAGGACTTAATCTGTTGCAAATCTGCCGACATTGTTGCTATTATCTCTTGGATCGGCTGCATGATTTCTAGAAATTTGTCCTCGGTAAGTGCAGATTGCACCATAGGGGATTTAGGTTAGCCAGCAGCCTGCTGTTTTGAGCACTTAGTGGCCTTATCTTTTTCCAGACTCAGAGGTGGGGAGTGCCGTGGTGGGCCTTCCTCATGTAAACTTCCATTTTCTCCCGTTCAACCCCACTCACGAAGTTAAGTAAGAGATGATCTATCTTTTCTTGAAGTAATTGGGCACAACAAGTACTTTAATTAGGGATTACTGGTGAGAAGGGAGTGGAGCTGCCTCAGAGTGCTGTCGACCTTCAGATCGCCATTATGTGACCAGAAATCTTCTTTCTTCCAAGGTGTCCTTTAGCATCAGTAACTATGTGAAGTTAGCTGACTAGGTAGAAGTGCCCCATAGGTGAAGATTATGATTATGAATTAGATGAATTAACCAGTCAGGGGTGAGTTTGAGGGTGTGCTCATGGATAACCTGGATGGAAGGCACCAGAATTTTTTCAAAGCAAGACAGGCCACATACCCACTTAGGTGTGAACCAAGAGGTTTTAAAAACATGCAACAGCATGAACCATAACAACTTTTACATGTAATTCAAAGTTTAGTACAACAATTAATGTAGAAGGAGAGAATCAGAATCCTATTCTGTAACGTTAACAGTGGAGGATGGGTGGGAGCTTACTGATGCTAAAGGACACCTTGGAAGAAAGAAGATCACTATGGTGAGTAATTTTTTCTTCCCCACCTCAGTGGTCCTTTAGCATCAATAACTACTGCAGGTGCAGACTGCCAAGCAGTACCATTGGGATGGGGGCAGATAACCTACTTAGGAAAGAGGCTCTGCAACACCGACCTGCCAAATCTGGCATCGGATCAAGACTGTACATCCAAGCAGTAGTGCTTAGTGAATGTGTGTACTGTCTTCCATATAGCTGATTTATAGATGTCCAGTAAGGGGATGTTCTTTACAGCTGTCACAGAGACAGCAGTACCCCTTGTATAGTGAGCCCTGAGGCTCTCATGAGGCGGTTTACCAGTCTTGTCATAGTAGAATCAAATGCAGAAGACTATCCATAAAGAGATAATTCTCTTAGTGGCTGGTCTACTTCTACCTACCTCCCCCACAGGTGAGGTACAACTGCATGGAAGAGCATCTAAACTGCAGAAGAAATGACTGCTAGAAATATTTTTCTAAGTTTCATACATGAGATGGGCCATAACCACAGGTTCAAAGAGTGGCTCCACAAGTTTGGCAATACACAGGTTATGGTCCCAAGGAGGGATAGGCTCCCTGATTGAGGGCTGCAGGTGTAGGAGGTCTTTAAAAGACTATTTAAACACTGGTTTGGAAAAAAAAAAACAGATTGGTTATTTCTAGTGGAAAGATAGGCAGACATTGAAGCCAGACGAAGCTACAGAGAGGAGGGCCTGAGGCATGAAGCCTGAAGATGCACCAAACTGTCCAATAGATTAAAATCTGAAGCTCTAAAAAGAGTAATCATTTTCCCATTGCACCAGATGGGAAAACATTTCCATTGGGCTGCATAGGTCTTTGTTGTGCTAGGCTTTTTGTCAATCACCAGGATCTGCAGGACTTGTTCAGATACCATTCATTGCGATCCTGGTTGAAGCAACGAAGGGCATATGCCAAGGTGTTTTCCTTGATCTGAAAGTATATGGCTGAAAGACTAACATCCAGGGAGTAGACCTCATGAGCAAACCATCACACCAGGCATGGGTAAATCCTGCTATCACCCACAGATGCTCATAGTATGTTGCGTAAGTACTCAGTACAATGTAAAAGAAGGAAAAAACAAAACTTTGAAACTACCAGCAAATAAATAGTTTTCCACTGGCCAAGAAAAAAAGCATTCCGGGGCAGTGTTGCTCAGTCAGGTGAAGAAAAATTCTGGTGCCTTTCACCCAGGTTCCCCCTCAGCAGACCCTCAAGTTCTCTCCAGATTGGCTAATTCATCTAATTCATAATCATAATCTTCACCTCTGGGGCAGTTCTACCTAGTCTGCTAACTACACTTAGTTACCGATGCAAAAGGACCACTGAGGTGAGAACAAATACTTACTATTTTCTGAACATAATTCGTCTTTAACTTTATTTCATCTTTGATTTTTAGCTTTTTATTAACAGCTTCATTTAATGATCGCGATACTGCACTTCACGGCATGGGTTGCAGAACGATTTACACATATCTTGTGTAGTAAAAGTATCTAGGCCATACCATGTGACACCCCCCACAATGTGTGTGTTAATCCCAAATCAACACACACTGTGGCATCCACTACTGCTTTAAAACTTCACATCATAACAGACTTTTAATTCATCATAACACATTCAATGGCTGGCTTTTAGTTGCAATGCCTATGAGACATTGCAATAAGCCTCTGTGCCACATCATGGTAGCTAGCAGCACAGAGGTATAATCAAACCAGTAATCAGGCATTTATAAGATATAGGGCCAGATATTCAAAACTTTGCCCAGGGGCAAAATTAGCACTGCCCAGCGGGCAAACTGAGCCCGGAGCACAAAGCAAGCCATATTCAAATGGAATAGCCCAGGGCAAACAGCTTCTGAATATAGCATGGTAATGAGGCCATGCAAACTGG
Source organism: Neoceratodus forsteri (assembly GCA_016271365.2). NCBI lineage: Eukaryota > Metazoa > Chordata > Ceratodontiformes > Ceratodontidae > Neoceratodus > Neoceratodus forsteri. The sequence continues at coordinate 877,419,591 of CM057458.1, read as the reverse complement.
GCTAGAGTGCAGGGCAACATTGCCCTGGAATAAGACAGCACTGAATAAAACAACCAGGAAGTGCAACCCACAACAACAACACAGTACACAGCAACGTGAGGGCAGGTACAGATGAACTACGTGGCCAATGTGTGTGCCAGCAAATGCATGGACTCAGTACAGTTGCAGGAAGCAGCAGATGAGAAGAACAGTGATCAAAACTTTACAATATTCCCATTACCATTAAGCGCCGCTACACATTAAGCCTTGATGCTAAGCAATTAACCTGGAGCAAACACGCTTGCCCGGGGCTAAATGTGCCATATTCAAAGTGCCATGCAAATGAGCCTACTTAGGTAGTCTCTGGGCAAACAACCGGATTAGCATCTCATTATACCCTGATTTGCACACAGTTTGCCTAAGCGTTACTGCAGGGTCCCATAGAGCCACCTGTAGGTCAGTCTGGAAGTACAGGGCAGACAAGGTCCAACCGCAGCTCCATCTGTAGGTCAGTCTGGCAGTGCGCATGATAGCTACAGGCTACAGGTAAACAGTACAGCATAGCATAGCATAGCATATTGTACCCCAGGGGACAGGACAGCATAGGCACAGGTGGTGGTGGTGCTGCATGCAACTGTCACACCGTAGGGCATGCTACAGTGCACAGCAGACACTACAGTAGCAAGGGAGACAGTAGTGTGAGGGACGTAGCACTGCCTATGGTGTGTAGGGCAAGTGATGCTGATTGCACTGTACACAGTGACAAGCCCAACCTGCAGGTGTTTACTGACAGTCGACATTACTGTTACACTGTTGTGTGACCCACAGATGCTGTACCTGTGGCATGTGATGCCCACAGTGACATGTACATATCTGGCTTGTGTGTTGTGGCAGTTGTACAGCTGTGTGGGTATGTGGCTGGGGGGGCATATAGTATCCGAAGGCACACTAGTGTTGGGGTATTCCTAATACTGGCCCATGTGCACTGCATGCTGGGTCCCAGCCTTGTGCCACACCTGGTCTGTGGCACAGCCTGGCACCACACACTCCCCTCAACATCCTCCATGCCCACAGTGCTGCATGTGTGCTGTAGCATCTGTTTTTGTCCACAGATATGTGTGGTCGGCAGGTGTGTGCTGTATGGCTGCACTGCCATGCTGTCCACTGGCGGCGGGTCTGCTACTGCCTGGCATGGCTGGGACTGGTGGCAGATGATGGCATCATTGTGATGCCATTGGTTGCAACAAGCTTCCACTATGTTTGGCTTTATCTAGTGTTATATTTATGTGTTAGGGTGGCGCCAGACCAGCGCCATCAACAAATCCAGCACAGCCATTTATGTAGCGCAATGCTGATTGCCAGGATTAAGACCAGCTTTTTCTGGGCGGTAATCTCCACCAGTGCTAACTGTCGCGCAAGAATGCGCAAACCACTTAGCGCCAAGCGCTAGCCACTGAATATAGCATTGGCGCTTGTATTCATGTCAGTTTGCCCTTGCATACATTATACTTTTTGCCTGGCTGCTAATGCAGTTTGCCCACGCTATTTGCTTTTGAATATGGCAGACCCGCTAATCTCATGCCAACCCTCATAAATGATTTTTGCCCAGCGCAAAGTTTTGAATATCTGGCCCTTATACTCTTAAATGTACAGCTCACACAAAACCAAACCAAAGATCCCACCCTGCCATGAACACACATCCTACATAGCAGATCCACTAGAACACAGTAAATCCAACCACTTACACTCAAACAAAACAAACACACAGCTCATACACCACTGACACAAGACACACAAACACACAAAACCCCACCACCACACCACACACACACACAAACACACACTTTCAAAAAGGACAAAAAGGCACCCTCCATACAGAGCAAGTAAGAGCAAAATAAATAACACAAAAAAAATTATCACTATTTATCACTTTTTATGGGTAGTGTATTGGAGATTGTAAATCACTGCATTTTGCGATTCGGACTGTTTGTATTTACCATGTACTTAAGTGGATATAGAATATTACACTGTCACTTTAAGGATTGCATTTAAATGTGAACAGAACACATGTGGACCCCACCTCCTGAAGATGCACAGGGTGTGAAACCGGTCGAGGGGAGCTGCCCAGAGCTATGAGAGGTCCAGTTTCTTCATGGAATAAAAATACTTTTATGTATTCCTGGTATTTTCAAGCTTCTGTGGTGCCTGGTTTTGACTTTTGTGTTTCATAGGAACTATATCTCAGCATATAGACTGGAGGGGTGTGGGAATTGTTGTTGCACTGATTCACTGTGAACACAGCAAAATAAAAGTAAAACAACATATGTGGGAAGTGACACCAAAAACTGGGAGATGCAATGATGTGATGGGTACATGTAGCTAGATTTTTATAGATATGCAGGAATACAGAACAGTCATCATGGTCTAAATAATATCTGCTGACAAAATACACTGCAAGAATGCCTTGAACCACCTGAGTAAAGCATCTTATGCTTTCTTGCAACGCTTTTTATGTAGATGTCGAATAATACTTAGAAAATAAATATTCCAGTAGCTCATGTGTTCAGCTCATCTCCTGCTATATGTGAATATATTCTCTTGAAACTCAAAATATACTGATGCCATTCACAAGCCTCCTGGAAGACAGTTGCCTTGAAGATGTGAATTTTTCAAGGCCAGATTTGCAGGCTACTGAAAGCAAAAAAAAAAACTGTGCTATTATTGCAAATAGAAAACTCTGTTGGTACTACTGTCAGCATGCAATGTTACAGAAACCATTTGTATAATGCTTAATGCTTATAAAACAAGCATTTGTCAGTGCAGAATGTTGTCTTGCTAGCATTGGCATTGGTAGTGCAATAATTAGAGATGCATAATAGTAATGGCAGTGAAGTATTGAACTAACGCCAACCCCACCCCCACCCTGCAGAGACTGACAGGCATTGGGGTGTGCCTTTGGGTCATCAGCTATAACGGTCATGCGATTTCACCTCACCCTACCCTGTAGATACTGGCAAGTGTCATGGTATGCTTTGAGGTCTTTGGGCCTTATACTTACCCCATTCCATAAGAAAATATGCTGAGATGGGTGCAGTATAGGAGAATGGGGTGAACTTTGGGGCCGAACACTGCAAGGCACATCTTGATGCCTGTTACTGGCTGCAGGTTGGGGATGGAATGGTGTGAGCATTACAGCCGATGATCACAAGTCACACCACTGATGCCTGTCAGTCTCTACAGGGTGGGGTGCTACAGTTGGTAACCCTAATGCCATAGGCATTTGTTGGTATTTTCACTCCAAATTTTCAACACAGGCTTTTTGTGACCCCCACCTCATGAAAAGCGGTACTATCAGTTTGCTAGCCGAAAGGTGATTTTGCACAGTGACTGTGCCATTTGGAGCCACAGCTACGAAAACACATTTTGGGAAGGATGTGAAAAATGACAACTACATTATTCATGAGGAGGTTTAAACAAAATGGCAATGTTGAAAATCTGAAGTGAAAATATGAAAAATTGAAGTCATGAGCATGCAGAGAAACTGCACAATGCGTTATGGCAACCCAATTATTTGTGGGTTTTTTTAAACACATTTTCAACTTAGGCATTTTGGGACCTCCCCTCATGTACAGTGACACTGTGATTTTTGTTAATCTGTCCCAATAGTTGATTTCCCGGAGCGACCACGCCATTGTGCACCACAGGTGCGAAAACAAATTTCGGGCTTGGTGTGAAAAATGACAGCTGTACTGTTCATAAGGAGGTGTGAAAAAATGTCAGAGTTGAAAATCTATACATGAGATTGAAATGTTGGGGATGATAAATGAAAAATAATTTTAAAAACCTGAAAGAATAAGGTGTGGGCAACTTTCTTTGCCAGAGCTAGCCTATGTCATGTACTGACTTCTACAGTCAATTTTTTGGGCTAGCTCCACCCCTTCTTATACTAAGGAACTTTCTGTGGTGATTTCCCAGAGGATCTATTAGATTTAGGGTTGAAAATCTGGCATGAAAATATTGCAAATTTCGAAGTTACAAAGGTGCACGGAAACTGCACAACAGACGCTTGTAACAGTTATTTTATGGACTTTCATCACCACATTTTCAACATAGGCATTTTATTACCTCTCTTCATGAACAGTGTCACTGTCATTTTCATAATCTGTCTCTAAAATTGATTTCCCACAGCTACCGCGCTATTCTGCGCCAGAAGTGCAAAAACACATTTTGGCCAGGATATGTAAAATGACATCTGTACTGTTCATAAGGAGGTGTAGAAAAATGCCAATGTTGAAAATGTGGAGTGAAAATCTTACAAATTCATGAATTTTCGAGTGTACATGGAAACTGTGCAACACACGCTTGTAAAAAGGTCATTTTTTGAATTTTTTTCACCAAATTTGCAACATAGGCTTTTTGAGAGCCCATCTCATGAACAGTGGCACTGTCATAACATTAATCAGTCCCAAAAGGTGATTCCACACACTGACTTCGAAATCATCTTTCAGGACCAAATAATGCCATGACAGTGACTGAATTCAGGAGGAGGGGTCCCAATAACCGCAGGTTGAAAATTTGGTGCCAAAATTCCCCCAAAATGCCCAAGATATGAACCAAAGTTGAAAAAAAAACTATTTATGCCATTATGCAGCTTACCGGCATTTCTTCAGTTCGTGGTCGGCTTTGAAAAGTGCAGATGTGTTCCTGGTCCACCGAAGATCATCACATCATGCTCCAGAGGTAAGTATGGGGTGAGGGGGGGTGTGGGGAAGTAGGGAGTGCAGAGAGTGGATGCAGGTTGGGGGAGGGGCCACCAGATTCAACGAGGGAGCGTTTTCAGTTTTACAGCTTTAAAAAAAAAAGAAAAACATCTCTGAAAGGTTTTTCTTTTTTTACAGGGACATTTGGCATGCTGGGCTGGGCTCCCAGCATGCCACCTGAGTGTTTTTGGGGGGCTGTAGCAAACAGGGGATTGTGCACCTCCATCGGCACATACCAAGTGGGGGGGCAAGAGCCGATGGGGATTGGGCACCCCCCTCAGCACACAACAAATGCATACTAACATACTAACATACTAAAATGCCAGCAGAATAGGCCTAATGGTCTTTCAAGTCTGCTCGATTGGTCAGCTCCCACCCTGGGTGCTGACCTTGCTGCCCTCCTCACCTTCTCTGGCTTCTCCCTTCACAGTTCTGGATATTCTTGCTGCATTGGATTTTGCTTCCAGAACCCTTCCCCTGTACCTGTCCCAGCCCCTCTTGAACCCCTCCACTGTCTCTGCCTCCACCAGCCCCCTAGGTAGTGCATTCCATGGCTCCACCACCCTCTCAGTGAAGTAGCACCTCCTCCTTTCTCCCCTGAATCTTCCCCCCTCCAGCTTCCACCCATGCCCTCTAGTGGCCCCCTCCTCCTTCCTTTGAAGCACCCTGACTGTTCCTCCCCTATTTACCCTCTTCATGTACTTAAAGACCTCTATCATGTCCCCCCGGTCCCTTCTCTCTTCCAATGTGTACATATTTAGCTCTTTGAGCCTCTCCTCATAGGTCCTGTCTCCCAAGCCCCAAATCATTTTGGTTGCCCTCCTCTGGACCCTCTCCAGGAGTTTAATGTCCCTCTTTAAGTGTGGCCTCCAAAACTGCATGCAGTACTCAAGGTGTGGCCTCACCAAGCAGTTATACAGAAGGAGCATCACTTCCCTCCTTCTGGAGGTGATTCCCCTAGTGATGCATCCCAGCATCCTGTTGGCCTTGGCTGCTGCCCTGCTACAAGTCTCCGAGTTTTTCATTTTGACATCCACCACCACCCCCAGGTCCCTCTCAGCCATCGAGACTTGTAGCATTTCCCCCAGGGTGTACACTTGGCCTGGGTTTCTGGCCCCCAGGTGGAGTACCTTGCATTTCCCTGCATTGAATATCAGCTTCCACTTTCTAGACCATCTTTCCAGAGCCTCCAGGTTCCTCTGTAGGGCCACCCTCCCCTCCTCCCCATCCACCACCGCCCCCAGTTTTGAGTCATCTGCAAAGAGACTCATCTCACTCCTGATTCCTGTCCTTATGCCAGAGATGTAGGCGTTGAACAGGAAGGGACCAAGGACTGATCCCTGTGGGACTCCACTAATGACCCTCTTTGGGGATGAGACTATCCCGCCAACTGCGACCCTCTGGGTCCGGTCATGGAGCCAATTGCCTATCCATCTGATCATCTGGTTCCCCACCCCATTTATCCTAGCTTATCCAACAGGCCCATGTGAGGAACAGAGTCAAATGCCTTGCTGAAGTCTAGAAAGAGGACATCCACTGGTCTACCCAGGTCCAAGGCACTTGTCACCCAGTCATAGAACTGCACAAGGTTTGTCTGACATGATTTCCCAGAGATGAATCCATGCTGTCTATCATCCAGGCACCCTGACTTTTCCAGGTCCCTCCTAGCCTCTCCTTGACAATGCCCTCCATCACCTTGCCCACCACCGATGTCAGGCTGACAGGCCTGTAGTTCTCTGCCACCTCCCTTGATCCCCCCTTGTGGATAGGCACTATATGCGCCACCTTCCTGTCCTGGGGCACCCACCCTGTCCTCAGAGAGATGGTGAAAAGCTCTGTTAGGCGTTTCGCCAGGAGATCCACAAGTTCCTTCAGCACTCTGGGATGTAATTTATCTGGCCCCGGTGCTTTCTCCGTCTTAAGGGAGCTGAGGGCTTCCCTCAGTCTCTCTGCTGTGATTTCCACTTTCAGTACCTCTTCTCCCTGCTTAGCCCTCCCCCCTCCTGCCAGTGATGCCTCCCCCTCTCCCCATACTCACCAATCGGTAAGGGTCCCCCCTCCTCAGTATCTCTGTCTCCTCCCATGTATGATGCAGCACCCCCATTTTCCTTGGTGGAAACTGAGGTGAAGTACTCATTTAGTACCTCAGCCTGCTCCCCTGGGTCTTGTGCCCATCTCTACCCTGATTTAATCCTGCTAATCTGCCCCTTCACCCTTCATTTTTCCCCAATGTATCTAAAGAACCCCTTGTTCCCTCTCCTGATTTCCCTGGCCAGGTTCTGCTCCTTCATTGCCTTAGCCACCCTCACCACCCTAGTGGCCCTTCTAGCAATCAGCTCATACTCCCCTCGATCCCTTTCACTCCTTGAGCACTTGAATTGCCTATAGGCTGCCTTCTTTCCCTACACCACCTCCTGGACCTCTCTGGTCCACCAGCAGGGTTTTCGTGCCCTACTGCATTTTCGTCTTACTCTTGCACAGGTGCTGGTAGCATTTTTCACCCCTCTCCTGATGATTTCCCACCTACTATCAGTGTCCATGTCTGACCCAATCCCATCCAAATGCTCCTTAAGGATCCTTCCCATTTCCTTAAAATCCGTTCCCCTGAAGTCAGTTACCTCCGTCTTTGTGCAGCTTTCTAGCCCTCCTAGGTCCAGGCAGAACCAGACCATGACATGGTCACTCCCATAGAGGTCTCTTACCTCCATGCCCCTAATCTGGTCACTGTCTGCCAGGACCACATCCAGTACCTCGCCTCCCTGGTCGGTTCCCCACCTGCTGAGTTAGGGACGCGTCTTGAAAGACATCCAACAACCTCTGTTCCCTGGTCACAGAAGATGTCATAGTCTCCCAGTCTGTTCCTGGCATGTTTAAGTCCCCCAACACCACCACCATTCCTCTGCCCAGTCTGCAGTGTCTCCCAACATCTGCCACCAGACTCTCCTCCAGCTCCTCCGCCAGGGCAGGGGGTCTATACACCACTCCTATTTTTACTCTCTTGCCCCACCCTGATTCACATGTTTTGGGAATGTCTTAATATTTCCCCATTATGGCTTCTCATCAAAAACAAAGCAGACCCTTTACTAGGTCTACAAGACTATTTCACACCAGAGGTTTGTCTGCTGGGTGACTTTACTGGTTTTCCATTAATGGTCAGGAATTTTCATATTACAATGATTGCCATGTCAGTTAAGAAAATTGTCTTAAAACACTGGAGGGATTCTATACAACCCTCACATCAAGAGTGGCTTCAAGAGCTCCTTCACAATTTGAGAGTCGAAAAAAATGATAGTGAATTTATTTAACTGACAGGGAGTCTATAAAAAGAGATGGGAGAGTTTGCACACACTATATACATTGTAATACATTATAATACAATTGCATAACTCTATCTAATAACAGTGATAATGATGAGATAATCCTAGATAATTCAAGATCTTTATATGATTATTTTTAGAGGCAACAAAGGTAGGGAGGATAGAAGGTTTAGGGGGAGGAGGTGGTAGGGGGTATTTTCTTATTTCTTACTTTTCTTCTTTTTTCTTTTACTTTTATCTTTTGGGGTATGTTGTTTTGAGTTATTTTAGTGGTGTAGGGTGTATTTCGGATACATATTTAATTCTACTGGATTTTAATCTAGATTATAACCTCTAATGTACCATTTCAGCTTCATACTCCAGAATGAATATTATACTGTCAATTTCAAGGTCTATTTCTATGTTATGATGTATGAATTTGGAAAAACAATAAAGTTTAAATGAAAAAAAGGAATTGTGTTTAATCTTCTATTTGTTAGCAAAATAGCTGTCAGGGACTGTGTCTGGTAGTGTGTGACATTTTCATATTGTACTGTATATGTTTGTTCGGTGCAGAGTGCTTGAGCTGGTCCGCGTTTCCTCATGATTTTTGTTTTTATAGTAGCCTTTGGGTTGAAGTGTAGTGGCTGACATGTCTTTTTTTATAGGTATGCTGTCATTGTTTATGAAAGTCCTGTGAAGTTTTCAGTGTTCCATGTAAGAGGAGTGCTTTGCAGCATGCACTAGTTTAGAAAATCAGACTGTATTTTACTTTTCTTCATGTGCAATGTTAGAAGTGCCACAGTTGAAATGTGTTTTTGTTCTTCTTTGGCCTGATTGACACTGTGTGAAATGATGCAGACCCTGAGTTTCTGAGAGGCATGTGCAGTTGCGTGGAGGTTCCAGATAATAACCGAAGGAGAACAGTACACATGCTGTCTCTTATTGTTTTGAAACATTTGTTGGAAGTTAAATAGACATGAAGGATCATTGAAGACAGTGTTCCTCACCTGTTTTATTTATATGGTATTCTATCATGGTTGTTGTTATGGAAGTGTGCAAAAGTGTTTTTTTTTAATTTTATAGTTGTATTTTGTTAACATCACAGTACTTTTGTGGTTGATACACTCCCCCCCTTCCAGGTGGCATTGCGTTGGCAATGCAATGTAGTGGAGTACACCACATGCATAACCAACCCTGTTGTGAACATCCTCCATCTCCTTTCTTCATATGTTTCCATTGATTATAATATGTTGCCTCTAACATTTTTTATGTTGGCTCGCACTTGCTTGCCAGCCAACATCTTGCAGTAGTACCAGATTTAGAGGTGTGGTCACTGTGGGTGAATGCAGGGCACTCACCAGTAGGTGCATCCCTCATTCCCCAAAAAGCCAGCATGCAGGTACTGACACCAGCAATTTGTAAAGTGGTCACCACATCTAACAAAAGTGCTGCTGCAATGAGAGGCAAGCTCATCATGCAGTGACACAATAACATGCCTCCCGATGTGCCCTTTCTGGTGAATTGTTCCAATAAACATGGTGGCAGTGACTGCCGCCACCTACCACAATGCCAACTTCAGGGGTGCCTAATCCCTCTGTCTGCATGCCCTGACCCAGTTCATGTGCCAATGAGGGAGCCAACTCCCTCTCAGCATAATGCCCACCTCCCATTTCAATTGTGTGCCAAGGGGGTGCCCAATCCCCCTCAGCATCATGTGACCCCTCAACAGTCTTTCTTTGTCAATGGGGGGAAACAATCCCCATTGGCTTCAGTCTCCCTGTTCCCAGTTCAATCTGCCAACAGGGGAGCCTACTCCCCATCGGCATGATGTTCTCCCACTGCATTACCCGTGTTCTTCTTACATTTATTACGTAGAGGTATCAACCCTTCCCATTTTATGTTATTTGAATGGGGTTGGGTACATAACATTTAAAATTTCCATTTGCATCAGTCTTAGTCTGTTTTGTGTGATAATCTTATAGCAAGTTTCCCATATTTTAGGCCATCTAGCTGAGGATTCAGAATACACTGTATTCCAATATCTAGGAATACTATTTAATCCAGGGAACATAACTGGATAAAGCAAGGAATATATTGAGAAGACAGCATGTGGCGATGATGCCCTGACACTACCTTCTGTTTCCCATTCAAGTAATACAGCACTGATGGATTGAGCCCTGATGAACTAATTAAATCTTTTTCTGCCTTTAGCCAGGAGGGAACATATTTTGTTATATCTTGGGTATCAATGTTTGTAACCTATTGAAGGTATTTACTTAAATGACTCGTCCAGTAATAGAGAGTGAAATGGGGCATCTTAAGACCTCCTAAAGCTTTAGGTGGTGCTAGCTTATAAAATGCCCGTCTAGGTGGTTTGCCTTTGCATAAAAACTCTGATAGGGAAGAGTGAATAGATTTAAACCAAGCTTTCAGGAGCCAAACATTCAAGAGACTAATTGGATAGAAAAGGTGTGGTGATATGTTCATTTTGATGATGTTCACCCCTTCCCCAAAGAGTAATGGGGAGTACTTGCCAGTGTTTTAAATCTTGCTGGATGGTTTTAACTAAATCATTGAAGTTTAATTTCTGAAATTGTTTCTCACTAGTTGAAAGGTGTATTCTGAGGTATTTAATAGATTTAGGTGCCTAATTAAAGCCTAAATCTAAAATATCTTGTTTGAAGACCCTTGAATTTAATGGGAAAACTGAAGTTTTTTCCATCTTGATTTTATAATTGAAAAGGGAACCAAACTGATGCATTACTTGGGTGAGATTTTGGAGGGAGGATTTAATGTGCGTAATGTGTAAAAGAATATCATCCACATAAACTGCCACTTTTCCTACGGAAGTATGTAGAGGGATACCATGAATCCCAGGGGAGTTTTGAATAGCAACTATCAGGGGTTCTAAATATAAGTTAAAGAGCAATGGAGATAGAGGGCATCCCTGTCTGGTTCCTGCCTCTAAAGGGAAAATGGAGGAGAGAGAGAGTACCATTACAAAAAAACCTTGCTGTGGGAACTGAGTAGATAACCTTTAACCATGAGATAAATTTAGACGGAAAACCAAATCTGTGGAGGGAACTGAGCAGAAACTGCCAGTCGACCCTGTCAAAAGCCTTTTCTGCATCCAGGGATACTAAAGCCATAGCTCAAGGGGCTTCGCAGGATATTGATAAAACATGGGACAGATGTCGAAGAGGATCTACTGAGGACTGACCTTTCATGAACCCCACTTGGTCAGAACTTATAAGGGAAGGTAATACATGTTCCAGTCTGTAAGCTAGTAATTTAGTGAGAATTTTAAGATTGCAGTTTAACAATGGGATAGATCTGTAATTAGAAACTAAGGTAGGGTCCTTATCAGGTTTAGGGATTACTACTATAGTGGCCTCCAAAATTCTGGGATCAAATTCTTCTTCATTTAACATTTTTTGATAAACTGCCAGTAACCAGAGTGCTAATTGGGGGACAAACTTTTTGTAAAAATTAGGGAGTAACCATCTGGTCCCAGAGCTTTATCCGAGGGCAAAGTTTTAATTAGTTGGCTGATGTCTTCTTCTGTGATCTGAGCTGTGAGACCCTCTGCCTGCAGAGTAGAAAGGGTTGGGAGAGGGAGATCCTTCAAGTATTGGTCTGCTGTTTCTTTTGTAGGTCTATCAGGCATCCAGGCATATCATTTCTTATAATATCACTAAAATTAATCTGTTATATCTTTTGCCCTGGTATAAAGAGGTCCGTGTGAGTCACTGGCTATGGTTGCTATATGTTTAACTGAGTCCCACTTTTTAAGACGAAGTGCTAAAAGTCTCCCAGCTTTGTCCCCTTGCTCGATATAGGTAGCCTAAGATTTCAAGATAGCCCATTCCGCTCTTTCTGTCAGTAGTTTAGAATACCTATCCTGAACTTTTATCAGGTTATTCCTATCAGAGGCCGTAATTGTTAAGGATGTATTCCTTTCTAAGAGACTAATTTGTGTTAGCAGCGAATTAGACTCCTGGGTTTCATTTGATTTCTTAATAGCTGATAATTTTATAAATTCCCTCAAAGGTAACATTTTAGTGCACCCCATTCTAGGGAAGAAGATTGGATGGATCCCCAGTTATCAGAATTGAAATTGTCTATTGAGGTGATTACAAGGTCCACAATCTTAATATTTTTTATTAATTGATTATTTAGTCTCCATTGTCTGTCTGCCCTCAATTATGTGATAATAAGATGAGACATGTGACTATTGAGTGATCTGAACCCATACCAGTTTCTAACTCACTGCTCACTTGTCCTTGCAAAAGGGTTTTGATTATCCAAAAATAGTCAATTCTAGATGCTGTTCCATGGACAGCAGATCGAAATGTATAATCCCTCTCTTTAAGATGTAGTAATCTCCATGGGTTGCATAGTCCTGTATGATCAACTAGGTCTCAGATGGCTCTTTGAGTGGGGGAAAGACCCCGAGTTCTATTACCCGTTGATTTTTCTAATAGTGGATCAAATGGAATATTCCAGTCTCCTCCAACAATCATCGGAGTATCTGAAAAGGGTATTAAAGCTGAGAGTAAATCCATAAAAAATGAGGGGGAATTGATTTTAGGGCTGTAAATACTACCTATGAGGAGATCAGATGAATAGATTTGGCCTTTTACTATTATACATCTACCCTGGCTATCTCTTATACAGTGTTCACACTTAAAGGGAACTACCTTAGTAAATAAAACTGCCACTCCTCTGCTATTTCTGGATATTCCAGCTGCAAAAACTTGACTCAACTGCTGTCTCCTCAATAAAATCCCTTTGAGTTCTAAGAGATGGGTCTCCTGAAGTAATATTACATCCCCAGAAATATTTTTCAAATGTTTCAGTAGTTTCATTCTTTTAACTGGGTGTCTCGCTCCCTTTACATTCCAAGTGCAAAATTTAATGGGTAACGCCATTTATCATTAATAGCTCTTGTATGGATAGGATCTGCATTACAAAGTAAATTTTGACATCTCGTTCAACCTTAGAACTGTATTGATTGTGCACCACTTCCCCCCTTTTTAGTAATCAGAAATGTAAACACCAAGTTGACCGTCTTCCTTCCCTTACTAATACTTCTTAACAAATAACTAAACCCCTCTACATTACTTAAACTCCCCTAACAAAAAAGTTAAGCTGATTGTAAATTCTATTAATGTTTAAATAATTATTCCTACCTAACCAAATACCGTATCCTTTGACCTCACTAATGTTATGGTAAGAATGACCCTCCCTACATGAGTGATGGCCCATGGTGATCAGCAGGCCAAATGGGCCCCCTGACCCCTGACTGCTGAAACATCAGAAAACTGTCTATTGGAATCAAAATATCCAGTCTAATCATAAAATGATATGTATATCCCAGTAGTATACATAAAACTAAAACTAAGCACACATGAGAAAGATGTATTCTAAACTTTAATTGTCCCCCTTTAAAGATGTAATATATCTTAGTTCAAACAATTATTTAGTATCATGTTATATACATACACCTAATAGATGTATTTGCCTTAAGGTGGTAAGTGGTTATAAGATTATGTTCTCTTCAGCAGTCTCTCAAACTGGTTACTACTTCACCTCAGCCATTGCAAGGGAGACAACAAAGGAAAATCAGAGCCAATGCCTAGTAATGGTGTTTCCCCTTGATCTCTTCATAGTTTAGGGATAATTAAGCAGGAGTTTTGTAGACAACCTAGAAAAAATTAAATAAATTTAAAGTACAAAGTTCTGTACTTGTTTGACAGTGAACCTGGAGTAAAGTTTTTATCTGTTGGCAGTTCAAACAGACATAGAGTAGTTAAGTGAGGAAATTTAAACATTTAGGAACTGGATGGATTTGTACCACATAGTGGTAAAATGGCAGGATCCTTTCCTGAGAAAACAGTAATTATATAAGTCTTTGTGACAGCATGTGGCTAAATCTGACTAAACACTCTTTATTATGTGATCTTCTATAATCATAACATCATAGCTCATTTTCCAATATAGAATTCCTGATGAAGTGAATGAATAGATAAGCCTAGAGATAAGGTGCTAAGTATTTCTTAGATGATTAGAATGAAATAATATTGTTTACTTTTTAAATCTGGAGTATTGGCCTAGTATTCATCCAGCAGGGATCCTCAGCGATCACCAAACAGAGCAGGTATTTTTTGTTTACCAAACTCCAGGGCTAGCGTTACCTCTTCAAATGATGACCAAACTCCATCCAAATGAATTTGGAGTTTTGAGGGATAAATCATTCTGAGTTTAATTCCTGCTGCAATACATTTGGACACAATGGGGTGAAACTGGGCTCGGCGCTGGTGAACAGAGGCAGGCAAATCTTGTGTTATTTATAATTTTCTGCCTTTCCATAACATTTCTTTGAGATCTTTTAACTTGACAAGCACATGTTGTTTTTCTTGAAAATTTAAGAAATGACAAAGAATGGGTCTGGGCTGAGCATTTGGGGTAGGCATCAGCCTCAGTGTTCAGTGTGCCCTTTCAAGAGTATAAGCTGGCCCAAAAGGAGAAGGGCCAGCTAATTTACTTAGTAGCATCTGAATGAATAGCATGGTGTCCTGGCCCTCCTCATTCTCTGGTATGCTATTATTACCAGATTGTTGTGATGGCTTCTGCCTTCCAGATCTTCTATCTTATTTTCCAGTTGCTTAATTATTTGACAATTTGCTGTGCCCACCACTTCTGATTTGTTCAGTCATTTCTCAGCAGACACTATGTGGGCCACATTATCTGAGATATGTCTGTTGGCATCTTCAAAGGCTTCAGAAAGTGTTTTAACTTCTTTGACCAGAGAAGGTATTTCTTCTTTGAAAGGCTGAAATTTGGATAGAAAGCACTCAAGGGTGAGCGGAGATGTTTCTGTGGGTACTGAAGGAATATTAGAAGCTTGCAATTGGGTAACAACAGGAGGATTAGCTCTTTATTTTTCTGGAGTAATTGGAGGCCTATGGCGAGGAACTGATTGCTGCATTTTTGCTTCCGTCATTCGTCCTTTTAGTTGTAAAAGAAATCAATGCTGCTTTCTTCCACTTAGGCTGATCGGAGGATTTAAAATCTGGTGATTGGATGGTAATTATTAAAAGAATTAATAGGAACTAGCAGTCGGGAACACTGAGCTCAGTTGGAGCGCATCCTACTCAATGAGCTGCATCACATGAATCCCCAGATTAAACACAATTCCTCATGACTCAACTACACAAACCTTCTTGTGAACTACTCCTTAATACACGTAACTTATTCAGAAGACTGCGAAATAAAACTGCTGACACAGAGACGCACATAACTTTGACAGCACTGCTCCACAGTCAAAACAGTGAAAGTGTGCCTGACAGCATCACAGCTGGTATTTACTTCCTGGAATGCCAAGCCCCTATACTCCGTATTCAGTCATTTCATTATTTGAGTTGAAAAAAAATACTGTATACTCCACTAAACACACTAACTCGGTAATCAGTTTAGTAAGTGAGCTGCAATAATGTAGGAACAAAACAGATAGATGCTTTCTGTTCCACTAGCTCTTTAAGAAGGGGGATAAATCCCTGCTCAGTAACTGGCTCACTATTACATTGATATATCCTAATTTTAAGATTTTCACAAAAATTTTGAGTAAGCAGTTATCTATAGCTATGGCTACCATTATACACCCTGCACATTTGTGTTCATAGCCTGGCAGGAAAGTCACAGATGTTTATTTTCTATTACATGAACTTGTTGAACAGGGAAATGTGGGGAAATTGCAGGGCTATTTGTTCAGCCTGGATCAATCTAAGACCTTTGATAGGGTGTTCCATGATTTTCTCTGGAAATGTCTGTGATCTTATGGTGTGCCACAACAGTTTGTATGTTGGATTGAGAATTTTTAAATCTGCATTAGTTATTCTTTCTGCAAATGGGTGGTTGGGCTGGGAATGTATAATGCAATGAGGTGTCTGACAAGGGTGCCCCTTTAGCCCTCTTTCATATATTTGATCTTATACTTAATGATTCACACACTAGAGGTGTGTGAAAAAAAATTCCACTGGTGAAATTTCCACGAAAGGTGGATTTTCGCCTTCATGAAAGTGCAGAAATCAAATTAACAACTTTTGTGGAAATTCCAACTTAGAACTGTGGAAAGAAATTATAAAATGTGGATTATTGCATTAAACTGTGGAGAAAAAAGGCCACAGAACTGATCACTGAACTGTGAAATAATTACATGTACAGAGGAACAATTCATTAAACTGTGGAAAAAAAATCCTCATAACTGTTATTCTGCAGCTCATGTGTATTATTCTGCAGTTCTTCCAAAAAAATTCCATGGAATAGGGTGAAAATCCACCAAACACATTCAGAAAATTACAATCCCACCAATAGCGGAACTTTGGAAAATTCTGTGACATTGCTGAATTTCTGTGAAAGTTCCACGAAAGTGGAATCCGCAACTTTTTCCTACCTCTATCAGACACTGAACCTGTGTCCTGGGATTTTGGATCTTCACCTAGCTGGCCAATTACCAATTTGTAAGACATTGGAGTACACTGATAATTTGTGCCTGATATTCACTAGAACACATTCTGGGGTTGCCGCTAAAGCAGTGCTTCAGAGTTGTTACACTGCTACATGCGCTGAGATAAACTTACAGAAACGTTTGTGCATGTCCCTTGGAGACATAGATCCAACTATAACTGAAATTGCAGGGGTACGGTATCTGGAGGCTCCTTTAAAATCTTAGGTATTTTATTTGGTCCTGGCAATACTGCACTGGTCAACTAGGAAAATCAGTTGGCCATTGGCATGCAAAAAGTTGGACAATGGCAGAAATGGTGCATGAGTAAAGAGAAATGTGTTTTTCTCATTAGAACCTATTTAATTACTAAGTTCTTATTTACATTTACCCCCGCCTCCAGAGCTGGAGATGAAATTATACAGTTATTTTTTTCAGTGTCTCTGTGGTAGCAGGTTGAACCCTATTAAATGGAGATTCACATACTTAACCCTTAAATTAGGTGGTTTAAAAATGATCAACCCCATAGTGTTCTTTTTTAGTGTAACCCCCTTGTTCCCAGGGGTTACTAGGATCCCAGTTAGAACCAGTGGCAGGCAAGAAAGGCAGCTAGCGAAATGCCAGTTAAATGGAATTCACACTGTCAAGCTCTAGTGTCAGTCTCAGCTGAGCTAGAGGGTGATGTAATCTTAGAACTCTTGCAGCAGCATAAGCCACTTTTGTGCCAGCTCTAGGGATGTTAGCTTTAGAATGTTCAGTGAGTCCAAGTAAGAGTTCCAGGAGCAGACTACAGCTTGCTGTGCCGCTCCTCAGACAACTCTGACAGACAGCTACTGTTCTTGGTCTGGGTAGTTTGTTCTCACCCTAGAAGAAGGACATAGAAGACAGTGATTGAAATGGTGGAGACCTTGCCAAGTGGGTTTTCCTTTGCCCCCATATGGGTGATCTTCAGGGTTCAGGGGCAGTCCTCCTCAACCAGTCTGTCTAGTGAAGCTGCATGTGACAACTTCAGAAACTGTGAGTACTTCTGTGTCAGTCCAGGAGGGGCACCTGCATACCTTTGGTGAATTTTCTCTGACAAAGGGACACTGTCACCTAGACTATGTCTGTTTTTAAAAGTGTCTGCCTACTACGGAGTCTAGAGTGAGAGACTGTCCAAGTAGAGAACTTTTAGTCATGTAGTATGTTAAGTGTGAAAAACATTTCAAGATAGCATCTACAAGTTTCTGTAAGGGTGTTATTAACCATATGAATGGCCAAGTATAAACTTGGGAACAAAAGGTGGGTGACCCCCATCTGGAGTAACCAGTTTATCTTTCTAGGTTCAGTTTGGGCACCAGTTAAATTTTCTGTCAGTGCATTTGGGCAGTGCCTGAAGGAAATAGTTACCCAGATGTGGGTTGGATTCTTTGTGAGACTGTTTGTGCTCTTTGGTTGTCATGTGTACCACCAGTATTCCTTATGAAATATGGGAAAGTATCCTAGTACTGGCTGTGTGTACCTAGTTGAGAGGAAATGTACCAGTAACTGGCCATGTGTGCCAATGTCCATTTCAGAACCTGAGGGTTCGCTATTTGTGTTCAGTATGCCTGTGTTAAATGTGAAGTTAAGGAATTTCTGCACCTCAATAATCTGCATTACCAGTATGAGTAACCCTGTGGGGGGCCATCTTTGCTTTGTAATTATTCTCTGTGTATGTGAATAATAGCCACACTCTAGAATCCCAGTCTGATTTGGACAGTACTGTTATTGCTTCAAGTGTGTCTGGATTTAATTGGGTGCCCCTGTCCAGAAGTATAAACCTAGCACAGTTTTGAGCACATGTTTTCTCCCAGGGACCTGGGTTGCTGGCCATGGTAAATAGTCCCATCAGGTGTGTGCCAGGTAGTTGCCACACTCGGTTGCCTGTCTGTGATAGCAGGCTTAGAAATAGAGATGTATATATGTTTATGTAAACCCCCATCCCTCTTTTTTGCCCCTAGATGCTATGCGTTGAGAGGAGCAGCCCTGCTAGTTAAACAAGGGGGGCCAGTGGGTTGGGGGTTACATTAGTGTATTCCTACATGCTAGCATCAGGGCAGTACTTCTGTCCACTGTCAAGGATTGAATTCCTTGGACACAGCACCAGGTCTCCACGATTTTGGTCGAAAAAGGTCTGAGCACCTTTTTTGATAGAAATAAGCAGACTCAGAGGATATCTTACTATTTGGATGTATGTTTTGACAAAATCAAGAAATAGGGGATTCAGCAAACACATCTTTGTTCTCATTCTAGACAGTAATTTTATGATATGGTACTGTACTTCAAGATCACTTTGTTGCACAGCCTAACTTTCTTAGTGCTTCTGTTCATGAATGGAAATGTATCGGGAAGTTGTTCACTGACTCTGGAGTACCTGTTCAGATGTGGGATGTGCTCTGGCTGTGTGCTCACATGGCAAATTGAATGTTAGAAATAATCTGAAACATAAAGATGTTCATGAATGATATTGTCCTAGGCCTTGTTGTCCTACAGTTTTAAAAATTATATAACATTTCTATTTTGAATGTCCCTACAATTAAGCATTCTGGACATTACTTCACAAATGGTAGGGGAACTCGACCTTTCATAACATATTCTTGGAAGTTTTTTTCTTGGCATTTTTTCTCTGCTGTGGTATAAATATAATACCAGGAGCATACAAGTCATATTAGCATGCATCAAATATTGGATCTGGCAAGTACGCTGTAGACTGCTACTTTAGCAACAGCACATCTCACAAGAAGAATTATGCCATATGATTATAAAGGATGTTTTATGTACCAAGGACATGGAGCATAAACAGTTTGCATGTTTATTTATTTATTATACAAATCGGAATTACAACACTTTGAGTCAAGGACTCATTTTCAAATGCTCCACATCCGTTCCAACAGATTCAACACATAGACAGTAACATAGATGCAATATAATAAGCAGGAGGTTACAGGCAATTTGTTACCTGCCAAGCAGCGAGATAGCAACAGCATTCATATATTTGCAGGAATCAGAACAGACAACATAGAGTACTGAGCCATCCAGTGCCCAGATATGAATTTTAGTTTACAATAGCAGTACAGAGGTCGATACAGTGCGATAGCTAGGCTCCATGGACATATACAGTAATACTCCAAGGACATGTACAGTAATTCAGAAGTGCAGCCTGAGATAAGGCAATTGTCATTATGAGTCTAGACAAGGGCCTGGAGAGGGAGTGGGGTACCAAAGGGCTAAAATCACACTAGTGGAGTACATTTGCATATATTCTATTTTCCATGAATGATGGAACCTCTTATTTTGGTTCCAGTGATGTTATTTTCTTTTCTTTCTTCTTCTCTTCAATAATTTTGTGCAGGTCTCATTCTGATTGTTGCTGATGATTCCTTGGTTTGCTTTTTATTTGCTTTTACTTTCATTTCAATTTGATGTCTTTTTTGATTTCTTATATTTTATCATATACTGCTGTTACTGTTGTACATGTATTTAATTTGATCATTTAATAATAAAAATCCCCTGCTCTTTTTGAGAAGTGCAATGGGATCTTTAACATCTACCTGAGCAACCACCAGAACAGGCAGATGGAACCTCAGTTTAATGTCTCTTCTGAAAGACTGCACTTCAGGAGGGCAGCATCCCCCTTATGCTGCCTACAGTGTCTGTACTGGAATTTAAACAAAGTGCCTGGTGGGGGAAGGGAACTTACAGCCTTAAGATCTTACAGTCTCAGAGATTTTGTGTCCAATCTGCTGAGCCACTGACACTTACAGTAAATAAATTATGCTACAGCACATCTGAATAAACAGTCTGATTTCTCACAGGTGCACTGTAGTGTAACAAACATCTGGCAGTTTTTTAAAATATAATTTTTTCAGTATAATAATGATATCACTAATAATGGTCTGGGATTCTTAAATGATAGTCAGACAAGGGAGGTTAATAATCATCTTGTCCTTTAGCCTCAGTGTTTATTAACCCATGTCTCATTATTAACTCATAAACCCAGATCACCATTGTACTATCATTACAGTGTATTCCTTTCCTTTTTGTCCCCCTAACCCAAACAGTTCATAGGTAGATGCTTATTTATGAAAAGTGGTCCTATAAATAAGCATAGATGATGTCATAGTGTAAATTTATTTATTTATTTATTTTTTATTAACTGGGTGGGGTGCACTAGCCATAGCAATGACTATTTTCTGGCACGACCCGGGAGGCTGCAGAACAGTACATATGAAAACAATAACAGTACAGTAATTACTGTACATAATTAGACAATTTTCCAGGAACAGAATACAGTGCACGTATCAGAAATAAACAAACGGTAGGGTAAAATACAATACAGTGTCAAACAGGAGTATAAGGAGGGAATACAAAAATAAGGTAATAAAAGCTTTATTTGGAAACAAATTAAGGTATAATTATACATTGATGACTGTGGACACTATAATAGTCATACAACACAGATATAGGAGAGTTAGGAATAGATATAAGTAGGGATGCTAGATAAGGAGGGTAGGATGGAGTAGAGAATTGAGTCATGAGAAGAAGTGAGGGCCAGAAGTAATGAGGGTAGGACAATAGGGTAACAGGAAGAGGACAGCAGAGCATACAAATTTGCTTAATAGGGAAAAAATTCATAGAGATTAGTAATGGAGTGCAGTGTTCATAGAGGGGATGGTAGGCTAGAGTGGTTTGAAACAAGAGCAAGAGAAAGAATCAATGAGATTGTTACATAGCAATTTTTTGAATGTGGTGTGGGATGAGGCTAAGCGTATAGTTAGAGGGAGAGCGTTCCAGTGTTGAGGGGCATGAAAGGAGAATGCACTAGCACCTTTGGAGGAGTTATGTCTGGAGATGTGGACAGGGGCATTGGCCATTGAGTGTAAGCCACAGCTAGGAGTCTGGTTTAGAAATAGGCTTGCCAGGGGCTTGGGTATTTCTGTTCTGATGATTTTATCTATGATCGAGCCATACGCATTGGATCTAGATGCAGGAGGAGAAAGTCATCCAAGTTCAGAGTAAAGGAGGCAGTGGTGTTTCATCAGATGAGAGGATAATGCATAATGACAGATATTGTTGTATGTAACATCCAACTTCCTAAAACAAGTTTTACCCACTGAGGCATACGTTGCAACCCCATAGGTGAGTGATGGCAGGAGTACAATATGTACAATATATACATTTATACACAAGGTGTGAGTCTGGATTGGTCAATGTAAAACTACTACCTTATGACTAACTTGCAGGATAGTACTGTTATCTTGCAAAGCTGGGTATATCACAATGGAAACCTAAGCCAGTCAGACAGCAAACCTTAACAATGCTGATGACATCACAATAGCAATGTGCAGCACACACAAAAAAACTGCTTATGTGAGATGCTTGTAGACATAGTTGCTTTCTACTCTGCATCTCTTTTGATCGTATTGACTTGTACTATATTGATTGTATTGATTTGGACTGTACTGATTTGTAATCTATTGATTTGCTTCTCTTGCACTGAGTCATTCATAAGAAGGGCAAAGTTTACATTTTGTGCTTTTTCCTATTGTAATATTTGAGCGTTTCTATCACAAAACCACCTAAAAACCTGTTGTGCAAATCAAACATGACATGGGTGACTGAAATAATAGAAAAATCTTCACTCACCATACTTGACATTTTCTGACCTCACTCATAGCTTTGCTACTCTAGAGGTCAGGACGTCAAGTACAACTCATGAAGATATTTCTACTATCTCACTCTCACCCACATCATATATATCCTAATGCCCACCCTGCAGCCCATAGTCTCCTGTCCAAAGCGCAAGATACAGCTCTGAGCTAGTGCCTCACAGTGATACAGTATATCCAATATAATCTGTCAGAGCTTTCTTCAAACATAGCCCAAAGACATCACATTTGACATAGTCTTATCTGGCATAGGGATGGGCATTACGCTTGACAACCCCAAGCAATTCCCTACTACTGATTCGTCAATATTCCGGAGACCCAAATACCTAATGTTTTTCATTTTCTGTCTTTGTATGCTTTGCATTTTTGCAACCCTAATGCATGCATTAACATAGATTTTTTACAAATAATTTCCTTTTTTTGTGATAGTTGAATTGTATCTGTACTGTTGTTTATTAAAGACAGATGCATCATATAGTGCAGGCTTCAGCTTTAGCAAAAATTCAGTTATGAATCGATTGTTCATTTTTTGAACTGCACATGCTCAGAAACTGAACATTTTTACTAAATAATTTACAACTACCTAACAGTGGGACCTAAAAACCTAAAAAGAACACACCTTGGACCAACCCCTATCAAACTTGACAGTTTCAGGTTTCAAAACCTCCTATTTGTTTAGCTATTGGGTGGCAGAAAAAGTCTTAACATTTTCAAAAACTGAGATTAAATTGATTTTTTTGAACCTCTCTAACTTTGCCTCCCCTAAAATGATCTACATTACATTTATAGGATCAAAAGATCCTGGAACAGAGGGTGTGCTTTCCAAATTTCATGTACATCAGTTGAATGAGAGCAAAGTTATTAAGGTGCAAAAAGTTGGATTTAACATAGAAGTGCTTACGTAACCCTAATATACAGGCGTTAACCCTGTTTATGTTGTGGAATTTATTTGTTACACACAAGACTCTTTAGGCTGAACCTATTTTGAAAGTGTTTAGAGTCAAGGTACAAAATTGTTACAAAGGAGTGACAACAAATATAGATTTCAAAATTAAAGTATACACAGTGCAGTATGAGATTCAGGTAGATAAACTGAGTACATATTATGAAATTAAGCAAGATGAATGTGAAACAGTGCAGGTGTGACATAAATGATGAGGAAAATAGTGGAGCAGGCAAACAACACAGTGGGGAGCAGAGTTTAGTGGTGCAGACATCCGTCTGGGAGGGGAAGAGAGGGCTAAGGAGTCAACAATTGCAAGCGCATGGGTTAAAAGGAGTGAGTGAGAAAAATAGAAGGGTCTTAAAGAGATATACATATGTTATTATTATTAAGCCAAAATAAGGTAATGGTTATTAACACTGTGTTGCACACTGTACCTGAATTTTAGATATGCTTTACATTTTAGCAAAAAAATCTTTTTAAAATCTTATTCAACCCTGAAATGAAGTTATTAACAGACAGTTTGTGTAAACATATGCCATTTGACATGTTTCTCTTATAATAGTTTATATTAAAATGATAAGCAATTAATATTGACCATTGTTAACTGAACGACCATAACGCTCCTTCATATCCACCTCTGTAGGATACCTCAGGCATAAGCCGAAACTTTGTTTTCAACTGAACTGCACCTGTTTTGACTCACATGTTATTGTGTGTTGACTATCTCAGTTCTCATCTTGAAATAGATTGTAAACATCTCATTCTTACTTTGCACTTTATTTCTGCTTTCTGTACTTTTACTATGTTGATCAACTTGTCTGCATTTTTTGTTGTTTTTGTATTGCACTGATGTGCTGTTTACCCTACTACCCTTCCCCTGGATCGCACCTGGAAATGAGATTAGGCTCAGTGTGCCTTTTCCAAGTACCAGTTTTCAAATAATCAAAAATATCAAAATACATTATGATCATATAACATGTGACCTTCATGGGTTTCATTTCATTCTATGCCTGATGATGTACAGCAAAAAAATAAGGTTATAGGCTAATGGATTAACCTGAATCTGGTAGAACCAGTGAAAAATCAAAAAGTCATGTTACATTTCTCTCTTCTATATTTGTGCCTGAAATGCCCTACTAATTTCAAACTAATTATTGATAGAGGCTACTTATAAAATGTATCACAATTTTCAGCTTTTTATTTTAATCCAGTTGTCCTTATCCTGCATTTTCCTGTAATGTAAACCCCATGACATTTATGCATTTTGTTTTCTTTTCATGGGAAAAACTCACTTACTTGCAACTATATGCACTTGCAATATATGTTCATATTTAGGGAGTGAGGGACAGCTGTAGGAAAACATAATGGATTTTGTCAATCTACCTTCTCTTTTGTGACAAAATCAGTTCTGTTTGTTAGACAAATAGCCACAAGTACTTTCTTTCCCTGAGTTTTAATTCAGGGTATCCCAGAATCCATGTGCAAATAGGTGCTCAAATTTTAGGGGTGTGAAAGAATTGTATTCCAACACCACAGGCAAAACTTTACAGCGATATTGTCAATGGTGACAACAATGACACATCACTGTAATGTCCACTCGAGACCCCAGCATGGCTTTCCTGGGTCATGCACCCCCTCCCTGAATCAACTCCAACTCAGAGTTGATTATAATAAAATACAGGGTGTGCAGGACCCCACAATAAACACATTACTTTTTTGACGGCACAATGCTGACCGCAATTGTGGTCAACAAAGTGCCATCACTGTGATGGTGGTCAGTGGATTTTCTGTCAAACCAGCATTGTAAATCCAGAAAGAACTACAGGTAGACAGCCCATGAGTCACTTGGGTGAAATGCTGGGTAGAGACGTACTATATCATGCATGCAGAGAACTCAAAACCAAGTTAGTTTTATGTACTGTAATATACGTCATAGACCATACCACGATCCAGATACAGTGTACTCTGTAATCTCAACTCTACACTAAAGACCAATACTGTACATTTAGAGAGAGCCCTAGCCATTATGCACACCTACTGTTGTCCTTCTAAAGCTGCTCACCTTCTGGTGAGGTACAGTTCAAACATGTGACATGTTCAAATTTGCCAAGTGGAAAATTAAGGCAGATCCCATCATGATACATCATAGTATAATTAATAAACTGTTACCAAAACAGAAAAGCTTGGACAAAAGCCCAGTTGCTTAATGGGGAGTGGCAGACTGGGGTGTGACCAAGATCCCCATTGTGACCACTCCAAACAACCATCCACAAAGGACCTAGTTAGTCATCATGGGGAGAAGTCCCTATTCATCTAAATTAAAGTGCAAATGAGAGTTGCCAGATGCTAGTGGGCACAGATTGGGCTTGTGCCTCTTAACATTTAAGTATCAACACCAATGATCTTCATGGAGCTGTGCCACCCACAGATGGCTGAGGGCAAGGATATGCTACCAAACTCATCTCCCCAACTCTGAACTGTACAGCTTTCAACTGTTCTAAGTTTGGGGTGTTGCTACAGATGTGACCACACCTTGTGAGAGTCCTTGTGTTTTGTGGAAGTCCCTACAGGCCATTTGCATGGCCACCCCTATTCCTTATCTGTGTGATTGCAGTTCAGTTCATGACTGCATGAGGAAGAGTTGCATCTCCCTTTGGCAATGGCTAGGGGGAGACCCAAGAAACAGACTCTAGCAAACTCATAAGAAATATGATTTTGTAAAAGTCACTTGTTACTGTGAATCATGCTCCTGTTCTTTGTAAAGTGTTTTTTTTTAACTGGCTGATGCAGCAGCCATGGCAGGTATTGCAGAGCAGTAGATTTGAATATGCCATGCATGACTTTTTCATTTTATTTATTTTTACAGTTTTTGCCAGGAAAGACACACTAAGCCAACACTTGTTTCCAAGTGAATCCTGGGATCACAGGGAAATTAAGACAATTGCTCACAGTTACACAGTATGCAAATGGTGGCTGTGGGATTCAAACCCAGTTCTCCAGGTTTGCAACTCAGTACTCTTAACCTCTATGTTCTACTGCCTTCCTCCCTTACCACTGACTGTACTGAATTTGGCAGACCTTCTAACATACTTTACATAGATTAATCCTGAACAATAAATTCTTTGATTTTTAGCATCACATTATAATGCCACTACAGTTAGAGTGAAGAACGTACTGCCATACAAACCCCAACTTTCCACTGCTTATAACCCATATGTCATGTGGCATTGGAGCATGAATTTTGCAAAGATCTCAGGATGGACTTGTTAGGTTTGGTGAACTACGGTTCAGTCTTGCAAATGGGAAGCTCACAGAATAATAAGGAACTCTAGGAAGAAAATCACAAGTATCAAAAGTAAAACAAAACCAGCTGTCACACTCACTACATTTGCAACATAAAATGCTGTACTAAAACTGCAAAAAATGTCTTTATTTAATACCTAAATAGATAAAAACTGCAGCAAACCACGAGGACTGCTGACTCAACATTTGCACACCACATGATTTTTTAAGTCAGTAAAATGCTGCCTATTCCAAACTTATATACCACACCCAATAAAAGAAGTGCAACAAATGAATTCATTATGCTGACGCAAACAATTCACCATTAAAAGTGTTAATGTAATGTAACTAGAAAAATATACAATGAGTAGCAGAATCACAAGAGGAAGACAATAACAATGTAAACAAATGTGCACATTTTAGGAGTGACTATCCCAGGAGGACTACTAAAGGCAAATGTTGTTTGCTTCCTGCTTTTTGTTTAATGAAGAGTAGTTAGTTGTGTAATGTGTCTTCTTCAAATCCAAAAGTGATAGTGCCTATCTTCACTTCTGTTTCAGCAAGGTCATCTGCTGCTTTTCCGATGAATATCGCACAACAAACCTAGTATTAGCTGCAATGCTATGAGTGCTACAATTGAAGACTAAACAGAGTTAAGGATATCCATTTCCATTCAATATATAGAGCACAACAGAATGTATCAGAACACCAAAATATTTTCTGTTACTGGGCATAATTAATATCAAGAGTGGGTTCAAACTAAATCTGCCATTGAACCTCTTACCATCATAGCCCCCAATTTAAAACGGATAATGCATTGGACATGCACATACTAGAGTGTGATAAGGACCACCCCTTTGAATTTATGGACATTGAACATGTTTGGGTTTGCAGAAGTGGAGGGAACATGAAAATGCTCTGTTAAAGAGAGAATGCTTTTGAATGTTTGTATAATTTTGTTTTTCTATGTTCTATGTACACTATTTTGCACATAATAATGTTTACCTATTTTGTTTAGTAGTGATCTTGTCATTCCATTTCTTTATTAATAGTATTTTATTTGCCTCTTCATAGCAGTTCCTTGTGGTTACTTGTGGTGAAGTACTTAGTTGACATGGTTATACACTGCCAGGCATCTCCTCCACGGGATGTCACTGTATGTGGACATTCAAAGAATTGCAGGTGAGGAACTGGGAAATAGGAAAGCAGCTACAGACCTTCTGGATAATACTTCCCAAAAGGCAGATCATGCCACCTGACCCCTCCAATGCACTGGCTTTCCCCTTTGTCATTGATCTCACAATAAACACATCTCTTCTCCCTGGTGGTTGAAGGATGTCTCCTGGAGTGAACAGGACTTCATGGGGATCAGTGATGAACCAAGAATCCCAGTAGCAGGTTGTGAGTTTGGTGGGAAGCATGAGACTCTTTTGTAAATGTTCTGAAGGTGGGGGAGTAAGAGGCACAGAATGAAGAAAAAGGGAATACTGAAAAAAATGCTTTTTAACCATAATATGACTTCAGTCTTAATAAATACTTCGATGAAAAACAAAATAGGTTATACAGTCTAGAGGAATACCTATATAAGGTGCAATTTAAGCAATGAACCATGACAGAGCGTGTGTTGTACTGGAATAACAGCATGCCTTGGGTAGTTTGAAGTATGAGGCCTAAGGCTGAGTGCTTCCACCAACTGGGAAGCAATGTTATCCCACACAATACACACCCTGGAGTGCTTTGTTGAGGTTATGAAATTGATTATTTAACTTTTAAAATTAAATGTTTAAAATGGGTTTTAATTAGTTACTTAGTTAATTAGTTATTAGTTAGTTAACCCCCCCCAAAAAAAAACAAATCTGAAAAAGAAGAATAGTCCAATTCTCATTAGACTTATTTTGCTGTGATTGTTTTTTAGGATTGGCAAGTAGGTGACAGCAATGTAAAACTTCAAGAAGTAAGGGCTAAACTGTGCATCAGTCAAAAGTGATGGAAATAATGTCAGCACTCTGCATTGTGGCAACCAATGCAAGATGGCAGAAGTCATCGGCACTAGAGCATTGTTACTGGCACAGATCACCTATCATTGCTAGTATTGTTGCCATGTATTAGCCACAAGCACCAGTAGTTTGGTGGGGATTTGCCTGTGCTCCATCAGCGTTCTGCATTAATTAGCAGTTGTTAGTGGGGGTTGACATTTGGTACAACAGTATTACAGAGAAGAGTGTTAGGAGTGGATTTGGTTTCATCAGTGGATAGCATGGCAGACAGAAGTTGGTGGCTTGATATTCCATGCCTTGTGGTCCAGTCAGGAGAGGAGGATGAGAAGAAGAAGAAGAAAAAGTAGAAGAAGAGTTTCACATACAGTATTATGAAGTGACAAAGAAATAGCAGGGTAGGGTTGAAGTTGGGGTGCTTATTTAAGTAATAAGGCACAACAGGGTGTGGGTTATTGGGGATTTACCTACGCCTTGTGTGGTGTGTCATGAGGTACAGCCGAGTGACTTAACCACACAAGAAGTGGGTAAATCACCCAATAACTCACACCCTGGAGTGCCTTATTGCGATTATACAATGGACCCATAAGTAAAATAAATTTAAAATATGTTTAATTATTGTTCTAGAAATGCCATTCATCAGCTGTGGGTTATGCAGGATTTATCCACAGTCATGTGATATGTTTTGACCAATGAGATTACAGGATTTTCACACACCATTGTATAATTTTTACTATATGGGTGGGAGGCAGTTTTAAAATACTGCTGCTTTTTAAACTTTACATTTAAACAAAAAGTGAACTGATTCCAGGACGGCCATCTTTGGTGAAGGCATTGTCTGCTAAGTGGATAGTGATTTAAAGAATAAATGAACTGATTCCAGGACAGCCATATTTGGGTGCAGGCACTGTCTGCTAAGTGGATAGTGAAGTGATTCTACAGAAACATAAGCGATGGCAGACGGGGGTCATGCGGACCATCTAGTCTATCCATAATCTTACCCTTCCCTTAACTGCATTTCAGTGCTATGTTGCCCTTGTGTCTATCCACACCTTCTTGAAAGTTTCCACTGTTTTTGCCTCCACTGCTCCTGGAAGGCAGTTCCATAGTTCAACCACTCTCTCAGTGAAGAATAACTTGCATGTGTTGCCTCTGAATCTGCCCCCTTCCAGCTTCATGCTGTGCCTTCTGGTCCTTGAGTGATGTTTTATATGAAACAGGTCCTGGACCTGCACCTTGTTTATTCCTTTTTGGAATCTGAAGGTCTCAATCATGTCTCCTCTGTCCCTCCGCTGTTCCAGGGAGTACATGTTTTATTCATGCAGCCTCCTCATATAATTTGTCATTCAATCCATGAATCATTTTAGTAGCCCTCCTCTGCACTGTTTCCAGCCTGGTAATATCCTTCTTGAGGTGTGGTCTCCAGAACTGTACATTGTACTCCATGTGTGGCCTCACCATTGATCTATAGAGTGGAAGGATGACCTTTTTCCTGCTGGTAGTCACCCTGCTTATGCACCCCAACATAAATTCTGTTTGTAATTCTGTTTATAAAAAGGCTGAAGGACTTGTTACCATGTAGTTGTGGTGGCATATTCAACCTGGGTTCTATAGTTGTTAATTATTCAGGTTTTGAGATTTTTTTCCTTCCCATTTCATAATTAATATATAAAGCCTGAGAGGAACAGGTTAGGTTTAATTAACCTCAATTTGTTAGAGATTTTATCAATTTATTTGTTTGTTTTTGTGTGCCATACTTTGACCCAAGCACTATATTCAAAATTGTCTATGAATTGTTTCTATCAGGTGGTGTAGATGGAATCGATGGACCACTGAACTGGTTTTGTATTATCTAAGACTGTGATTCTACTTTTCCTTGTCTGAAGATTCATGAGCTGTAACTTTATGAAGAAGAACCATATGCTTAAGTTGTGTGCCATTCAAACAGATGTCAGCATAAATAGCTCACAATTTTTTCTGCCTGCAACTCAGTAAAATCTGTTTGATTACTGAAGATGGATATACAGACTGTGTAGAGCTATTTTAGAATAACAAGATTAGTTACTTAGTTAATTAGTTATTAGTTTACAAGATGGGCCTGGAGATTCACATATATGAATACAAGGCCACACTGGGCCAAGTCGTTGTTTTAGCTTAGCAGCAGCAGTGTTTTAGATTTTATTTAAGTATCAGTTTTGTTTTAGTTATTAGTTTGTTTTAGTTATTTTATTTATTTATTTATTTTACTGTTGGCAGCAGCAGTGAAGTGAAAGTCGGTGGTCAACTCACTGTTATTTGGGTGTCTTGTTTTACCTCGTTTCTCTGGTCAGGCTCACTCACAGTCACTGTGCAAACTGCTCGTTTGTGGTCTGTGTGCGTTTGAATTGCAGGCCACAAACTATGAGCTGTGTGATTGTAGTAGCTAAACTTCGACCAGTTGTCCACTGATAGGGCTGGAGACAGTTAGAAAGAGCAGGTCTCGGTGAGCCTTCCAAACTGAGATTGTATGCCAGGGAGAAAGAGTTATGGATGGAGTGTGTTCAGGATCTGTCTGGTGTCTGAAATTACATCTTGGACCTTACTGAGCCTGTGGTGAAATGGGAGGCGGCCATAAGTCTTGGATTGCTGGGCCCTTTCTGAACTCATTTTTTTGGAGTGGAGTCAAGTCATGATCCTGTGGAAAACTATTGTGGAGCTGAGGATCAAGGACTAGCCAGTCAGGCTTGTCTGAGGTGGGTGCAGAGTGCGTCTGTTTTCCCTGAAGAGGGTCAGGAGTGCTGGAAGGAGGGTGAGCATTTGCCTGGGCTCCTGGAGTTGCGGGAGTTTGCCTGACAGGGTCGGTATCTCTGGCAGCTCAGTGGGGAGATTGGGTGTACTTTGGGGCCTGCCTGGACCAGTTTGGGTCTGGCATTTAGTCGGGTGAAATAACCATCGTGAAGGGATATAAATGGACTTGAGTTGTTGGGGACTGGCTGATCTGGAAATGGTTTTGATTCTGTTCCATGAGGCCTTGATAGAGTTTCTCTCTTCAACCCTGCTGCTTGGTTTATGAACATACAAAATTTGCCAGCAGATAAAGGCCTAGAGTCTATCAAGTCTGCTCAGATGTGCAGCTAGCACCCTTTATTCTGCAGCTGCCTCTCCTTCCACCCTTCCCTTCATTGACCCTCCCCTTGTCCTGTCCCATCCTCTTTTGAAGCAGTCCACTGTTCTACTGGATACCACTTCTGCAGGTAACGCATTCACCCAGCCACCACCCTCTCTGTAAAAGTCTCTCCTCATCTCCCTCCTGAACCTTCCTCTCTCAGTCTCATATCATGGCCCCTGGTGTCCCTCCCATCCCTTGCTTTGAACAGCCCTCTGTACCTGTCTTGTTTATTCCTTTCATGTACTTAAAGGTTTCAATCATGTCCCCCTGTCCCTCCTCTCCCCAGTGAGTACATGTTCAACTCCCTCAGCCTCCTCTAGTATGATAAGTCCCCCAGCCCCTTGATCATCTTTGTCACCCTGTGCTGCACCACCTCCAGTAACCTAATGTCCCTCTTCAGATACAGGCTCCAGTACTGCACGCAGTACTCAGGTGTGGTCTAACTAATGACCTATACAGTGGCAGAATCACCTCCTCCCTCCTCGAGGATATACCCCTTGCAATACAACCCAGAATTTTGTTGACCTTTGCAGCTGCCTTCCTACATTGTACCAAGTTGTTCATTGACCCTGTAATGAGCACCCCCAGATTCTTCTCCTCCTCCTCTGTCTGGGCTAGCTACACTCCCCACAGCTGGTAACTCCTCCTTGGGTTCTTCATCCCAAAATGCAGCACCTTGCACTTTTTGGCATTAAACCCCAGTTTCCAGGTGTCTGACCAGGTTTCAAGCTTTGCCAGATCATCCTGCAACCCCTGATATCCCCCTAGGTCATCCACCACCACTCCTACCTTGGTATCATCAGCAAACAGCCTTATCTTGCTCTTAATGTCCAATGATATGTCTGCAATGAATATCCCAAACAACACTGGTCCCAAAATCGAGCCCTGTGGAACACCACTCATCACTACCCTTGGGTGTGAGAGCTCCCCACCCACCTCAACCCTCTGTTGCCTTCCCTGAAGCCAGTTCCCTACACATCTCACCAGCTTTGCACCTGCCCCTGTGCCAACTAACTTACTTCCCAGCCTTCCTTGTGGCACCAAGTCGAATGCCTTACTGAAGTCCAGATACAGAACATCCACTGCATGGCCCCTGTCCAGTTGCCTACTTACCCAGTCAAAGAACTCCACCAGGTTGGTTTGGCAGGATCTGCCCTATATGAAGCCATGCTGTCTGCTGTCCTGTAGTCCTTTGGCCTCTAGGAGGGCCACCAGCCTCTCCTTCAGGATAGTCTCCATTAACTTACCCACAATGGATGTGAGGCTCACTGGTCTGTAGTTTCCCAGTTCATCCTTGGGGCCACTCTTGCCGTGGGGCACCACATGAGCCATCCTCCAGTCCTGAGGTACACACCCTGAATGTAGTGGAGGCATTAAATAGGTCTGCCAAAGGTCCCAGAGACCTCTGCCAGCTCCTTCAGTACCCTGGGGTGGATGCCATCTGGGCCTGGCACCTTATCCACCCCCAGTGCCTTCAAACCCTCCTGAACTCTGCCTTCCATGATTTCCCCATATGTCATCCCTCCCCTCTGTTTCTGTCATTTCTCCCCTTGGGTATCACCCCCCTCTTCTCTTTAGTAAATACTGAACAGAAGTACTCATTTAGTGATTCTGCCTTATCGCACCCTGCTTCCACCCAACCCCCCTCCTTCCTAATCCTTACTACGTGGTCCTTATAGCTCCTTTTCTCCCTGATGTACCTAAAAGTCCTTCTTCCCCTTCTTAATGCCTTGTGCCAGCCTGAGTTCCGTAGATGCCTTGGCTCCCCTTACTGCCCTTGTCACCTCCTTCGATTTGCTCAAGTATTCCTCCATTTCCTCCCCTCTCCCTGTTTTCTTGTACTTCCTAAAGGCAGCTCATTTCCTCCTTACCTTTTCCATGACCTCCTTGCTCAACCAGCTTGGTTTCTTAGCCCTAGCCTTCTTGATCTGGGCCTTGCAGCAGGTTTTGGTTGCCTTCACTATCCCCAGCTTTATGAGCTCCCACCTTTGGTTAGTGCCCATACTAGATTGAATTCTGGCCAGGTACCCTTTTACCACTTCCCCCATCCTCCCAAAGTCAGCCCTCCTGAAGTCCAGCACTCTTGTGCCAGATTCCACTCCTTCCTTGCCCATATCCAATGTGAGCCCTACTGAGTGGTGGTCACTCCCTGACAGTGGTTCCTCCACTGTAAGTTCTCTCACAAAGTCCCCATTTGCCAGCACAAGGTCAAGAGTATTCTCAAACCTGGTTGGTTGGTTCACTGACCATTTGCAGCAGGAAGCTGTCCTGGAAGTTCCTGGTTGTTGGGGTACTCCAGTCCACTCCTAGCATGTTGAAGTCCCCAATCACCACACTACCCTTCTCACAGGTCCTCCTGATCTGTCCCCTAGTTCTCCTTCTAACTCCTCTGAGATGGGTGCCTGTATACCACTCCCATTCTAAGAATCCTATTCTAGGAATCCTGGATTGCATCCATAGTGACTCTGTACTACCCTTCTCCCTTCCTCCCTTACACACTTCAGTCCTTCCTTCACATATAGTGCCCACCCCTCCTTTCCCAATCACCCTGTCCCTCAAAATAACCTGTACCCTGGTACAGACAGATCCCAGTCATTGTATTGGGTAGCCCACGTTTCTGTGATGGCTGCAATGTCACACTCCCTCTGCCATGAGCACCTGTAACTCTGTAGTTTTCCTCCCAAGGCTCCTAGCATTAAGGGTAACCACCTTCCACCCTTCCCCCCCTCCCATCCTGCCCTTCTTTACTAGCATCACCAATAGTACTTGCCATTTGTCCTTTGTCACTGTTATGGGGGGTAAGCTCATATGGTTTCCCAGCCTGTGGTCTCTGCATGTCTCTTGCCCAATTGCCACCCCCCTCTCCTAGTTTAAATTCCCTACTTCCTCTATGTACTTCTCCACCCTCTGTTTCAACACTTTCTTTCCTCCTCACTCAAGTATAGTCTGTCCTTGGCATAGAGACAACTGTCCTCCCAGGTCCTCCCCACCCCTAACAGCCCATACCCTTTAGCACAACACCAGGTTCTGAGTCATCTGTTAAATTCCTCTATTCTCAGCTTTCTTGTTGTGCTTGCCTTGGGCACTGGAAGTATCTCTGAAAAAGTTACTGATCTTCCTGCCCCCTCACATAATTGTCCTAGTTCCTTAAACCTCCTTTGGACTATATCTACTGTCTTGTCAGCCAGGTAGTTCGTCCCAAGATGTATAATTAAATGATGCTTGTCCCTACCCCTTCTGGCATATTTCAGAACAGATTATCCCACCCTTTCTGCTGTCAATCCTAGTATGGCCTCCATCCAAATGCGACTATGCCTCTCCCCCTTGCTACCCCACCTCACTCCTCTTAGTATTGAGTCCCCCAGCACTAAGATTCCACCACTCTTACTCCCTGCTTGCTTCCATTCATCTCCCTCTCTCATTTCTGGCTCCTCTTCTTCCTCCTGCACATTATGTCTCCCTTTTGCCCCTGTTGCAATTCTCCCAGCAGAACTTCCCCCCACTCTGGTTTGGTCCAGGCATTTATCAATTACTCCTCTAATTTCATCATTTCCCTCCTCCACTTTCTTCCTCTCTAGCAGTACAAAACTATTTTCTGAAGACCCTTCACAAATGCCTGCTCCCTCTCTCTTCATAGTAACCTGTTCTCTCCTTTCCACTCCATGACTTTTGCCACTTCTTTGCCTCCCCTCACAAGTCCCTATCTCCTCCTTCCATTTGTCTTTTGTCTCCTGACCTGGTTTCCCCAGCAATCATTCTTCCTGGCCTGGGCCCACTTGTCCCTGCTTCCCTTCTTCTGACCCTCTCCTCACCACTGTTGGCTTAAATTGTCCTCCCTCATCTCCCATTCTTCCTCCATCCAGTATTGGGCTAAGCCCACCACCAGTCTGCCTTGCCCATCTTAGTTCCTCCTGCAGACCCTCAATCTCCTTTCTAAGTTTCTCTATGTGGTTGCACACTAAACATCCTCCCACACTCCAGGCAATTTTTAGAAAGATTGGTGCATCGCAGTTGTTGCAGCCTACCACCCTACCCATTGCTATTGTTGCCCACCAGTGACCCCCACCCTTCCAGATGTAGGATATCAAACACTCCCCAAGTCTCCCCTCTCCCCCCTCTATCAGTGCAAAACATTCTTTTCTTAATTTCCCTTACCCCTTTGTTGTACATGTTTAGACAGATTGAGCAACTGCTTTTTATATTCCTAACCTTCTATCCACGCTCAAAAAGACTTTAAGTAGCTATTGCACAACCTTATTCAAACTCCTACTTCTCCTTTCCACAATGCAATAGCAGTGCAAAATAGGTTTGCTACCAAAGAAACAGGTCTCCAATTCAAACAGCTTCACCAACAACGCATAAAACAGGCTTGAAATTAGAAGATATAGGTCTCTGATTCAAAGAAACAGCCCCAGTTAAATCACACCAAATAGGTTTTAAATCAGAAGAAATAGGCCTCTACAAATGCAGCCTGCTACACAGTAAAACATCAAACAAATGAGCCCACTTATAGCCACCAAAACAGTTTTCAAAATTCCAGCAGTCCCAAAACAATATCCTGCTAGCCCCTTAGAAGTAGTAAGAAAGAAAAGAAATAACCTTCTACCAAGTAAAATCCACAAGAAACAATGTAAAACAACAAGAAGCTACTGTACTTTAACAGATCTGATCCTTTGCCTTCTAGTTCCTTCTGAGAAGCCAAAGCAGCTGGCACCACACCTGATTCAGCTTCCCTCCCTAGCTGAGTGAGACCTGGCCTGACTATTAGCACCCTTCCCCACTTGCACTAACCTTTGCAGCTAGTGAAGCCAGCAAAAATGAATCACAGTTCTCTCAAACCCCCAAAATAGGTTTGCTACCAAAAAAACAGGTCTCCATTTCAAACAGCTTCACCAACAACACATCAAAATAGGCTTGAAATTAGAAGATATAGGTCTCTGATTCAAAGAAACAGCCCCAGTTAAATCACACCAAATAGGTTTTAAATCAGAAGAAATAGGCCTTCACAAACACAGCCTGCTACACAGTGAAACTTCAAACAAATGAGCCCACTTATAGCCACCAAATCAGTTTTCAAAATTTCAACAGCCCCAAAACAATACCCTGCTAGCACCTTAAGTAGTAGAAAGAAAATAAATAACCTTCTACCAAGTAAAATCCACAAGAAACAATGTAAAAACAACAAGAAGCTACTGTACTGTAACAGATCTGATCCTTTCCCTTCTAGTTCCTTCCAAGAAGCCAAAGCAACTGACTGGTGTTTGTTTGCTATACACTTTATCTGTTGGAGGCAGTGAGAGGGCCTCTCTTTTTTCAAATGAATACATGATATGGCAGTGAGAGGGCTACATCTATTTAGCAAGACTTTATATTAGGGGGTGGTAAGATCCACACTTCCATTATCAGACTTGGTTTGGAAAGTAGACACTGTGGACTACTGGCCTGATAACAATATTGCTGTACAAAATTTAATTTGTGCATTTCTGTCACTTTGATTATTACTAGCTGCTGCTATATTTAATTTAGCTTATTTTGGGTTTTGGGTTTTGGTTGGGATTTATTTATATTTGTAGGGCTGCTAGCTGGGAATATGTGTTGGAAAGGTGCAGGGACAGTCAGGCAATATTCCCCCACCAGACTCAGGAACCTCCATCCCTTTGTTTGTCCTCCACTGTCCCCGGAAGTGTATAGGTGGTGTTGAGCTCTGGGGATAGTGAGGAGAAGGAGGGCTGGTGCTGGGACTGGTGGGGAAATGGAAAGGAGTGGGTGGATTGGGATAGTGGGAACTAGGAGAGCCCCTTGGGTGAAATGGGTCCAGGAAAGGGGTCCCTCCTCCCTGGTTCCATACCAAAGGGCTCTGCCATTAGCAGGCAAGTAACGCAGTCTTCCTTGGTCACTCATACTACTCCGGTGATGTTATGCAATGCCAAGTCTATTACGAACAAGACTGCCATAATAGCAGATCTTGTTGAATCATCTGACCTGACTTGCATCACTGAGACCTGGCTGGATGAAAATGCTGGCCCAGTTTTGGCTTCAGCCATTCCAGCTGGGTACTTGGCGATACAATGTCTGTGGATGGATTGTAGGGGCGGGGGTGTAGCCATCTGTTTTTAGATCAGAACTGAACCTGGTGGAGGTTCCAGTGGGGATCACCAACTAATTTGAATACATCTTGGGTGAGGGTTCTTCTCATCCACTGTCCACCAGGAGATGGGAAAGTTTTCCTGCGGGAAGTCACGGACTACATTGTCGACCTGGCATTGGAGTCCCCCAGATGGCTTATCCTGGGGGATTTCAATGCATGGGTCGATGATGAACTTTTGCAGTTTGGTCAAGACTTCCTCCAGGTAATGAGTTTGCTCGGCCTTAAGCAGGTTATTACCTCCTCAACCCATATTGGAGGTCATTTGTTGGACTTCGTGTTCCTCCTGGGGATGGAGATATCCATTCTGATGGTGGAGCCAGTTGGGTGGTCTGATCATCACACCATCTGGTTCAGTTTTACAGCTCCCCCTATTAGGTCTGCCCCTATGGAGATGGTCTGGTACCGTCCTTTAAGGATTGTTACCCCATGGCCCTAATGGGGTACTGGATCTATCAGGTGTACTGAGTGAATGCAGGGATCCAGGGGATCTGGTACTTGCCTATAATAAAGCAGTGGTGGTGGCCATGGATTCCATTGCACCTGTTCATGTTCACCCCCTCACCCTCTGCCAAAGGTCTCCTTGGTTTGATGAGACCTTGAAGGAGCTGAGGAAGTTGGGTGAAGGTTTGTGTGTTTATTGAATAGAATCAGAATTACAATCCTTTCAATCAATCAATCAAAGTCTTTATTTAACCAGGCGATCACCGTTAGAGCAAGCTCATTTCGAGTGGACCTGGGTTTGTTAACAAGGAACAAGGGACAATATACATGGGATGCAACACACAAGAAAATAGTAATAATACAAATAAAGTGAGATACAATAATACAGTATATACAAAGTATCAGCAGGTAGCATTGACAGTAGTATATGTTTGGAACAGAAGATACAGCTAGTTTTGGATAGGACACAATTTTTCATAAAAGTAAAGAAATATACATATCAGGTGCACTGAACACAAATAAAATCTAATATAAAAAGATATATAATGATATGGTATGGGAAATTTAGAGCTGGAACCAGGGTCAAAGGATTGTGGAAGGGACAGATATGGGGGTAGAAAAAGGGGAGAAGGAAGAGTCGATTATAGATGTGATCAGTCTTTTAACAGTAGTAATTAGAGCATGCTTGGACTAATGGGAGTCACTAGTTAGGGTAGACAAGCACAGGACTCCTTATTATGATGTAAATATAGATATTTAAAAGCTGCTAGGCTGATGTGGTGAGTTAATTTCAGTTTTTGCAGCTTGTTCCACAGTCGAGGAGCACAAAGCTGATGGCTGCTCTGCCAATGCAAGATTTTGCTTTGTAAACATAAAGGCAGATATATGAGGTGCTTCCCAGGGCATACTTCCCCAGAGTGCACAAAAGTAAACAGACAGAGATATACTGGGGCAGTTTATTTGAGATAGCTTTGTATGTCCAAACTGCAGCATTTTTTTGCCATCTGTAAGCAAGGGATGACCGTCCCACTGCCGTGTGCAATGCACAGTGGTGGGTTGAGTATGGAAAACCTGTGATAAATCTTATGGCTCTGTGATAAAGCGTATTGAGTTTAGTTAGGTTACCTGCAGGTCCCTGACTATATAGAAAGTCTGTGTGATCCAATAGGGGAAAGAAAAGTAGTTTGAACCAGTTTCAGTTTAGAGTCTCTTGTGAGGAGATTATTAACCCTAAAGAACAGACCAAGTCTTTGTCTAAGTTTATTTGCCAGTTCTTATAAGTGATCTGTGAAAGAAAGTATATGGTCTAACAAGATCCCCAGGTGCTTGAACTTTGGTACGTAGTCCAACCGCTCACTTAGAATGGTAGTGATCTGCGGGAGCATCCCAGCAATTGCAGGATTTATTGCATTTTGAAGGGGCGAGAGGAACATTGCTTTGTTTTTTTTTTTTTTTTTGCATATAAGAGCAGTTTCTGGTTTATAAGGTGATGTTGCAGCAGATTAAATTCATTTTGAAGGGCTTTACAGGCCACTTCAGGTGTGGGGCTACTAGCATAGAGTACCGGATCATCCGCGAATAGGTGTGTTTGTGCTTCTTTGATGGGGCATTTATGTTGTTACTATAAATGGTGAAGAGCAAGGGACCAAGAATGGAACCTTTTGTACACCCTCAATAGGGGTTTTGGTGGAGAAACTTCCCTTCTGCTTTTACTTGTTGAAGTCATCCTGAGAGGTAGTTGGAGAACCATTTAAGGGATAGGGAATCCAAACCAGAGTCATAGACTCTTTGCAAAGGCTCCACATCAGATCAAAGTAAAAATACAGAGTAAAGCTCTAAAAATAAAAATAAAATACACATACAGCAATAAAATACACTTACAGTAATAAAAACAAAATACACATACAGTAATCAAGTAACAGTACAAGGTTATGCAGTCCTAGCTTAATCTTATTTAGATGGTTACATCAATTGAAAGAATATGGAATGTCCCGGGTCAGATATAGTACAGGATACAGTTTCGTTGGATCTTGAGAGACCCGGAGTCAAATAATTGGACTGGGGGATATGGAACTTGGGGGGGGGATAGGAGGGAGGCTAGTAACAAACTAATCAATTGTAGCAGGATAATAACAGAGATAGAGAAGGCTCCTATGGAACAGTGGGCTCCTGCGTTACAGTTGTCACTGGAAAGGGGTTCGGGGGCAGGGAGATAAATAGAGTGAGTGTGGGGTTAATTACAGTCACAGCTTGTGGAGTCAAGGAGTAGGGTTTCAAGACATGACTTAAAAAAGTTGAGGCTATGGATCAAGGAGATGGGGGGCAATAGGCTGTTCAGCCATAGAGGGGCCCGGTAGCGGAAGGATCTTTGTCCAAGGGATGTTAGGTTAGAGCGGTGCTGGTGGAAGTCATGCCTGGAGAGTGAAAGACTTAGATTGGTGGACCATTATGTGGTCTACCAATCAGCAATCACCAATAAGAAGGCAGAATTCCTGTCCAGGGAGATTGCTGCTGCACAGAACCAACCAGTTCAGCTCTTCCGGACTGTGGACAGATTGTGCAGTCCAGTCTGTCTCCAGTCTGGGAGCT
The DNA here is from genome assembly GCA_016271365.2 of Neoceratodus forsteri. Lineage (NCBI taxonomy): Eukaryota > Metazoa > Chordata > Ceratodontiformes > Ceratodontidae > Neoceratodus > Neoceratodus forsteri. The sequence continues at coordinate 877,378,809 of CM057458.1, read as the reverse complement.
TTGTCTAAAAATGGTGTGACAAGGTTGATCAGTTCTTTGCAGATAAGGTTGCCACAGTCAGGTCCAGTATTTGTCCAGATCACTCTAATGGAAGTTGTGGTGGTCAGCAGGAGATGTCGCACTCCCAGTTCACCTGGTCTGGCTTTAGCTGACCCTCAATCAGTGACATAGTGATGATCATCCAGACGTTATGACCAACCAGCTGTAGTTTGGATCCAGGCCCCACACTCCTGGTAGAATGCATAGATGAGATCGGCCTTGTCCTAGCTGAGAAAGTCTGGAGGTATTGGAGAGGGGAATCTTCCCAGATATCCTGAATGAGGTGGTTGTTCAGCCCCTCCTTATAAAGCCCTCCTTTGACCCAGACTGCTTGGCGAACTACAGACCTGTCTGTAACCTTGCCTTTTTGGGTAAGGTTATTGAGAAGGTGTTGGTGTTGCAATTCGATGATCATTTGACCAGCCACAATGTCTATGATTCTCTCCAGTCAGGATTTAGGAAGAGACATAGTACCAAGACAGATCTTGTCCAGGTGCTAAATGACCTTCTAATAGCGAGATCGAAGAACCATTCCATCATGGTCCTCCTTAATCTATCTGCAACATTTAACACTGCAGACCATGGTGTACTGTTGGAGTACCTGCAGCTTATCTGTGAACTGTCTGATATGGTCCTCAGATGGTTTCAATCTTTCCTCGAGGGTAGGACTCAAAGAGTGGTGTCTGGAATTTATTTGTTGGCCCCTATCCTGTATGGTGCTGCAGGGCTCCAATTTGTCACCCATGTTGTCTGCAGTGTATATGCTGCCATTAGAAGGATTATTAGGTGGTATGGTCTGAGTTTTCACTGCTATGCAGATGACATTCAGCTGTACATGTCCTTTGCACCTGGTCAGGATATGCTTCTTCTGGTATTTAACAACTGTCTCACCGATATCCAGGACTGGATGAGTGTGAGCTGGCTCAGATTGAACCCAGTGAAAACTGAGGTGCTGGTTGTGGACCCTGATTGTCAGGAGGTAGGTTTGTCAGCAGGTTCACCCTCGGGATTATGTCTTGGGAGTTTTGAGCTGACTACCTGAGACTGGGTGCAGAACCTGGGCGTTATTGTTGGCGATGGCTTGACCCTAAAATCGCAGGTGTCTGCAGTCGTCAAGACCTCTTTTTACCATCTGAGGAATATCACCCAGGTGAAACACCTGGTTCCTACCGAGGATCTTTCAACGCTGGTCTATGCCTTCGTTACCTCTCGCCTTGACTACTGCAATGCCCTTTACCTAGGGCTGCTGGGGGTTGATGTCTGCTGCCTTCAGCTAGTGCAGAATGCAGTAGCCAGGCTGTTGTCTAGTACATCTAGAACCAGTCATTAAATGCCTCTGCTCCATAGGCTGCACTGGCTGCCAGTGCGGTGGAGAATCACCTCAAGGTCAGTTTGCTGACTTATGAAGCTCTACAACCAGGGACCTAGTTACTTACAAGGTCTCCTTCCTTACTGTCCCCTCCGCCCTTTCCAATCCGCCAAAGAGGGATTGCTAGAGATTCCCAGGGTCTGTTTAAAGATGTCAGGGCCCAGTCTTTTAGATTTGTGGCTTCAACCCTGTAGAATTCTCTGCCTCACTGGGTGTGAGATTGCCTGAATGTCCAGGAGTTTAAAACTGCACTAAAGACCCATTTATTTGAACTGGCATATCCAGATTTTTAAGGTTGTATTGTTATTGCTAGAGTTTTAAACTGTAGGATTTTATTGATTATTGCTGGAATCATTTATTGTGTTTGTTTTTTTATATACAAGCACCTTGGTTTTAAGAAAGGTACTTTTTATAAATAAAATATGATTTGATTATGATTTGATAATTGTTGAGGCAAATAAAAGTCACTCTAGTAGAGCTAGTTCATTGGAATAAAGTGTACTCCTTGTAAACTACAAGTATCTTTATTTCACTGTCAGATACTTATCTGCCTTAATTATGGATTTTCTGCATCTATTGTTTCCTTATTTTATTGTAACCCATTCAGTCAATGTGTAGCTCACCCTCTGGCTGGTACATTAGATATCTGAAAAGGTCAAGGTTCCTGCATTTGTTGTTTGCTTTGCTTTACTGCCTCCAAGGTAAGCTTACATGTAGTTGGTTTACTGCTTCTATGACATGGTTACTATTGTAGTTTCATCACTTGTGCCTGTTGTTTCTTAGTCCTGATTTACATATGGCAGTTTAATCTTTTTGTTACCTGATTTGATACAGACATTTGCCTTCTTTCCTGAATGGTATACTGTTAAAACTGCTTTCACCTAGAGTAACAGCCTAATTTTATGTATTTTAACTTGATATCTCCATTTAACAAAAACTACTGTGCTGGCGTATTGCTACAGTAAATTTGCTTTTCACCAAACTGACTCATTCTGTATGTATCCCTATTTGAATCCAGACACTAATTATCAAGACTGAATTTTGTTAAATCTTGTTTCACCTGACTACCTCTCATTGTAACTCTATGGACACCTGCATTTATAACTATTTTAGCAAGCCTGGAAACTTGTGACTGTATAACAGTTTTTGGCTGCCACTTATTAAAATTCACGCTGATTAGCTGATGACTTAATACCTGCATTTGCAATTATTTCTAAACCTGTGTATGTGTTCTAATGGTCTTACTGATAGTTCTTTGGCATGTGCTACAGATTTTTCTTTTTTTGCTAGATACTCATACAAGCAAGGTATTAAATCCTGCACTGTTCTGCATCATCTGCTCTCTAGCATTCATCATTTTCTCCTGCTTCAAGTAGGTGACCTGAGTCCTGGTCCCCTCTCAATACCTTCCTACCCTATCCACTCCATAAATGATTGTAGGCCTCATATTCAAAGGCTAACACTATAGTAATACAGTAGGATCAGCACCCACTAAGTGTGATGATTACAACTGACAGGCTACTAGTGTGACCTCGTCATAATCAGATACACGCATAGTGTCTCTGTAATCTGTTATTGCGATAGCGCTAACAGATATCATGTGACTATGCAAATGAATGCATGAAGTGAACAATATTTAATGGCTATGAAAGTGCTAATAAGCTGCTTAGGCAGCACTGTTTAATATGTCCAAACCATTTTACAAACTTGAACAATGGTGTATGAGCACCCACCCTGCACCTCTGGTGCCATGTGTAAAACAATCAATAAAACACTAGATGCACCCTCCAACCCAATCCCTAGACTGTAAACTATTAATATATGGCTCCTTGATGCCAGTTGTAACTCCCTCCATCATTTGATCCAGTCACAATGTAAACAATTTATGAATATAATGATCCTCGTGCCAGTGGTACACACATTTCACACCTGATCCCCGTCTGATTGTAAATAATTAGTGTTATGCTCCCTGGTGCCAGTTGTACTCTCTCTCTCTCTCTCTCTCTCTCTCTCTCTCTCTCTCCTGGTCCCTGTGCCAAATCCCAATGCTATATCTACTATAGATTCTTTGTAATGTTGTGGGCACCTCTCCCAGTCTTTTTACTCCCCATTTGGCCCTGGTGAGAGGAACCAGCACAGGCCCACTACTGAAATCTCTGATTGGCCACTGCCTGTCACATGCAAGTGTCTGTATCATTATATCTCTCTAAATAGTGATACAATACTTGTGTGACAACTGCTGACTTTATTTATTTCTTTATTTAAAAATTGGTATCTGGAAAAGGCACACTGAGCCAAGGCTTGTTTCCAGGCATGACCCATGGGAGGGGAGTATAGATGGAACTAAGTTACAAGACATCAGAATGTGGATACATACTGTAGGCAACATTACAGATGTAATGTGGTGGCCAGATATATTGACAGCATGGATTAATGCAATGATTAGTGGGCAACTGTGAGAGAATACAACAAAGTGCACAGTGTCTGTTGGAGTAGGTAACAGTACATGTGAGGTCCAAAAGCAGACCTCAGTTGGAGTCACAAAGAGTCCTTATTAAAGAGGGGGTCTGAGCAGGAGGGTGGTCAGAAAAGAGAGGATAAAAGTCAAGAGGGGGTTGACAGGGACAAGAGGGTGTAGAAAGATGCCTTAGCTGAAATCTAAAGGTAAGGAGTGAGTGAAAGAGGCAGAGGGGAGGTGAGAAGATTCCAGAGGAAAGGGAGTTGGTAGAAGAAGGCAGCTTGTCCAGCAGTGGATGGAAAGTGGGGAATGGAGAAGGTGCAAAACTCCCTGGAGTAGAGAGATTAAGAAGAGGAGGGGATGGAGGATATGAGGGAGGAATGGTAGCAGGGAAGAGACCTAAGCCAGTATTTAGCAATGAAGGAGGCACAGTGGGACTGGTGATGTGCTGGCAGTGGGAGGATGGAGAAGGAGGAATACAAGGAGCAGTGATGAGTATGGAGGAGAAAACTGGTTGTGAAATGACAGAGGGTATTCAGTCTGGCATGGGAGAAAGAAGAAGAAGCAGTACCATAGATCACATCCACATAATGGAAGACCAGGAGAACAATTTTGGTTACCAGGTGGACCTGGAGGGAGATTCTGTCCTTATTATGGTACAAGGTACTGAGTTTAGGGTGGAGCTTGGCATGGATGGTGTTGATGTAGGCAGAAAAGAGAATCTTGCTATCACACAACACCCCAAGATACTTCAAGGCAGAAACAACCTCTAGAGGGATGCCATTTAATGTGGAGAAAACAGGGGTGGGCAAAAGCCTGCCCAGTTTCTGGCTGATGTCAAGGATCATAGACATAGTCTTCTTGGTGATGACCCTGAGTTGGTTGGCATGGAACCAACAGAATACATTGTGGAAGTCCTGCTGGAGCTGACTTTACACTGCTGAATCCAAAGAGCTGGTGCTGTAAATGTTGATTTACTGATGGGGACTGGATGAGGGAGAAGGGTGCCACTGGCACAAGGGTGGATCATATTAATTGCTAACAGTTCAATAGGGATTGGGGTGGAAGGGTTATTCATTGTTTTATTTTTGCCTATGCACAGCACCACAAATGCCTGGGCAAAGGATACTGCTCCACACAATCTATGGAGCACAGCTACTGCCTCACAAGCTAATGAGTCCATAATGGGATTCAAATGATCTCTTAGTGCCCTGCATGGTCTTATGGGTCATTTGCATGGGGACCTTCAAATATAGCAAGGTTGTGCCAGAGTGCTAACTGGTTTGAGATACCCTAAGTTCTTTTGCTCCTTGATAGCCTGTTGTAAATATAGGCATATAACTCTGTGTGGTCATCAGGGAATATGCTTAACTCAGAGTGCACCTTTTATTACCTTTGTTAGGCATTGCTCAATGGGAGACAATCAAACAAGTTTGGACACTCACACTGTGCTTCATACTTGTTTGATCCAGCACATTTAGGACAATGTGCTAATCTGCACTCAGGATATAAATTTGCATGTCACAATCTGTGACCATTGAATATGGGGTGCTGTGCACATTATATTTAAATACAAAGGGTTTGCTACCTACAGTTGGCTAGTTTAGACTGGCTGCTGCAAGCTAGACTGAATGTGGTAATTGTTTCTGAATCTTGACTATCCTCTAGGATTGGTGACATGGATATCATCATGTCTGGTTATACTATCCACAGGCATGACTGTGAGCAAAGCTGTACTCAGCACAGTACAGTCATGGAACTCTTCCAGCACACTATGAAAAAAAAACTGTTGTCCACACACTGAATTTGCTTCAAATTGCAGTTTTACTGATAGCATGAAAACAAGAGCTCCTCAACCAGAGGGAGCCCAACAGACTGACAAATCCATATCAGGTGAAACGTTGGTCTGTTGGGCTCCCCCTGCTCGAGGAGCTCTCATTTTCTTGCTATCAGTAAAACTGCAATTTGAAGCAACCTCATTGTGAGGACAGCAATTTTTTTTTCATGGTGTGTGCTGGGAGAGTTCCATGACTGCACTGTGCTGTGATTGTTCATGTCACACTGAATCATTCCCCTGAAGGCAGCTCTTCTTTTGGATCCTGGATAGCCATACTTATAACCCTAGGCCTTAGACTTCAAGTAGTCCATCACTCTTCTGTCCACTTGTCATGTGAACTCCATGCTGGTCAGTGCACTATTCTGTATTCCCTTTTAACCTTCAGGATTGCAATGCCTCCCCATCCCCAAAACTCACACCTTATTAACATGTTTTTCTTTCAATCCTCCTCCATAGTAACAGCCTCTGAGGAACACCTAGTTTTGAATGATTTTAATAGGAACTGGTCTGCAATTCCTCTAAAATAATTCTCAACAAATTCAAAACCTCCACCTGATGTAACATATTCCTGAGTTAACCAGGCTCATTCATTATACTGAACATCCAGTGACTCATTTATTGACAATTGTTGACTCCTTCATGTCACCTCTACTATTTTGGAAGCTGGTACAATCCCAAATGCACTCAGCAAGCACCAAATGTTATACTATATTTGTAAAACCACCACCCCAAGGTCCCACCACAGCCATCCTGCTCCATTTTTCAGGTCCCTCATTGCCCCCAAAAAAATAAACAACAACAAAAATAAAACAAAGAAGCAGTGCACTGAACTGATCTCAGCAGTAAGAATTTATTAAACAACTGTCATATACTGTCCCACAAACAGCCAGATACAGTACCAAGGTGCTTTGTTCCACTCAGGCACTTTCCCACTGAGTGTGGTGTGGTAATGTCTGACCACAATTTAAAAGCCGGCTTTTAAGGACATACTACATAGTGATGAAATGTTTATTGCATGTCAGCCATAGTCAGTATTAAACGTCTCAATAACACATATAAACTTGATAAGTCTATCAGTACAGTAAGAGCAGAAATGATTAAATGTTTAGCACTCAAAGTACAGTACACCCATGCTAAAGAAAGTTGTCCATTAAAAGAAATCACTTTTAATTGTCTTTTAATCGCATATTACTCTTCTAAAATGCAAATCAAAATCCTAAATCAGGGGATTTAAGATTACTGCAGAGAAGTACAATAAGTGCCATGGGAAGATCCCCTTAATCCAGAGTTTCTAATTCATTTTTCCTAGCTAGTTCATGTTACAAAATGTTCTGAAATGAGTGACATGCTCTAAACAAAGACAGCAATCAAGCTATCAAAAAAGGAAGAAAACAGCAACATGAGTCAGAAAAGAAAAGAAAAGAAAAGAAAAGAAAAGAAAAGTAAAAACCTTACAGTGACTGACAGACCTGCAGAGTTCAGGTAAATGAAGAAATCTGGGTTGATATATCGCTATTTAACTGAGACCCAGTCAAGAACATCCTATAAGTTTCCTGCTGTTGAGGCTACTGGCGTTGTTCCTGACCTCACCAAAGAGTACTCAGAAATCAGTGCTTTGGTCATAGGGAACATTTCTTTACCTTTCACAATGTCCACTAGAGAGAAAACGGAAGCTGGCATGATTACTGAAAATCCTCTAATCAGAGTTAGTAGTAGCAACAACATGGCCAAATTGCCTGCTAAAGATCACCTGGAAGGGGAAACACTGAGCACTGTCCTGGAACATAAAATATTTCAACATTCGATGAAGTGAATTATTCATTTATGTGCTCATAAAAATAATGCAAAAGCTCAACACTAAGTTGGACAATAAATGCGATACAACAGAGAAAAATATAGAACACATTTGTGCAAACACCTTTGAAAACACAAAACAAACTCAGGCCTTTGAAAAAGATAATAAGTAGCTATGGCAGAAATTAAGCACAGTCTCTTTGTTTAATGAGTCCCTAACAGACTCAATTGCAAATTGAGGAAACTCAAAATCTTGAAAATAATCAAAAGCTTTGCACCTAAGATTTGCAGGTATCCTCAGTCTAGAGACCTCCACCCACAACATGTGGGAAGTGATAAAATACTTTTATTTTAGGACTAAAGTACACAGATTCTTACATTCAAGACTTGTTACAAGTCTTTCGAATACCACAAAGGAAAACAGAATTTCAAGTAAATATATATGAATAAACAATACCTGTGCAATTTTCATCTGTTCTGGACAGAAAAATTGTTCTCAAAATAGCACGTGTCAAGTGGGCATACATATAAAGGCAATATAGATTATGTGTATTCAAATGTTGCCCCCCCCCCAGGAGTCAACAGAACAAAAGGCGCTTTTTGCAATTTATAGAAGAGATCAAGGAGCTGGGGATAAGATTTCTGTACTGTAATGATGCAAGGCAAGAATGATTGGTGAAAACAAGAGAATATTTTATGATACAGAGCAAATTGCTAATTTAATGACAAATTATCCTGGTATTGAATCGGTAAGAGATGCTGCTGTATCAGCTGTGGATACCTCTGAAGATTCACATTCATCCATAGACATGGAGGCACAAACACTGGCCCCTATGCATGAATGGGACAGAGGTATGCATGAAATGCGAGTACCCTGCCTGCAATGGTCCACGCCTGTGGACAGGTGTGCATCAGCCAGTATTCAGTACCAGTCACCACCTGTCTGCCACCCTGCTCCCCAGTCTGCTGGACTCTGCAGGGTGGATAGGGTGGAGTTGTGGTCCCAGGTGGGCTTCCAATAGGATGCCCGACCCGAGCCTAGAGTGGATCCCTAGCACCCATGGGGCATTAGAGCATGTACCCTGTGAATGCATGGCATGGTGCTCATGGCACCATTGGCCAGGCACACTCCTGGATGCTGCCCTGCCCCCATTTTCAGCCCTGTAGGCAGGCGTGGCTCTGGGGCATTGAGTTCCAATCCTGCTGTGACCAGCGGGGACATCTGTGGGGGCATGCACCTGGTTATGGCACATTGCACTGTTGTCAATGGTGCTAACCGGAGCCATGCACCTGACACACCCCTGCCTGTCCCTGGCACATTGCTCTCTGTGCAGCTGAGGGATCGGGCACATACCAGCCACACGCCCCAGTCATGAATGCCACATGACCACCAATCTGCGGAATTCTGACTTAGCTGTGCCAACATCCCCAGGTTACATGGCACATTGGCATAGTACATAAGGCCCACTAATGGGGGAAAAAAGGGATACCGCCCTCCATAGTTCAGACTCAGTAATCCAAAATCCTGAAAATTAAACCTTGCCTTTGCCTGCATCTTACATCCTGCCTGGTACACAGCAACTGGAGCACCCATGGAGCCTGGCAATATTGACAGAAGTTAATTAACTCTTTTCAACAGATAAGCCACTTCTGCAGTATTTCTTCTTGAGTAACTTGTTTGCTTAAGGCCACATGCTGAATATATCAGAATGGGGCAGCTTAATGAATGCTTTAAACCTAATCTGCAACTGACTTTAATTTTCGACTAAATTAATAATATAACTTACATAAGCATCCGTTCTTCTTTTCCATAAGAAGAGGCTGCCTGTAATATGTGTTGAAATTAAAAGTATGATATACTGTACCATGTCTTATTGACATAAGATGAAAATAGATTTAAGTTTGTTTTCATATGGAATAGAACATTATATAATTAGTTTTCTTCTTCTATTACTTGAAATGACCTCTGTTTATGAGCCTGATTGAAAACATAATTAGCTTTACAGAGAAGTAATGGGACTGCGTTCTCCACTAAAGAAAAATAAACTATGTTGCTATTAATAGAGTCAGAAGGTCTCTGACATGAACTTTATTACTAATACTTTTACATTTAGATTCTGTTAACATTGACTCAAGGGGCTGGATTTTCAAGAGGCCCTGAATGCAGGAAGCCTTGGGTGCCCAAACATCTGGTGCACAGGGCCTGCAGCAGTTTACCAGCCAGTGATCAGGATTTTCTATTCCATGCACCAATTGCCACAATTTAGATCAATTTTTTCTGGTCTAGCCTTCTAAATCCCAGGGACCCTTTTTGTGGGGCTTGCACAAAATATTTGGCACAAACTGCTGTAAATTAGGTAAAGTGTCATAACTACCCTGAAATTGTAAAATCAGGCACATTTTGTAGCAAAGGAATTTAGCGCATTGCGAGAAACTAAGTGCTGTAGTACAGAGCCTTCAGCCATGCTTTGAAAATCTGGCCCAAGGCCTTTAACTGTGCTAATCTTTTCTATTTCCTATATACATTCTCAAAATCAAGTGATGAAAACTCTACAGTACTTATTTTCTACGTTGGTCTATGCATCTTTATAATTAATAGATATCCATGAAATTTAATTTGATGAAATGTGAAAACACATAAATAAAAGATTTAAGGAAAAAACATTAAATTAAGCCTTGAGGCACACACCTCATGAGATAAAACAGAAAGGATGTGGAAACAAAATTGAAACTATAGTAAGTATATAAAAAAGGAAAAGGGGGTCTGGTGTGACATACCATGAAACTTAACAAAAATACAATACTTCAGACAGATCAGAAGTGGATAAAGGCAGAAGACTGGAAAGATGGTGCTCAGAAATGAATGAGGTGGACTACTGAGGAAGAAGACTCATAACATCATAACATCCAAGGAGACTCCAACTCTAAGAAAACATTGCAAATAATGAAATCAAACATTCACAGATGTTTCTGAAAATGAAAATTATGCAAAATGCAGCTATAGACAATTTCAACAAAACACTAGCAGGAAATATTTTTAAAAGGTATTGTAAATCAGGGATAATTATCAAATCTTGCCATAAATATTTTAAAATATACACTAGATCTGTAACTGAACAAAACGTGTGTCACTCAACTTCATTGAGATCCTATTCTCCTTTGATTCATGATAAACAGCTTAATCTGGTTCAAGGTCAGTTGGCATTCATCTGTATCCCCTCCCGGGTCGTGCCTGAAAATAGGCAGGATTTGTCTAGTGCACTTACCGGTCAACAAAACTAAATAAATAAAAAAAAAATAAAGTTCAGTATATTGAAGAAAGTGATTTACTGTCAAAATACCACTACTACTCATATTATGACACACTCTCTAATTTTAATAGAAAATAAACTGTGTAGGTCCTTCTTATTAACCAAAACAAAATGGGCTCAAATAATGGAGATTGCAATGCATATTGGCCTAGATATTCAAAGGAGATGCAGCTGGCACAATTGAGTTGTGCCAGCACATCCCCAATAATGTGCCCCTGGACAATATTCAAAAGGAAGGGATGTGCTGCAGCGCAAAGATAATGCATTCAGCGCATCTGGAGGGGGCAGTCCCATGAATAAGTGGCAAATTTCAATATTCAACCAAGATGTGAAGCACAGCTGCCTGCACATCTCAGAGATGTGCTGCACAAAATTAGGCATGGAAGAAACATGCCTGACTTGTAGCCACCTGAGGCAGGCTGCTGTACTGCACAGAGCAAAACAGCAGCCACCAGCCCCTGGGTGGCTAGCACCCACCATCCCCAATCGTGGAAGTAAAGACACCTACATCTATTTTCCTTGGTAGTCTAGTGGCCCCCCTTCCATCCCCAAGCATAACATGAAATAAAGCAATCCCTTTCCCAGGTAGTCTAGTGGGACTCCTTTCCCATCCCCATCACCTGATCATAGAAATGGTATATTTATTATCATGTTTCCTTGGTAGTTAAGTGGTACCTCCTCCCTTCCCTGATCACGAAATGACACAGTTCTCAAATGACCCTTGTAATCTAGTGGCTACCATCCCTGAACCCAATCGTAGGGCGAATAAAAACTCCTAGTACCCCTGGTGGTCCACTGGACCCCCACCCACTCAGGACCCCAACCCCCCACTCCCCTGTCCCAGCAGTGTCATATGGTTAGTGGGCAGCACAACCCACCCGCATACCTCCATGGCTGCCTGCCAAGTGAGCTGTCACAGAATGACAGTGTACAGTATGCACTACAACAACATTGGTCGACACTGTTGACCAGTGGTCTTGCAGTGTGTACTGTAAGCTTTCATTCATAAAGTTAGCGAAGGGTCGCCGACAAAATATTTGTTGAATGATCTGACAGCGAAACTGGCAGGTTGACTGCATTTTACAGTTGGCTGCCGGTTTGCAGAAGCAACAAGTGTTTCTTCAGGGTCTCTGTCCTGAATCCCCACACCCAGGTTACTTAACTTTACAAGTCAGAGCTGAGTTGGGGGTGGATCCTCTTCAGACAGTGCCGGGTGCCAGCAGGTTCCCTACATCGATGTAGCGCTGTTGTCACTGTACGGGATTCCACTGTCTACATGTCGACATTGGGGATGTATACCATTTCACAATCAGGGTTGGAGAGGTACCACTGGACTACCAGGAAAACATGATAGTAAATAAACATTTTCTACAATCGGGTCTTGGGGTTTGGAGGGGGGGGCCGGTAGACTACCAGAGAAAAAGGGATTGCTTTATTGAATTTACACGCAGAGATGGGGGGCACTAGACTACCAGGAACTATAGACTGCTGTGTACATGCAGGTCACCCGGGGCTTCCTGCCAGGTGCATCCCTGCATGAGAGATGCAAATGGGGCCATAATGATATGCAAATTGCCCCATTTGCACCTTGCATGCCTAATGGCTCCATTTGCATGTTGCAGTCTGAGTATCTAGAATTTGCACTTGGCACATCGCCATGATGAGCTGCTCATCCCCATTCCAGGTATTCAGACCGCACAGGGGATGTACCGGCACATCTTCTGTGGCCCCAACTTATGCCACCCTTATCTTTTGCTATATTCAGACCGGATGTGCGATTGTGCATTTCATTTGAATGTAGCACTTTTGCCACTGGCACATCTCAGTTGCATTCAGCAACCACATGCACCCTTTCCGAGCACTTTAAATATATTGGCCAATGTCTCTAACACATCCCACAACCTTACTTTAAGAGATTGAAGGGTTCAGCCATCATAGATTTTCTTGTACAGGCATGTAATGCCACATAGTGAAGCCTGTAAATAAAGAATGAATCTTTCCATCAACCTGCCCTCCGTTGGCTGAACTCCACAATGCAGTGTGGTTCCCCTATTTCTGCATCCGTGGATGTTGATGATGTGCTGGACTTTTTCTAATTCAGATTCTTGTCTGTCTTGGTAAAACACACCTTGCTAAAGAGAGTTAGGGTAAAAGCTTTCACCGCCTTCGAGTCTCAGCCAAGATAATTGGCAACCTTAAGGTTCAAGATGCTGCATGACACCTACATAAACCATCTGGATCACAGGAAGATTTATCCCAGCAGAAGCAGCACAGAAAGGCCAGCATTAAGGCCACCATGCAAGCCAAGTCAGATTAATTTGCTTCCAATTTCCGGAGCATCTTAAATTGTCCATCAAACACTTAGAAGGTTGTCTACACCCTAGTATATCAACCCTCCCATTTAATCCCTCTGGTCCTCAAACTAGACAGTTCTATTAATTGACCCTTCAAAGGGTGCTAGTGCCGCCTGCACAGATTTCTCATTCTGTAACTTCTCCTTCCTCTTTCTCTTCTCCTCTCACCTACCTCCACCTTTACCCCGCCACTTCCTTCACTTCTCTCTCTTCCTTACATTCTCCTTCTCCCCAAACTCCCTCGCTTCTACCCTATCTGCCTTCCTATCATTTGACCTCCCCCAAGGGTGCTAGACTTATGGTCTGAAAACCTGTTTTCTTTGTTGTACTACCCCTATTGTCTCTCAGTTTTTCCTCCTGACCTTTCCTTCTCCTCTGACACGGTTCCAAGCACTTGGAAGTGTGCCATAGTCCCCACCCCAACAAGTAGGTAGCTCTTCTGAGCTGGGAAATTACTGGCCTAATTCTAATTTTGATAAGTCTCCAGGAAAAGGCTTCATTCTCTTAGTTCTCCCTTCCTTGCCTCTTCATTCTTTCCTGGCCTACTACTATCAGGGAGGCAGTCTTCAGGCAAATAGTAGAATTTCTGTCTAGGGAGGTTACTGTGGCAAGGGTAGACCAACCCAGCTCTTCTGCATGTTAGACAGGCTTTCATCCTGACCTGTCTCCATGTTGGGGAGCAGGTTCAAGTACTAGGTGTGAGGAGCTGGCTCTATTCTTTGCCGACAAGGTGTCGACCATCAGGGCTGAGGTCTCCTTGAGTATCTCTTGAAATGGATGTAGTGTTCAGCCAGAGTTGTGCTGAAACATTCCTCCTGCCTGGGATGAGTTTGAGCTGGTTGGGCTGGAGGAGGTGGTGGGGATTATCTCAAAGCTACAACCTACACAGTGTGATCTGGACCCAGGTCCGACTTGCATTCTGATTGGATGTATGGACCTGATTGGACCTGTGGTTGCTGAGATTGTCTGGAGTTCCTTGAAGAGTGGGGTCTTTCCATTGTCCTTCAGAGGCCATGGTTTCAACCCTTTGAAGGAGCCCTTTGGACCCAGATGGCTTCAGCAACTACAGACCAAACTCAATCTTCCATTTTCGTAAAGGTTATAGAAAGGTGAGCCGTGCAGATTGAGAGATATCGCACCTCTTCCTCTACCTATGAGCCTTTCCAGTCTGGATTCTGGGTGGGGCATAGCACAGAGATGACCCTATTAAGGGTACTGAATGATCTCCTGATGATGAGAGACAGGAGGCCCCATAGCATCTTGGTTCTCCTGGACCTCTCTGTAGTGTTCGACACCATGGACCTCGAGGTGCTACTTGACCACCTGTGGTTTTGATGTGGCCTATCCAGTATTGTCATCAACTGGTTTAGGTCATACCTGACAGGCAGAGTGCAAAGGGTGAAAATGAGAATCTTCTCATCTAGCCTGAAGCATCAGAACTGTGGAGTTCTGCAGGGTTCAGTCCTGTCACTCTTGTTGTTCACGGTGTGTATGCTGCCATTAGGAGACATTATCAGGTGCTACAGGCTGGGGTTACACTTTTATGCAGATGATACCCAGCTGTATCTGTCCTGTGCACCCGATGCTCAGGTGTCAGACTCTGTGTTTAACAACTGCCTCAAGGAAATCCAGTCATGGATGACTCAAAACTGGCTTAAACTCAATCCGGACAAGAGTGAGGTACTGGTAGTGGATCTGGGTCATCGTGGAGGAGGGGGGCTGGGGGTCGCTCCCCAATCTAGTATTGGGGGTGTTCCCCATGTCCCTTTTAGACAGATGAAAGATTTGGATGTGATCCTAGATGATGCCCTGATGCTTGAGGCTCAGGTGTCAGCTGTGGTCAAGAATGGATTTTACTATCTTAGCAACATTGCCCAAATCTGAGCCCTGATCCCTCCCGAGGACTTGACCACACTGGCACATGTGTTCATCACTTCCAGGCTGGACTACTGTAATGCCCTGTACTTTGGGTTATCTGAGGCAGCCTCCAGGCTGCAGCTAGTGAAGAACACAGTGGCAAGACTTCTGACTGGGGTAAGGATGTGTGCACACATATCCCGCCCAATCGTGGCTGCACCAGCTGATGATCAGGTGGAGGATTGCCTTCAAGATAGGGCTCCTTACCTATAAGACCCTACACAGAAGGGGTCCTGTATACCTGCAAGATCTCCTGGTTCCTTACCATCTGGCTTGGGCACTCCGTTCTGCTGAGGAGAAGCCTTTTTGCAGTTACCAGGGCAAAGCTGTGGCATTCTGGATTTTAGGGGGGCAGACTTTGGGAAAATGGGGAGATACTTGAAAGAGGCATTAAGGGGAATGGTACAGGAGTCAGGGGTTGAGGAACAGTGGGCAGTATTTAAAATGGGATTACAAGAACAACAGAATTATGTATTAAGCAGGTTAGAAGAGAAAAGAAAGAGGAGACCATTATGGTTTTCTAAAGAGGTAGCAAAGAAAGAAAGCCAAAAGATTGCATTCAGGCAATACAAAAAGACACAGGCAGAAGGGGATAGGGAGAAGTACCAGGAGAAGCAAAGGGAGGCAGGGAGGTCAGTAAGGAAGCCAAAGCTCAGACAGAAGAACACATTGCAAAATCAGTGGGTAGGGGGACAAAACCTTTACAGGTACATAAGTGAAAAAAGAAAGACAAGGAGGGGATAGTGCGACTGAAGGGGAGGATGAGGGCGCGTGGAGGATGACAACAGTAAAGCTGACATACTGAACAGGTATTTCTGCTCTGTCTTTACTGAGGAAGAGGAGGTAATGGGTCTGAAGGAGTACAAGGGTGAGAATGGTGCAGAAATGGACACAAGTCCCTTTTACACGCGAAAGGGTCCTGAAGGAACTGGAAGTAATAAGAGTTGATAAAGCAATGGGGCCAGATGGGGTGCACCCCAGGGTCCTTAAAGAACTAAGAGAGGTGGTGGCTGAACCTCTGGCTATCCTGTTTAGCCGATCACTGGAAACAGGGGAGGTACCCAAAGACTGGAGGACAGCAGATGTAGTCCCCTTATATAAAAGTGGGAACAAAGAGGAAGCAGGGAACTACAGACCAGTCAGACTCACCTCAGTAGTGGGGAAGATCATGGAAGCACTACTGAAGGAGAGATTGATGGAACATCTGGTTGTCAATGGACTACAGGACCCAAGGCAGCATGGTTTCACCAGGGGGAGGTCATGTCAGACCAACCTCATTGAATTTTTTGACTGGGTGACCAGGGAGGGGGATCAGGGGAGGGCAGTGGACATGGCCTATCTGGACTTCAGCAAGGCCTTTGACACTGTGACACATAGAAGACTATTACACAAACTGGGGAATATGGTGTGGGCAGGACAGTAGTGTGGTGGGTAGGTAACTGGCTGGGTGGCAGGACACAGAGGGTGGTGGTAAATGGCTGTCACTCCACAGAGGAAGAGTGACCAGTGGGGTACCACAGGGATCAGATGCTGGGACCGGTCCTATTCAACATCTTCATCAGTGACATGGCGCAGGACCTAGAAGGCAGAATTTCACTGTTCGCTGATGACACAAAGCTCTGTAACAGAGTAGACACACCAGAGGGTGTAGACAGAATGAGGAGTGACCTGCAGAAACTTGAAGAATGGTCAGGGGTTTGGAAGTTGAAATTCAATGCAAGAAGTGCAAGATAATGCATATGGGGCACAAAACCCTGGCACAATATATCATTTGGGGGTGAGGATATAGCATGCACCAAGCAGGAAAGGGATCTTGGGGTTATCATCTCTGATGACCTCAAGGTAAGGCTAGTGTGACAAGGCAGCAGGTAAAGCAAATGGGATGCTGGGATGTATAGGCAGGGGCATTACCAGCAGGAAAAGGGAAGTCATAATTCCGCTATACAAGACACTAGTGAGGCCTCACCTGGAGTACAGTGTACAGTTCTGGAGACCATACCTACGTAAGGACATAGACAGGGTAGAGAAGGTTCAGAGGAGGGCAACAGAGATGGTGCATGGATTGCATCACAGGTCCTATGAAGTCAGGTTGAAGGAACTGAACATGTACTCCCTGGAGGAGAGGAGGGAGAGAGGGGATATGATAGAGACATACAAGTATCTTACAGGGAGGAACAGGGTGCAGGAAAACACTATTTTTAAGCGAAAAAGATATTCCAGGCATAGAGGGCATGGGATGAAGTTGGAGGGAGGACGATTCAGAGGAAACATGAGAAAGAATTTCTTCACAGAATGGGTGGTGGACAAGTGGAACACCCTGCCAGAGGAAGTGGTGGGGGCTGAAACAATCACGGGATTTAAGAATGCATGGGATAGACATAAAGGAATTCTGGAGGTCAGGGGTAAGGTGCAACAGACTTCTAGGAAAACAAACTGAACTTACAAGTTCAAATGGGCAGACTGGGTGGGCCATAGGCCCTTATCTGCCGACACTGTCTATGTATCTATGCATCTATGTATGTGTGTGTTTTGTGTATGTTTGGTGTGTGTTGTGTTTTTGTGTGTTCTGGGGTATGGTCTGTGTGTGTGTGTGTGTTTTGTTTGTTGTGCGCGGTGTGATGTGGTGTGTGTGGATTGTGTTTGTTATATTTGTTGTGTGTTGTGGTTGTGTGGGGTGTGCAGGTGTGTGTGTGTGTGGGGAGTGGTGTGGTGTATGTACACACATATGTGTGGGGGGAACGTGGCATGGGTCAATTGTTATGTGGCCAGGACACTTAGTTTTCACATAGTGTACATTTACTTCCTTCTATTAGTTGTTAGTGGTTGGAGTACACACTGTCACATTTTTAACTGCTCATATTAAGATGCATATCTCATTTACTTGGGGGTTCATAAAAAAGTATAATTCCTTTGGGTTTTCATTTAGATTCCTTAGACTGATTCTGTGCATTTTTGTTATACACGGACTCTGTGCTGAAATCTGCACATATCAGGCTCATGGTCTCGTTTTCTTGGGGGTCCTTGACAAGTATTTTTTATTTGGCACTTACACTGATAAGTGATACTTTCATGCATCATGTATATATGTGTAGGTTAATTTGAGGCTTGTTTTCAACTTGCAGTTACACCTAATTTCCAGATTTTGTCTCTCATTATCTGTTCTTTAATATACCAGGACAATTGGAATATAAGCTGTAAGCTCATCTTACATGTATTAGAGAGAATGCCACTCCAAGGTTTTTTTTTATCACTAGAATGCTTTCTTGGCATACTGAGACATTTTAAAATTTATGTGACAAGAACTCTCTGACTGTAGAGAATTCTTGATAATCTTTGCCCTTCTGAGGCTCCTCAGTTATAGGCATACTGGTGTTAATTAGCTTCTCTGACATACTCTTCTGTTATGTTTTAAATGTATATGTTAAACCAATGAGAATTATTTCTGTTTTTTTCAATATAATCTGTTGTTAAAAGTATGGGATATTTGAAAAAACTGCCACAAAGCTTCTGAAGAAGGACCTGGTTGGTTTAAAAGCTAGAGCACTTTGTTATTTTCTGTAACATCCATGTTGGTCCACTAAAAGGTATCAAATCATTTGTTTCTGGATCTGTTCTTAAAAGGACCAATACGGCACCTACAACATTTTTTTTGCAAAATAACATCAGTAATTCAAGCTGAAGTTCATTAGCTTTTGGGACATTGCAGAATGTTGCAATACTTTTGTCAAAGCCATGTCCATACATTTTGCCCAGTCATACATTTGTGTTGCCATAGCAGAGGAAAGCAAAGGCTGGGTAAAGAGGCAATAAGGTAACACTCATAGGGGACTCCATAATTAAACAATAGTTGTTCCAGGTGTTGGTCACCATATTCAATGACAAACCACAAAGAATAGTGATGGGCATAACTGTGCCCTGGCCCAAATTCTTGCACTGTGTCAGATAACCACTAGAGCTCACTGACGTAATGACTTGTGTTAGCACATGCACATGCAGCATTGTTTCTGTACAGTGCCACCTGCTGATCCTTTAACAGCCCTGTAGATAACAATGTATATTTTACTGTTTGAAAACAGTAGCACCAAGTGACACCAAACACAAACCTTACATCTACTGTAGTTGTGACTTGGGCCATTGTGACAGAAGTGTTTGGACACTTTAAGTCATAATGGTGCATGATGCTGAGCATCACTGTTATAGGAGTGTTGCAGTGTTGTTGCAGGTCCATGATGCTAGTGCAGGTGAAGCAATTCAGTGGTGATAAGTACATTGTGAAAGTTTAATTCAATGAGTAGGATTCTGCTGGCATTACCTATTATCTGTTCATGTATTTTGGAGTCAATATTTAGTAGTTGCCGTATTGGTCCTTGCAAGAACAGATACAGAAGCAAATGATTTGACACCTTTTAATGGACCAACAAAGATGTATCAACAAGAACAAAGTGCTCTAGCTTTCGGACCAATCAGTCCTTTGTCAGAAACCTAATGACAGTTGTTTAGAAAAAAAAATACTTTTAACAGCTACGTCATGCAGAAAAAAAACAGAAAAAATCCCCATTGGTTTAAAATACTCATTTTAAAAATACAGAAAATGATGTCAGAGAAGTTTAACAGCACCATAATACCTTCAGCCAGGTGTGTCCCAGGGTCAAAGGTGCTTGGTGGAACACACATACAAAGAATCCTACTGCATATAAATTTAATTGACATAAGATAACACTGCTGGAGCAGATGACTCCTAAATCAAGCTATGGGTGTCACAGTGTGTATAAGGATGTGATTACTGAAAAGCAGCCTCTACCCAGTTTAAAGGCATACTAAGACTGTCTTAGGACTCCCAAGAATTTTCAATGCATGCATTATAGACAAGAAATTACCAGTAAAGTTTTCTTAAAAACATCAGTGTGCACTCTATGATGTGTAAAACTTAGCCAGACCTGTCACCCTGCTGTACTCTCCAGCTAGATATCATGCCCAATAAATTTCAAAAAACCTCTAGTGTAGTGACAGGACTTTATAAATGATAACTTAAATATAAATTGACAGTATTAGTGTCAAACAAAAAACTCTAGTCGTGGACCACCAAGGAATTAAGTCCATGTAGCCTGTTATGTACTGATGTCAATATACACTGAGCATGCAACAACTTGATGTACCAGAAGTGTCTAAGGAATCTGAAAAATAGATAAAAATGTAATTTCTCTCCTACTCATCTTCACACAAACAATAAACCCTACCCCAACCCACATCCCCATAATGTATGTGGGGGGAGGGGGGATAACTAGCTTTAAGGAGATGCTCACACACACATACACACATACACACACATTTCCAATGATTCTGGATGCAACTACAATGAAATAAACCTGCTACGCTCCCCAGGATAAGGTAACTAGAAGTAAATATAAAGTATGTGAGTAAGACCAGAGGTCTAACATACCTACATTTCCGCAAATCACTACAACATTAGCCTAATGTACACAGATCTGTCCAGGACCCCCATGCAAATGAGATCTCACACACCAATATGCATAGAGTTAAACAAAAATATATGTCACAGTTTATGATAACACTCCTGTATGTACAGTAACAGGCTAGGAAATCTGAATATGGTGTAACGGAATCCACCTCACTCCTAGGCAGAGATAAAAGTAAGGAGAAATTAATCTTCACTATGTGTGAAGTAAGAGTAGTAACACCTGTAACTCCATGTATCTAAATAGAGGTCTACCTCAATGTGACAGCAAGACCCACACCTGTTATATCATGTAACTCACAACACATACCCACACACATACATACAAACACGCACCCACATCCCACACAAGCTGAAGTCATATAATATGCCAGTCTGAAGAAGAAGAGGTTGGTGGCTGTCACTTTCTGTAATGTCCCATGAAACACAGATCAAGATTCATCCCATCTGCTACCATAGTGAGATGTAAAATAAGTTTAATCTGAAAAGCTTGTCTCTGTTGTGTGTTTTTGAGATTTTCTTTTAAGACCATTACTGATATATCTGAAATTGAGTGGTCAGGCTTGGAGAAGTGGTGCCACACTTGTTTTTCGGTCATCTTTCCTCTAATAGTATGTCTGTGCGAGTTCATCCTAGTGCGGAGCTGTTGACTTGTCTCTCCAACATTACCTGTTTATGGACATCTCTTGCACTGAATGAAATAAACAACTTGTCTTGATGTGCATGTATAACTCCCATGCACCTTGAATTGTCTGTTTTGTGATGTAACCACACAGTTGAAGATGGAAATGAGCTCAAAAGTCTTAAAGGTGCATTGATTGCAGGGTCGTGTGCCATTGTGTGACATGGTATTCTGTTCTGGTGAAAGTTTGCTCCTAATAATTAGGCTGGCTAAATGTGGTGGTTGTTTTAAAGATAGTAGTGGGAGTTCCTTAAAAATACAATGAAGGGTTTCATCATCACTAAATATTGGGTGGAGGTCTTTAATAATCTTATGCAGAAGTTCAAGGTCTGGATGATATGTGACTACTAAGGGTATTCTGTCTGTAGCTGTCGTTTCTCTGTATTGAAGTAGTTGTTGTCTTGGTACTTGCGTTGCACGTTCTGTTACCCTGTCAATTTCTCTGGAAGAGTGTCACTGCTCAATAAACGTGTTTTTCAACATAGCCAAATGTGTGTCTCTGTCATTCTCATTTGAACAAATACAGTGACATCGAACTGCTCGACTGTACAAGACAGATTTTTTTGTATGGTTTGGGTGGTAACTTTTCTTGTGCAGGTATCCCTGTCTGTCTGTTGGCTTCCTGTAAATATATGTATGTAAGGTTCCATCTTTAATGGTGACCGTGGTGTCCAGAAAATTAACATTGGTGGTAGAATACTCCAGGGTAAGCTTTATGGTAGGGTGGAGATCATTAAGTTCATGATGAAAATATTTAAGTACATCTGTGACATCTGTGCAGATGATAAACAAATCATCAATGTAACGGAAATAAACTAGTGGTTTATGGGGACACTACCTTAAAAAATCCTCTTCCAAGTCAGCCATAAAGAGGTTAGTATACTGTGGAGCCATTTTGGTGCCCATTGCTGTTCCCATAGATTGAACATAATGTTTACCATTGAAGCTGAATTTGTCATGTGTCAAAATGAATTCCATAAGTTTCCCCACCACTTCAGGGTTGATGTTTTGTTCCGGTCCTTTCTCCTGTATGTATTTAAGGCATGCTGTAATGACATCTGTGTGTAGAATATTAGTGTAGAGGGATGTTACATCCATTATCACTAAAATGGTATCAGGTGGTAACTCCTTTATAACCAGAAAGTACACACAATAAGTGCATAGTGTCCTGGATATAACTGCCTCTTTCCATAAACAGCGATTTCAAAATGGTCTCTAAAAACCCTGAGATCCCCTCAGTCAAGGTATCATTGCCAGAAACTATGGGTCTTTCCAGATTGCCAGGTTTATGTATCTTAGGCAGCATGTAGAATGCCCCTGGCCTGGGTTCAGCAGGGATGAAGTCAGTTAGTTTGTTTCGGACATGGTCTGGAAAAGTTTTAATTAAGGCACTTAGTTCATCTTTATATCTTGTAGTGGGGTCACTCTCCAGTTCTCTGTAGTATGTAAGATCTGTTAGCTGTCTGTTAGCTTCATTAATATAATCCTCTCTGTTTAAAATCACCACTGCAGAGCCTTTATCAGCTTTTTTGATGACAATGTTGTGGTTTGATTTCAGTGTCCTTATATCTCTCCGTTCCAGTGGATAAAGGTTATAATGTGCCTGTTTTTGCCTAGTAAGGATTCGATCACTGACTTGTTGGTGGGAACAATGAATGTAATTGTCTAGTTTTTTGTTACGCCCACTTGAGGGGGTAAATTCAGATTTCTTTTTCTTATCCATTAACTTATCACTGATTGCGATGTCTTCACTACCAGTGATTTCTTCCTTGCCATGAAAGAATTCTTTAAGTCTCAATCTACAGAAGTATCCTTCCAGTTCACCACAAAACTGTATTTTATCCAGTGGTTTTGTTGGACAGAAAGTGAGGCCCTTTGAAAGTACATTTAGTTCTCCAGTAGTCAGTGTGTGTTAGACAAATGAACAACTGAAAGGTGCCCATCTGTATTGAGTTGTTCAGTGATTCCATTATGTTCTTCATGGTTGTTAGGAAGTATGGTATGTTGAAGGAATCCAATTTCCTATTTTTCACAAGCATGGCTTTTCTTAAGGTCCTTTGAAGTGAATGTATCTCTCTCTCAAGATGCCCTGAACAGGTTCCCCAGACATCCTTTCAAGAAAGATAACAATTTCAGCAAACTCTTTGTTCAGAATGACTTTTTGGCATATGACGGTGAATCCAGTGATTTCTCAGTTTCTCAGAGGTCCCACGACAGAGTTCTTCTGCATATATGAATTGTCTGTATTTTTAATGGATTCCAAATAGTAAGACCTTTAGGGATTATGTTTCTCCTGTTGCACTGGGTTAGAAAATAGATGTCACTTTCTAGCTGTGCCAAGTTCTTCTTAATGTTATGTAACTGCCATATTCTCCGGCGAATTCCGGGATCTTCTATGTTTAAATCTAGATTTAGTAGTTGCCGTATTGGTCCTTGCAAGAACAGATATAGAAGCAAATGATTTGATACCTTTTAATGGACCAACATAGATTTAACAACAAGAACAAAGTGCTCTAGCTTTTGGACCAACCAGTCCTTCATCAGAAGCCTAATGGCAATTGTTTAGAAAAAACAATACTTTTAACAGCTAGGTCATGCAGAAAAAAAAAAAGAAAAAATCCACATTGGTTTGAAATACTCATTTGAAAAACACAGAAAGTGATGTCAGAGAGTTTAACAGCAACATAATACCTTCAGCCAGGAGTATCCCAGGGTCAAAGGTGCTTAGTGGACCACACATACAAAGAATCCTACTGCATATACATTTAATTGACATAAAATAACACTGTTGGAGCAGACAACTCTTAAGTCAAGCTATGGGTGTCACAGTGTGTATAAGGATGTGATTACTGAAAAGCAGCCTCTGCCCAGATTAAAGACATACCAAGATTGTCTTAGGACTCCCAAGAAGTTTCAATGCATGCATTATAGACAAGAAATTACCAGTAAAGTTTTCTTAAAAACATCAGTGCACACTCTATGATGTGTAAAACTTAGTTGGACCTGTCACCCTGCTGTAGTCTCCATCTAGATATCATGCCCCTTACATTTCAAAAAATATCTAGTGTAGTGACAGGACTTTATAAATGATAATTTAAATATAAATTGACAGTATTAGTGTCAAACAAAAAACTCTAGTCGTGAACCACCAAGGAATTATGTCCATGTAGTCTGATATTTACTGATGTCAATATACAATGAGCATGCAACAACTTGATGTACCAGAAGTGTCTAAGGAATCTGAAAAAGAGATAAAATGTAATTTCTCTCCTACTCCTCTTCACAAAACAATAAACCCTAACCAACCCACATCCCCATAATGTGGGTGGGGAAGGGATAACTAACTTTAAGGAGATTCTCTCACACACACACACACATTTCCAAGGATTCTGGATGCAACTACAATGAACTAAACCTGCCACCCTCCCCAGGATAAGGTAACTAGAAGTAAATATAAAGTATGTGAGTAAGACCAGAGGTCTAACATACCTACATTTCCACAAATTACTACAACATTAGCCTAATGTACAAAGATCTGTCCAGGACCCCGATGCAAATGAGATCTCACACCCTGATATGTACAGAGTTAAAAAAATATATATGTCACAGTCTATGATAACACTCCTGTATGTACAGTAACAGGCAAGATAATCTGAATAATGTGTAACGGAATCCACCTCACTCCCAGGCAGAGATAAAAAGTAAGGAGGAATTAATCTTCATTATGTGTGTGATGTAAGAGTAGTACCACACTGTAACTCCATGTATCTAAATAGAGGCCTACCTCAATGTGATTGCAAGACCCACACCTGTTATATCACGTACCTCACCACACATGCCCACACACATACATACACACATCCACCCACATCCCACACAAGCTGAAGTCATATAATATGCCAGTCTGAAGAAGAAGTCTGTGGATGTCAGTTTCTGTAATGTCCCATGAAACCCAGATGAAGATTCATCCCATCTGCTACAATATTGAGATGTAAAATGAGTTTAATCTAAAAAGCTTGTCTCTGTTGTGTGTTTTTGAGATTTCCTTTTAAGACCATTACTGATATATCTGAAATTGAGTGGTCAGGCTTGGAGAAGTGGTGACCCACTGGTTTTTCAGTCATCTTTCCTCTAATAGTATGTCTGTGCGAGTTCATCCTAGTGCGGAGCTGTTTGATTGTGTCTTCAGCATAACCTGTTTGTGGACATCTCTTGCACTGAATGAAATAAACAACGTTGTGATGTGCATGTATAACTCCATGCACCTTGAATTGTCTGTTTTGTGATGTAACCACACAGTTGAAGATGGAAATGAGCTCACAAGTCTCACAGGTGCGTTGATTGCAGGGGCAGGTGCCATTGTGTGACATGTTATTCTGTTCTGGTGAAAGTTTGCTCCTAAAATTAGGCTGGCTAAATTTGATGGTTGTTTAAAAGATAGTAGTGGGAGTTCCTTAAAAATACAATGAAGGGTTTCATCCTCACTAAATATTGGGTGGAGGTCTTTAATAATCTTGCGCAGAAGTTCAAGGTCTGGATGATATGTGACTACTAAGGGTATTCTGTCTGTAGCTGTCTTTTCTCTATATTGAAGTAGTTGTTGTCTTGGTACTTGCGTTGCACATTCTGTTACCCTGTCAATTTCTCTGGAAGAGTGTCCCTGCTGAATAATGGTGTTTTTCAACATAGCCAAATGTGTATCTCTGTCATCCTCATTTGAACAAATACGGTGACATCAGAGTGCTTGACTGTACTAGACAGATTTTTTGTATGGTTTGGTGGTTACTTATCTTGTACAGGTATCTCTGTCTGTCTGTTGGCTTCCTGTAAATACACGTATGTAAGGTTCCATCTTTAATGATGACTGTGGTGTCCAGAAAATTAACATTGGTGGTGGAATACTCCAGGGTAAGCTTTATGGTAGGGTGGAGATTTTTGAGTTCATGATGAAAATCTTTACGTGCATCTGTGCCATCCGTCCAGATGATAAATCATCAATGTAACATAGATAAGCTAGTGGTTTATGGGGACACTGCCTTAAAAAATCCTCCCCCAAGTCAGCCATAAAGAGGTTAGCATACTGTGGAGCCATTTTGGTGCCCATTGCTATGCTGTATATGCAGAAGAACTCTGTTGTAGGACCTCTGAAAGAAATCACTGGATTCACATGTCATAAGACAAAAAGTCATTCTGAACAAAGAGTTTGCTGAAATTGTTACCACTCTGGAAAGGATGTTGGGGAACTCTACTAGGGTATCTTGAGAGAGATACACATTCACTACTGAAGGACCTTAAGAAAAGCCATGCTTATGAAAAATAGGAAATTGGATTCCCTTCAACATACCATACTTCCTAACAACCATGAAGAACATAATGGAATCACTGAACAACAACACAATACAGATGGGCACCTCTCAGTTGTTAATTTGTCTAACCAGACACTGACTACTGGAGAACTTAATGTACTTTCAGAGGGCCTCACTTTCTTCTCAACAAAACCACTGGATGAAATACAGTTTGTGGTGAACTGGAAGAATACTTCCATAGATTGAGACTTTAAGAATTCTTTCATGGCAAGGAAGAAATGGGGATTTTTTCTGGGTTTTTTTTCTGCATGACCTAGCTGTTAAAAGTATTGTTTTTTCCTAAACAACTGCCATTAGGCTTCTGACTAAATATTGGTTGATCCAAAAGTTAGAGCACTTTGTTCTTGTTGTTACATCTATGTTGTTCCATTAAAAGGTATTAAATCATTTGCTTCTGGGTCTGTATTTTGGAACAAATTTTGCTAATTAGTAATTTCTAAGCCATCCATAATAAATTATAACCTACAGTACTAAACCACATTTTTCTAGCTTAATTAGGTTCCCAGATATATTTACTTTGGTAGGCATGTCAAATCTTGATTAATGACATGCAATAGCAGTGGAGCTATAAACATTTAAATATTTTGAAAATTTTCATACACTTTATCAAATAATTAAATTGTGAATTTTGAACTCCTGTAACTTACAATTTTCACAACAAATTGCCTCTCTGTTTAGCAGTTTCTATGTATCTTTCAAGAACGCATCCATACACATTTTCAGTTATCTAGCCCTAAAGGTACCTAAGTTGTAAGCACTGATATATTTTCAGAAATTTTCACTTGAATGATAAATAGCAAGGAACTGCCAGGCTTTGAGCCCATTCACCATCCCTCATCCGAAGGTTATAAAAGCTTCCATCCTTTTAGGGCCCTTCAGACAATATACATCAACCATCAGATCTCTAGCTATCACACTAGCTGAGTTATAACCAATTAAAAATTTGAGAACATTGTGCTAAAAATCATGACATTTTGTGAAATCTTGTGGAATTTCACAAAACTTTCTAAAATCAAATTTCTAATTTTGCCAACCCTACCTTTTGGTTACATTTTATTATAATCAGTGCCTCTACTATTATACAGTTCATCTCACCCCTTCCTCTTGGCCCAGGATCCATTTTAAGTGCCTTCCCATGCATTTTCTGTTGTGGTATTACATGTCAGGGAACTGTTATACTACACTTCATCAATGCAGTGTATCACCTTTTCCTTGTCTTTTTAAGGTAATCATTTATTGACAAGATAGTTGTCATTTGGTCCAGAGGGTGGGGGTGGGCCTTACAGCTTCACCTTGATAAATGTTCCTACTGCTGGAATATACCATCTGGTCTCTTGTCTCATGGAACCCTGACTCCCCTTCTGAAGTCCCCACCCATAATAACTATTTACATTTTGTGGTGACATCCAATGTCTCTCCCAGAGACACATAACTTCAGTGAGGAGCTGAGTGTGCCACAAGATACATTATTGTCACTGGTATTTTCTTGACAGCTTCCCATACTGGTGATTACTTTACCTGTTTTTTTGAGAGTGAGCACTTGCAATTGGCTGCAGAATCATACCATTGTTCCTCTCCCAGTGTCAGTGATTTCATCCTCCTCAGGTCACACTTTCTTCCATAGATTTTCATGTAGTCCCACTGCCTTTTTGAGCAGACACACATCAGTGATCACTTCCTGCTCAACCAGTCTTCATGAACACACGATACGTTGAGCAGCAACAACCTGGCATCTTTGATGTGGGGTGTCATTTTGAAGCACCATCTTCTGATGGCAAGATATTTTGGTGTCCATTCAGAGGGTGCCGCCACCAATTACAAAGCTTTCAGCAACTCCAAATTACCATTTTGTAAGTTTTTAAATGGCAGTCAGACAGCAATATCATTGAAGGTATTCAGTGGTTACTTCTACAATAAGGGTGATTGTGACAGAGGGAAACGTTGTATCACAGTGCTAACTGGGATTCCGCCTTGTACATTTTGACGTGCTTTAGCACCGAGATATGCACTCACTTGAATCCACAGTTTGTTTTGTTCCCATTCTCTCAGCCACTGGGTACATGGATCTTCGATAGGGGATTGTATCAGGAAATAGTTTGGCTAATTCCAGTTCTGCAGCCTGTACTGTATTGAATGCTTGGGCCCCGTTTTTAAGCTAAACTCTCAGGCTAGCTGGATACATGAGATGAAACCGTGTATTGACTGTTTGCAACAAGGTTTTAACATCTGATATTTGTCCCATTTTCCCTTATGCTGGGGCTGTGGTCATTGAAGATCTTTATGGTTGTTCCCATATAGTTTAGAGTTTGCATCTCCCTTGCTCACTGCTGGACAAATATTTTATCCTGGACATTTGTGAATCAGAATATTACTTCTATATTTATATAGTTTTTGTTAACTGAGTAGGTGCCATAGCCATAAAGCAGCTATTTTCAGACATGACATGGGAGGTTACATACAGTGAAACATGTAGTCATTCATTGTCCCAGATTCCCCCCTTTTCCCCCACAAAAGACACAGACCACTGTATGTTGCTGTGCTCAGATTGGCAATCAATTTATTATATATACCATGATTCAATTTTCCATCTCATTTCTTTATTATTATATTTTTCACCATTGCATTTTATTGCATCCATATATCCATCTCTGATCCTCGCTCCCCCTGGTGAAAACCTGGGTGCCTTCTTCTCCTCTTTTCCTATTAGGTAACGGTGAGAACCGAGACTGCTTTTTCTCCTTCAGCTTCTCCTTCTTTCCATCCTCTTCCTTTTCTTTTCCCCATCCCTACTTCCCACCTTTTTCCATTAGCCAGTCTCCAGCTACGTTGAATGGCTGACTTTCCCCAAACCGCTATGGAACTTGCTCTTTTCTTTTTTATTTTTATGTTGTACCATCTGCATGTCTTCTCCATGCCTCTACAAAGCCCATCATTTCTGTATTAAATATATCTATGGCTAGATCTGACAGGTGCACTCCATCTGACCTGTAGAAATATTCTACCCACTCCTCCACCCCCCACCTTATTACCTCCCCTCCCATTTTCTTTATCAACATTCCTACTCTCCTATTCATGTTTCTCCTGGCCCTGTCTAAAGCTCTATGGCTGTGCTCATGTCTCCATATGCTTCTCGGGATTATGTCCGACCAGGCAAGGCATACTCCTGGCCACCATTGTTGAATTTTCCCTAAATCCCTTTTTACCTGCATGTATGTGTCCACCCATAGTTTTCCCCCAATATCATTGCCCCCTAGATGTAAGATAATTAGGTCCAGAACTGGCCACTGCTCTTTCATCTGTCTTAGCGTAGGAAGTAGCTGCGCCCATCTCATCCCTCGGATGCCACACCAAACCAACCTACATTGTCTTACGTCCTGGTATAACTGTTTTCCCCTGGGCTTTTTCTCTGCTCTTTTTTCCGCCCAATAAATGTATGAGTGACCACAGATCCATACTTCCTTGATCCTCCCTTTGCCTATAGGAATTAAGCAGAATATAATACTTAAAAGCATGATCTTTGTTCACATCCGCAGTCCCCTTTTCCTTGCCCCCCCATTTTTGGCCTCGTTCCTGAAACAAAATCAGATGACATGTTAGTCTGCCTACTGCAATGCCTGAATATACCTTTTGTAACTGGCAGACCGCCAGTGCCCTTTTCTAACATCTTGGTCACTGTCTCCCCTGCAGCTGCCCACTCGATGCAGCTCCTATCCAAAAAGAGTGAGAGGAATAATTGCCTGGGTCCTCCCCTAGGAATTGCATGCCTTTCTTGAGCATGGCTGTAACCTGGTAACTGGTGACTCTTCCCGTCCCCATGAATAAATAAACTCCCTGTTCTATATCCTCACTCTGCGGCGTAAGCCCACAAGGCATTTACTGGGCACACTGTGTCTTCCTCTTCAGACTTCAGGGTAACCACGCAACCTGTCCCCCTTTGATCTGTCTTTGATTTCTTTATTAGTATGTGTATCTCCTTCATCCCCAAGCTCTATTTCCCATTTCACCCCCTTCTCCCTCTTTTGCCATGCACCACTGCTTCTGTCTCACTCTCAGGGCCCCTGCAAACATTACCAGTTAAATTGTGTGAAATAACCGTGCCTCATCTTTTGATCTGCAGGTCACCGGCAATGTCCCTTTTAATTTTGTCAGCCACTGTTCTCCTATGGGTCGTCCACTATCCGCGGGTCTTTGCTTCAGTCTTCCCCATCCTTGCATCATTCTCCTGATCAACATGGACTTCATTGGGTCCTGCCATTTCTTAAGGCTGCAGATTAAGCTAATCCCTGCTAGGTACACCCCCATTGTGTTGTGAGCTGTACCTCTCTCCCACTGATCTACTGTAAACTTCCCTAACTGTTCTTCTGTGATTGGCCCACTTACCTCCATGTGGTGCATTGCCCTGAATATTTGGAACACCTGCCATGCCCCTTTGTAGGCCCTTAAAGTCCGTGGTGTCCATGAGCTGCGAAACAGCAGTTCTGCTCCCTCTCGCCAACATCCCAGATGTTCATTGGTACTGGTGTTTTCCGATCCTCTGCTGTTGGTGCCAGCATCTGGAAACGGTCCAGCTGCAGACGGGAAAGGCTGTCAGCCAGGATGTTTTGTACCCCTTCTATGTGGTTGGCCCTACATAGAAACATAGAATTTGATGGCAGATAAGGACCGCTTCGCCCACCCAGTCTGCCCATTTCCCTACCTAATGGATTAGCTGCAGGTCCTAGTTAACCAGCAGCCTACTTCTTCTTACCCCACCCCCTAGAATTCCCTTATGACTGTCCCATGCATGCTTGAATTCCACCACTGTTTTTGTCTCCACAATCTCCTCCAGAAGGCCGTCCATGCATCCACAACCCTCTCTGTGAAAAAATACTTCCTTAAATTACCTCTGAGCTGCCCCCCCATCTTCAAATTGTGCCCCCTTGTTCTTGCACACCTCTTTTTGAAAGATGCTACCCTCTTGGACTTTGTTTATTCCCTTGAGGTACTTGAAGTTTCTATCATGTCCCCCTCTCCCTTCTTTCCTCCAGGCTATACATATTAAGCTCCTTAAGTCTCTCTTCATATGAATGACATATTTTACAGTTGCTGAGCCCTTAAAACTAACTGTCTCAACACCCCATAACCGTGTTTGATCTGGCTCCCCTGTTATTTAAAACATCCACCACTGCCTTGTTGTCACACTAAAATGTGACCTTCTGGTTATGCAATTCCTCTCCCCACACCAGGGTACAGGCCCATATGGGCATGATTTCCAGCATTGTGATATCCCTCACTTTCCCATCCTTCACCCAGTTTGCCGGCCATGGTTCTGCAAACCATCTTCCTTTCAAATAGCCTCCCATACCCAAACCTCCTACTGCATCTGTGTACAGCTCCAGATCCGTGTTATATACCCACTCATCTTGCCAAAAGGAACAGCCATTGTAAGTATTGAGGAACGTCTCCCAGACCGTGAAATCTTCTTTTACTCCCTTTGTTATGTCTACCCAGTGATGTGGTTTTGTTTCTCCCGGCTGTGGCCCTCACAAGCCATTTTGTCAAGGCCCTACCTGGCCTGACTGCTCTGCATGCAAAGTTCAGATGTCCCACGACCTGTTGCACCTGTTTTAACTGCACCCTTCTCCTCCCCGTGACCACTCTAATCAGCTCTTTCAGTTTCACTACTTTGTTATCTGGCAACCTAAAGAGTTCATTCCGGGCATCTATTTCTATGCCTGAACTCTAAAACCTTCTGGGTCCTTCTGTCTTATCCGGAGCCAGTGGGACCCTAACTCTCCGCACAACTCTTGAAAGCTGGCTAACATTTTCTCTGTCTCCTCTTCCTGCTACTTATTAACAGGAAATCATCCAAGTAGTGTATTACCACCTATTACCCCTCTGCTCCTGAAATATTCTACTGTAAACAGGTGCTAAATGCCTCAAATGTCACACATGCTATGGAGCACCCCATGGGCATTGCTTTGTCAAATATATTGTTCCCAATCTTAAAGCCCAGTAGGTCCCAATCTTCCCTCCTGACCGGAAGCAATC
This sequence comes from Neoceratodus forsteri, assembly GCA_016271365.2. Classification (NCBI taxonomy): domain Eukaryota; kingdom Metazoa; phylum Chordata; order Ceratodontiformes; family Ceratodontidae; genus Neoceratodus; species Neoceratodus forsteri. Next base: position 877,346,176 of record CM057458.1, on the reverse strand, counting down.
TGAATGCGGATTCTCACGTCTGTTTTGCCATCCAGGCATCCTTAGTTGCCTGTATGATCTGAGCCACCTCTTCTAATGTGGTGTAGTTCACTTTATTATGTTCCTTACCTATGAAATCGTTCACTGAGTCCCCCTCTGGAAATGACAGGTGGTGAATCGTTCTGTATTCTCCCCGTTGTTTTTTGGGAACTAACCCCAACAGAGATATTCTCATGTTCTGCAGTGGCGGTTTTGTGTATGGTCCTTCTACCCTCCCTGCTGCCTTTTCTCTTTCTATTTTTCTTCTTAAGATGTCCTCTTTTCCCCTTACTGAACCCAGATTATTCGCATCTTTTGCTTGCCTAGGGCCTTTGCATTTTAACGGAAAGCCCGTCTCAAAACCAGCCGAAAGTGACTCCGCCACCTCCCTATCGGGATATTTCATTAACCACCTTTTCCACACTTCCATTTTGATGGGCGTTCTTGCTGCTTGGAACTGATCCCTTGTCCTTCCCCCCCTCATTTTTAGAATACCCCCTTTTTTGTCCCTTTCTGGTTCTCTGTATCTAATAATTCTGGCTCCCTCTGCCTGCGTGCCCTCTACCCCTCCCCTTTCTCCAAGTCTGCCCCCTATATCCCTGTCCTTCTCAAAAAAAACTGTTGGCCTGTGCCTTGCCCCCCTGCACCTTGTGTCCCTTGTGTCCATGTCATCCTCCAGCTACTCACCAGGTGCAACCCCCACATTTTGAACAGGTGTGCTGAAAATGGCATTGAGGCCAAGAGCAGAAAGCCCTATTGTAAGCCCAACAACACCTCTGAGGTGCCCTTCCCTTTTATCCCATCTCCCCTTCCGGTGTGGACTGATCAGTTACATAATCTGTCCACAGATCTAACTGTTTTGTATCCCATCTTACATCCCCATAGGCTGCCATCCTTTGTTGGAAGAATTCTTCATAATATATCCAGCCTACCCCACCTTTCGCCTTTGCTTGTCTTATTATCAGGGAATATGTGATCAATTGTATGCCCAGTTCAGGTTTCTTTGCCAGCTCTATAGCTGAGTATGTAGCAAAACCTACAAGTCATCAATCCCATGTCTTCCCTTTGATAAATTTATTCTCTTCTTTTTTGCCCAACAAAATCACTGCTGCAGCCATCTCACTTTTCCAGTATGTTCTCAGCTTCCTCATATTTTGTTGCTGCCTCCTGTCTCACTAAAGCAAATATGTCCACATACTCGTCCTTCCAAATCTTCCAAATCTTTTCTTTCATAGCCAATGGTACATGTTCCACTGTTCGCATTCCGGCTTTCTATCTCCCTTGTTCCTTTCCGCCTTTTCCAACCCTTTTTCATCCCTTCCACTGCCATTGAATCTGACCTGATCTCTGCCAAGACAGATTCCATTTGATCCAACCTCCCTGCTCCAAGTGCTGCAATGATTTGACGTATGTACTCTTTTATGCTTTCTTCTACCGCACCAGCTACTTTACCTGTGGCCTTGTCAGTTTCCTGCTGCCTGCTGGACTCGGGATACTCTGAGTTGGCAGGTTGTACTATTGGCTGTGGGAATGCTGGTATGCATGGGGGGATCTGGTCTGGGTTCCACTGGGGGAACCTCCACCTGGTCTTGGGAAGGTACTGAAGGAACAGGGACTTGGAGCTGTGGCAGTACTGGGCTGGCTGCTCTGGACGGTACCCCCTCTTTTCCCTTCCCCACTTTCTGTTTCTCCCAGATCTCCCCGGCCCCTCTTCTTCCACCATCTGCCACACTCTGTTGGCCTTCTCCATGAAGTTCCACTATGGCTTTGTAGCCATCCTCCTTAGATGGCTTGCTCTTCCTCAGTGCCATCACCTTGTGTTGGTCTGTGGAAGCTAATAGAAGATACTGCCCAAAACCAAAGAAAATTAAAGGTGATAATCATATTTTTTTTTAGGTTAATTTTTTTTTTTTTGAAACTATGTTTGGGGGTGTCACTCTGAGTGGCCTCCTAAGCCTCACATCCCCCTTGTGGCCTTCTAGGCCACCCGTTCTCCCTCGTATATCCCAGAAAACCCCCAATCTCTGTAGGCCCCTTCTGGGCCTTGTTGTCCGGTTTCTCACCAGCGGTGTGTCTCCTGTCCATTCCGGACTTCTGTCCATGTCCCATGTGGCCATCCTGGCCTGCTATCCCCCCTTTTTCCTGGGGGCTCCTGGCCTCCCCACATGGCCTTCTAGGCCTCCTTGCTGTGGTAGCACTTGGGTCACAGCCGGGCCCTTCTTTGTTTCTTCCCCTTCTGATGCCCTCCCCTCCCGCTCCCTTTCTGAGCACTGCTCAGCTGTGGCATCTGCCCCCTTGCTGCATGGCCCTCCCCATTTAGGCTCTTGCATGTTGATTCCCCTGTACCCTGCCTTCTGACTTCTCTGCCCCCAGGCATGGCGACCATCTCACCCACCCCTCCCCAATGGCTTCCATAATCTGTAGACCACCTCCAGGTCCCTTTAAGCCTCTTTTGTGGCTTTGCTCTGTTTCGTGACCTCGCCCTGTGGTGTGTGATGTCATGTCATGTGGCCGCCCGAGGTGGCTCCGAGCCATCCCCCGTTTTCCTGCTGCAATTCACCCGATGCCCTATTTTGCTTTAATATGTCTCACTGGCCTCTGAGGGTCATTACCTGGCAACACTCACCATTTTTTTAAGCCTTGTTGGTTTCACGGCTCTCGCCCGTGGTGTGACAGTCATCCAATGCAGCTGCCATGATGGCTTCACCTATCCCCTCCCAGGCCATTTCCCTGTGTCTGATGCTCTTCCCATGCTTGAAATTCAGCCTGATGGCTTCAGAACGCTACTCCTTGGCCCCCTCTCTGTCCTTGTGCCCTGTTCACTTTGCATAGCTTCCCTTATGGCATGTGACATCACGCCATGTGACCCGACTGTGCTGGCTCTCACGTCCGAGTCCCCGACCCCTTGCTCTCCCCATAGGCCAGCGTTTGTGCTGCCTTTTCTGTCTTTCCACAGGTCCCCTGTTCCCTCCCCATCATACCATGTAGTTGTCTCTACCCAGTTACCATGTAATGCTTGCTTCAAACCACCAAAAACGGCCCTTACCCTGCCATGCACCCAGGCCCCTCCATTCAAACTAATCACCAAAAAAACCCTGTGCATAGATGCACTGTCCCTACACTGTCAATTAGAAAGTGTACTGTTTGTGGCAACAATTCTTGTTTTTAACTAGGCTACAAAGCTTTTAAGATGATCTGGGCATCTGCCCTGCAGACAGAACACACTCAAGCCATGTGCCAGGCCCCAGCTGCTCACACCAACAGACAAAAACCCCATGCTCTCCCATACAGGAATAAACGTACTACTTGTGGCAAAAATTTACCCAGCCTCGAAGCTTTTATTTATTCATTTTTTTTGCAAACTGCCGGCCGCCTGGTGTTTCTCGGCCTGGTCACGGGCCACGGGCTTCCACTCCCCGCATCAGCCTCAGGCCCTCTGATCCGTGCTTGCCCCCGGCCGGGGCTGTGGCACTCCCCTTACATGCCGCAGTCCTTGGACTAGGTCAGAGGGCTGGCCGGGAGCTTAACGGGGCGGTGGAGCTCTTACTAGCAGCGCCGGGCAGGATATTTTCAGCTTTTCCTTTGGGGAGACGGGTCGTGCAATGATGTCAGCATCCGGCCCACCTCCTGTGTATGCGAGTGCCAGTAGTGGTGTGACTCTGGCCTCTGCCAGGGGTCACCAGTGCTCTGGACACTTCCCCCTCCCAGAGAAGGAGAGCAGTCTCTAGGATGCTGTATCCTTCTCCCCTGGCGACCTCCAGTGACCTGGTCCATTCCCAAGCCGAATTAGCCGGCGTCGCTGCGGAAATCCAACCGCTGCACCGATGGGCCGGCTCAGTCTCGAAGCTTTTAAACAAACTGGGCACCTGCCCTGCTGACCGAACCAGCTCTAAAACATGTGGTGCTCTTGCCCTTCCAGACGGCCTTTCTTCAGCCTGCTTCTTAGCCCCAAAAGCTAACTTCTGTACATCCTGCCTCCTAGCAATGCTTCTCTCTAGATCCATCATACTTTATTCTTATAAATGCTAGCACAAATAATATCAAGTCTGATTTTTTGAGTTTCACAAAAGGGGAGGCTACTTCTGAGACCTGTTTCAAGTGACCTACCAGAGTCACTGAATAAAACCAGGATATTATTATTTCTTATCTTTATATAAACAAAAACTTTTTTTATACCTCTTTCACCTTTGCCTGCTTGCTTCGTACCTGACTATATTCACCAACCTTTGTTCCACTCGATGCCAATCTGATATGCTGTAGTTCAGAAAATCAAAACTTCAGCAAAAAGTGGCTGAACCACTCCTGTGCTGTCCATTATGTACCTCCTTTAGCCCCTTCCCTTCCTTTCCTGTTGCCTGCCTATTGTTCTATCCCCTTGTTCCTCCCTTCCCCCCCGAGCACACCATTTTCAATAAAGGGGAAGGGGTGCACTGGGACAAATTGGTCTGCCCTTAAAGGGCAAACTCCATTATCACTCTATGGTGCCCTTTAGTACCTGATTTTGGTGCTAAGCATCAATGTTCTCTTTCAGTTGAGTACTCCGTTTTCCCTTTTGGTTGTCCAAATAGAATTTTAAGGAGTAGTTTATTTATTTAATTGAATTTTGATGACCAGATAAGCCCACTGAGAAAAAGTTGTCCCTTTTTCAGGGTCATCCCGAGAAACATAATCATTCCATACATATTACATTACATTACAGTGGTAGTCACAATTAAAATCCCTGTGTAAAGAAATAAAGCTTACATATGTAGATATCAAGTCAGTTGAGAACATAAACATTCCAAACATATTACATTGTATTATAGAGGTAAGATGTAAGTAGGTACATATTACATTGCATTACAGAGGTAAGATGTATATATGCAGACTATCATGTGAAGTGAAGTCATAAGAGGTGAAACTTTAGAGAGGGGTGAGGAATGGTAGCTATAAGGACAGGAAGATGGGGTGAAGGTTAGGTGGGGAAAGAAGACAGAGTGATGATAAAAGAAACTATTTGCAGTTACAGATGGGTGGGGGAAAATGTCATTTTGAAAAGTATTTTAAATTGATGATGAGACGTACAGTAGAGTAAGCGATATGGGAATCTGTTCCATTTTTGGGGGGCTGCCAAATGAGAAGGATATCTTAACAACGGCAAAGCAAGGCTTCAGTAGTCACAGCACTGGATATTGGGAGGATCGAAGAGACCCGGTGAAGGGTTTCAGCGTGAGCAAATTGGAGAGGCTGGGGGGAGGATAATGAGTTTATATGTGGTGCATAGCAAGGGGAAATCCAGTTTAACTTAGAAGGAGGGCCTGCCTAGGGTATTAAGCACTTCACAATGGGTGGGTTTGAGAATGGGCGGTTGCAGAAAATTAAGCTATTCTGTGATATGTTTGTTTAAGTTTGCTTATGATTAAGGGCTTGGCAGTGTTGATAAGAGGAGCTCCATAAAGGAGGCCTGGGAGTAGGGTAGCAGAGGCTATGATCCTTCTAGAATCTGGTGTAATATAGGGGGCTGTGTGGTATAATAGTCCAAGCTTCTGATGAGTGGATTTGCTAACTTTATCTGCATTTGTTTCAAAGAATAGGTGCTCATTGAGGATAATGCCAAGATATTTGGAAGAGTTTACCCTTTTGAGAGCCACACCAGTAGAGGTCTTCACCAGAGGAGGATGGGCAGACAGGTCAAAGGAGGTGTGGTGGAACAGCATAGTTTTAGTTTTCTTTATATTAAGCACCATTAAGTTTTCTTTGAACCATGCCTCCAGCAACTGGAAGTCCATCTCCAGGCTGGAGTTGAGGGAGGAGATATCCTTAGAGGATCTGTAGAGTATAGCATCATCCACATAAAGTTGTATTTTTGTCCTTTCGCAGTTAAATGGAAATTTATTTCAAAATGAAAAATAAAGAGAGGCTCCAATATGGATCCTTGGGGATACCATCTGTAATGGGAGATAGGGATGACATCGCACTGGACCATTTGACACACTGTAACCTGTTGGTCAAGTAGTTGGCTAACCATGAGTGGGAGAGGTCATCACATCCTATATCACAGAGTTTTGCTAGGAGAAGTTGATGACAGATGAGGTTAAAGGCTTTTATCAGGTCCATAAATGTCACCCCAGTTGCATAACCCTGGTTCATGGCCTGAAAAATGTCAGTTGTGACCCACAGGAGAGCAGATCCATTACCATGAAGTTTCCGGAAGCTATGTTGATGGATGGTTAGAGCATTGGTCTGCTCTAGAAATGAGTGTAGTTGGTTGTAGAGGATTCTTTCTTATATTGTTTGTGAGGGGACATAAAATAGAGATTGGTCTATTGTTCTCGACTAGGTTCGTGGGGTCACTGTTATGCACAGGGACAACTATCGCAGTCTTCAGTTTGTCTGATATGGTCTGTGTGAGGAAGGATTTGTTGATTAATAGCATTACCGGGTGAGCAATTGCAGGTGCCCCTAGCTTGAGGAATTTTGGTTGAAGGGAAGTTGAATCCTGGACAGTTTTCTGGGTGGAGACCATTTATTAGTTTGAGAACCCCTGACCTTGTGGTGAGTATTAGATGGAAAGGGGGATTAGAATCATCAGTGTTAGTGACCACTGGGCCCTGGGGGCAGTGGACAGATCATTTTTGTATTTGGCCAAGTTTGTGAAGAAGTGATTTGTGCCAGAAGCTATCTCTAAAGGGTTTGTTACGGTAGTGTCTTTAGTGATCATGGACTGTGGGAGGTTATGCTCCTTTCCCTTGAGTAAGGCATTAACCTGGGTCCAGAAAGTTTTAGGATTAGCCAGTTGAATAAATTTCAGTGGGTTCTCCCCTCTTTACTCTCTATTAAGCCATATAGTAGTAGACTGTTCCTATGGGAGAAGTTTTCTAGATAATCTTGTTTTCCTCCATCTTTCAGACTTTTCTTCAGTCATTTATCCTTTCTGCTCTCTCTTCTCACAGGCTCTTCCCAGATTTGTTATTCTGGCTTCCAAATAATTTATTCTGATTGTATGGGTCTCAACAGTCTTTTATAGTCTTTCATTTCTGCTAGTGGATCCATAATTGTTCTTGTCAGTGCTGGCATTTCTTGCAAGATCCTAGATAACTGTTAAGCTATCATGCTGACCCTGTCTCCACTGCTTCAGACTGCCTCGTTAGCCTTGTGCCATTTACATTCTTCATGAATAGAGTCAGGATTGCTAAACTCCTCAATTTCAGACACCATCATTGTATCTGGTTTTATTCCTCTGTCTTTTTCTTCCATTGTTGCAATTATGAGCATTGTGAAAAGTTTGTTTTTTTGGTTTTATTAGTTGGATAGGAATGGAGCACTGATGGGAAGCTTCCACTCACCCAGGTAGCATCATGTGACTTATGAACACTAAACTGTTTTGCAAATGTTGAGTGATTTGCATTCTGTTTCAATTTTCTCATCCATTATTTATATTTGCCACTTTCCATTGTCTGTCCTCCCTTGCTAACCATCCTTCCCTTTCACACCTGGAAATTAAGCCTGGCTCCTGGCTCAATGTGACTTTCCCAGTCAACCACTTTTGCATTAAAAATATTGTAAAAGCAGTAATGCACTTAAATAAAAACATGACATTGCAGCTTGGTTATAATGTGCAAACATAGTGTAAAAATTTTATTATATGGGATAAGAACCCAGGATTTGACTATGGGATGGTGGGGAGGTGCTGGTCATCCCTAAACAGGGAAGTGACCTTGACATTATCATTACTGATGACCTTAGCATATTGGGCAATGTGACAAAGCAGTGGGTAGGGCTAATGGAATGCTGGGGTATATGGAAGCTATCTCCAGCAAGAGAGATGAGGTGATATTGCTACTGAATAGCTCATGGATGAGATACCACCTGAAGTACTGTGTCCAGTTTTGGATGTCACACCCTAAAAGACATAGACAGAATGGAGGCAGTCCAGAGGAGGACAACTAAAATGTTGCAGGGGTGCACAGGAAGCCCTACAAGGAGAGACTGAGGGATCTCAATATGTGAACCCTTCAGGAGAGGAGAACAAGAGGGGACACGATAGTAACCTACATTAACAGGGTTGAAGAGGATGCAAGAGGGGAGTCTCTTTTAAATGAGAAAGAGCACCAGGAACAGGGGGCATGCAATAAAGCTAGACAGAGGATTATGAGGAAGTACTACTTCACTTAAGGGATGGTAGACACCTGGAAGAGACTGCCAGCAGATGGGTGGAGGCAAAAACAGTGAGAACATCATGCATGTGTGGGATAGACATAGGGGTATGTTGTTAAATAGGCAGGAGGAGGAGTGTTACCATAGAGCAGTTAGGGTCTGCAGAGATGGATTAGGCAGGAAACATCTTGGCAGACTGGATGAGCTAGTGGTATTTTTCTGCCAACAAATTCTGTTTCTATGTTTTTGTTAAAAGCCTGATTCCACGAAAACAAGAAATTACATCTCAAATGGAATATCCAGAGCAAATACTGCACACAGTGGATACATTTAGACCCTACTGAAATTGAAATATTGCATCTTAGCTGGGCTACCCAGTTGCTATTGTAAAACTGGTAAAGTCAGGACCTTACAGAAAAAAATATATTACATCTCATATCTAGGCTATCCTGGGTAAATGTAATGAAAATAAATAAACGTACTGTAGAAGCACTCAGAAACTGAGATATACTATTTCAACTAAGCTATCTTTGGTAATTAGATTGTGGAAATAGGAGAATGCAGAATGCTAGTGAAAATTAAGTATTGAATTTCACCTGGGCTTGACAATTCTGGGTATTTCTAGATTAGGAATGGCAAGATAATACAATTACATTTATAGGGCAGCCTATCCCAGGGAATATGGATGGCTTGCATTTAAAAACAAAACAATTTAAAGTACAGAAATATGTTAAAATACGTAAAAGACAGCACCACAATTCATATTAAAAAAGTGAATTTTCAGATGACCTTTGAAGATGTCACCCAATGGAAGTCCTCTCACTTAAGGGGGAAGAGTGATCCACAGCACCGGGCAGCCACACCAAATGCCCAGTCCCCTGAAGTCTTCAGCTGAGAGCTGTACATTGAGAGTAGACTCATCTTCTCCAAACAAAGTGGGGAGCCAGGAGCGTATGGGGTCAGGAAGACTTTTAGATAGCAAAGGTCCAAACCATGCAGCATCTTGTAAGTCAACAAGTATACCTTAAAGCACATACTCCACCAAACAAGCAACCAGTGCAGAATACAGATGACTGGCATGATACACTTGAATTGGGAGATCCCTGCAACCAGTTAGGCTACCACATTCTGGCCCCAATGGCACGATGCACCAGCCTTACAGAGAACCCTAGGTAAAGGTGCTGAAGTAATCTAATCAAGATGTGACTAAGGCTTATGCTAGGTTATCAGGTCAGCAGTTGCAAGAAAGAGCTTAACATGGAGATGTTTTGAAGATGAAAAATGCTACTGCAAGAAATCGCTTTCACCTGATACTCTAGTGTCAGCTTGAAATCCACAATGACCCCCAGATGCTTACCCTATCCACCGCTAGTAGTGGGTGAAGTGGGCTCAATCCGTGCTCTGATAGCTTTCTGTAGGAATCTTTTAAAAGCTGTTCAAAAAGCATTTTTGCTTTTCTTGGGGGGATCCAACTGTAGTTCATCGATTGTAGAAACCCTCCTGTGCTCACATCATCTAGTGTTTTTTGTTTGCGTGTGGATTTTGAATGTAAATTTACAACATTGAGTGTGTGTGGTGAAAGACAGTGAAGTGTGCTGTGGGGAAGGGCATATCTGTGTGTAGGTAGATTTGTTGAGAACTAGTGATTACTTTATGTTTTGGTTATATTTTGTTATATAACTGACTGTGTTACTGTACACAAAGTAAAATTGTCAGTAATAGTACACATTTTCTTGCTATTTGTTGTGCGAATGTGGCGCAGCATTTCATAAGGTCAGGTTGTTTAAATTACAGATTTACATTACGTGGCAGTACACTGAACTTTTGCATTTTCATCGCATTCCTCATTCAGCATTGTACACAAAGTGTTCTGTGTTGTGTGTGCAGTGTTAAGAGCATCAAATATAATACACCTTTTAAAATTTGTGACACAGATTAGTGTAAGTGCAGCAGTGCAGAACACTGCAGCTGCCTGATTTTGTACTGCGATCGTGTTCTCCATTCTTAGTTTTGCTGCTTGTAGTGCCATAAAAATTAGCACTGTCTGTATTCAGTGCCCCCCACCCCCACGTTGAAAAGGTATTTTTTATCAGGCTGGATTGTTTTTGTGACCCCATCAGCACCACTGGTTACTGAAGTTGTTTTAATTCCACGACAGTGTCACAACACAGTAGTCTCTTATCTGTTGCTGAAGACACAGTTGTTTATTTTGCTTCACATCCAGCCAGCATCCCTCCAGTCAGAAAGTGAACGTATCAAAATCTGAATTTGGTAATAATTTTTGTGGTTGATCCCCCAAAATGCCTGCAAAGAGATGTGCAAGTAAAGCTGTTTCTGGTCATGGCAATGTTGGCAGTAAGAGGGTCTATGGGCGTGGTAGTAGTACGCAGATAGAGAAGTACATTGCTGATGTGAGGATAGGTATTTCTCCTGCAATGTTTTTTACAGCCCAGACAATAGCTTCACTGATAGCTGGAGGAGATTTCCCAGTTGGTGGTGTTAGTGTTACTGGTGTTAGTGGTGGTGGAGGTAGAATTAGCATTGTTGCATCAAGTTCTAATTCTGACCAGTGTACCGTATCAAACATTTTGAGTGTGAAGCAGTGCAAGTGAGTGACAGCGTAGATGATGTCATACTTCCCAGTAACATCCCATTAACTGAACCTGATTCTGATGATCATGTCAACGATAGCATACAACATGATATTCCATCCACCATGGCACTTAACGTCACGTATTTTCCATGCAGTGATTCACAGTGTGGTGAACAAATATCAGGTGATGGTGGTGTAGATGCTGATGATGAATGTGATGATGCTGATGATGGTGATGTTGCTGTTGTTGCAACATGCAGTCCACATGTTAGCATCCAAGCAGAAGATGTGGATGTGTGTGACAGTGACATTGATGAATATGATGATGATGTAATTGACCCCAGTTGGGAACCAGAGAAAAAGAAATTAAAAGTGGCTGTGTCTGAATCTGTTTGCAAGAATCCCCACCTGTAAAAACTTGTAATTTACTAGTTTTAGTGGATGATGATGATGATGACCCAGTAATCAATATGATAGGTAGTCATGGCGGTCAGTTGCAGTCTAGGTGTGCAGTGCCAGAAACATCACGTGCACCCCCCACTTCAGTGCTTAAAATAACAGACTTAAATAAGCCACATCATCATGGACATGTTAAAAGCAGAGCATCACACTCCCTTGTTTTGGATTTTTTTGTTCAAGATGCAAATGATGATTCAGTCGCAATCTGCCATGTTTGCCATGTGCTTGTGAGTCGAGGTAAAAAGGGGAGCCATCTTGGGAGAGGAGGACAGCATACACATTTTAAGAATAGACACTTGGCTCTGTGGACCCAGCACAAGCTGGCAGCTAATAAGACTGGGGCATTCAACCAGACACCGCAACCATAGCCAGCATGTTATCCCTTCCATAACTGTTAACCCCAGTAGGAAATTAAACGGTGCAGAAGTGTAATAAGAGCAGAGGATTACTACAGGCATGATGAGGTGGAGGACCATAATGACTTTGAAATGTTGTCCAGTGCTGGTGAGAGAAGTTTTTTGTGTGGTGGTGGTGGTGATGGTGAATGCAGTATGTCTAGTGCAAGTGGTACATCAACCCGATGGGCAAATCTGGAAAAATAACATCATTTCTGGGTTTGTCATCATCACCTGTGCAACTGTCTTCATCAAATGTCCACACTCCACCCCCTGCCAATGCCATTCATCACAGAGCACAACCATTTGTGAACAACACACCCCGTGTAAAACGTTTAAGTCAGCCCACGTTACAGAGAGTCTTTGTGCATAAGCTGAAGTACCCCCCCAATTGTACAGTGTCACGTGAACTTAATACTACTGTAGTGGAAATGCTGGCAATCAATCTTTGCCCTTCTCCTTTGTGGAGAATTCTGGGTTCTGGCGGTTTGCTCGTGCCTGTCAAAATGGAAAGTCCCATCCAGGGCATACTTTTCTACCGTGCTGTTCCTGAGTTGTTCCGCACTGTGTCAGACTCAGTAAGACATGCCCTTCAACATTCTTCCTCTCCATTCATCCATTTAAGTATGGCATTGTGGACAAGGGGCAAAACAGCAGGAGTTCATATCTGTATAACTGCACACTGGGTGCAGGTGCCAAGGTTGTTTGTGATGCTGGTAGTGTGAATAATAAGTGCAGGAAGGTGGATTGTGGTGGTAGCAATCTTTCTGGAATTTGCCAGCATGGAACAATTGCTATGCGCAGTGTGACCTGTTCACACCCTGGTGAGAACATGTTGGGCATGGTACTGACTGAAATTGACAGATGGTTAAACACTCTGTCCTGGAAGCTGGGTTCATAGCAAGTGACATTGGGTCAAATGTGGTGAAATGCATCACAAATGGTGTTTTTTCATGTTCCATGCATGGCCCACTGTTTAAATCTTGTGGTTCAGGAGTTTCTGCGGCACTCTGACATAAAGGAAATGCTGACCATTGCACGACATATCTGCTCTCACTTTTCAAGATCTGGAAAGGCCCGTGACCAACTGCGGCAGTTACAGATACAAAACAGCCTGCCTCAGCACCTCTTGAAGCTGGAAGTTATCACCCGATGGAACTCCACGTTATGCATGGCAGAGAGGTTGAATGAACAATACAAAGCCATCTCAGAATATCTTGTCATGCACACTAGCAGTGACAGTTCTGGGGCCTCCATGTCTATGATGACTGAACAATGGTGCCTCATGGACTCTGTATTAACAATTTTGCGGCCTTTTGAACATGCCACACAGGCAGTAAGTGGTGAGTCTGCCTCCATTAGCCAATCATTTCCACTGCTGCGGGTGCTGAGGCAGACATTGGTGAAGGTACAGCATAGCCTTGATGTTGCCGGAGACGGTGGTAGCAGTATGTTGCTGCAACACATGCTGACAGTATTCAACCAGAACCGTCACATTGTGAACATTCAGTGTAGTGACAACTTTGCCATGGCAACAATGCTGGACCCACGATACAAACATGGAATTGCATCAGTACTGGAGGGAGGGCCTGAACAGGTAAAAATATCAGTGGTCAACTGGTTTGCTTGGTTCATGGGGCACAGAAGTCACGTACCAAGGTTTGAAAACCCCAGCAGCATAATCCAGCTGAAGGTGTAGCTGGAGGACCAAAAAGCATATCATGCAAGGGTAAGGGGACTGTAGTTCCTGGTGGTATGTCATCCAAAGTGGTTGGCATCAACCTGCTTTTGGAGGCTTTGTCCCAAGTGGGCATTTGTGTAATCAATGATTCCGGGGAACAGGCTGATGCATCAACAATTGGACTTAGTGTGGCACAGAGAATGGTTGAGTCATATTAGTCTGAAAACAAGCTTCTGACAATAAGTGAAGATCCTCTTTCATACTGGAGTGGAAAGGTCAGTGAATGACCAGAGCTGACTGCAGTGGCACTGAAGTACCTCACATGCCCACCCTCCAGTGTAAGTGTTGAGAGGGTATTCAGCTCGGCAGGTGCAATAGTCAGGGATTGTCGGACAAACCTGTCTGCTGCAAATGTTAGTTTGCTAACATTCATTAAAATGAATGAGTGGCACATACCAGCACAAACTGCAACCTCGGTATTCATACCCCGGCTTATTCATAGTGGTCTTGCTGATGTGGAAATGGAGCATCCTGGTGGCACTGGCAGTGGCTGCCTGAAATGACCCACCACTGACGTAGATGATGACACAATGGAGAAAGAATTTCCCAGTGGGCAGACTTCAGGCGTTGATGACTGTGAGGGCACTTTTCTTTATGAGGATAAAGATGTGGTTAATATAGGCAGGTTTAAATGCAGTATTTAAAAGGGTGTGCCCCCCCACCCCCGACCACCATCATTGACTGATGTTATCCAAGTCTGCTGCTACCATGAGTCTGTCTGCCCCTCGGACCACCACCACCACCAGGAAAGATGTTATCCAAGTCTGCTGCCACCATGAGTCTGACTGACCCCCACAGACCACCGCCACCACTGGCACTGATGTTATGCAAGTCTGCCACCAAGAGTCTGTCTGCCCCCCCATGGACCACCACCATCACCGTGACTGATGTTATCAAGTCTTCCACCATGAGTCTGTCTGCCCCATGGACGATCACCACCACCACGGGACTGATGTTATGTAAGTCTACCACCATGAGTCTGTCTGCCCCTCATGGACCACCAGTCCACCAGTCCACCACAACCACCAGCTTCTTAATATTTAAACCATAAAGTGAGTATGTGCACTCATGTTTGTTATGCTGCCTCACTTCCTTAAGTTGTCTGTTTTGTTTTCTGTAGCTTTTCAGAGCCGCAGTGGCAAAACACATACAGTACACTTCTTTTGTTTCTTTTACAGGAGAACAAAAATATGCTCCATTGTTATTACTCATTGGGAAAGATGCTGTAGCTAGACCTTACAGACAGGAACTGATGTAATGTCAAAATCCATTCTGGTAAGTATCAAGATTTTATTTCATCCATTTCATTGCTTTGTAAGACTGCTGCAAATATTGCACACAACAGGTTGTCTTAGTAGTTGACAAGATGTGTCTCTGAAATGTAACTTGACAATAGGGATTGAGATTTGAGAACCAGGGAGGGACACATAACAATGAAGTTGTAACTTTAAAAAGTCATTCATTACTTTTTAAGGAAAATTGTGATATTTTGTTGTTCTGTCAAAGTGGCCTTATCCAAAAAGTTCTTCAACATCAGACACACCACTCCCCCAACCCGAGCTTGGGCACACATGCAACACTCAGAAGTCGTTTCATTTGATGACCATAACCATCATTAACAACCGGACTCCAGAAGGATGCTGATGAAATCTGTGAAGAAGTGAAAAAATAAGAAACCATTACAGACAAAACTGAAAATATGATTCCCCGTCAACCCCCCCCCCAAAAAAAGAAATACTTACCTTCATGTGCTTGAGAGTTATCCTTTCCATTTAAATGCAAAAAATTCTCATTGAGCATTGGAATGTGCACAGCAACAGTTTGAGTCACCTGTGTGATGCAGAACAATTGCATGGTACATGTCCATGTCCAGTTCAACCACCCTCATCATCACCTACAAAATACACAAATACACAACTATATATATATATATATATATATATATATATATATATAAATATATACTCACCAAGGCTACTATTTGTGTACATCCAAAGGGCACCTTCCAATCCAGTTGAGATGATCACATTTCACTTGGTGGAATCATCTCACATAACACGTTGGACCAGCAACAAGAACCTCACAGTCATCATTTTAAACTGGGGATGGGGTATGAGCTGAAACAGTAGCATTTCACTTTGTAACCACTTGTCAATTTTCTGCACACAAGGAGGATGCATTGTGGGCCTGCAGAAAAAATCTGGGGACTCTGTGCCACCACTGCACGCATGACTGAGTGTGCCATTAATTCTGGGGGACTTTGTATGTGCTGAAACAGTCTCTTTTCACTTTGTTACCACGTGTCAATTTTTTGCACACAAGGAGGATGCATTCTGGGCCTGCAGAAAAAAATCTGGGGGCTCTGTGCCACTTTTGTGTGTTCTGTGATTGTTGCTGTGAGTTCATAGTCATGATGTCATAGTGACATTGACATTTTTACAATTAAAGCAGCATTGCAAGAAAGTCCTCACAGTTCTGAACTATACTTTTTTATGCTACTTTAAATTGCCACAGCAGCCACTACTTGCGTGCGAGTCATCAGTGACTTGAATGATATGATTCTTCTCATAATTTATTGTCTGCTTCTCTTACTCCTATTTTTTCATGTATGAAAACAAAATGAGAATTTCTTCCAATATTGTTCCGACCAGCTTTGTATTTATTTGCAGATGCTTTTCAATAACTATTGTTCCGTGGTGTCATATAAAACACTGACTGATGCATAACTGTTAAGTTAACAACAGAAGTTATATATGACAACTACTTGATGTGATGGAGAAAAGCAGAGGAAAACAATGAAAAAAACTTGGTCACACTCACTGTCAGCAGCACCAATTTAAAAGGAATGCTCCTTTCATTATTTCACACATGAAAAAAGGTAGTACAGCACAATCAACTACTGCAAATTATCATATCATTCCAGTCAGTCAGGATGTAAGTAAAGGAAGTTGTAACATAGCATTAAAAAATATAGGTCAGAGTTATTAACAGATTGTTGCACTGCTGCTTTACAGACAGTCACCACATTACATAGTTATGGTGATGCACACAAACTAATATGTGGGGGCATTACTACCACTGAAATATTTCTTGCTCCACAGAGTGCAATATATGTCTGTGAAAACCACCCATAATTTCATTACAGTGAGTCACATGACAGAGGAATTAACAATGTGAAAAGGAACCCACATTTGTGCCACACTTCCTCAGCAATATTAAGATGTGATGGCAGGGGGAGTGCAGGTGCATGCTCCACTGTACTGAATGTCCAGCAGCTATCATAAGCAATGTTTCCTAATGCTATAAGGTTCACTTTGTGGTGAAATGTGGGATGTTTCCACTACCAAGGCTCTTCTTACGGAAACATGGCCACACATTTCACAATAAACTGACCATTAACATAAAGAAACATTCGTAAACCTGCACATTCCAATATTCACTGTAAGACACTTCACGTGCTCTCCCTGCCATCATGTCCTAATGTTGCTGAGAAGGGAGGCAGAATGTGGGCAGATTTTCAGAATGGGAATGCCTCTGTCACATGACTCACTGTAATGCATTTACGCATTACAAAAAATGTATTGCACTATGTGGTGCAAGAAAGATTCCCCTAGAAGGGAAAATGTGTATGATTTAATAATAACAAACAAAAGCACACAACAAAAGTAGAACATAGTAGTGGGTGGGGTCAGGGGTGTGGTGGGTGTGGGGGCAGACAACAATACCTGGACTTAATATGGCCGTGGAATGCTGTGGTGGTCCAGCAGCAGTTGCAGCACTGAAAGTATTTGCTGCTGCTGTGCTTAAACTCTGGTAACCTGCTGCTCCAAATTAATGAAACACTAGTTGTTTTCCTCCAGTGCTGCCCACACCAGGAGGAGGTTAGACTGGCTAACAGGGACTGTGCCGGTGTCCACTGCAGTGGTTAATCCCAGTAGTAGGGCTGGTGGTGGACAGGGTGGTGCTGGTGGCTGTCGTGGTGGTTGTGGAGCACCTGATGTAGCCCTCCTCCTCCTCCTGCTGCAGCGGTGACTGCTGCGAGGCACATATCCCACCCCAGCAGCACCCTCGACCACTGCCATGGAAGGGCCAGCTGGCGGATGCATGGTCCCTTCCATGGCAGCCTGCCCTCTGGCCTGTGGTGATTCATAATGTGGGTGCACTGGCCACCTGTCCCCAAATGTGTCCCAGGGGACCATGGTGCAGCAGCACACCACAAACATGGCACTGCACCACTGTGCTGTCTCCCCCACACAATTAAAAACTCCCACACTGAGGGAGCTGCAGGGGGATCAGACACAGATGCACTTGGTGAGCATGAGTCCCCCTCCACCCATTATTGCTGGGGCCACCTCCTGTGGCTGTGAAGGTGGTGGAGGGGTGCTGCTGGAGCCCCAACAGCTTCTGCTAGTGGTTGTGGTGGAGAAGGTGGATGAGCAAAAGCCACCAGTGGCATTGGTGCTGCTGCTGCTGCTGCTGTTCCTGTTGCTTCTGTGGGAGAAGCAACACTGGCCAGAAGGTCTGGGCGGTCCAACATAACTCGACCGCTCCGCCCCCATGGGTCCCCTCCTCCCCTCTTAACACTCCCACGTGCCAGCGACTGGCCTTCCCCAACTCCAACCTGACCCTCCATCCTCCTGGGTCCATGGGACGACACACACACACACAAAGACAGTGGAAACTCACACACATACACACAAACACACACA